>CM033641.1:21488036-22088036 GCA_019512145.1 Engystomops pustulosus
TGTTAACTAATCCCTAGAGATGTTATGAGACCACCAGGGATAACATCACTACAACAATGTTAAAGCTCAGTGCGGTAATTGTGATGTCCTGTGCAATCTATTCAGGCTTCTAATTTTATAATACCATAAATCCCACTGTATTAGGATAGATTACTCCGAGCCAACAATGAAAGGCCAACAAAAGTTGTATGGAATAATACTGTAAACTAATCCCTAGAGATGTTATCAGACCACCAGGGATAACATCGCTACAACAATGTTAAAGCTCAGTACGACTGAATAGATTGCACAGAACATCACAATTGCCGTACTGAGCTTTACATTGTTGTAGCGATGTTATCCTGGTGGTCTCATAACATCTCTAGGGATTAGTTAACAGTAATATTCCATATTTTTTGTGGCCTTTCATTGTTGGCTCGGAGTATCGTAATCTATCCTAATTACAGTGGGATTTACGTAATATAAAATTAGAAGCTGGATAGATTGCACAGAACATCACAATTGCCTACTGAGCTTTACATTGTTGTAGCGATGTATCCCTGGTGGTCTGATAACATCTAGTAGGGATTAGTTTACAGATTATCCATCAACTTTTGTTGGCCTTTCAGGTGGCTCGGAGTAATCTATCCTAATACAGTGGGATTTATGGTATTATAAAATTAGAAGCCTGAATAGATTGCACACGACATCACAATTACCGCACTGAGCTTTAACATTGTTGTAGTGATGTTATCCCTGGTGGTCATAACATCTCTAGGGATTAGTTAACAGTAATATTATTTTTTTGTGCCTTTCATTGTTGGCTCGGAGTAATCTATCTAATACAGTGGGATTCAGGTAATATAAAATTAGAAGCCTGGATAGATTGCACAGGACATCACATTACCGTACTGAGCTTTAACATTGTTGTAGCGATGTTAATCATAATGTCCTGGTGATATTTCATAACTAGTGTACAGACACAGAAGTGTAATTTGTCACCTCTGAGCTTCATTACAAAATCTGTATCAGCCCCCATCTATAATGCATTGTTTATAGGTACTGGTCCTTTGTACGGAGGAGAGAACTGTAGAACCCCTAAGGCTAGCTACCCACAATATGTACCCAGTCGGGCAGTATATCTATGGTAAACCCACTTCTAATAAAAATTTGAGAAGCGTTCTCCATTCCTAAGTTAGATATTAGAAATTTTTCTGTGTGTAAACTCCGAAGGACAATTTGCTGCTAATTCACTCCAAGGCTCCAGGGCCTTGGGTGAAACTTGTACCTGTCTAGTTACTCCTCTGGACAGCAGTAGGCGGCCATACTATTCTGCGGTTTGGCCAGACTGTTAGATTCTGACAAACAAGGAGCCTAGTAGCACAAGATAGTAGTAGTGGATCAGTACTGTGACGGCAGTCCTCCCTGCAATGGGTCTGAGTAGGAGAAACCGTTCTGCCAAGCCACCTCAGCCTTGGAGACTACATCATGAACCTCCACACTCCTGCCTCTGTGAGCGGGGGAGGATTAAGACTGCAATGGGCCCTGGGGTGTATATGAAATTATAGTCCCTACAAGTCTGGAATCACCTCTACATCTGGTACTAGAATCGATTCTGGTAATGAAGGAGTGTGTCTCTCTGCCTGCTTCAAACTGTGAAGGACCTTCAAAGGTCCGAAAATGGTTCTTGTTTACATGTTATTGAGCAGGAACAGATGATACAGGATTTCATGGGTGAAGATCCTTCATTAGTATAACATTGGTGGGTGGTGTTTGGGGGTCCATAGGCCCCCTAATAGGCTTGGGCCCTGGATACCCGCCCAAACCAACTATATATATAACACTACTGTCTGTTAGCACTAGTGGTGCCATTCCTGCCACAATCAACACATTACAATCCAATGAAACTAAGGCCACGCCAGATCAAAGGGCCACATCTATTACCTAATACAAGAATCAGATTGGGAGGACCAAGGAGTCTATGTCAATACAGTTCATATACAAAGAACCTAATGATTGAATTGGGGACCATGTAATTCTTATTTTCCCTGTAGGGGTGCTGTATTTAAAAAGAGCACTACACAGCTGTATCATCAGATAACTTTTTTTAGAACAATTTAGTTTAAAAAAACCATATCTGGGTCCTCTTGACATACAAAAAATGACCGTTCAGCCGATGAGTGATGACCGCCATTCTTTATGCGCCATGTTGGACCTGGAAGTAGTGGCGAAGGAATGTTTAATACGACAAAATCGGGGGATCAGTAAGGTAAGTATCACTGCTTTTAACCCATTTTTTGGTCTCTAGGGTCATACAAAGCGTATGGAAGAGTTTGTGTAAATGATAATAGATTTCGCTCTTACAATAATCACTGGATGCCTTAATCACTTGGCTTCTGGAAGTGTTAAGTTAAGTGTAGCTGAATGCTGGAAACCTGCAGAATCATCCCAGACCACATTAAGAGCCCCGCCTGGACCTGGGGAAGGCTGGACACGCACTGTATAAATCTTGGAGAGATTAGAGGATTTTCATATTCATTCATAAGGAAGTCAAATAAAATCAAGAGATAAGAAGAAAAAAACTGATATTCCCCAATCCAACATTGGATTAGCCTATCCAAGTAGTAAAGTGGCCATCAAATATTATGCAGCATTGTGTATGTATTTACCCTGAACACTTATAAAACCCTGCACTGATTTATTTATACATCGGATGTAGGATGGGACATATAAAGAGGTAAAAACCTTAGGGTGAAATAGAAGACGTTATAATAGCTGTAGAATTTGTCTCAGCTTGTTTCTTTCTCCCCTCTCATAGACTTTTGCGTAATCTTAAAATGGTGAGTTTGCAAGTATTTCTGAATGAAAATCAGCAGGGGGGGGAGGGGGGAAGAGCCTGATAACAAGTCAATGAGACAATGAGACTGATGAGATGGAGTTTTTTTTAATTTATGCAAGTTAGTTGAAAGTTAGCATTCAAAATAAAGGGAAAATCTGAAGATTTCCTCTACCCAACAACAAATGCTACAAATAGGGCTGGAGCGGCACTGGGCATACCCGGGCAAGTTGCGGGGCCCAGAGTTACCAGGGGGGCCCACATGAGCCTTTACAAAATGACATTTTTGCTGCCTCATTATCCACAAGCAATTGTTTGCTACTTCTGTATTCTGGTTACCTGATCTTGTTTGTTCTGTGAATTCTTTGGTGTATTTGACTCTTTACCATAATATCTATCCAGTGTGAACCCAGAGGTTTTACATGCTTATTGTGTTTATCTGTTGTTTGCCTTGTGTTCGTGCCTGCACTGGGGCGAAGGGTGGGATTGTCTTTGGTGGTTGTCCTGAACCGCATAGGATACGCAGAGGCAAGTAGGCAAGGCGTTGGGGCTGTCCATTCTGTGTCCTAAATCCAGGTCCCCATTACAGCGGATTGAACTGGTTGAGTCACTCAGTTTAGGTCCTAAGCAAATCTAATCGCAGTAACTGGTCTGGCCATTACACTATGAACAGCGCTGTCCACTTCCTTCTAACATTCTCTGTTTATTAATGGACAACAGTAAATCTTTGGGCATCGGATTCCCTTCAGTCTGATATTGATGACTGTTCTATAGATTCTTATCTGTCCAGATGTCTATAGATTAATGCAGATTATGATTGCAATGTTCCAGTGCAGATTAGATAAAGATTGATACTACACGATTCTTTATCAGATATTTTGTAATGTTCCATTACTAGGCTGTAATAAAAATTGTGATTTGCTCTCAGCTCCTCTCCAGGCTTTACATCTTGAAGTAGTGCCAGTCGTTGGCAGAAAACCAAGAAGTGAATTTGCAGCGGTTATACAGCCAAGCAACGCCAACCTGTCCGTCTACACTGGTGGATCGGAAATAACCCGCAGGGGACCAGCTTCTACTTTGTCGCAGTATTGTAACACAGATTGATCCTGAAGGTCATCGCTGGGAGACGCGTTGCTGCATGTTCATTGAACAGTGACGGCTTGTCTTGTAATGTAGAAAAAATAAATAAGTAAAATAAATTTGTTACAGTTTTAAAGTGTAGGGGGGTTAATATTTTGTAATTATTTGTCTTTTTTGATTTTTATGCTTTATTTTTAGCCGTTCTGACGTTGGACAGTTACCTCTGACCAGGTTGGCGAGGCCGGAGAGTTCGGGTGACGGTACAGGTCGTATACTGGAACTCCATGTTACAAGACTCCAAAGTCGTCAGAGTTTCAGTGAGAAGCCTATTATCATAATTATAGAAGTAGTTTTCCACCTAGAGCGGTAAATGGAGGGGGGGGGGGTAATCTTTGTGTGTGACTAAACCTGGCATTTTAAACCTTTCTGGATATTATACTTTTTATTGAAGGAAATCAACCAAATATGATAAAGCAGAGAGGAGCTTTCTCATAGAAACTGATTAGCATTATTTAATCAATTATGAAGCTATTCTAAAGAATTGCAGGCTGTTACACTTGTGCAAGGGGCCTTCACTCCCCAATGTGAGAGATTCACTAGGACGGAGGAGAAAGTGCTGAGGGAACAAGGGGGAGGGAGAAGAAAGACAGTGTAACAGCCTGTGAAGCTACAACACAGAAGCACTCTGCTATGCCCCCAGAGCCTTTCTGACTCTCTTAGCATAATTTTAAAAGTTGATTTTTGAAGAAAGAAAGGAGTACATACTGATTTGGCAAGCTCTGTGTAGCGCGTCTAAACTGTGTGCCCTATATAAATAAAGGAATTATGGATGACAAAATAAGAGGATTACCACAGTCACGGTGCCTGGATCATGAGTAACTGCCCCTGGTTTATCAGGATGGATTTCCTTTGAATATACTGTTTACAGGGAAATCTATTTTTAAAATTCTCAAAAAAAATCTGATTAAAAAACTTAGACATTTTCTGCTGGGCCATTCTAAGCCTGGGGTGGCAATATTTTTTTCAACCTGACTACAGTGAGGTTTAGTATTAGGGCATAAATCTACGATTGTCCGAACAAGGACATGAGATATGAAGTTAATTCTTGATGTGATCAAATATTAAAATTCTGTCATAATGAACATTCTATTACCATGGAAACCGTTTTTTGCCATCCATATAACGTAGCCATGGGTACTAGTATGTGTCATGTGTCACAATATTTTTCCTAGTGGATACGCTTTTGTGTCCATAGATGGAGGACACATAATAAAAATGATGTTAGGATCAGGATGTTATGTATATTCTCCATTGTGATGACTGACCATGTGTGATAATATATCATGGGATATATCATCACAGTAATCCCTATTGTAGAATTATTCACATTGTACGTATAACATATAGGGGGTCATTTACTAAGGGCCCGATTCGCGTTTTCCCGACGTGTTACCCGAATATTTCCCATTTGCGCTGATTTCCCCTGAAATGCCCCGTGATTTTGGCGCATGCGATCGCATTGTGGCGCATCGCCGCTGGCATGCACGCAACGGAAATCGGGGGCGTGGCCGAACGAAAAACCCGACGGATTCGGAGAAGAAGCCCGCCGATTTTTAAAAAAATGTGGAGCGGAGCTTGCAACTTACCTTCACTCAGCCGGTCGGTGTATTAGTGGTTCCGGTGCTTTTCAGCGCAGAGCGCCACTGGTGGACGGCGAAGGAACTACTTTAATGATCCCGTCGGACCCGAATCCAGCGGCAGAGAATGCGCCGCTGACGCGAATGGACCGGGTAAGTAAATCTGCCCCATAGAGGTATGTCATCTTTTAACAAGTCAGTACTTACCGATCGTGGAGAATGAAGAGTGAGACCTGTGCATACTGATGCCATTCACCATCCGCTTTAGCTAGAAAATATGTCATTGGGTCAATTTAACGTTGGATCAATAAATTTATTGGATTTCGATTATTTCAGGCCATAACCTTTGGACTAGTGATGAGCAGACAGAACCACAATGTGGTCCCCTGGCGTCCCTGAACCTTCAGCTAGAAGTTTTGGATCTCACCGGATGTTTGATAGGCTTGCTTAGCTGCCAATCAACGGCTTTTACACCCATCGCCAAACACCCAACCTATCAATGGTTTTGTCCTTATAAATGCAAATTTAAAGGGTTAAAACCGTGAAACAATATCAACAATGATCACAGTTGTTAGCAGAGCGTTCGGATTTGGCTTCAGCATAGAAACCAAACTTCTGTTGAGGATCGGCTGAACTCGCCAAACCGACTGTCCGCTCATTCCTAATCTGGGGTCTCATAAGAAATGTGTAGCGTCTTATCGTACAATTCTTTGTTGTGTAGCCCTTCTAGAAATGATGACATGAAGCCAAAGGGTTGGTACCGGTTAGATTGTTCAGCGTGATCGCAATTAACTGTGTAGACACATCCCCCCCCCAACTGGTAACACCACTTGTCTAACTATAAGAGAATAGATAATAAGGAAATGCACTACAAGTAAAGGGGTTGTACGATTAATTGTGAACAACTAACCCAGTTTAGGGGTAATCAATCTATCAGTGGGGGATCGATCTGATCTGCATGGGACACCACTGATCACAAGAAGCATCAGAAATTTCATTCGGATATCTCTAGCACTCCCATCCCGTGCTAGAGATCCTGAGTGCATGCTCAGCAATTTCCATGCTCACCACAGTATTGCTACTATGCTTCCCTGCGGCCTCCATTAATCAGTGAGCCAGGATCTCATTCTCTTAATCTTAGCGGGTCCAAGCTCATAATCACCCAATCACAAGATCGGTCCCAGCAGTTGCACCCTATCACAATCAACTTGCTAGAACACCTATATCAGAAGATTTGGTTACCTGGAACAACCCGTTTAATGCAAAACTGCCTATTCCCACCCTTTTAAGGGTATATATGTAAAAACCCCTGCTGATAAATCTAATTAGGGTATATCTATAGTGAAATGAAATGCATCCCAGACCTCACAGATCTCGATTTTTTTTGGTCTTCGTTGACTTTGCTTTCTCTGACTGAATGATTGTCTCATTGTGGGAAGTGACGAGGCTCCTGCATGTATGTTCTATCTCCCGATGAATTCCCAGGTCGTTCCTCTCACATTCAGCAAACAACACCTGGACACGGTAATCCCAATATCCGGAGTGGGGAGGGAAGACATTGGACAAATAGTAACCCGACTCCTCGCAAAGGTATACACGGGAGATAGGCCGAGGCGATGACATGGTGTCACATCCGGTCAGACCACTAGCCTCATTTCCAGGTTTTGGCTCCGTGCTCGGTTCTTTCTGTAATAAATCTATTTTGGCCTCTATAATAGAGGAGCTCCAGAATTCGCCTCAGTGTCTGTAACCGTATGGGGAAAACCGTCAAGATAATAAGGTCAGAAGGAAAATCTGTAAATGTTGCTGACTGAAAACACTGCAGAAGATGACAATGACCTGTTATATCCCGATATACAGCCAAGCATAACACATACACACAACTTTCGGATATACATTGTGCTGTATTCTTACCATCACGATGAATGCTTGCTGTCAGTGAATGTGATATGCTGCAGTTCCCTGTACAGTCAGAGCCGCTCCTTCAGACAGTAAAGCTGGATCTGATATAAATGGCCATACGCTAAGGATCATAAATTCATTAGACTTCAGGACCAATATCAGGTACCAAAAACCTAGCAATAAGCCACACATAAAAGATGTGTTTACTGAGGGCCGCCATTGCTTATAACCAGTGGGGGCTCCATAGGTCTGATCTCTGACATGGGGAGCATGTATCAAGTGCCTGACCCTACGTGCACTGCCTCGTGTCCTGGAGCCTCACATATATCTATATAGTTCCGGGCCTTGATATGTCTCCGGCACACTCTCACAAAGTGGCGCAGAGGACTGAATTGTCCAATTCCTGGCCTGTGTCACTGTCACTAAGTCCAATGGGGAGATGTATCAATCTGTCTCTACTCAGAAAACTGGAGTCATTTGTACCTGAAATGCCATCCACCACACTATTGAAGGTTTTAGACTATTTTAGGGCAATTTTCCAACTCGTCCATAACAGGGGCATGTGATCTATTTTAAAAAAAATGGGGCGGGCCTATCGGGGAATAGCCGTGCGTTGAAATTTCAGTCCATATGTGGTCCAGCAAAGTAGAGAAAGTAACTAGGGGAGTAAAGTACAAGTTGCCGGTTTATACTGCAACAGATGTCAGGGATTATCTGGCGCAGAAAGAACTGCACTTGTCTAGAGACTGAAAACAATAATAATCTTCCCAATGGTTGTTGTGGCTTTTAAGTAGCAGCAGGACTGTGAAAATGTGTTGTGTGGGTTGTAAGTGCAGCAGGAACTGTGAACAATGTGTATTTTAGAATCATTACTTCTAGGCCCTTCGCTCTTGGCCTCGAAACTTCACACAGCCCCTGTTGTTTTAATAACAGTGTAGCAGGCCCCTGGATGGATTCTACAGCTGTCACCCAGAGCGGAGGGGAGGAGCTTCTAAGAAGTTAATTGTGGAGAACAGGTAGCTCTTGAAAAATTCTTGAGTTTATTTACCCATGCAGCAACGTTTTGGCACTATACCCACTGAGCCTTTCTCAAGCAGAAGAAACCTTTTCATGCAGACTTCCAGAGCGGATTGCAGCCTTGGAGTAAATCAGATTTCACAGTCCTGCTGCTAACTACACACCATGAAGATATGAATACCACAGATCTCCAGGGCCAATACATACACTTTCTTCAATCCAAAAACACTGAAACATTCCCTTAAGTTTTTATTGACTCCTAGGGACTCGATGTTTGGCTGTGGAGACATTGCTATTAATTTAAATCCTTACTCCGAATGAGCTTTTTTTAAACTTTCAGTATATAATAAACATCATATGGCAGATAGAGAGGAATAAACCATCCCAATCGTCATATCTCAGATTTCCGGCTTTCAATCTTCCAGGGGGCTGGATTGCATATTGACGAGATGCGAGAAGTTTCATTATCTGAGAATTTATTATTTGGTTTTGTGCCCCAGACTAAAAAAACAACAAGCGACACGATTGATATGCAGATTTTGGAGCCTGGGCAGATACCGCGCCACGAAACTGGCTGGACTAAGTTTATTTGGAAATTTGATTATAAAAATGTTGCGATTCTTTCTCCTCAAAATGTGAGTACAGGTCGTGTTCTATATGTCAGAAGCTATACAGAGCGAGATCCAGGCAGAGCTCTGATCTCCGCAGCAGGAGGGATCCTGGAGACTGTACAATTGTGCTCACATTTTGGCTTGCTGAGATTTTGGGTTCGTAGGCAGATGTCTGATAAAGTCAATTATGGTCTTATATATTTGGATGGGCTTTTATGCTTCAATATCGTTTTCATTTTTCTGCAATTTAAGGCTTTTGGCCACAGAAGTGGAAGTGGCTCCACATATAGGAGGATCAGTGTCTCCTGTCATTCTGCATGTGTCTACCAGGATGGCCACAATATGATCGTAGTGAGCGCTGGCTATAAGACAATATCATATCTAGAGATGAGCGAACATCTCGTCCGAGCTTGATGCTCGGTCGAGCATTAGGGGACTCGAAATGCTCGTTGCTCGGAACGAATACTTCGCCCGATGAGAGATGGCAGCTACCCGCCGTTGCTTTTGGCGGCCAGAAACAGAGCCAATCACAAGACAGGGGACTCTGCACTCCACCCAGCATTGACGTGGTACCCTTACACGTCGATAGCAGTGGTTGGCGGTGCAGATCAGGTGACCCTGGATAGACTAGCCGCTGCCGCGCTGATCGGATCATTCTGTGTTGGATGCCGCTAGGGAGAGAGCTGCTGCTGTCAGGGAAAGCGTTAGGGGTTCTATAGCTTACTGTTGGCAGGAGTGATTCTCCAGAACCCAACAGCCCTTTTAGGGCTACAATACGTTATACTTTTTTTTTTTTATTGCAGCTAGTACCATATGTGAGGAATTTGAACGGGGGACTTGCTACCGTTGGTTTTTAGCTCTAGGGGCCGACATATCCATAGAAAAGACGAAGTGGGAAAATTTATTAGGGGTTGATTCAATTAGGCACAGTCTGCCATTTATTGTTATTTTTAAGTTATTTTTTATAACTCAGTGTATCTCATCTGGCATAGTATGTGCTTTATATGGCTAGAAAATAGCCATAGGAGAATCCAAAACGGCTTACTTACGCCTACAGTGCGTTATAATATTTGATTTGGGGATGCTGGTGGGTACTGCTGCAGTGACATCTACTAGCAAATATGGGAGCAATTTGTAGTGAGAATTGCGACAGCTGTGTTTTGCGCTTAGTGAAGCACATATCCATTGCAAAGACGAAGTGGGAAAATTTATTAGGGGTATGGATTTCAATTAGGCCAAGTCTGCCATTTAACTTTTATTTTACGTTATTTTAACTGCTACCGCCGATTTTGTACGTATAAACATATTCTCTTTGGGCACTACTTCCAGGTCCCACTGGCTCTTAGGAAATGCGGTCATCCTCATCGCTGACCGGTCATTTTTTTTTGTGTATGTCCAGAGAACCACATAATGTTTTTTTTTTGTTTTTAAACTAAATGTTTTCTAAAAAAAAATTATACTGGATGAATAACGCGGTGTAAAAGTGCTTTTTAAATACAGCCAACCCCTCCAGGTAAAATAAAGTATTCCTGGTCCCCAATTCATCATTAGGTTCTTGTATATGAACTTTATTGAATAGACTCCTTGTCTCCCCATCTGATTAATTTGTAGTTAGGTATAGAAGGGGTCCATACGATCTGGCGTGGCCTTAGTGGTTTCAGTGGTTTAATGTTGTGATGTCTAACATACCGTAGTGGATATATATCGTTTGTTTGGGGCAGTTTCCAGGGCCCAAGCCTATTTGGGGGCCTATGGACACCCAAACCCCACCAAAGAAGGAACTTTCAACACCCATGAAATCCTTTACAATCTGTCCTGCTCAATAACCGATGTAAATAAAACCATTTCAGGACCTTTGAAGGTCCTTCACTGTTTAAAAACAGTGCAGAATATACCCATCCTCCAGTTACCGGGCGAGGGAAGAACTGATTCTATACCGGGGGAGATGTCGGAGTAGATTCCAGACTTGAACAGAATCAAAAAACAAGAGCGCTTCATTTGTGCAAAAACAAATACAGGGCTTTATCAAAAAATGTCCAAATACAGAATATCAGAACACATTGAATAATTACTGGTTCAGGAGTGAATTCCTGAAGTCAAAATAAGGGGAACAAGACACTTGTCCCAGATGGACATGGGGCAGGACACAGAGAACTATGGCTCGGGGGCGCCGGGGGGCTCGACAACCCTGTATATTGCCCCCAAAGGTTTGCAGAGATTTGTGGGGCAAAAAAAAGTCTATTGAAATGGATCGGCAAAAAGTAGGAGGGGCTAAGGACGGATAGGTAAAGAGGGAGAAGAGAGGGGAGGGGGGTGAGGCGCTGAAAGGGGGGGGGGGGTAAGACCTTAACGTAACTGGTAATAGTCTGGTGAGGCTGGACATATCAAAACGCGGGAGGAGGGGGGGGGGGGAGGAGAATAGGGTACCGGAGGGGGGGAGGATCGGGGGAAGGAGGGGGGCGGTGAGAAAAGGAGGTGCAGGCCTCGGTAGCCGAGTCAATTCATAAGTAGGGGGAGGGCAAAGCTGAGAAATTCAGAGAGGATAGTCGGAAGCCAGGACGACGATGACAGGCCGCTGGGGAAGGGGGAGAAAGTCAATAATGTGTATACTTAGGGGCAGCAGGTAAAGGCATTCATTGGTAGCGCGAGCATTAAGTAGGGGGAAGCGGACGCCTAGCGCTCGGTTGTTCGCACGAAGCTCGTCAGAAGGCACCTCGACGAAGCATTCTCGAAACGCGCGTGTCGGTATTCCGTGCTGGCTCTCCCCCTCCTGCCTCCGTGCCGTCTACATTATGCCTCTGGGTAAGTGTGGCGCTCTTTTGACTTTGCTCTTGACTTGAGGCATAGGCACCGATGGTACCTCCGGTTGTATGCACAGCTATACGACGTAAGGTCCACTGCCCTATATATAGTCCTACTTTTTGGAATTATAGACTTTTTGATACATCTTCTGGCACAACTTTTTGGGGGCATATACAGGGTGAGGGGAGCCCTAGGTTTCTGGTCTGTCCCATTTCCCATCTGGACCTGTCTTGTTCCCCTATTTTTGACTTTCAGGAATCCTCTGAAAGTAATTTATAATGTTTATTCTATTCGTATGTGACATTTTGAATAAAGTGTATTATTGTTGCCCACAACTAGTAAGCTCTCTTGTTTTTTGGTTTCTGTCAGTCTGGAGTTGGAGGGTGGTTCACATTCTATAATAGGGGCCCCCTTTGGTGTTTTATGTGATTCAGACTTGTAGGGACTATAATATTCATACACCCAGGGCCCATGGCAGTCTTAATCCTCCCCCGCTCACAGAGCAGGAGTGCTGGAGGTTCATGAGTGTACTCCAAGGCTGAGGTGGCTCTGGCAGAACTGGTTTCTCACTCAGACCCATTGCAGGGAGAACTGCCGTCACGTACTGATCCAAGTACTCTATCTGTGCTACTAGGCTCCTTGTTGTCAGAATCTAACAGTCTGGCCAAGACCAGACAGAATAGTATGGCCGCCTATCTGCTGTCCAGAGAGTAACTGGACAGGATACAGAAGTTTCACCAAGGCCCTGGAGCCTTGGAGTGAATTACCAGCAAATTGTCCTTCGGAGTTTAACACACAGAAAAATTTCTAATATCATACTTAGGAATGGAGAAACGCTTCTCAATTTTTATTGAAGTGGGTTTACCATAGATATATACTGCCCGACTGGGTACATATTGTGGTAGCTAGCCTTAGGGGTTCTACAATTCTCTCTCTCCCGTACAAAGGACCAGTACTATAAACAATGCATTTAGATGGGGCTGCTGATACAGATTTTGTAATGAAAGCTCAGAGGTGACAAATTACACTTTTGTCTGTACACTAGTTATGAAATATCACCAGACATTATGAGTAGTAGGATAACATCGCTACAACAATGTTAAAGCTCAGTACGGTAATGGATGTCCTGTGCAATCTATCCAGGCTTCTAATTTATATACCGTAAATCCCACTGTATTAGGATAGATTACTCCAGCCAAACATGAAAGGCCAACAAAAAATGGAATATTACTGTTCATAATCCCTAGAGATGTTATGAGACCACCAGGGATAACATCACTACAAACAATGTTAAAGCTCAGTGCGGTAATTGTGATGTCCTGTGCAATCTATTCAGGCTTCTAATTTATAATACCAAAAATCCCACTGTTAGGATAGATTACTCCGAGCCAACAATGAAAGGCCAACAAAAGTTGTATGGAATAATACTGTAAACTAATCCCTAGAGATGTTATCAGACCACCAGGGATAACATCGCTACAACAATGTTAAAGCTCAGTACGGCAATTGTGATGTTCTGTGCAATCTATCCAGGCTTCTAATTTTATATTACCGTAAATCCCACTGTATTAGGATAGATTACTCCGAGCCAACAATGAAAGGCCAACAAAAAATATGGATATTACTGTTAACTAATCCCTAGAGATGTTATGAGACCACCAGGGATAACATCGCTACAACAATGTTAAAGCTCAGTACGGCATTGTGATGTTCTGTGCAATCTATTCAGGCTTCTAATTTTATTACTGTAAATCCCACTGTATTAGGATAGATTACTCTCGAGCCAACATGAGCCACAAATATGGAATATTACTGTTAACTAATCCCTAGAGATGTTATGAGACCACCAGGGATAACATCGCTACAACAATGTTAAGGCTCAGTAGAGTAATGGTGGTGTCCTGTGCAATCTATCCAGAATTCTGTAATAACATAGCACTTTATATTACTGTATATCCCACTGTATTAGGATGGATCACTTCGAGCCTAGCAATGAAAGACAATAATCTCTCTATCACGGCATCGCCCCAAAATAAAAAAAAAATGCAATTAAAATTGGTCACGAGCCGAAATATTTATTGAGGAATGTATTAGCATATGCTTTGATTTAATGTCCTTATGTGAGCCGCCTCGGATTAAATAACGGAGATGTTATTTGCTGGCAAAACTCGGATGCGAAGCAGCCAAAAAAAGATACGCACTCCCAATAATGATTTGGCCGCTTGCAGAATCTATTCGCCGGATTACTCAGGCACTGCGAAGATGCTGATGATATTTTACATCCACATTGAGAATCATCTCATTTAAATATCTTCCTGTAAGTTTGGGCTCCGGTAGACTCCTTGGGATTAAGCGTTAGCGCCATTTGTAAACACATATTTTGGGGTTGTTAAGCTCTATGGGGATTCATTTCTGCTGCTTTTAATAACCTCTATTAGACTCGGATTTTATAGTAGGGGGGAGGCAGAGATAAGATTTGACGTGGCGGTCTACCGGGGGACATGCAAATAATCTGCAGAAAATATTTTCCTGCTATTGGACTGGATAATTTCCTCGGGGTATCACAAAATATTATGTTTGTCTCGATAAAAAATTGTGATTTTATTTAGATTTTTCCTGCACAGTGGAAGATGAGAGTCAATGCTTTCTGTGTCCCGGTAAAATTGCCGTCATTTTCCATTGCGGGAAGAGTTTGGGCTTATTGTCGAGGAGTTTTACTCCAACTAACAAATAACTGATTCATGTATAAGAATCTTCCTGCGCTTGTCTGGCTCTTTATATCCCCAAATGGGAAGTAGGTTATTGTTAGCACATTGCTGTCTAGTAAAAGATTTAAAGGGATTGTCTGCTTTTTGTAGCACCTGAGCAGCAGCTGGAATCTTAAGAAACGTATATTGTTGGGTACAATGGCTCTCACTACACCAGGGGGACAACTACCAAATTTTCGGACTATAAGGTGCACAAAAAATCCTTTGATTTTCTCAGAAATCAAAGGTGCGCCTTACAGTCCAGTGCGCCTTATATATGACCCATACTTACAGACAACAGCTGCCATGAGCTGTGCACAGGTCTGCCACCTGCTGGTCATTCATCCTTATAGTCAGGTGCGCCTAATAATCCGGTGCGCCTTATATATGAACCTAGATGTTTTAGCAGGCATTTATTGATGGTGCGCCATATACTCCGGTGCGCCTTATCATCAGAAAAATATTGTATCTTAAAAGGATAAAACCTTTAAAAGGATATTCTGGTTGGATCTAAGTATCCTCTATGCACAGGTTAGGTGAGGACCTGCTCATTAGTGGGTGTCTGACTACTCGGACCCCTATTGATCACCTTGCACCCCTAAATGAATGCTTTGACTTGTTGTGGGTGCACAACAACATCATATCCTTCTATGGGATTGACGGAGACAGTGAAGTAGAGCACTAGGTTATAGCCAGTGTCGGACTGGCCCACCAGAGCATCAGTGAATCCTCTGGTGAACCGCAGGTTTCTAACACTTTATAATGAGCCTCATAGACCTCTATTTGGAAGTGAGTGGAGTTATCATTTGATATTATAGATCTATTTCATATAGGATGTTTCCAAATATTGTTGTTGATGATACATCCTACATTAAACATTAATTTTTTATGGTATTTTATGGTTGAAGGTTGGGTCCTCAAGATTACCACCTCTGCTGGGCCCAACATATGCCACGCAGCATTTCCACAGCTCCACATGTCCGACCAGCTGCTCCATACATTCAGGGGATTCCTGGTAATCTGTAGGGTTACAAGTAGTCAGACCCCAACCAATCAGCAAGTTGTCTCCTTCACATCCGCACCCCATATGAGGTACTTATCCTGCCTCATACTGATAATAGTGTATAAGACGATCCTTCAACGGTTACTTTATGATTTTAACCTTGAACCCCCATAGAATGAATTGACTGGTTGTTAATTATATATGACAATCCTTTTAATCATTAAATTATGATTTCCACTTTGTACCCCCAAAGAGTGGTCTGGCTGTATGCATTCACAGCCAAGCAATTTACTTCTATGTGAATGATGGAAAGAGCATTGCTACAGCTCCACATTAGCTACAAACTGTTCCATTTATTCTGCTGTGCAGGGGGTCTATGGGTCCCATCACCAATAAGCTAGTTATCCCCTATCTACAGCCTCTATCAGCTGCCCAATCTGCCTTACAGAGAAGGTGGTGTATACCAAATGTATGCCATATGCCAAAGTGGGTTGTATGAGTAAGCGGTTAATGCTATAATACAATCCCTTTAATGATTCTTTACTATAAACATATATACATAGAATCACAAGTTCCCCATGGTGCACCCGCTCAGCCTCTGCTCTCTTAGTCTCATATAAGTGAATAACAGGAGCCACCAATTTTCATGATCACTTGGGGCCCCATTGATAAAACCCTGGTGGTCAGATATTTCACCTCAATCATGAAAAGGTGAAAATGGAGACATGGCAATGACACCTAATCCAATATGACCTGGTGATGTGCTTCAGAGCTTCCTGCACAATGCAGCTGTCACAGATAGGGGGTCATTTATTATGGCCATAATAAAAATTCTGCAAGAGTTTTCCCTTTACCCCATAGGTACATGTGTTTCAAGTCTAACAAATCCAATAATATGAACCTTAAAGCCATAAATCCATAAATTAGCCTTGAGGATATTTCTATAATTATTCAGAACACTATATATAATTATAATAAATGGCCGTACTAATACAGAATATATAGAGTCTGTACAGGTCTAACAATCTACCATATCACAGATCCAATAAACTGCATTTTATCCGCATAATTATATACATTAAGCTTCATTTTCTAGAGGTATTTATATAATTACCTGTGATATTATATATAATTACCATAAACAGTCACATTAAGGTAATGTATTCTGATATATAATAATCTTCACCTTTCATAGTATTTCACAGCTTGCACCTACGTAAAGTGTTAATTAACCTTGCGTCTACCTTTCATTACGTCTATTGTGCTAATTTCCTCCATTCACAGCCAGAGCTGCAGGCAACATCTGGTAACGTGCGCTAATTCGGTGTTATCCAAGCTGATAACTTAGCTCTGGCTGTGTCATTGTTATTTCAGTTGCAGCTCTGGATGTGATTAGAGAATATTTATGTTTAATAATCTGTGGCGTCACTTACTGATGACCTGCACGTAGATGATGGCTTCATCGTGCCCAGCAACGTTCTCAGCCTTGACGGACACCCTGTATATTCCGGGAGTCTCATAGCGGTGGCGGATGGGTTCACCCATCAATGTAAGGTTCACGTAAATGGCCTTGAATCCGTCTCCCAAATCCACTTGGTATTTAGTGTTTAAAATATCTCCCTGTAGAACAAATACAAAATTACATTAAATATGATTTAGGTTACAGCTACATAGAGATGCAGAAAAAAGGGGAAAGAAGTAAAGACATAGGGCCACATGTATCATTCATTTTTTCTGTTGTTTTTGCACCTTTTCGTTTAGGCGCACCGTTTTTGCGCCATTTTTGCGATTAAAAGCCAAACTAGCCGCGCAGCAAAAATAACCAGCTTTCCCTCATCTATCTTACCAATCCAGATGTTTTGCTGCGCCTAATGATATTCATCACTTGCAACGTTTTCATTTAGGCGCAAAAACGGGCGCAAAAACACTCCAGCCCGAAGGTGGCGTTAACTGAGAAGAAAGCACTGAGCCCCTTTGCAGAACAGCTCATTTCTAACAGCAGAGCTCAGCCAGACACTGGAACATATAATAGATACATTAGATACACTGCAGACAGGAGCTGCAGACTCTATTTACAGTTCATCACCTTCTATTTACAAAACATTCTGCAAACTCCTGAGCTCACAGCAAGACAGGACATAACTTTGCAGAAGTTTGCAGAATGTTGCAGATACTAAATACAAGTGTCCCCCATGTAATTCTGTTATCTTCATTCTGGGCTGTGGGAGAAGCAGAGAGGAGCTTGTAGCAGGATTACATGTAAGTGCCTGAATCTAACATTGCGCCTAAACTGCGCCAAAATTACGTCTGAACTGTGTTAAAGTAAAGTGATTAATAAGAGGCAGAAAATATACTTATCACAGATGGTTGTAGCTTGTCATAATTCTGGCAAAAATTTAGGCGCAACTACTACACTTAGGCGCACAAAAGTGATAAATGTGGCCCATTGCTTTTTAAGTTGAATCACCCAACCATAGGTGCGGGCATGTACAATACTTCAACATCTCACAAGAAAATCATACACATGACAGGCGGGTCACATTGAAAGCATAACTAAAACTATGGAGCATTTTTTGCTTCTTTCTTCTCCTGCAGTGAGCAGTGCTTCTGAAAGTAGATAGATAAGGAGAGGAGGCTGAAGATGAACTACTTACATACCTACAGCAAATTAAAACCTGATCATTCTGCTGTGCAAGGAGATAAGACTATCCAGTGACTGTCCGTAAAGTTTGTGCGGTCGCAGAATTTACTGGACCAAATTTAGAAACAAGTCAGTAATTCTAGGTTATGTCCAAAAACGTCTCTTGAGATACTTTAAGTCCCACGACTGCACAATAGTTTTAGTCTATCCTGCAACTCTTTGGGGGTCATTTACTTAGGGCCTGAATGGCGTTTTTACGGCGGGGTACCCGATTGTTTCCGTTTAGCGCTGATTTTCCCCTGATTGCCCTGGTTTTTTGTCGGCACGCGGATCCGGATTTGGGGTGGGCATTCGGACGCCGGCGTGCATTGCGAACGGAAATGGGGGGGGGGGTCGTGGTCGAACGAAAACCCGACGGATTCGGAAAAAACGCAGCATTTAAAACAAAAGAAGTGTCGCTGAACCTGGACACGCGCTTATCTGCACCCAGCAACGGATCGTGAATTCCGACGGACCTCGGCGGACTTCAGCGCAGTAGAGACACCTGGTGGACGTCGGAGGAACTACCTTGGTGAATCCCGTCCGGACCCAAATCCACCGCAGAGAACGCGCCGCTGGATTGCGAATGGAGCGGGTAAGTAAATCTGCCCCTTTGTCTTGAGAGGTGTGCAGTCTTGGCTTTACCTTGTTAAAGTTGTAAGTGGACCAGAAATCCAGTACTTTTTTGTGTGTGAAGGTCATGTTGTAGCCCCTATAAGTCACAACCCATTGACAACCATCAGGCGCAATGTCACAAGGCGACACATGAAGTCTGCAATGTGATATCTAATGATTGTCAATAATGATGCACTGTAACCTGCGACCTTATGCCCCATGCTTGGATCTTAGGTTGTAGGTATCATGCGGACCACATGTAACATGTCTGCCTTTTGTAGTTTCCTACTCCCAAACCACAGCCCTTAAAACGGCAAGTCACACAAATATTTTCCTTCCCGTCTATACTAATTTACTCCGGCCATTTTCAGAAGTGTATAAAACTTTATACATTTACTTTGGCAGGGAAGCAATGTTTTTCCTGGGAAGCGAGTGGTTTGTTGCATAGTTTGTGCTGGATGAGACAACTTCCTACTATAATATTTTAATGACATGGGTTTTCGGAGAACGTGACGGAGTCTGACCTACTCATGTCTTGGTACCAATTCACAAGGTACAACTGTTTCTGTTTTTGTGGCATAACTGGGTATCCAATGCAAAATCTGGACCACAGCCCCATCTATAAAATATTATTTACAGCCCTGGTTCCAATGTATGGGGACGAGACACCGTTTTGGCCCAACCAAGGCTCGACCATACTCTTAGCGTCTTCTTTGTTGGTGACCACACTACTGATAAGCTGTAACTTAGGTGTGGGCTCCATGGAAAGTTTTGACTTCTGAGAAATGATGCATTAATCTGACTGTCCATATATATGTATTATAATTACCAAATGGGCTACTATGGGCCAGAGACTATACTCTACCTTGAAGAAGCTACTTCCACATTTCATGCATTTCAACTTTTTGTTGTCGAAACGTGTGGCATCTAAGTCCTCACCCCCAACCCCCAGTAGGAACTTCATCTAAGTCTCGGAAAGGGGGGAACCTGCTCATTCTGGAAACTGAAGAGGTTACCTGGTCCTGCCGTACGATGAACGTGATGTCTTCTCCTGGTTTTACAGCCATAGAGTCTCCTTTAATGGTGATACGTAAACCTTTAGGCGCTATTAAAGGACATTGATAACGCGCCAGATTTTCTTGCAGATCGATGCCTCCTTCACAAACGTTGGATACGACTTTCCTATACCTGTAAGATAACAAATAGATGAGGGAGAACGTAAATATATGTATATGCACTGACCTACATACAACCTACTGGCCCAGATCTATTATTCTGGTTTCACCAGTTTTCCGTCTGACTTTGTGCTGGAAAGCTTGAACACGTATATATAAAGTGTCTGCGCTAGACAAGACAAAAAAAAGTGCAAAATAATCATATTAGTGCTTAGTCAGAGGTTACGACACATGTAATGCAGCTAATCGACAGAATTGTGTTTCATGCTGTTTGTTATAGGTGCACCAAAAAATTGGTGCACACTTCCCGAGGAGTGCAGGGGGCGCCAGATAATTGAAGAGCGTGCGTCAGTATTCAATAATCTGCTGCACCCTGCACCCATTTAGTTGAATCTGGGCCATTGTGCATTAATATTTCTTTAGCAACCCATTAAACTTAATGGGCAAAAGGTAATACTTCAAGAGGCTCTCCACTTTAGACATTCTGGACATTGGGATGATCACAAATTGTCTCACTGCTTGGACCCTTAACAATCAGCAGTGATAAAAATCTAAAAGTATTGATACAGTATCACCACAATTTAAGGGATTTTGGGTGGCAATAAAAGAAAGAAAGATAAATTCTTTATGTTTGTTCTTAAGTTGAATTTGTATTTAAGTCAGAACAGGTATATTTTATAATTGTGACTCCAGACAAATTGTTTTTGAGTCCCAGTGATAATTGGATTTTCTAAATTCGGTTCTGTCATGGGAACAAGGATTATCAATACAATTTACAGATGCCTTACACCCGATTGTTGGGACTAAAGTAAAGCATCCATTGTGCATTCACCATAGGTCACAGTGGCCAGAGAGGTCCGTCTGTAACTAGGGGTCATCTGTAAGTCGTGGGAACCTGTCATCAGAAATTGACATAATAAACCACTATGTTGTTGTGAAGGAAAATGTGATGTTTCGGAGTAAAGTGAATCAATTATCCTTTTATAGACACTCCCAGAATGCACAGGTTCTGAGAGGCGCAGGAAGTGATTTAGAGTTGCCAACACAACCTCCGGATATGGCACAACAATAAATCAAATCCCTTATTATAAAACTGAATAAGCTGCCACCAGTTCTCCTTTAATATAAGTCCGGTCCCAAACGGGATTATATAGGGGGAGGAAATAACCCAGTGGCATGTATATAACCGAGAAACACCGACGTGCGGATTTGTGGATCAAGATAAAAGAGCAACACATGTATGTTCATCACAATATCTGGCATGTGAATCCCCCTTGTTCATCACAATTGTCAAGCAGCTGAGCACCTTCCAGATCATCTTTCATTCATGGTCCAGTGTGGTGGCCTCATTCAGAAAAACAACTTTGAAGTGAGATGTCAATTGGTCGTATCAAGTCAGGGAGGCGGAGAGTTCAGCCCTGAAGTCAAGTTCCCCCTCTTTCTGAACACCTCCTCCCATGTGGTTGACATTCTGTGCCGGACTTCAGGAGATCTGGTCAGGTTGTCCCAGGACGCAGGACTAGAATTACAGTGAAGGGGATGTTCTAAGGCAGGGAAAGCTTGACTTTAGTGTTAAACTCGCCACCTCCTTGACTTCATAAAACCAATTAACATCTCAATTTAAAGTTGATTTTATGGATGATGCCACCACACCAGACCATGAAAGAAACATGATCTAGAAGCTGTTCAGCTTTGTGACAACATACTGGTAGTAGTTTATTAAGCCAATTTCTGATGACAGGTTCCCTTTAAGTCGGGGACTGCTTGTACTTTCAGTTTGCAGACCTGTGTCTGGTAACAAGTTTCTGTGGGTCAGAAGAACTGTCTAGGCCAATGAATGGCCTCCTCAGACAATGAGATGTCACATTCTTTGGCCTCCTCAAACTTAGGAACAACACTCAATTGTTGGACAGAATTATTTCAATCTGTATCGATGACCAAATTCTGGTTTTGTGACGAGCAGTCCACCTTCATTTTACAAATTTTTCTCCTCTGCCGTAGCCTCTTTAATGCAGTTTCATCTGTTCTTCAGTTCTTTTCCCACAAAGCCCTGCTAACAACTCTCATCAATAATATAGCACATGTGTTGTGTCACAGAATGGCTTTTACTGTTCTGCATTAAATCCCTGGAAAGTCGAACACTGTAAATGTGACTTCCAAGTCTCTTAATCCTACATAACAACCACAAATGGCACAGTAGCAGATCGTCTAAAAAGCTCAATGCGGGCGAGAGGCCGTTAAAGGCCGTCGTTGCACACAAGAAATACAAAGTGTCTTTCCAGATGAAGCGGAGATAACCCATCCATGGGCTGCGCTTTACTAAACAGCCTGGTGTTTGCAGTAAACCAAAATCCTTTTTAAATTGGATGGGCCTAAAATGTAAAGCAGGCAATTATTTTTCAAAGGGCCGGGCTGTTTATTCCAATGGAAGATGTGCTTTCCCCTCCGTTGGCTCGTATGCTCTAGGAATTTCATGGACGTCTGCTCGGTTGGAGAACACTAACACTGAATTTAATTAATAGTTCAGTTGATGCCGGGTGAATGAAGATGAGAGAGAAGAGACTGGGGAAGACTTAATGCAACACAACGATCCACCTAAATAAAAGGGATTCAAAGGGAGCCGGATAATAAAACTATAGAAGACTGGACATAGGAAACATCCAGAACCGTAATGTTCCCGCAAATATCATGGAGCCAACCATAAATTCATGGTTGGTTCGGTAGATTAACAATATAAAATTTAGCATCATACTCAATTCAGATGACCTGATATTCCCAACGTCAAGTCAAAAACTTTTGAGGACTATTTCTGGCACTGTACTTAAGGAGACCGTGTCTGACCCTGCATTTGGGGAACATTGTCCGGCACTGTGTTTTGTGATACTGCGGTTTACACTGTACTCATGGGCATTGAGCATAGCACTGTATTAAGGGGCACTGAGTTTGGCACTGTATTCAGGGGCACTGAGGCTGGCATGTATTCAGGGGCACTGAGGCGGGCATATTATGACTGTATTTAGGGGCACTGAGCATGGCACTGTGTTCAGGGGCATTGAGGCTGGCATGTATTCAGGGGCACTGAGGCAGGCATATTATGACTGTATTTAAAGACCAGTCACCAAGATTTTACCCCTGTTAAAAGGTTAAAATTCCTCCCCATATCACCTAATATTAGCGGCCACTGTAATACTGTACCTTGATTAAAGATGTTTTTATAGTAAGCAAATGAGTAGACATGAGTCAACTTCTGAGCAGAAGAGTCATGTTTTTTCCAGGCTGCCAGTGAACCCCACCTCCTTTTTTTGATCGACAGCTCCATGTCTCTTCAAATCTTGACTTGAGCAGACAGGAAGTCTTCATCCTTTCCACTTCCTGTCCTTACCAGAATTTGTCCCTCCCACTAGCACTGTGTGGTAAATTACAGATCATGTAATCATTTCACACCCCCACAATGAGTGGTGTCACACTCATGTGGGCAGGGCCAGCATATCCAAAGGCAGAAAAAGTTTGGGGATGGATTTCCCTGGTGGGGAGAGGCAGATTTAAGCTGGGACGCAATGGGACACGTATACTTACCTGGTCCTGTCGCAATCCCCACTGACGATAATGCATTCTGCCACGATTTACTAAGATTGTGCGCCCAATATCCTGCATGTGTCGCTTCCCCGCTCAGGTCCGCCGGGGTTCACCTTCTTCTTCCCGGTGCATGTAAGTGCATTGTCTTGCAACACAATTTTAATGTTAAATCCCGCGCTCAGTCTGAATCCGTCGGATTGTCCGACATCCCGCCCCCACCCCATTTCTGTCGCATGAAAATTCAAGTGCCAAAATCCAATCGCGTGCGACACAATCCCCTTCTATATACCTGTCACAGCCGTGCGAAACCCGAAAATTTCTAAAAGCCGACAAAAGTGTGATCCGCGGGACCCTTCATAAATGAGCCCCAGTGGGTAAGTGAGTAAGGACCACTCTATACTGCAGCAGAATATAATCACAAATCTCCTCACTGAATCGTTGAAGGCACGCTGAGTAGACATGGTGTACCTGTGGGCCGCGCCACCGCTCAATACACCTAAGTGGCCATTCTTCATAAGCAGACATCTGATCCATCCATTTATTACTGAGGCATTAGGGCAAGAGAAAATCAGGACGCAATGACTATTCATCAAGCTGCCCTTCAGGAACTAAGATGTTAGAAGGTACATTCAGCTTTATATGTCTTAGATTTCTTTTCTCACGCAGGGTTATTTTTCATCGTGCTTCCTTGGGTGCTTGGGTGTTATATAGGTGGACTCTGCGCCTCTGTTTCAAATTTCATGCTTCAAGACCTCCGGTCCTAGAGAACGAAGGTGTAATCCATCCTGTTCTGATGGAGCAGCCATGTACTTCATAAAAGGGATAGAGCTGGGACCATTCTACACTTTTGCTTCAAAAAACAGTCTTATTTAAAGGGAGTTTCCTGTTATTTCAAGATATATCCTCCCCATAGCACATATAAAAGTGATGCGTATTGGGCCATATACCCAATACTATACATTCCATATATTAATAATGACTTTGTGGTAAATACCTTACAGCTCTGTGTATAAATAGCTCCTTCACAGAGATCTACATGTCTCCATGGTAACAGACTACAAGCAAACCCTTTCGGTGGTCATGTCCTGCTGTTACACGGCCACATCTGACTATTCTATACAGAGTAAATGGGGAGGCAGATTACTATCTGCCTCCTATCTGACTACTATAGATACAAATCACTTTTTTAGACTCCTTACCCGGTTGTACTGGTATAGGTTTGTCCCACTGTGCAATCGTCCGGTGGAGCTTCTGGGTTAAACCAAAAATCAGCAAAACATCTGCTGGTTTGTTTCTGAGTGACCTCCTGCTCAAATCCATAGTCACTGCAAATAAAGAACAGATAGGAATATTAGCCTTTTCCTCTGGGAGGACTGAAATCTAGAGAGGATACAGAATGGATTCATGTCCTCCAATGTATATCTTTGTTATAAGTTTAAATTCCAAAATTTTGTATAGAATGGGCAGTTTACTTTATTGTATAAGCCAATGCTCAATTATTGTGCTACCTATAGTGAATCCAGACTGTGATATCTCACGATAAAACTTTAGCGTAGAGGTCACCAAGTAACATCCTGTTCTTTTCCAATCACTGATGGTTCCTCATGGGCGGGGTTTTAGTTTCCGCAGGGGAAGCACATCTGTAATTAAACCTGATGTTCAAGTGATCTTGTACCAACCTCTGATGAGGCTGGAATACTTAAAACACTTTTGATATCGATATATGTTATGTCAGAGGCATCACATGTACCTCCTGGACGCCAAACAGGAGCTTAACTAGGAGAGACCGGGCCCCATGCCAGACTTCTAAATGGGGCCCCCTCCCCTTAAAAAATAATAGGCAGTCTTCTTATCCCAGAGGGGTCTCAGAACTCATGTAGCCCAGTAGCTGCAGATCACATTGGGGAAGTAGACCACAGGAAGTAGAGATGAGAGATTGTCCCTGCCAATCTGCTGTCCTCTCCCCCAACATTTGTGATTTGAACTGCCGGCTCAGCTGTGTAATGTGGATGATGTGCACTGTTATATACATATTATGATGTACAATGTGCAGCATAATATGTATTTAATAGTGCACCTCCTCCATTCTTTAGTGTGTCAGGTCGGGTGGCCGGGCCCCCCTGATACTGCGGGCCCCATAGCAGTTGCTATGTTAGGGCCTAGGGGCGTAACTACAGGGGTAGCAAACTATGCAACTAGTAGTGAGTACCATTGACAGAGACATTTGATCAGGCATCATGTTGTACCCTTTACATACCTGAATATAATTTATGCACCCATAGGCAGCATGTGCTATAATTGGGTCTATTAGTATCACATATTACGTATATAACATACCACACATAGTCCGTGCTTTCACACTGGCATATTCTTGATGTAAGGGCAGAGGTAAAACTCTTGCCCTTAATGCACCATGATGATGTCTTTCTCTTACGGAAGCTCCTCTGCTGCCCCATAATACAGCGCTCACCCTACAAATAAAGTAGATGAAGGTAAATACTTTTCAATTTTTCAATTTTCTTATGACATGATAAATAATGTTTCAAACTTTCAGTCTATCTATCTATATCTATCTTTGTATCTATCTTTGTATCTATCTCTGTATGTATGTATCTATCTCTCTCATATCTATCTCTCTCATATCTATCTATCTCTCTCATATCTATCTATCTATCTCATATCTATCTATCTATCTATCTCATATCTATCTATCTCTCTCATATCTATCTATCTCATATGATCTATCGATCTATCTAGCATCGCTATCTCTACTCCTCATATCTATCGTATCAAGATTCTACTATCTATCTATCTATCTATCTCATATCTATCTATCTCTCTGTCTATCTATCTATCTATCTCATATCTATCTATCTCTCTCTCTCTCTCTATCTATCTATCTATCTGAACCTTGGAGTGCTGCCTGCCATTTCCATCTACATACAAGTAAGGACCTGGCCAAGATCCTTGGGGGGCTCTGTACCCTTCCTTTGGAGGAGCCGTTTTTACTGTGCTGACATGAATTTTACTTGTCTTATTTACCTATCTGTCTATCTATCTATCTATCTATCTATCTATCTATCTATCTATCTATCTATCTCTATCATCTATCTCATATCTATCTTTGTATCTATCTATCATCTATCTCTTTTCTGAACCACATGGGGCTAAAACATGGGGCAATTCTTCAATCAATATCAAAAGTCCTAATAGGAAGAGATTTAAAGGGATCCTGTCCTGGCAGTTTTGGACCCATTTTGGAGTCCACATAAGGCTGCGGCAGTTGAATCCAGGGGTAGTACACATTGCTTCATTGTGCATGTACTAGACAACTGTTGAGTGAAGTGATGTGTAGCACCCTCGGTGCACTGTGCATGTGCCAGTGGTTCATGTGGACCCATCTCAGTGGATCCATGGCTCATTTCCTGCACAGTGGCAAGGGGCAGAGGTAAGCTGAATATGTTTGGAACCTTAAACCCCAGTGGTTTAGTGGTGCAAAACTGTCTGACAGGTTCCCTTAAAAGATACAATGTATTTCATTGAACAAAATTATACTATGGTATGCAAAAAGGCTCTCTAGCTCCCTCTAGTGGTGGCAGCAGTAAATGTGTCCCACTGCACCGTAAATGTGTTGAGCAGCCGAATTCAGAATAGGAACACCGCCACTCATTTTCAACAGACCACATGCAACGGCACAGGGCCCATTTCTTGCTACCCGGAAATTGCACACGGTCATTTGTGTGTGCCCTAACCTTGTCTGCAGACCCTGTCCATTATCATACAATACCTGTAAGTTGGAGAGATTCCAGGACTCGTAATCCTCCTCAGTGCACTCTCGGAAGAACGAGGGTCTAAAATCAACTTTTACTAGTTCCCATTCTGATCGGTAACTGATATGGCCGAAGACCCTGTAAGTAAAACATTGGTATTTTATGTTCCCACAGTTGATTTGTACTTCAGAACAGTATTCAGTATCTGATGGACACGGTCTACACAGACAGGAGACGTGTCCTGCACCGATAAGCTCCAACTACTATTTTTCATCCGCAATATCTTTAACAAACCTAAGCACATTTTGCTGTGGTCAGCCAGGCATGGAAACCGCGCTGCTGGACGTAATAGAGAATTGCCATAAGGGAATATGACTTCTACCAACTGCAGTAAATAACGCTACACTCTTTCCAATATATATGTTATGTTATCGTGAGAGATTTCCTGGCTTAAAGGGTTTTAAGACGAGTTATTTAGTTCTTCATATAGAAACCACAATTAATAATATGTCTGTACATTGCGAGTCTCGCCTGTTTGTTTTAGCAGCTGTGGTGTAATACCTCATTTCATCTGTAGGAGTGCTGTAGAGAATTGAAACACTTAATGCCAGGTAGAACCTGAGTGAAGTTGGCCCCCCCACCTTGTTCAAATCAAACAAAATTGGTGTCAAAACATTTGTGCTACGTTTGTGCTGGTTTGTGCAGCAGAAATTTTCGTTTGTGCCGCTATCGTTTTTAAGATTTTAATGAAAGTTTCCAGAGGTCATCAGAGGTCAACCAGCCCCCCTACATTGCCCAAATCAAACAAAATTGGGACCGAACAACTCTGCTACGTTTGTGCTGGTTTGTGCTGCTCAAATCTTTGTTTGTGCTGCTTTTGTTTTTAATAAATGAACAAAAAATTAAAGGTCAAAAGTTCAAACAGCCCCCCCATATTAGCCGAATCAAACAAAACTGGTGTCAAACGTTAGTGCTACGTTTGTGCAGCAAAAATTTTCGTTTGTGCCGCTATCATTTTTAATAAATTCATACATTTTTGTACAATGGGGGTCATTTACTAAGGGCCCGATTCGCGTTTTCCCGACGTGTTACCCGAATATTTCCGATTTGCGCCGATTTCCCCTGTATTGCCCCGGGATTTTGGCGCACGCGATCGAATTGTGGCGCATCGGCACCGGCATGCACGCGACGGAAATCGGGGGCGTGGCCGAGCGAAAACCCGACGGATTCGGAAAAAACACCGCATTTAAAAAAAGAAATGTGTCGCTTGGGACGCGCTTACCTTCACTTGGTCCGGCCCGGTGAACTCTAGTGTGTTCTTATGCTTTTCAGCGCAGCAGCGCCACCTGGTGGACGGCGGAGGAACTACCTTGATGAATCCCGGCCGGACCCGAATCCAGCGCAGAGAACGTGCCGCTGGATCGCGAATGGACCGGGTAAGTAAATCTGCCCCAATGTGTTTGCTAGCTCCCCCTGGTGATCAAACCAGGGAAGTGTCACTAGGTTTGTTTTTTACCAGTTCATCCTAAACACCTTAAACACCATCAAGATTGGTGGAGACCCCCTGTAATCTTCTAATACAATCCCATAAAGGCACAAAGTCACATATCTAATTTTTCGCTGCTGCTTATATAGCACTAACACTGTCTGGGGCGCAGCACAAGTGGAGCTTTCAATCTAAATTCCCTATCTCAGACACTCACTGGACCGAAATTCATAGGATTCCAAATATCTGAATATTGGAACTGGAAGGCAATAGAAATATTTGAAGGAAATCCATACAACAAGGGAGACCATACAAATAGTCCAGGCATCTGGTTCCCCATTGTGTTAGAGGTACACTGGTTCTGGTTCAGAGATCCAGCAATGCTACATTGGGAAAATGTATGCAAATGATCTCTCCTTCAAAACTATTATAAAGCCTTTGCTTATAATATAACCAAGATGATCTATCCGCTTTGGTTGATAGTTATAATGAAGTTTCAAGGCTTTATTAATATACACTAATGATAACATTTATGTCAATTAAAAAAACGTTAGCAAGTGTAATAAGGGTTTTTTTCCTCTGCAACAGCGCCACTCTTGTCTGAAGGCCGTGTTTGGTAATGCACCTATTTATACATTTATACATGTCCTGATCATGTATAAGGAATACACAGGACATTTTGTAGCCAAAATTATATTAATGATAATTATTTTTTATTATTAATTACTGCATAAATATAGGGGATCCCCTAGGGGACACCCGACTTACAGAC
The DNA here is from genome assembly GCA_019512145.1 of Engystomops pustulosus. Lineage (NCBI taxonomy): Eukaryota > Metazoa > Chordata > Amphibia > Anura > Leptodactylidae > Engystomops > Engystomops pustulosus. The sequence goes on from CM033641.1 coordinate 21,517,725, forward strand.
TACCCCTAGTTATAGTATGACCACTGTGACCTCTGGTGAAGCTCTCTGGATGCTATTACTATAGTCCCAGACTGCAATGATCAGCTGTAAGGTGTCTGTAATGAAGCTTTATTGATAATCCTTGGTCCCATTACAGCTAAAATTTTTGAAAATCCAAAAAGAAAAAATGTATCTGGATTTACAATGATAAAATTATGCAATTATATCCTGTACGTAACCCGGGGACCGTCTGTATATACAATAACGGCAAATAATAACGAAAGAGATGGAATCGTCCCATATTCCTTGTCCACTAGGTGGCAGTGTGACATCAGCCTTGCCACTCGGGCTTCCACCAGCTGAGAAATCGCGAAGCTTTGAAGAATATTAAAAACTTGTGGTTACTTTGCAGAAATGCTCCAGATAAAATGCCGCGCTTGAAGCCCATCTGTTAGTCTTACAGGTAAGCACGCTACATTTATCATCTAAATAAAAGTTGAGGCTCAGGGAATTGTCAAAGAGAATCCTCAGTGTATTTTCTCACTGCAGATATGAACTCCGCCAGTGAATGGATATCACTTCAAGCTTGTTAGAACGCTTCATTTACCACGCTCTTCACATCCTTATTCCCAAACACTTCATTTACACAAGATGCAATGTATACACACAAGAATCCTTCGCCATTGGGTGCCATTCTGTGTCTGGGTCTGGGTGTGACCGCTACTTGGGTTACCCTTTATAGCTACCACTTTGTATTTGGGGTCGGAAGGGGGTATTTCGATTTTTGGGAAAATCCATAACGAGTTATAAAAATAAAAAAAATACTTCTTTATGGGGCTTCCACCTCTCCAGTTATGGCTCCCTTTCGACAGCTTTTGTTACCCACTGAGCCGGGTCCGTGGTCTCAACAGCTTTTTTTACCCACTGAGCCGGTCCCTGGTCTTAGCGTGATCTCTAAGACCAGGCATTGGCCTATTGTTCACACACACAAAGAAGCAACATGGAGATATGGATATGGAGCCACCAATAGAGATATGTCCTAAGGCTACGTTCACACAAATGTATGGGGGACGTATAAACGGACGACATCCCCCATACACGGCAATGGGCGCACGGTGCCATACGGGAGCGGTATGGTCCAGCACACGTGCAGCACCGCAGCGGAGAAAGATAGCACATGTCCTCCATTGATTTGTATGGGACTGTTAAAGCCAATCACTAATTTTGTCTGGGAGCGAAGACAGGGACATGGGACTAGTGGGGGTAAAAGCTTTTTGACTCGCACTGATCAATCGGCTGCAGCCTGTGTGTGCCTGTGTCTCAGTCTCCTCCTGCATTCTTCATTTACTCCACACCATCCCCCCTCCCTCCCTCCCCTGCCTGCTCAGTGCACATGACAGGAAGTGAGGGCTGAGCTGCATGAGTGTGGAGAAGAGGAGACTGAGACATAGACAGGTTGCAGCAGATGTCCCCTTCCCTGGGACTCACCACTTACTGCTGGTAGGGAGCCAAGTAATGTGAAATATAAAGTACTGAAAGGATTCATAAGCCCTTTTCTAAAATCAGCATAGCACAGGCTTTTGGAACTGGTCCCCAGCTATAAATGACATTCCAGGTTGGCTTTAAGAACCTTTGGAAGACCTTTAAAGTTCCTGAAAGGGTTCTTTTATACATGTGTGTCGAGAGCAGGCACACATGTATGAGGATTTCAAAGCTGGAGGTGCCTTTCTTTGTTATCTATACAGGGCAGTATCAAACTTGGTGGCTGATTTAGATGGTCTTAGACCCTGGGTGGCCGCCCAAACCACCCATATTATAATTTGCTACTGACGGGCAATCATGAACTATTCTGTACTTAAGTGAAAAGTTATAGTTCTGAGAAATCCCCTATCGATGTAAAATTTGTAGAAATTAGCATTTCATTAAAATATTAAAAACTAGTGTATCTAGTGTGAACGGCCACCTCCAGGGATATGTCATATGTTTTTTATGTACTTAAAAGGGAAACAAATAGTACAATGTCATATGTGTCTCGAGTAGTAGCCATGGCAACCAAAAATAAAAACATCAATTTCCTACAGCGCTGGTTAGATTCGGAAATCTGGAAAATTGTACAATCTCCTTAAATCAAAAACAGTAGTCCAAAGCATCGGGTAACCTACGTCATCACCAAAGTCTCATCCCCGGGTTCACTGAGGAGGCCGTCCACAAACACGGACGTGCTGGTGAAATTATGGACGCTCCACGAGTAACCTTCATCAACGCTGAATCTAGCAAAAAACAATAAAAAATGGAGAAAAAAAAATTAGATATATTTTACACAATATTATTTCTTATTTTAGAGGGGAATACTGAAATGTCTTGGCATAAAACCTTCTTGCATAGTATAAGGATTTCATAAATACAAGACATTTTAATTAATATTAATAATTAATAAGTTAATTATACAGAGTATCAGAGTCCTATGGAAATGACCGACTTGGCGTAATTTGAAGTAAATAAAACATTGGAAAATTCATAAGACAAAACGACACTTATATAAAATTTATTACATCCTAAACTATAAAGCCAGGCATCCCTCTGCGGCCTATGAATTACGGATTTTATGTGGGCAGTACTACTGCGGGAGGCGTGGACTCCCAACATCTTAATGGGACACTATCACCCGGTTCCCACTAAACTAACAGCCCCCTCAGACAGAGGATGAAATGTCCTTTCTAGAATTCCTTCTTTTATGTAAAATCTCACTTGTTTATGCATAAAAAACTTCCAAAGTCATATGCAAATGAGCAGAGAAGAGTCATAAATCACCTGAGATGAGTCACTTTTAAAAGCTTCATTTCAGGCTTTGAATTTTTATCTGGAACTCACACCTCTAATTATGTATTTACAAGGGTTGTACTGGTTTAGTCAAAAACATATACCAGGAGGGGTAGATTCAATGCTTTAGACGGTGACTAAATGTTATCGGGTCAGCGTGATGGGAGATGGCGCAGGACAACGGGACCACCGGCGAAGGTAAGTACTAGCTCTTTCTTGTTTTCTTAACATCCACCAGGCCAGTCCCGAAAGTTCCGTGCCTCTGTTTGTTTACAGAGGTAGAGCACGCAGACCCGACAATTTCTAGTCACCTGCTACAGAATTGAATTTACCTCTTCCGTCCAGGTCGGTTACATGTTTTTGAATAAACCCGTACAACCTCTTTAAAGGCAGAATTGGAGGTGTCAGTTTTTGATTAAACGTAGAAAACCCCTTTAACTTCCTGCATCTGTAGTTTTTTAGCTCATGTGATTCGGAAGATAACATTATTATCTTTAATATGACACCAAAGCCATTTTCGCAGGTACTAAAGAGAACAAAATATAGCCATCTTAGAGGACGTAACCACTTCAGCCCCTAAAAGTAATGCTTTCCTGCTCATTTGCATATGGCTTTGGAGGAGATTTTTAATAGGCAACAAGGCGTGGGACTTAGAAAGGATATTTCATAAACTACCTGAAGGGGCTGGTGGATTGTCACAGTGTGTCCTAAATTTGCAATATAAAAGGTGAAAGCCACCACTTTCTGGGCAGGTTTTTTTTTTTACAATGGAATTCAGTGCCTGCAGCTCTTCAAGTGCTCCTTAGGGAAGGGTCTCACCCTGAAGATCTGCTCTCTACAATGAGATGCTTCACAATCTATCCTCTCCACTCTGTGACAGTTGTAGCAGGCTTCTGGTTGGATACTACAGCTGTATTAAGAGTAGAGGGGAGGAGGAATTAAAACACACCCCTCTACCTACAAGCCACAATCACTAGATTGAACAGTGGAGATTTATCACGACTAGTGATTTCTATGCTTGGATCCATCAACAGCAACTTGTTACCTATACCAACAGGAGAGATAATCTTAAGACAAGGTACGAAGGATAACATAAAAATACGTTACTTGAGTATTTTCAGAGGAATAGATGTATCCTTTATAGCCACAATGACCCCACCATGGTCCAGATATAGGATGTGGTGCTCCTCTTCAAACACCTGTAACCAAAATGTGGGAGACTGTTAGATCTGTTATAATTCTGCAAATTGCTGAAAGGGATTATAGTCTCATTTATACAGAAAGTGGCATATGAGAGAGTGATTGACCCATCTATATATCTTTCTATAAAAAAGTAAAGTCCAAAGTACACCTCACCTACAAGGGGGGGGGTGCAGAGGCCTCAGAGTCCAGGGTGGGAACCCATGCACACATAAAATCCAAAAATGAAGCAGCACTCCAGATCCAAGCAGGTAAAAGCGAAGAAGAGTTTATTCCCAAACTGGCAATGTTTCGGTGTGTTACCACCATTCTATCTTTCTATTTATCTTTCTATAATTTATCTACTATCACTTATCCATCTCATATGTATTTACACTCACCGGCCACTTTATTAGGTACAACATGCTAGTAACGGGTTGGACCCCCTTTTGCCTTCAGAACTGCCTCAATTCTTCGTGGCATAGATTCAACAAGGTGCTGGAAGCTCCTCAGAGATTTTGGTCCATATTGACATGATGGCATCACACAGTTGCCGCAGATTTGTCGGCTGCACATCCATGATGCGAATCTCCCGTTCCACCACATCCCGAAGATGCTCTATTGGATTGAGATCTGGTGACTGTGGAGGCCATTTGAGTCCAGTGACCTCATTGTCATGTTCAAGAAACCAGTCTGAGATGATTCCAGCTTTATGACATGGCGCATTATCCTGCTGAAAGTAGCCATCAGATGTTACAGGGTACATTGTGCTCATAAAGGGATGGACATGGTCAGCAACAATACTCAGGTAGGCTGTGGCGTTGCAACGATGCTCAACTGGTACCAAGGGGCCCAAAGAGTGCCAAGAAAATATTCCCCAAGCCAATGACACCACCACCACCAGCTGAACCGCTGATACAAGGCAGGATGGATCCATGCTTTCATGTTGTTGACGCCAAATTCTGACCCTACCATCGAATGTGCAGCAGAAATCGAGACTCATCAGACCAGGCAACGTTTTTCCAATCTTCTACTGTCCAATTCGATGAGCTGTGCAAATTGTAGCCTCAGTTTCCTGGTTCTTAGTGAAAGAGTGGCACCCGTGTGGTCTTTGCTTCTGTAGCCCATCTGCTCCAAAGTTCGATGTACTGTGCGTTCAGAGATGCTTTCTGCCTACCTTGGTTGTAACGGGTGGCGATTTGAGTCACTGTTGCCTTTCTATCAGCTCGCACAGTCTGCCATTCTCCTCTGAACTTGGCATCAACAAGGCATTTCCGCCCACAGAAACTGCCGCTCACTGGATGTTTTTTCTTTTCGGACCATTATCTGTAAACCACTAGAGATGTTGGGTGTGTGAAAATCCCAGTAGATCAGCAGTTTCTGAAATACTCCAGACCAGCCCTTCTGGCACCAACAACCATGCCACGTTCAAAGGCCTCAAATCACCTTTCGTCACCATATGTGGCTCGGTATTGAACTGCAGGAGATTGTCTTGACCATGTCTACATGCCTAAATGCACTGAGCTGCCGCCATGTGATTGGCTGATTAGAAATTAAGTGTTAACGAGCAGTTGGACAGGTGTACCTAATAAAGTGGCCGGTGAGTGTACGTCCCCCATAGACACATGCTGCATCGTACCGTTCCGTAGACGGGAGAAGGATAGGACACGTCCTATCTTTCTCCGGAATGCAGCGCCATATATCACTTTGGAGAGGGGCGGGTGTGAGCAGCGCCCCGGCGCCTACGTACAGCAAGCACACGTTAGTGTGAATGTAGCCTAACTTTAATTCATAAAATACCTAGAATACTTCATCAGTGATTATAAAGTGTAGATCTGTTATAAACACATTATTCATGGATGTTTATTGTGCTGCTTTGGATCTCTTGTGGACTATCTGTCTAGAGCAGTTCTGCTCTCTTCTGATAAATCTCCCCCATGATGTTGATCTTATATAAAAGGGGAGATTTTTCAGACGTGTCTGAGAGCAGAACTGTTCTAGTTGCCCATGACAACCAATCAGAGCTTAGCTTTCATTTCCCCACAACTGTTTATAAAATGAAAGCTGAGCTCTGATTGGTTTCGATGGGTAACTAGAACAGTTTTACCTCTGATAAATCTCCCCCTATATACTGGCAGTCCCCGACTTAAGGACACCCGACTTACAGACAACCCCTAGTTAAAGACGGACCCCTCTGCCCCCTGTGACCTCTGGTGAAGATCTCTGTATGTTACTTTAGTCCCAGATTGCAATGATCAGCTGTAAGGTGTCTGTAATGAAGCTTTATTGATAATCCTTTGTTCCCATTACAGCAAAAAATTTTGAAACTCCAATTGTTCCTGGGGCAAAAATTTTTTTGTCTGGACCTACAACAGTTTCGACTTACATACAAATTCAACTTAAGAACAAACCTATGGACCCTATCTTGTACTGCCTGTATATATTCCCTGTGACTGTATGCTCCATTTTATGACATTTTGATCTGTTTCTTAGATGATCTTTGCCCAGTGCTGAGCGTAACTGCTAATCCGTGTAAGGTGATCCTCCGGAGCTGCACTTCTTCTTGTGTGCAGTGTTATTTTATTCACTTGTTTGTTTTGGACGGATACTTTGTATGACAGCGATGTAACAGCTGCCACTATCCGCGGCTGTAAAGAGTGACAGATTAATACTCCGCAAGGTGATGACAATGGGCTCAATCTTCCCCAACTTACTCTACCAGTTCCTAAATCTTTCCTGCGCTCTCTCTCCCCGAGCGTCGGCTGCCAAGATAGAAATTCTTGTGGAAAGGAGGATTTCTTACTGTAATTTTGGATTGGAAGCCGCTATTTGGTGGCTGGCAGCGATTCTGCACTTGTTCATCATCTGCCTGAAATGATCTGTCAACTTTATTTAGCAGGACGAAACATTTCTCACAGCGCCAAAAGAAAGCCTCATCTTTATGATTTTCTTAGATGTTTAGTCAATATATTGCTTTTCTGCATTGGTGCAGTAAAAATACTGCTCTTAAAGGGACAGTACAATTACAAAAAAGGAAGTTATCCACAAGATGTAACCACAAGGACAAACCATTACAATTCTGAATTGAACTGTAAATAATCCATCCGCATCATATAGGAGAGATCAAATCATTTATGCAATTTAAAGGGGAGTATACGGTCAGGAAGTCAGCAGAAACACCACTGATTAGTGGCAGCTCTAGGAATGTGGACTATGATTTCATAATAATTTTTGTTTTCTTCTTTCAAAACAATCAGAACGATACACGTATTGTCTCAAACATCTTTCCAGAGTTATGACATTTATGACATTTTTTGGTTCTGAAGCTACTTGTCAGAAATCCTCCTCAGCAGCAAGTAAGTAAGCAGAAACTCTTTCTTGTATCTTTCCCTGAGCTAAGTCAATTTCATCCTATCCATAGTTCCCATGTTATCCTATAATCTCTTATGAAGGAGGTTTTAAGCAAATCCAATGAAATTCCAACAAGTAAATACACTGAGCTCTGCATAGTGTGTACTTACAGAATCTATAAAGTGACTAACATGACTGCTTTCATCCCATAGAGAAGTATGGAGCATGGAATAAGTGATAGAAATCAGCAGTGAAATAGTTTCCTGAAGCATAATCTCTGCTTTATAAGCACCAATGTTTACAGCTTCCCTGCTGTGAAGTTAGTATTCAGGGAGCAAGGGCAGGGGCGAGTGAAAAGTGTATGACACATCTTGAGGTCAATGTAATGCACAATCACGGACTTGGATGAAGGGACAGATAGTGAACAGAGCAACCCTTCTACCTCACTCTTCTTTACATGAGAGTTCTGCTCTGACAGATCTGCACAGACACAAGGCTCCTTTGCTAGCTACACAGAGCAGCATCACCTGGCCTTCCAGTCCTCCAGAGTGAGAAGACACCCCTTCCTCTAACAGTAAGAATCCATAACATTTCTTGAGTAAACAACCTATAGAGGCACAGAGAGGAGGCAGAGGAGACAGCTACTGCAGGGACTGGCAATACTGAGAAGGATAGCAAAAAAAAACTGCTGGACATAGCAAAAATATATGTATATTTGAGTCCTTTAATACAACGTTACTGTCCCTTTTAATTTGACTGTGCTTTATGCCTTATATATCATCACTTACAGTATAAAAACCATGTATATTGAGGTCATTCTATATGTCGGGGTAACGCCTGACATCTGTGTGTATGTCAGATATAGGACCTGACTGGGGCAAATGACTGCCTCTCATACTAATGCAGTATCGGGATACATAGCAGAGCTCAGGCGTGGACAGCACACTCATATATATCTGTAATAAGAAGGTCCAGTCATTAAATAACCGAATGACAACGTATGAAAGTGTCTCCGAGCCGAGGTCGCAGCTGTGAATCGCGCACAGATGATAGACTGTGTAGACTAATATTTGCCTTGGACACACACAATCTCTATAATTCTCCACATTAATTATAAAAGCCGAGTGCCAGCCTTATACCAGCCTGTGTATATAACCAGGGCTCTGCCATATACTCCTGATATTGGTGAGGTTATCCTATAATAAAATAGGACCCAGTATTTGGATACTGGGGGTATAAGCCATAAGACCTCCAAAATGGACTGGTTATAATGTAGTTCATAATAAAATAAATGGGGCATAAATATTACTGTGTGATAACCTACTGAGATCTGAGGTTTCAGTACAAGTTCTAGCTTGACTAGTCTAAATTTGCAGTAAATGGCATGATATGGAAATTGCTATATCAGCAGCTTCCATCTGTACTATGCAGTCCTCTCAAGACTGCTGTTCCCCTCCCCTTTCCATAGAATTCTACTTAAAGTGGTTCCAATTACAGGACGTCCCTTGTTCTTAAAGGGGTATTTTGGAAATATGAACGTCTGATACAAAAAAAACCATAATGCTATAAATAAATGAATACAACAAAACTCTGTGTCATTAATCACCAAACAGAGCTTTAATACGGTAGTTTGTTTTTAACAGTCACAAAATGTTATGGGCTTTCTAAAGTAGGCGGAGTTATCTTCCAGATGGCCGCCATCTACAACTACAACTCCCACGATCCCTCAGCTCTTAACTATAGCTCCTCCCTCTCGTGCTTGGCTGATGATCTAACAGACCGTCCTGCTCTGTTACCATAGTAAGCTTGTTGTATTCCATGTAAGACAGAGCAGGGTCTCTTTATGAGATGTATGTTGGGAACCTGGAGCCTCAGAATGGTTCCTCATGGGATTAAGGGCATCTATAAGATACCTGCGAGGTGTTTTGGCAGGAAGAAAGTTTTCCCGCCTGATGCTGTTGTCACCCGGGATGAATTCTGCCCATCTGGCAACAGCAGCAGATTTGTCATCCCTGTGGGCCAGTACTTTCCTGTTGCTGGGCAGAGTCAGCTCTTGTCCCTAGGAAACAGGGACTCATTGGCTAGTGGAAGGCTGGTCACATGTCCAGGGTTTTTAAATAGTGGGCAAGTCCTTTGGTCTGGAACAATTTTGAATCTGAAATCCCGGACATTAAGGAATGTCAAACCTTCCCACACCCCGCGCATTGTTAATCCGGGGAGACGCTCTGAAGACCGCAGCCTCAGCGGCCCAGACTTTAGTATCCAGGACCATTGTATTTGGAATAAAATCCATTAGAGGCCAACGATTAATAGTAACAGCTGGAAGCAAAGTGATGGATAAAAATATTTCTCCTCCTTCCCGGGATCCATCTTTAAGTCTGAAAACTTCATTTCACACAACAGCGGGGGACGGTGCAGAGCTAATTGATTACCTACATTATAGTGAATGAAAGGCAACCTACGCCGCTCCGTGCTAAAGGGAGGGGCACTTTAAGGGGAAAAAATGTAAAAATGTGATCTCCAAAAATGGGCACCAGTTGCTGGAGTCTTTGGAGATGAGACTGAGCCTTGAGATCAGATATTTGTTATTCCCGTTTAGCCAACACTTAATACTAACTTTTCATCAATCACATCTTTTTTTTTACCATAGGAGCTTGAAATCTAATTTTTACATCTGAAAGAAGACAGGGGCCACATATCGTATCAGTATGTCAACCCAGAATTAAAACCCAGAGAACTTATTCTAACTTAATGAGGTCACTAAGGTTCACTGGAAGTGCACTGTCCGTCTATAATGCACTCTACCGCAATTTACTAAGATCGTGCATGTGTCGCTCCCCGCTCAGGTCCAAAAGAGTTCACCTTTTTTTTTTGTGGTGCACCATTAACATAGGGCATGCAACACAAGTTAAATATGACAGGATAAACATGAGTGTAGCTTCACAAAATACACTGGGTTGTGTCCTCACACTGCTGTGCACTTAACTCTCTGTAATGATATCTCTGTATTGTATAATGAATAACTGACAGGATATTTTGTGTCGGGAATTTTTCCTTATTTGATTCTGATTCCAGATCCAGCTACTGTTTGGGGACCATTTGGGCTTGGTTTTGGAACGCGTACTGAAAGCCTTACCATTATATATATAGGACACAAGGTGTTGTCATCCTATAATTGGATGATTTACGTCTTTACCAGGTGGCATGGTGGGTGAATAGATGGGAGTATTATTTATTTCACAGATTATGACTATTTTATTTGTTCTACGTGGTGTCATACAATGGCGCAAAAATTGTAATAATCCACCTAAAATATTAAGACGTCAAGCACAGTTAAGATCAGAGATTAAAATAAGATTCAGGCTGCATTCACACTGCTGTTGTCCTCCGTACCGTAGCACACCGCGGCGCTGCTCAACCCCGGCCCTCTCCATAGAGGAACATGGTGCATGGCGCAGTATGCCGAGAAAAGGTAGGTCATGTCCTATCTTTTCACGGAGTACGGAGCCGCACGTGTGCTGCATGTACCGCTCCCATAGGGCACCGTGCGCTCATTGCCGTCTGTGGGGGACGTATATAGGCCGTATATTAATGGGCCGTATATACGTCCCCCATACGGCAGTGTGAATGCAGCCTTACTTGTAGGTTCTGGAATAACAAATCAGGAATAATGATTTACTCTATTAATAATCTGGACACCTGACTCATAATAGACAATATCAAATTATTATCAAAAAATTATTCTTTATACAAAGTGAAATAATTGCTGATGAATGTTAGCAGTGAACCAGGCATTTATTAATATATTGAATGATATAATACTGACTATTATTGCATATTATCTGCTATATGTTATACTCCATTCACAGCCAAAGCTGCATTGTGTTGTTTAAAACGTGTCTCTTTCTTTACAGGACCAGCACCAGTATTGTTAGCACGGAGCACGCTGCAGGCTGGGTGGAGTGTGGTCATAACAGGAAGGGCTGGGAAGGGTTAAGAAATGGGGTTGGACCTTGGGGGGGGGGGGGGTTGGATGATGTAGTGGCAGGCAATAGGGGGTTTTGAATGAAGGGGGAGGAGTTTATAGGGGTATATATAAGTCTGCAGGGAAGGAACGCCATCTTTGGCAGAGAAAATGATCCTGCCCACCCTCCCTAGGCTAGTTGTCCTTTGTATTTGTTTTTTACGCATGTCCTGTGCGTTGTCTGCTGGAATCCACATCTGCCGCGATTCATGAAGATCGTGCGCCCGAGTTCCTGCATGTGTCGCTTCCCCGCTCAGGTCCACCGGAGTTCACCATCTTCCTCCCGGTGCATGTAAGTGTGTGGCTTGCGACACAAATTGCTTTGTTAAATCCCGCGCATAGTCCGAATCCGTCTTGTGAAAGCCGGCGTCGATGCGCCAAAATCCGATCACGTGCGCCAAAAAACCTTTCTAAATGCAGTGCACATCGGAAATCGTCGGACCGCGAACCCTTAGTAAATGAGCCCCAATGTCTTCTTTAAGAGGAAGTACATGGATAATTGGTTACACCTGGTTTGCGCCACTCAGCTAGGAGGGGTGCAGCAAGTGCTTTAGAGGTGTGGCCTGCCAGTTTTGTAATGTTGAATATGTTAAAAATTATGAGAATTATATAGTTACGTCCCAGGGTTGGTTGATCTATGTAACCTAGGGATTTGGGTTATTGAGCAGCCAAGATGTTTTGATTGTTATTATTGAGTTGATGCTAATACAATTTCATATTTTTCAGATTGTATTTTGAACATTTTAAATAAAGCTGTGACAATCGCCATTCCAACAAGATATCTTGTGTCACTGTATTATTGTAGTTGGTGGTTAAGCAGATTTTTCTTTTGCTGTCTGGACCAAAAATGTCCCCACTTTCACTTAAGTAAATACTAATATTACAAATGGCACATAATAGTCAGGCCCACAGATTTTCCAATGGAAGTACAACCAATCTCCTCATACACGCACAGATCAGGACCTTCTCACCTGTCTCCATGTCTTCCCACAATCTGACGTAATGTACATTTCTTCCTTATACTCCACCAACTGTGAGCCCAGATTACCTGCAGATTACAAAAGACAGTAATTAGAACAAACAATAACATTACTGGGGGATGTGTGTGGGGACATTACTGGGGGGCTGTGTTGGGACATTACTGGGGGCTGTGTTGGGACATTAGGGGGGCTGTGTGAGGGGACATTACTGGGGGACTGTGTAGTGCACTGGGGAGTTGACATTACTGGGGGAATGTGTGTGGGACTGACTGTGGGGTCGGTGTGAGGGGACAGTTACTGGGGGATGGTGTGGGGACATTACTGGGGGGCTGTGTGGGGACATTACTGGGGGATGTGTGTGGGGACATTACTGGGGGATGTGTGTGGGGACATTACTGGGGGTCTGTGTGTGGGGACATTACTGGGGGATGTGTGTGGGGACATTACTGGGGGTCTGTGTGGGGACATTACTGGGGGGCTGTGTGGGGACATTACTGGGGGGCTGTGTGGGGACATTACTGGGGGGCTGTGTGGAGACATTACTGGGGCTGTGAGGACATTGTTTAGTGTAGGTATTATGTTGGAGGGCAATATATGTCAGGTTCTTTATAAAGTTTGCGGACTATGTGCTGTTTGTGTATATATGGGTTTTATGGATTTTACAACATGTTATTCTAGGAAGCATTATTTTTACTTATTTGTATACACTTTTACGTACATACACTCATTTATATATGCATTTATACATGTACACAGATCTGTACCAGTAGCTGCGGACCACATGGGAGAAGTAATGGCAGGAATTAGAGATGAGAGATCCCTAGTCCTATTTCCCTCATGCACACATATTTGATCTGAGCTGCTGGTCAGGTGTGTGCTGTGGATGATGTGCACTGTTATATACATTGTACAATTTGCTGCATAATATGTATATAACAGTGAATCTCCCTACTTTAGTGTGGCAGATTGAGTGGCAGGGCCCCCTGATACTGTAGGCCTCATAGCAGCTGCTACGGCTGCTATCCTTGTAGTTATGCCCCTGACCATGGACCTTTCTTTTTCCACTGAAACTTTCTACAAAAACTTTTGAAGAAGTGTCAATCACTGAGCAAACAAGGCCTGAAACCACCTTCCCAAGAAAGCCTTGTACTAAAATTATGCAGATAAACAACAATTATAAAATACACAAGCCAAAAGGTTCCAAGATTCCCCAATGTGACCCGCACAATGACAAGGATGGTTTTCATGTGTGTCCCCATAGATAAACCCTACATGAAAAGCTTATTCTTGCAACTACAGTTGTGATAAAATGTAATCTAAAAGACTTACCGGCTCCCATAATCAGGCCCGGGGCTGTGTCCTTGGTATGGACGGTTCCTGATACATAAGGATTATCTGCCCAGCGGAGATGAAGGTGAAGGTGGCATTCAGGCTTTCAGGATAGAAGAGAGATCAAAACACAGATAATTATTCCATTAAACATAGTTCACTGCAGACACTTGAGTTCTCCAGGAATATAAAGTAAAACTTGTGTATCCAGAACAGTATCCTGCATGTAAATAGGGACTTATATTGACCTCTACCAAAGCCTCAAATGCTTATCTATCGGGACGTCCTTCTTGTCCAAACAGGATACAAAACCCTAAATTACACTGATTGGACCTGGAAATATAGATTGGTTTCTAAATAAAATATATAATTTTTTTAAATTGAACTTTAATTCAATCTTAATTAATGTTTAATTGAGTTTTTAAAGTTTTTGGTGGATTTTTTTTTAGATCATCCTGATGTGATCAGAAGAGCTGACTAAAGGCATCATGACAATTTTTGAAGAAAATTGTAAACAAACTAGATATTTTTGAAGAAATCTAAGTCTCTAAATTTTCGGGGCCTACAATTCCCACAATAGGAAAATAATGCAAAAATGTGTGATCTAGAATGAAAAATATATTGTTATATTGGAGCAATGGGGGGGGGGGGGGTGTCACAAAACTGATTAATAACATATTTCCAAGAACTGGGAAGTCGCCCATCCCCCGATATTCTGGTGTCATGTCTTCTGAGTTTTCTAAAAATTCCCTCCAAAATCTACAAAAATGTACTGCTACCTCTAGGAACCCCCCAAAAAATTAGCTAAATGTAAAGTTTATGAGTCTGGTGTATTCAGGAGCAGTGTAATCCACCTCCATCTGCCTGGCCCTTGGGGTATCCAAAAATACATAGCAGCCTGTTATTCTGTATTGTGATCAAACAGTTACTCAAGAAGTACTCGTAATTAAAGATGAACTTACCCTACATTCAAGTTCAGGTTTTGCAGCCTGACCTGGGCATATTGCTTATGGTTGAATAGCCAGTCTGGAAAATGGATGCCCCAATCACAGCCATGGCTTGTTGTTAGGGAAGTCAATTTGCCCCCCTGGCTGTTCAGCCGCCAATCCGGCAATATTATGAGGTACCAAGAGGAAAAAAGTGTAGGAAGCTAACGTGGGGCACTAATAAGCCAATTCATATAGGAGTATCTATAGCTTCCCCCACCTGTTTCCTCTTCGTACCTCACGATTTTTTTTTGTGTTCCTTCTACAATCCGGCAATATGTCTGAATCAGACAACTGAACCTGAACACCGAACTTGAATGCTGGGTCTGCTCATCTCTCCTCATAATTGCAAGTACAAGTAATTGAAGTAAAGAAACTGTTGATCTTTGGTCCCTTATGTTCATATCTCTCAAAAATCACAAATCATCCTGTAAAATAATGGCCACTTTAATCGACAGAATCGCATCGGTGCCGACTACAGAAAGTGGACCCAATTAGTGCCAATTATTCACACTGTTCTAACTGTTCTGATTGTTTTGCTCCCATAACGGTGGATAAAAATGCAGGCCCCAATACTAGTGTGGACATAGCCTTAATAGTTAATTTCCATCTTAAATCTAAGAACATATTTTTATATATATATATTTTTTTAACATTTTTAATTGGTGGAACATCAGTTGTTAACATTAAGGCAGCTGTTCTGTCTAGACAGTGTGTAGGTATAGAAACTTCTGCTACAGTAAATCGGCATCTGGAGTTACAGAAGAAAAACCTAAAATTAGCCGAGTGATTTACATCATGTATAGAATAGATATTATTGAAAATTACCGGTTTGCAGTTGGTTTGTTTCCCAGTCATGTCCACACTCGGCGGAGTCAGATAATCCCAGTCACGGCCTTTGTTATAGGTTATAAGAGTTGTCACTTTACCGTCTATTTTCTGATTGGCCAGAAAGACACCTTTGACTCCTCTGACCTAAAAAGGAAAAACACAGAGCCGGGTTATTTAAAAAACAGAAAAAATGGTGAATACTCTGTTTTCTTCCTCTTCTGGTAGTTCCTTGGGGGTTGAACAATCTCAACCTCATTCTTGGCTCTTATTATACTGATAAGTCCATATTTTTACTATTGTTTTTTACCCCCCTCCATCATTCCTTCTTTCTAAATCTCCTTTATAAATTTAAATTATTTAGTGTTCGATTTTGTCAGATTTATATAAATTTTGGTGCACGCCCCCTTTCCTGTGAGCAGAGTTGGCTTCAGGTTTCAGTAGGCCCCTGGGCGACAGAGCCTCTGTGGGCCCCTTGGCAATAAACTCACATGGGGGTATTAAAAATTCTGAAACTAAAACAGTCTCCTGTTCCCTAAAATATTCCCTAGTTTATCATCCCAAACAGCCTCCTCATGGTTATTTTATATAAGCCCCCCTTACACCCTATGGATTCAATAGATACAGTCCCTCACTCCCTCATGGATTCCTTATGTACAGCCTTATGTGGGCCCCCAGCAGTTCTGGGCCCGGCACTTTCCCAGCTATGCTCAGTGCTGACGCCGGCCTTGCTGTGAGGACATACCCCCTTTCACTATCCTCTCTTTAAGGTATGAGGACCTTTTTTGGGCAAATCCATAAAAACATAATGACAAATTTGCCCCAATGTCAGAGTCAGAAGACATACACAAG
This sequence comes from Engystomops pustulosus, assembly GCA_019512145.1. NCBI lineage: Eukaryota > Metazoa > Chordata > Amphibia > Anura > Leptodactylidae > Engystomops > Engystomops pustulosus. The sequence goes on from CM033641.1 coordinate 21,534,053, forward strand.
TATGCAGATCAGCCCTCAGCATCCCCATTTATTTCTATATGTATAACGGCCATATCATCTATCGTCAAACAATGTAATACAGGCGGTCCCCTACTTAAGGGTTCCCGACTTACAGACAACCCATAGTTACAGACAGACCCCTCTGACCTCTGGTGAAGCTCTCTGGATGCTTTACTATAGTCCCTGATTGTAATAATCAGCTGTAAGGTGTCTGTAATGAAGCTTTATTCATAATCCTTGGTCCCATTACAGCAAAAAATGTTAAAACTCCAATTGTCACTGGGGCCAAAAATTTTTTTGTCTGGATCTACAATTATAAAATATACAGTTTCAACTTACATACAAATTCAACTTAAGAACAAACCTCCGGACCCTATCTTGTATGTAACCTGGGGACTACCTGTACATAGAAAAGACAGTTCTCTAAATTTAATAAGCCAACATTTTTTCGTATAAACATCCAGGTTTTTCTCGTCAGTCACTGGAAGCGAAATTATAGTTTAGATTTCTAAAGGTTGTAGGAGCTTAAAGTTCTGGAAGACAAAGATTTAAGACAATATTTCTCCTTCCAAGCAATAAACTATACGTTACAGCATCAGCGTGTGGAAATGGAAAATATGTTCACTTGAGAACCTCATGAAAAGAACATTATACGCGGATATAGGAATTTATGTGCTAGTGTTCATTGCCTTATAAATCTTCCGATGAGCCTGGGGTCATGTGTTTCCTAGTGGTTATACAACATATAATATTACTATAAGGGATGGATTATGGGGAAGTCTCCTGGAACGTGTGCCCCGGGGCCCCCACCACTTTCCTCTCAAAGAGGCACCTAACCAATTGCGGATTATAATGTGGGCGCTTCAGATGGTCTCATGGCCGCCCAAATTGTCCACTATACGTGCATAGATAGGATCCAGTTGGTAGTAAGAGACTGACCTTGATCCCCCCCACATACTGGTTTATTTGGCAGAGCAGTATGCTCCCTGCTCTGCCATAGACTGAGGCATGCAAAGGTCGTCGAGGTCCTGACGCAGGTGCCACAGTGAAACTGTGATGTCTAACTTCTGGAAGGAGGAAGGGGTTGTTCCAAGCACCAGGGGTAGTTTCGATGGCAATAATCCAAATGAATGTAGAAACTGTATGCTGGTCTTTCACATCTGTCTTGGTTATAGATTAGCATGCACTAGCAACAGTTGGTAGTAGATGACGGTGGCCCTTTAGGTCACAGTGGTACACTATGATGTCCTGAAACCACTTGGTTACTATACTTAGACCTCAGACTGTCCTAAAGTCTCCCAGCCATATACTGGGAAAAAAATTATTGCCAACTATGCTGGATGTTTTTTTTTTCTTACATTTCTCTCTACTTCAGAACTCTTTTTGGAATAATGTAGTGGGAATAACACAAAATAATTAACTCAAATTCCTGAGTGCTGATAGCTTCACGATAATCAGAGCTGGAGTGGGATACCATGGACTTGCCAGATAAAATTATTCTTCAGGCCCACTTTTTGTCATCCATTAATAAATAGAACATTTGAGCCTTCAAATTAGGTTGTCTTCTGCTGTATCTGTTGGGTCCAGTATTAGGTTAGAGCCTGGGCCCACTGGAGGATCCTCTGGTGTTTTTATGGACCAACACTGGTGATAATGATGAAAAAGGGGTAAATTCACAAAGGTCTACTTGTAAAATAAAAAAGAATGACCACACACACTTGTCTGTTCTGACAGGGACCCATCACTGCTTTTTGGGCTCTACATGACCACTGAGCCATCAGCAGTCGTCTGATATAATACAGGTGGTCCCCTACTTAAGGACTTACATACGACCCCTAGTTACAAACGGACCTCTGGATATTGGTAATTTTCTGTACTTTACCCCTAGGCTACAATAATCAGCTGTAACAGTTATCACAGGTGTCTGTAATGAAGCTTTATTGTTACTCCTGGTTCTTATGACAACCCAACATTTTTAAAATCCAATTGTCACAGAGACCAAAAAAAATCTGTCTGGGATTACAATGATAAAATATACAGTTCCGACTTACATACAAATTCAACTTAAGAACAAACCTACAAAACCTATTTTGTATGTAACCCAGGGACTGTCTGTACAACTATTTTAGCTCAGTTATGGAAGTCAAGATGCCAGATGTGACTACTGTGGCCACTAGATAGATGTAGGCAGATGAGGATCATCAAAAGCAACAGCAGATCCCCCATAAGGAAGTTATAGGTAAACTTTATTTTTACTATTTTAGGCAGGGATTTTAAAGAAATATAATAACTTGCTATCCAGTGTGTAAGCAGGTCAGCTGAGACTTCACATACATCTAGACAGACATAGTGAGGACCAATGATGGAGCAGTGCTAGACGATAGAGCAGTGGTGGCGAACCTATGGCACTGGTGCCAGAGATGGCACTTAGAGACCTTTCTGTGGGCACGCAGGCTGTCTCAGAGTTTGCCAGACATGGCATCTTCCTGCAGTCTCAGGCAGTCCAAGTAGTGCCCTGCTATTTTAAAGTGACCCATCCTGTGCTGCTTGGTCCTGTACGAAGAGTGAGAAGGTGTGGACAGGGTTGGATTGGAGCTCAAAGATTCTGGTAACAATAAGTTTGTTACTGCCTAAATTGCCGTGTTGGCACTTTGGGAAAAGCTAGTGTGTTTTGGGTCTCATTTTGGGCACGTGATCTCTAAATGGTTCGCCATCACTGCCATAGAGGAATGCACAGCAGAATATTTTTTTTTTTTACAAATTCTATTACAAAGTTATTTGAAGGAGTTTTAAGAAAAAAAATTATAAATCTGGACAATGGACAACCCCTTTGTGAGCTATCCAGTATGTAGGTTGATTGAAGCCTGACATTGACTCAAATACCTGAAACATGGAAATAGTTGGAGCCACTGATTTGCAATTTTTTTGGCTTTTTTTTTTGCTAACGTTGGGCAATCCTTTAAGAAGGTTCATCCTAATCTTAGAAATTTTTTCTATATAGATTCACATATCTGTTTACTTGCAAGCTCCGGAACATTCCCGGTTCTCAGCAGGATTATTAGGCGTTGTATCTCCTCCACCTGGCAGAAGACAATCATGAAAATAAACAGACCCTCATATCTTTCTATTCTTTCTGCTATTTGGGTACATATGTTCAGAGCAAATTAAAGCTGGAACTCATTAAGTGTCGATGGCCTATGTTGTGCATTGTCAGCTTGTATATCCCCGGCTCTGGGTTCTCCCTCTGCAAGGCATGAGATCACAAGAGGACAGGCCTGGCATCCATCCACATACTAAAACATGGTTTTTTTCAGCAATTTGTGGTTTTGGAATAAAAAAAAAAAGAGAAGAGCAGAATTTTGATTATTTCGAAAATTAATGACCGCCTGACATGGAAGTCTGGCAGTGGTGGGGGAACTTGACTACTTACACCAAGGAAAAAATAATCAAATATGATTTAGAGCGTCTTACATTGAAATATCCCTGGCTACTCTTTTTTTTCGAGATGTTCCTCCAAATGGAAAAATGAATTCTTAAAGGAAGACGGAGAGACACATTTATGGGTTTGTTCTCACCAGGCTTTGGAGTAAGTGGAAAAATGGCTTATGGAGGTTTTTGAAAAAAAGTGCCATCAAAGTCGTTGGTTTATGGATTATTTTTATGGGATGCAGTAATGTTTATACCATACCTTATGAGCCATCTATGAAAGGATGACAAAGCAAACCAAAATCATACGGTCACTGCCTCCCACAAAATCAACACACTCCCCTCTTACTGTTTTGCAACTCTTTTGCAATATCTTTTTATCCTAGTGGTATTTATTACTCTATATGATTCTTACTATAGGTGTATGAATAACATATCAGAAACTTCTTCATGTCTGAATTATGGTCAAGTCCAGTGTCGAACCAGAGTCCCCCAGAGGACACAGTTTGGGGTCCCTACCCTCTATTTATATACAGGGCCAGAGCCAACACCCGCCATACCTGGGCAAGTGCCGGGACCCATAGCTACTTGAAGGGCCCATTCAAAGTAAGGGAGATGTGTCCTAGGGATTCAACTACCGGGTTGAATATATTAATATTGCCTTAGGGCACTTTCTCTGTGGCAAAATTTGGAAGGTATAGCAAAGAGGCCCGCAGAGACTCTATTGCCCTGGGGATAGTTAAACCTAGTTAAACCTGGAGCCGACCCGGTTTATGTACACAAAAATTGGATCAAATAAGTTATCTATGAATCTTTCCATTAGACAAAGGCCTAAAAACAAGTCATTGGGGGAGATTTATCAAAAGAGACTGAAAGCACAACTGGTCTCATGGCAACCAATCAGAGCTCACCTTTAATTTTCCTACAGCAGTTTATAAAAGAAAACCTGAGCTGATTGGTTGCTATGAGTAACCAAAACACTTTTGAGAAATGAGGCCATTGTCTTTCAAGTTACGGTATCTCCATATGGCCCATATGTGTTCTCTACTGGAACTTTGGGACCAGCAGGCCAATCATAGTGGTTAGAGGCATTAATTGGCTGGATTGGCTGCTTGGCGGGAACATGTCCGAACACTGAACCTATACTTCGGGGTCCTCTCATCTCGAATCAAGATCATCATTCCCCAATGACGTCATGTGGAGTGATTATCCTCAGGAAAATGGCTGTGGGCGCCAGCACCAATCGCAGGTGTCACCGATGGTTGAGAATTCAGGTTTGGGAACTCAGCTGAACCCAAAATTGATTGGGTCTGCTCATTCATAGTCACCAATCATGGTATAACAATACTTACTAGAGGCAATAGGCTGGCAGTTACACTGTTCTTAGTTAAGGTAACTAGTGTATGTTCATAGTCTTCCCTCCCTCTAGGTACCTCGAAATCACCTTGCTGGTTGGACAGTTTCGATGACAACAATCCAAATGAATGTAGAAATTGTATCCTGGTCTTGTATCCTGGGTAACCATATGGTCTCTGTCTGGGTGAACTCTCTCCTGAAGTCTTCTAGTCACATACTGTATGCATGTACACATAAAAATATTTTTACCCTCATATCCTACAACAAATTGTTTGCTCTACTTTTCTGGATCATTCGGGATTCAAGAACACTCGAGAAACCTGGTTTCCATGCCCCGGCCCCCACAGATACTCCACCAGGGGTAACACAATTGTATCAACTTTGTTCCGCAGAGTTGGCCCATTGTGGTTGGTTAATTTTTGACATTTTTCGATATGCTGCTGGTACCTCGATGACCGGTCCATCACGTCATAGGGCTTTCAAGGCTTAAACTTGGAAACAAAGCTATAACATACTTATTATACTTATTATTTCCCACTCCGATGGTTCACCCTGTCTGTTTACCTTCCTGAGCAGGTAATGGAATTGAGATGGGGAGATGTGTCACATGATGGCAGCAGCCGGCTGCTCTAATATGATATTTATGGTAATCACAATTCTGCAATTCTCTTGACTTTGAAATAATCTAATGCAAATGTAACCTGGATTTTGAGTACTGAATAGCCGGCAGTGTCTACAAGACCTGAGACCCCGTATTACAGCTCAGCTGCCTGCTCATAGTTCACTCAATCGCGGTAACTGCAAAGCTATTACAGTAATTAGTGTAATTAAATGTATTTTTGCAAATGATACTTGACTGCTGTTATATATCCCCTAGTCCATTATGTCCTTTTCCGGTAATTTGCAGAACAAACTAAAAAAACAGATTTTTGCAAAGTGATAACTAATATACAAGAAACATCAATGAAAAATTATTTTTATTATGTTTAGGATTAGAAGAAAACACTATGGGGGTCATTTATCTGAGAATTTTATACTTTTTCCTTTTATTTATGTGACTTCTTGGGGCACATTTGAAATATTTGCACCTAAATTTGCGACTTTTCCACCCGCCTAGCAAACCTAGCCCCGCAAGAATTTGTCAGTGTTGTGTCTGATTTATCTTTATAATACAAAAGCGAATGTATGAAAAATTTTGGCACAAATCGAGGGTTAAAAAGTCACAAATTAACTTCAGTCCTGACCAGACGTAGGAAAAACTTTAGAAGAGTTTGAGACTTTTGTGTGCGATTTTTTAATAATAAAAAGTCACAAAAACATGAACATGGGGAACACTATTAAAGGAGCAAGCTGAGCTATTATTTCACTGGGGGGGGGGGGCATGGAGCCATCATCAAGTTCCCACCCAATTACTAACAAATATACTGTATATACTCGAGTATAAGACGGCCCAAGTATAAGCCAAGGCCCCTAATTTTACCACAAAAACCTGGTAAAACCTATATTTTTTTTTACTTGAGTATAAGCAGAGTTTGGTTTTTCAGCACATTTTGTGCTGAAAGACTAGGCTTATATTCGAGTATATATGGTAAATGAACTATACAATAGGTTCACATTTTAAAGGGAACCTTTCAACTCTACTAAAAGACTAAAGAATTCTTGTGTTTCCCATAAAACAGAAATTCGGGAGAATCGTTACTTGAAACTCCATGATATGTCAACTGAAAACGTCAGTGGGGGGATCCAAGATGGCGGCGCTGTGACTAAAGTTTAATGGTAAAGGGTTAAAACCTGCAAGTGTGATGTGTGGGTGCTGGCTGTATGAAGCAGATCCTGCCAGCCCTCTCCATACATTCTTAAGAGACATGTAAACATACGTCACATGTTGTAAAGGTGTTTAATGGCGCTGGCTTAGCCACTGTGATGTGAACGGGGATCAACGATCCGAGACTATATGGTGTGGAAGTGCAGCATGTAATGTGTTAATAAGAGATGATTACGATTACTTTTCAAGTTTGGTTCCGGGGTTTGGTGTGTCCCGCAAGACCCAGACATAGGGGCTTATTTACTAAGGGTCCACGGCCGCACTTTCGTCAGATTTTACGTCATTTTCGGGGATTGCACGGCTGTGACAGGTATTTAACAGAGGATTGTGTCACACGCAATCAGATTTTGGCGGAACTGCGCCGGCTTTCATGCAGCAGAAATGGGGGGGGGGGCGTGCCCTCAGACGATCCGACTGATTCAGACTGAGCGCGGGAATTAACATTCAAACTGCGTCACAAGCCCAGGCACTTACATGCACCAGGAGGAAGAAGGTGAACTCTGTCGGACCTGAGCGGGGAAGGGACACATGCAGGATATCGGGTGCATGATCTTAGTGAATCGCGGCACAGGGCATTATCGTCGGTAAGTAAATGTGCCCCATAATGTTCAGCTCTGCAGCCAATTGGGCAAATTGATGACCCTAGCATCTAACCGTGCCTTTGATTGGCCCAGGGTTTCCCTCGTTGCCAATCACAGCTATGGGTAGTGTAGTAGGGGCTGCACAGCTGCCAATCCAGAAATATATGCAGGTCGTGGTCGGGACGCACCAGAACCCCAGGTCCACTCATCTCTAGAGTTAACAATCGTGATCGGTGCTGTATTTACAGCATGGAGGGGGGGGGGGCATTGAACCTGGATATCTAGCTGATGTCCAGAGACCAGAACTGTCAATGTTGGCGCCAACAGAACCAAACATTGCAGTTCTGGTCTGTTCTGTGTGCCTTCTGACAATATGATACTGGCAGAATTGATCGGATTGATCCGAGTACACATGGAACATGCCCCAAATTGATTATGGCCAATTATTCAAAAAATTCAAAGGGGAAGCAACATAGTAACTGCACAATGATATATAATACAAGATGATGCATTATGGCCATAGACAAGCCCAGTCTATCCATCTAACACGTATGCAGGACTCCCACGCAGCTGTTCCCGGAGCAGAGGCAGGTGACGCATAAAATCAACATATCATAGCTGTCGTTATTTTACATGTGGATTTCAATTATATTTATGGGCTGAGGTGTGAGCGGAGGGCAGCTGGGTTTTTATAGATGTTCTAGGTGTAATTACTGCGAGCAGCATGGAACGTGATACCTATTATAGGAGGCTGCTTTACACTACGTGCTATAAATCGCTTCCCACTAGGCCGCTCCTTCTTTATTTTGCTGTTTTTGACTAGTTTATTTTACTTTATGGCATATAAGATGGGGTCTGATAAGGATTCATTTTATTGTCATATTATTGGCCTCTCCAGTTTCCGGTTGATTTATCATAATGTCATCTTATTTAAAGGGCTGTTCCCCATCTGGATATTTTTTCTAAACATAAGACTTTCCTTTTTCTACATCCTGTTTTTTTTCTGTAGACTGATTTTTTGTTGGTAACACTCAAAAAGGTCCAACTTAATTTGGACCTATAGGAACAGGTTTTTTTCTAATTCTACATTTTTTTCACCATCGATATCCTAAGCCTATCATTTTTTCATTCCTCTCTAGGTAACGGGTTCTTTTTAGCAGGACCAGTTGCATTTTTGAATGGCACCATATTTGAGTTCCCTACTGAATAACTTGTGTCGGTAGATGGAAAAATGCTGCAGTTCTGGTTTTGCCTTTTTTATGCCGTGCTATTCACTGCATATTTAATGTCCCACAAGATTAACTCATCCCTAATTTAAGCTCCAGTTAGTTTCCTGGTCAGCTGGAGAGGATCTGCAAACTCTCCTATGCCACTATTAGGCCTCTTCCACAAAAGCATGCGCAGAACATGCGCGTGAAAAACGCTAGTGTGTAAGAGGCCTTAAACTTCCTTCACTGTCAAAGTAAATCTACCACCAGGATGAAGGATTGTAAACCAAACATACTTTCGTACTGGTGTGTACCCCCTCTGGCAGGATCTGCTCTTCTTTTAGTTTCTAATCCCGTGGTTTTTTTTTAAAGGCTTTTAAAGTTATGCAAATGAGCCTAAGGGACTCCAAGCTCCATAGGTATTAATGAAACCTGGAGCCCCTCAGGCTCATTTGCATAATTTTTAAACCCTTTTTATCTTAAAAACAATGGCATAAGGAGTTAAAAGAAAAGTGGATCCTGCCAGAGGGGGCACACACACCAGTCAATTTGCTTGGTTTACAATCCTTCATCCTGGTGCTAGATGTCCTTTGAAGTTGTTAAAGTAATAGATGCAATAGCTATCCTTTGCTGCCATCTACTGCTCAAATGTAGTGCCTACTACTGATGGCTTAAAATGTATGTTATGTTGCAACTTTTGTTATCTTACCTGCAGAATCCAAGGCTGTAATTGGTTGGGAGCTCAGCATGCTTTAGAATGAGCTCTGAAAGAATCTATAAATAGGGGATCATTCTAAGGTGCTGGTTCTCAGTATGGTTTGTCAGTGCCCGTAGCAGTTTTTTGTCTATTCCTTCAGAGACTTACGTCTCTGCATATAGATTGCTGCCCAAGCAGCAGAGCCAACATGGCCCTTTACCCCAGCTACTATATCAAGGCTGAGATACTCTTAAATTCCTACTCAAAAATGGGATCATCACCAACAAATCCACCACTTTGTGTTTGTGTCTGCAGGAAGGACCGTCTTCATCTTGTTACCTGTTGCCCTGTGGACTGTCTACCGTTAAATAAATTATTTCAAGATTTCCGTTGTTCAGTGTGATCCCTATCCTGCTGCTAACACCAGGGGCCTCCCTTTCACCATCTGCAAAGGGTTTCGTTACCACACAGCAGGAGTGCCGAAGAGATATCCCTCATCCATGTGGAGGCCTCCACCTCTTCTTGCATCGTCCTGCTGGCCCTTACGGGCATGACATATCTTGGCTCTAGGCTGCATTACAGACATCTACTCCAGTCCCAGGGAATCCAGCTGCCCCCACATGGTGGTCAGGTCCCGGTGGGGTAATGTTGCGCATGGAACAAGTTCATCCAGAACTAAGTCTATTTCCAGGTGCACTAAATCCCTGCTTACTTAGATGTTCAGTGACTGTTTACATGGATGGAAGGTGCTACATGGGCTTACGAAGAGTCATCTGGGGAAAAAAAATATCCTAACCTACAGTTCCAAAATATCAACTTCTTGGTTTAGACATCAGGTCATTGTCCCTGTGACATATTAGCTATTACACTAAGCCAGTCAGCCAGCTCCTGACAAGCATGTCACCGACAGCTACAGGGGTGAAGGGGAGGAGGACACATCCAAGTATAAACCCCAGTATCGGAACTAGGCATGGAGCCAAGGTTCCGGAACAGAAGGCCTAATTATGGTAATTTTGTTTTCCCCAGGTGACCCCTTTAAGATTTCTCACATACATTTTTTTCAAGAACTTGACTGCCTCATCCTGGTAAATCACAGTCTCAGCTGTGAGCGACCACAATGAGCACTCATATAGGTTCAGCTAGGTTGGAAACAATTCAGCAAAGAAATTACATTCCTGTAACGTGACGCGTCTCGGCACCATAGGTCTCTCACTTTTTCCTGTGAACATTGTTTGTTATGAGCTGTAATCCACATTTACATTCTGATGCATTACTACGGTCTACCAGGCGTACAATGAACCATGAAATGATTTGGCATTTACGTAAGTCGTATTTATATAACCTACTAGACTAGCTGCTTGCCTGGAAACGTGTGAAGAAATCTTGATAGCTACTTACGGGTGAGAGACAGTGAAGATGGAACCAAAGCAGCTGCTCTGGGTTTTATCCAAACGTATGGCAATCATCAGGGCCCGTGGGCAAGTCTGTGCGTGAGCTCCCTATTTATGCCAAGGATAGGCACTGCCTCCTGTCCTGATGGACCTTCAGAAAAGAAGGTTTCGGAAAAAACTCACAACAAGATGTGGGCAACCACACTCCAAATCCAAACTGGAGATGTAAGTTGTCCAAACAGACTTGCCCCCATAAATGCATTCGGTTACTGCCAGTCTAACGTTGTGGCACTGATCCCGGCCATTGTCACAAGGAGAGACCTGGAGCAAAAAGTAGATGCTTTCCATTTTTAATGTCTGGATTGGGGTCTGAATTAAAGAATCATAAGCCGTTTCTTACTCTTCAAAGGGGTTTTACCAACTTTTCAAATTATCCCCTAACCATTGGAATATGAGATAACAAGATGATCAGGAACCAGGCCCACATCAGGGGGGGTTTAGCGTGACGTTGTTCAGGGGGCCCGAAGGATGAGAAGGGGCCCCAAGTCACAGAGTGCAGGGAATTTATTGTGCACACAGGGCCGGATTATAATTCTGTAAGGAGTGGGGGCCCACAAAATTAGCCAGTCAGGGGGCCCAAACTTTCTAGTGGCGATCATGGCTGGAACCACTGATCACGAGAATGGGACTCCGGAGATCTGGTGTCCCGTTCTCACTAAAGGGTGGAGCGGTTGGATAAGCGTGCCTACTGCTTCTCCTTTCAATAATACGTTACTGTTGTAAATTGCCAAGCACAATGCTCCAATATCTGCCAACACTCACACTCAACACCGTGCTTGGCGTCTCCCAACACTTGCATAGTATTGAAAGGAGCGGCAGGACAAATATATGTTCTCCTTGTTCTCTGGGTTGCACACCAGATGATGCCATGTTTCATGCATTTAGAAGAGGAAGCAAACTTAAAGGAAACCTACCATCCAAAATCCATCCTGATAAACCAGGGACATTACTCATAGATCCAAGCACCGTGACTGTGATAATCTTCTTATATTTATTATCGATGGCCACGCACCGTCCTTCTAAAATCAAGTTTTACAATTACGCTAATGAGTTTGCGGAGCTTTGTGCTGCAACTTCACACACTGTTACATTGTACAGGAGCACTTCCTCTCCCAATGTGAGAGATTACATCAGGTAGAGGGAGGGAAGAAGTGCTGAGGGAGCAGGGGAAGACAGTGTAACAGCCTGTGAAGCTACAGCATGGAGAGGCTCTAGTAACGTTCCCCCTCCCCCAGAACGCTTCAGATTCATTAGCATCATTTTACAAGTTGATGTTAGAAGAAAGGAGGCTTCGGATAACAAATATAAGAAGATTACCACAGTCACGGTGCCTGGATCTATGAGTAATGATGGTAGATTTCCTTTAAGCAAGACTTCTACAAGGAGAACTTCTATGTATTTAACAACCAAGTTGTGTTCAAATCCATAATTTATTTGAATCCAAGGCAACAACGCAAACCATAGGGTGACCTTGTCCCTGCAGTCCTTGACATAGTGTAAAGTGTAATAGCGCCCCCCTATGGCATACAGCCTCATTGCTGATTTTTACATATTAGAAGGGCAATTGGTTTTACACGAGAGCCTTGCATAGAGCAGAACGATGATATCACTGGTGTAATATTTGCTTCCCTATATAACGATTGCAGTCATTTATCTTCATATTTCCAGCACCGAGTGCAATATTCCAGCCTCGTATATTATCCATGTTATTCCCTGAGAAGCTCTAGTATCCAGCCCTCCCTCCTGTGACGGCCCGAAATTAGCAGTCAGTTATCATCATCATATTAAGCAATTAGCCTTCATGTATATTATGAACATCTGTGCTCTGCAAAATTACGGGCAATGACAATTTGGCCAAAAATTCTCTACATATAGCCCAATACCCTCCTGCTCCTCCAATGGTCCGCGACTCTGCAGGAAAGAGCACATTGTTAAAGATACTGAGCACCAAGGTATCGCAGTACAATGACACATAATGGGGAGCTGTTAGGAGGCCACCTTGATACCAATGATCGATGCTCAGGATAGTTTGTCAGCATCAGCTTGAAAAATTGGAGGGTAATCCCTGAAACTTTCATTGATCACCTACTCTGGCGCCGTCCACTGTATTGTGGTGGTGCTGGAGTATGGCAGCTCTGTTTCCAGTCAAGTGTTTAGGAGCAAAGCTGTAGCAGACTGGGAGCCATCATACAGATTACCGGAAACATTGGTCATCAGATCACAAATAGCCAGGGAATGAGATATAACATAGGCAAGTGATTTGGTGTGTTTTTTCTACAGATCACAAGACAAAGGAAATTGGAAGCTCCAATTCCCTGACATCGAATGAGATGTTAAAGGAAATCTACCATCAAAATCCATCATAGATCCAGGCACCGTGACTGTGGTAATATTCCTATATTTGTTATCCATGGTCTCCTACCTTCTAAAATCAACTTTTAAAATCATGCTATTGAGCTATAAGAGCTATTGGCATGCTGTAGCTTCACAGGCTGTTACACTGTCTCTTCCTACGCCAGCTCCCTTGAGACTTCCCCCACATTCTGTTGTAATCTTACACAGTGCTCCTGCACAGTGTAACGGCCTGTGAAGCCACATCAAGAAGGGGCTCTAGTAACACCCCACAGAGCCCTTATTGCTCATTGGCATATTTTGATAAGTTCATATTAGAAGGAAGGAGCCCATGGACAACAAATATAAGAAGATTATCACAGTCACGGGTCCTGGATCGATTAGGAAGTGTCCCTGGTTTATCAGGATGGATTGTGATTTCCTTTAAATATTGATATTGTAATAGATGGGGACATTGTAGAAGTTCTCAGTGTTGATCCAGAATAAGAGGCCAACATTGTCTCAATCACTGCAATAATATAGAAAAATGAATAAAGAAAATATAGACGCATAGACTTATGTGTAAGAGTTACCTGATTCCGAATCACTTAACGTTACTAAAACCCAAAATCCGCCTCTAAGGAAGAAGGTGATGTTATGTGCATTCAAGGCCTGTTTTATCACAGATGTCCTCTAAAAGAAAGAAAGATATTGATGTCAAGTCCTAGAATAACATGTAAAATTGCTTAAAAGGAAAATAAAATAATAATAATTATGAAAAAAAACTTGAAAACCAGCATAGAGACGGGAAATATGACTAATTCCCTCTCTGCGCCACTTGGGCGGGGAAGGGGGCCGGTGCCAGGCTGTGAAGTGGACCGCCGCTGGGGGCTTGCGCACTATCTATAGCGTTTACCAGATCTAAGTGCAGGCTACAGAAGATAGAACCTGCCGCCAAAATGTGTCTGGTGCAACCCAAGGGGCCGGGGCCAGGGCCAGGGGCGTAACTAGGAGAGGCAGGGCCTATAGCAAGCTTTTGAACATGGCCCCCCTCCCTACTTAAAAAATATACATATTTGATAATCAAACATGCGATTTACATTTACACATTTATACACACATAGAGAGCATATACACACATACAGGCATATACACACATACAGATGTGCACACACACAGTATATGTACACACACCATACACCAGATACACATCACATATATGTTATATACATATTATGCTGCATAATGTGCAGCATAATATGTATATAATAGTGCACATCCTCCATTCTTTAGTGTCAGGTCAGATGCCAGGCCCCCTGACACTGCGGGCCCCATAGCAGCCGCTATGGCTGCTACCAGTGTAGTTACGCCCCTGGCCTGGGCCAACATCAAGTACTGGCACACACATGGGGGATTTATCATACACTATTTATCACCAATGTATGATATAATCCCTGCACCCCCGGAAGACTGAGGTTGCCCCACCAGCATTTCTATGCAAAGATCCGATCCTGCGTAGAAGAGCATCTTCTTATGGGTAGTGCATGGGCAGGGGACAGGAATCACGTTTCTTCGAAGTTCACAATGAATTTTAATTATTTCAGTCCTTGATAAAAATGTCGCCCTTTGACTCAAATATGAAGAGCAAACACAAAACTCAAATTCCTATCATTTGAAACTGAAAAAAAAAAAATCAATTATCCCCCATTTTAATTAATTCATTTCTAGATTTTCTATGTTTACCCTTTCAACTTATACGACATAGTAAAAAAAATAAAAATAATAATAAAAAAATAAAACGTTAATAAGAACAGCAAGAAAATTACAAATGTATTTTATTCTTCATTCCGAAGTTGATTGATGATTGAATATAAATATTTATGAAAAAAAAAATTCCTGCTTAATTATTTAACATCTTTAATTAAATTTACAGTCAGACAATGGAAATAAAGATCAGAGGAAGGAGGGGAGGGGGGAAGCGCTAATACATCCATTCATCTCTCTGCAGATAAGGAAATGATTACCTGAAACAATATCGCGGCGGCTCTGAATTATTAATGCTTTTAGCGAAGCAAATTATTTTGGCGGCATAGTTATACAATCAAAATATAATTACACTGGGATCGGAAAAAAAAAATATATATTCATCCCGCTATCGACAACAAGCCTTCAGCAACAAAAGATTGGAACCGGTACAGTCTACAAATGAGGGGGGCGCCGCGTGCACGGATTAATCGTAGGATAAATGGCTCGTGTCACCATTACATTTATCTGTCCGCTATAGGATACGCCAAGGGATACGTAAAATGTAGATTGGAAGACAAAATTTGGGGGGATTTTTGAAAATTTGCCCCACAATTTGGGTCTTCTGGGTCCATCTCTACCTGTAGGGTCCAGTATACTATGGGGCATATTTACTTACCCGGTCAAACCGCGATCACGCCGGAGTCTGCCGGAGTTCACCTGCTTCTTCCATGTAAGTGCTGATCTTGCGACACAAATTCTTTTTTAAATTCCGTGGTTTTTCCGAATCCGTCGGGTTGTCCCCGATTTCTGACGCATGAAAGCCGGCGCCGATGCGACACAATCCGATCGCGTGCGCCAAAATCCTGGGGCCATTCGGCGCAAATCGGAAAACCCTACGAAAGTGTGGCGTTCGGACCCTTAGTAAATGAGTCCCTATGTGTGAATGTGTTGCCTCCGGTGGGCCAGTCCAACACTGGATCGAGAATAAGTTGAAATTGTGGGAGGTCTTACTATGAGCTTACATAGAGATGTAAGGAGGAGCTCAGCCACCATACGACTTATGTCCTCCTGTTATGGCCACACTCGGGAGGGATGGAAATTGCTGGTTCATGGGTATCAGGGTCCCCCTGATAGATTCCATTTAAGGTTGCCATCATCCATAAGAACCAAACCTATTTGACTTAATCCGCACCCATACAGCGCTCCAAGTTTCAGTAGGCCCGTGGGCGACAGAGTCTCAGTGGGCCTCTTTTCAGTGAACCCCTGTGTTAAATTCCGAAAATAAAACACAGTCTCCTATTCCCTTAAACATTTCCTAGTTTATCATCCCAAACAGCCCTCTCATGGTTATTTTATATACAGCCCCCTCATGGTTATTTATATACAGCCCCCTCATGGTTATTTTATATACAGCCCCCTCATGGTTATATACAGCCCCCTCATGGTTATATACAGCCCCCTCATGGTTATTTTATATACAGCCCCCTCATGGTTATTTTATATACAGCCCCCTCATGGTTATATACAGCCCCCTCATGGTTATATACAGCCTCCTCATGGTTATTTTATACACAGCCCCCTCATGGTTATTTTATATACAGCCCCTCATGGTTATCAGATCGTGTCCTCAACACTTGGAGCAGTGCTGTACCTGCCTGGACCTCTACCCACTATACCGGAAAAGCTGAAGCTTTGTCTTGTGAGAAGCATGGGACAACACTGGAAGAAGAGGGAAAGGATTTAGTTGGGAATAATGTGGTGACCCGGGATTGTATTTGGGGTGCTGGGCCTTTAAGGTGTCACACGGTGGTAGTCTATATCCGAGGGAATATATGGGCCCCAATCCCAGGTGGCACTCACACTCCTTGTGTGTCCCGATTACCCGCCCCCACGTAGGTACCTGTAGCAATGAAGACTTCAGACGCCCAGTCTCGGGGGTAACCGTTGCTCTTTATTGGCAGGACACGAGAAATCCAGATCACAGTCGTTTTGGATGGTGTAGCTGATGGTAAGTGGTCTTCTGAAGCAGATGAGCGGAGTCTTTTCACAGAGGCTTGGACTAGCAATAACTATGCTTGCTTGAGCTGAGTAGAATACCTGCTCCCAATGACTTTACTTCCTATTAGACAGGGTACGTACTTAAATACGAACAAACTTTGGTGCTGCTGGCGGGATGACCCTCAAACTTCCAAGACAGCTTGCTATGGGCTCTGTATATATATTATGTATTGTCCCACAGACGGTTAAAGAGGATGCACGTAGTAATCCCTGCTAACTTGGGTAAACAGGTGATGAACAGGCTTGCAAAGGATATGGCCTATGGCTCTTTCTCCTCACAGACCTACTTGACCACACACTGAAGTGTGTCTGCACACTGCACACACCGAAGTGTGTCTCCCCAAAACTACAGGGTTACAGACCCTCTATCCAGAGGGCTGCTCCTGGGACTCCTCCTTCCAGAGCAATCAAAGCCTTGACTGGCCCTGGAGGTCAGGTGATTCAGAAGATCCACTCCCACAGCTTGACCAGGTGCAGATGATGTAATATTACAGTAATATTGCGTAATATAGAAGGGAGGGCACTAACATTGCAAGTGATATAATACAATTATACAAACCACATGGAAATCTAAAATGGAGAATGAACTACTCCCACACTAGGCTTGGGCCTATACCTTCACATGTGCTTACAGAAGATGCATGAAAGACTAGGTAAGGGAATACATATATGAGAAAATCTATATAGAGGTCATTGTACAGGGAGGAGGAGATAAACTGTGACATCATCTATGTGACATCATCCTTTATGACTAGTATTTGACTAATGCAAATTCAAAAAAGAGGGGATCTGGACTTTCAGAAAGGTGTAAGAATCTGCACACCCAAAATGCACATTACTCAAAGGAGTGTGCACACAGGTCCAAAAGTTCCAACTATACACATCTTTATTTCATATTCAAACCGTAGAAGGAAAACAATACATGTGGTAGCTAAAAACATTTAAAAGTACCATAGTACAAATATTCAAGCAAAAGTGTTGGGTGCAGTAACTGCCCCCCCAATGAACATCCTCAGCCTACACAAATGAAGTGGGTCAGATTATGCCACAAAAACTACAAATCCTGCAGACGAGGAATCCCCAGAAAACATGGCAAAATGTAATCTGATGACAACAGTCCAAATAATCTAAGTAGACAGACAGGTGTTATAATGCAATCCCAGATAAGATCAGTATCAAAACAGGGTAAACGTATATTTTAACGTGGAAAAATCTGTAAAATCCCTTCATACCAAACATAATCCCTATTGTATATGACCAGGTACTGGCAAAACAAACAATTGCAAGTACTGAACGGCACAACGGTGGAGGTGTGGTAAGACCCAGGACTGTGGTGGGAAGGCTTCCCACACTTATCGTCACCTAAAGTGACTTCCTTAAGGTTATGTGGTTAATATAGGACTCCGAAATGACTGTAACATGTATGGTACCTGACTCGTATATATGACTTGTGAAGCAATTACCCAAATTATATAATAGCGGAGAGAGGTCAGAGCAACTTTATTTCCAAAAGAGAGACCGAGAACATAGTGTGCCCAAGAGCAGTGATGGCTACCCAAACTACAGCCTAAACCCAATTATTTATAGTCAAGTGGCAAGATGGAAGTTTAAGGAGTAATTTACTGTTCCATGTTCTTCCACAACTTTCAATCATATCAGTGTCCTGAGGCCTCCCATACAATTGAACAAAGGAGGGCAAATTCGGACTATAATTGTAGCTTCTCTCTGTCCATGAAGAACCGTGAGACCAGCAGCAGGACCTCCAAAGATAATCTGGCCCTGTGCACACCTTCTCAATCTTCCTGTAGTCCTAAGCAGCCAAGGATGTGTTATTTTAAACCATCTCTTAAGTTACCTGGGACTGCAGGCCTGTGTGGTGAACTCTGTGCTTGGGTGATGGCCTGGGTGCCCCATGCCATTTGTTCTCAATCACTGCCCTAGAGAGACTATAAGACATCTTGCCTTCAAGACCTTCAATAAACAAATGGAGCCTTTAAAAAGTGAGTACCAGAGAGACCGAGTGATATGGAAAGACCATGAGAGATTATTTATTGCTCGACTGTATATACAGAGGACATACAGATTTATTTAGTCTGGAAAAGAGATGACTATGAGGGGACATGATTCATTTATAAAAATATATGAATGGTCCATACAAAAAATATGGTGTTAAGTTGTTTTTAGATTAAATCAAATCAAAAGACAAGGGGGCACTGTCTCCGTCTGGAGAAAACAAGGTTCAATCACCAGAGGCGACAGGGCTTTTTACGATTTTTACAGTAAAAAATGAACTATTGCCGCTGTTGGTCCTGGTGGCTATTTGTATAAACATTTGAAAATACCATTGGAACTGGACCTTGCACCACAGCAGTAACAGACCTAAACATAAAACCTAAACCCATGAGAAAATTGTGTCAATGAAAAAACTAATCATGCAAAAAAAAAAACGAGCCCCATGTATCTATGCTAATTGAAAAACATAAATTTGGGAAATTAAAAGAATATTTATTGTGTCAATCCCACGTAACAGGCATTAATTCAACAATGTACCCCAACATAATTTACTCACCTTAGGAAGTGCATATTTTGGAAGCTTCATCTGCACAAAGTCGTTCCGCCGGTACGATACGTAGTATTTACTTTGGTTTCCTGCCGTTGTCTGCAAAAATCAATAGCAGATTGTAAAATATTGGATCTATAGCAGATATCATTGTGATTTATAATAGTAGAGTAACCATGAAAGATACACAGCAAAAAATATTTCAGAATCTACATGATACCTACATCACAATGTACATACCATCTAGAGAAAAAAGGTATTCTACATTGTTTATTGTTGCAGAGGGGTCCTTGGACAGCAGGGCCCTGATCAATTCAGGGAATCCCAATAATTAGCAAAGTATCTCCTATCCTATAGATGGAGGATTATATTAAATCTTGGTAAAATCTCTTTTTGGGGCCACGGCAATAGTAGCTTAAGTGTAGTTACCCTGCTCTGGCTCCTGTGTGACCACAGAATTTATGGTGTTGGTCTCTTGTGTCAGAAGGTCACAGGATCCATGACCTCCTCGGACCAAGAGACTTCACTTGCTTACATCAGAGGAAGTGACCCCCTATGATTGAGACGACCACAGATTGGCTGCAGTGGGTGCAAAGACCACCCAGTACTTTTGGTCAGACTCAGGTGCTGGAGACCAGAAGTTTGGGAACTAAGACCTGGAACAGGGCAACTACACCTTATTTTTTGGAATTCCTCAAAGAGAATTGACTGTTATTGATTAAAACTAGCAGAATTTTAAATGCAGCTCTGGATTATAATGCAGAATTTTTATCTATCAAAAGAGATTAGTGGTAGTGTCATTTTTAAAAATGTTTTAATAGTAAATCATCACATTCTTCAGCACAGAGATGCATCTTAAAATCTAGCACCTCCCCAAGCATTATAATCTGCGGGCAACACATATTAGAGAAAAGCAATGGAATTTCCAACAACAACCATGTGATTTCTGTCCAATATTCAATTATGGAGAACTTCCAGATTTATTCCGTATGCTAATGAGGCATTTGGTGCACACAGATCGTGTCCTCAACACTTGGAGCAGTGCTGTACCTGCCTGGACCGCTACCCACTATACCAGAAAAGCTGAAGCTTTGTCTTGTGAGAAGCATGGGACAACACTGGAAGAAGAGGGAAAGGATTTAGTTGGGAATAACAGTGCTCTGGGACACAGTAAATCATGGACACATGTTCTCCAACTGCCCTATTAGCATATGGATTAAAATAGGAATATATTGGAAATCTCAGTGCATTTCTCTAGAACATGCTGCCAGAAGATAGTAATGCTTAGAGGAAGCGGTAGACTCTTCGAAACATCCAAAATCGGTACCATGACCAATGTGATATACTGGTCTTTTCATTTTGGGAACCAACTGCCTATAGAAACCCTTTTAAATTGTTCCACCTATAAAGTTTATACTGATTGCACCAATATTTTCGCTTTAGACCTTAAAGGGTTTCCAAGTATGAGATGTTCCTCGAAGTAGCAGTGATTGTAAATTCTCATGTTGCAGCAGAACCTATGTTTATCTTCCATTTTCATAAATCACTCGGCCTCACATCATATCTCGACAATGTGAGCTTCATAAAGGGAGAAGCCATTCATACCATCAATCACTGTCCCTCCTCATCACTGCTGCATGGCCATCAGACAAAATGAATTACCCCTATCTGCTGCCAGGAGCACTTCTCATGTAAATTCTTTATTTTGACACAAGCAAAAGATTCAGGAGGTAACAGTGAAGTGGCCGGACACCACGGAGAATTTAATTATATTACACAGATTTATGGATCAGAGAGGTTTTAGAAGACATCCTGCCATGTCAAGCGTTCTGATAATATATTGCAACGTAAACTGGAACGGTCCGCTCTCAGAGTAAGTTACATCAAGAATGTTTGATGGTCATTTTATTTGGGGAGAGGGCACAGCTTTGAGGATTCTGGGAAGCTGGGGGTATTCCTCTGAGCTTTCTTGTAAGTAATACCCTCCCCTGTGGCTTCTAGTCCAGCAAGGGCACATCTGTACAGTAACTTCTTCTAGACAGGAGGTGTTCCTCAGAGGTTTCTCGTAAATTAGGAGAATACCCTTGAGACTTCTAGGCAGCAAAAATGCCTAGGTGACACATCATGTACACCTCTGTGACTCTCAAGGCTGATAAGGTTTCTTGTAACATGTTGTAAGCTTTGAAGAATAAGAATTCTTTCCAGCACTCCAATTATATTATAAAAAGTGGAAAAAATTTATTTAAACATGCAGATAGAATTGGTGTACAACCCAGAACATTAAGTAGGTGGACCTACGCGTTTTGAGCATTCACATTTTGCTCTTAGTCATGGCTAACCACCTATCATTTGGTTTAGAAATTTAAACACATATTACACCTGAATCTAATCAATGACATCACAGACATAACACTGAGGAGTATATTTATCATATGATAGCCCTGCTGCTGCATCTTCACAGTGAGATACATCAAGAGGCCTCCATTATACAGGGTATGCTGCAGAAAAAACGCAACCGTCGATTTTTCGCATATGAAAAGTCACCGGCGGACAGAAACGCCCTGTGCCGGCTAATGGCCGGCCGTGACCCCCTCACATGACAGAGAGGGCACAATAATTGCAAGTGCTAGCAATAAGCTGACATTTGCGAATATTTCAAGGCCTCTGCGCCACCGGCGCCCCTGAATATGCCCCTCAATGTTTATATATACAGTATATATATATAACACGCCTCCTATCCGAACCAAAACACATCAGTACAAGACATCATATAAAACAAAACACATCAGTCAAAATCACATATATATGTACAAAAACTATAAATCAATATATAAACATTCAATCCGTTCAATAATTAAGACCCCCTTGGATGTTTCGTATCGAGGCTGAGAATCCAAAATCCCTCCCTATTTCATTTACAGTATTTTTCGCACATTAAGGTGCACCGGATTATAAGGCGCACCATCAATAAATGCCTGCTAAAACGTCTAGGTTCATATATAAGGCGCACTGGATTATAAGGCGCACCTGATTTTAAGGATGAATGACCAGCAGGTGGCAGACCTGTGCACAGTTCAAGGCAGCTGTTGTCTGTAAGTACGGTTCATATATAAGGTGCACTGAACTGTAAGGCGTACCTTTGATTTCTGAGAAAATCAAAGGATTTTTTGTGCACCTTATAGTCCGAAAAATACAGTAATTTAGATTTTTATCTCCAATTACAGGGGTATCCTATGGGGGCATGTTTCTCCCCCTCGCTAGCTAATCTTTACGTGGTGTGAGGAACATGTCCTGTATGATTGCAGATATCTATGGCTAGTCTAGGTATATAGAGTACATGTATACATATAAATACACATATTAGTGCATTGCATTATCATATTCCCAGAGCGCTGGTATCACAATAGAAGCCCCATGAATGGTCTATTTTACCAGCGACTCCATCTAAACCCTTTTAACCAATTATAGTCCCCGCTAGGATCTTAGTTTTGTAATAATGGAGATGGAGCTCTGATAGCTGAACCGCGAAACATGATTAACATAAGTACGATGCCTATGGATTTCGGGAGGCGAGGAATCTTCATTTTCTAACAGAAGCCATTTCTGATTAAAACTGGCAAGGTAGAAGTGAGAGTCTATGTAACCCTGCAGGAATCCATTAGGTTCTCCAGTCCTGCAGAAGACATTCTTATTGATTTTCTAGCACGGTCTATAGCTGTTAAATCGCTATTTGAATGAACCTTAACTCTATAGATGCCAGAACCAATAATCAATAAATTCATCAAAATATTTCTTATGTAGTTTGAATTTTAATTTATGTTTCTGCACTGATACAACGTTACAAAACCCTTTAGTTGGTTCTTTCGACAATTAGTAATGGTTGATTTCTTCCAGGAACAGTCCCACTTCTGACCATGGTATAAAAGGACTGCTTTATTAAAGATAATAGGGATGGGCTGCAATACCACAAACAGCCTGTGGACAGGTTGTGGCGCTGTTTATGGAGGAAAGCAGAAATCATTTTTAAACCTAGACAAGTTCTGTTAAATACATGGTACAAGGGTGACCCGCTCCACCAATGATGTGTCACCACCATGAGACTGATGAGACCAGAGAATTGCTACAACTGGCCCTGGAAAGTCGTGTAATCACTGTGTTTGGGGTTAGCAGTAGGAATATTACAGTGGGTTAATCCTCACCCTGCTGTGCTCTAAGTCCACTGCACTGAATTGCTCCACAGTCCTCCTCATGTAATCGGCTTCTGGTTGAATACTACAGCAGTAACTCAGAGGGGAGGGGCTATGAAGCGGCTAAGGTCCACATTTATCGGGGCTTGTACACCTGAAAATCTGGAATACAAGCCTGTGTGCCAGGAATTGTGCCTATTTTCCCTTTATGACACCACCATGGCAAGTGGGCATGTGGCGATGTGAAGGAGGGGCATATCAAGCAGAAAAGTGGGCCTGTAGCATGCACCTGAATGGGTGCAATTCTACGCCAGGTCAGAACGGAGACTCTTGATGGATACAGCACATGCCGTGGCCACCATCACACACTGGCGCACTTAGCACTACTGTATGACAAATGTGCCCTTTCATATACTTTTTACAATTTTACAAAATATTATTTATAAAAACGATGTCATTTTAAAAATATTATAATTTAATTTAGAATTTATAAATTATAACATATTAACGGCTGTAATTCGCAAAACAACCACTAGTTGGCTGCATATAGACAGATAAAGAAATTGGGGGTCATTTACTAAGGGCCCGATTCGCGTTTTCCCGACGTGTTACCCGAATATTTCCGATTTGCTCCGAATGTACCTGAATTGCCCCTGGATGTTTGCACACGCGATCGGATTGTGGCGCATCGGCGCCGGCATGCGCGCGACGGAAATCGGGGGGCGCGGCAGAACGAAAACCCGACGGATTCGGAAAAACCGCTGCATTTAAAAACGGAAAATGTGTGGCTTGGGACGCGCTTACCTTCACTCAGCCGGCCTCGGTGAATTCCGGTGCGTTCAGATGCTTTTCAGCGCAGCAGCGCCACCTGGTGGACATCGGAGGAACTACCTTATTAAATCCCGGCCGGACCCGAATCCAGCGCAGAGAACACGCCGCTGGATCGCGAACGGACCAGGTAAGTAAATGTGCCCCATTGTATTTGATTGAAAAGCTGCTCATCACTTGACACAGGTATGAGCCATGAGAAGCAGTAGGCAAGGACACATCTGTATGCAAAAATATAAGCATCCATGACTCCTCCGTGCATTGATCTGCTATCTACATCAGGCAGCTGGTATTCCCTTTGTGCTGCACTGACATCATTTAATAAGACATAATTCACACACTCACAGCTGTAAGCCAAAGAACGTACCTTAAGAAAGATGTAATCATCCTGTACGGTTAAAGAACCGCGATCGATGTCCCCATTGAAGTGAAATGCTAGCGTTTTGTCGGAGCAGTTTTGGATCTGGCAAGTCACATATCGATAACCTGCGGAGCGGAATCAATAGTGGAAACATTAAGTATCTGCGCCAGGCCGACCACGTGAAGAACGGCCATTTCCACAGGATAAATATTGACCACTTGTATTTGCAGCTCAGAGGAGATGAGGTGTAGAGAAGCCGGCAGCCGACCACTGTGAGACAAATGTATTATGATATGAACGCGGTTTATCTCCCAAAATCTCAGGAGGCAACTTCTACCGGAGAAGTGATTAGACACAGCCGGGACCATAAATCCCTAAATATGTGGAGGAGAGTAAATGGGTCTCACAGAAAAAAAGAAATACAAGCTAATATATCTGCTTCATTCAGGTGGCAAAATATTAGCTTCTTTATTCCAGACACATCAAAATTTTGACAAAATTTTTAGTATTTTTTTGTATCAGTATGGCTACATACATACCAACGTATGGAGGACGTATATACGGCTGGTATACGTCCCCGAAACATCGCTATGGCCTCACGGCGCCCAACGGGAGTGGTAGGCTGTCGCACATGTGTGGCACCGTACCGCTCCGTACCCCGTAGAAAGATGGGACATGTCCTACCTTTCTACGGAATACGGCGTCGTGTGCCATATATTCCTATGGAGAGGGGCGGGGGTGAGCGGCGCTCTCCCCCTCCTCCTCTCCCCCGGCACTGCCAAGTGCCTGCCGTGCTATGGTACAGCTGGCAACGGCATTGTGAATGTAGCCTTAATGTGAGCTATAGCACAAAGAACAGGTCCAAGAAAAGAGCAGTTTTCTGGGTTAAGAATATTGATAGTATATTAATATATCAATAAAATAGGTAATAAATAAAGGTCTGACCCAGTATCCACACTGATCATCTGTTCTTGGCAGAAGCAGAGGCAGTCAGCTCTATTCTCTGTGTAGTTTACTCTGCATTATATTATACACTGAAATCATAACCCGTATACAATAAGCTCCCTCTTGTGGTGACTACTGTTAACCGGAAACTGTTATAATAATTTATCCCTAAACATCTTGTGAAAGGTTCCTCCATCTACTTCTCACAGGTTCCCTATTTAATCTTTATCTATGCTTCCAAATTGTTTTAAAGGGGTTAGGGAATTAATTTCAGGCAGAAGGGGGTGATACAAAATAACAAACAAGCCTAAATGTAATTTTCCTATCTCTTTCACTCCAGCAATGCACCTCCAGTGACCATAGGTTTCAGAGACCTAAGTGCCGCTACGGTGGTCACTTGCCATTGATGCCATTGTTAAAGGGAGACCCTTAATCCCAGACAACCCCTTTAAGCTTATTTTAGGTGGAAGTTTTCCAGGCTTTCATATAACTCCTACAAACTATGGGGCAGATGTATCTTAGTCTTGTAATTTGCTAATTTTTTTTAGCAGTTTTGCTCTTTGATTTAGCTTTGGGCTCATTTCTTTTAGGTAAATTGTTCTCTTTTTTTGCAAATTCTTTGTACAATTTCTAAAAATTTGTGCAATTTTTGGGCAAACTGTTTCCTAAACCTGGTAGGGATTAAAATGTTTGTGCGCCAGTAAAATGTCATGCGCCAACATCTTCCACCAGGGCTAAGTTCAAAGATAAATTTGGCACAAAGAAGGAAAACCAATGCGCCATGAACTTCAGAGAATTCATGAAAAAAGTGTAAAAAAATTGTGCAAAAAAATGTGTAAATAAAAAGAAAACAAAAAAAAAGATACATCTGTCCCAATATTATATGCAAATGGCTATTTTTTTTTTAATAAACAAGCAATATTCCAGAGTATTTCATAAGCTAAAAGTGATCAGATCCCAGAGAAGTTAAGCCCCTTCCACACTGGCGTTTTTCACGCGCGAGTTCTGCGCGTGCATTTGACGCGCAGAACTTGCATTGCACTCTGTCCCATTGTATTCAATGGGTCTTTCTTCATTAGCGTTGTTTTTGACGCGCGTGCTTGCGTTCGTTTTCACGCGCGTCAAAATCGCAGCATGCTCTACTTTTACGTGTTACGCGCGTTTTTCACGCCCCATTCAAGTCTATGGAGATGCATCAAGAACGCATTGCACTCGCAATCATTGCAAGTGCAATGCGAGTGCAATGCGTTTTAAATGTAAGGGTTGCTAGGTGACCAGAATAACAGTATTTCCCCTGCTCGAGAACGATCATTTAATTAAAAAAACACAATGAAGAACAGTGAAGAATAGAATAAAAACAGTGAACACAGTGACCACAGGATCATTTAAGAGAAAAACACAGTGCAGAACACAGTGCAGAATAGATTACAGATGTTCGGCACATCTGCTTACTTGTCGGGAGATACGCGCGGAACGGTGCGAACAAAATAGCATGTGAAGAACAATATATATGTGTGTGAAGAACAAATTGCAGATGTTTAAATACATCTGCAATGTGTTCTTCACACATATATATTGTTCTTCACATGCTATTTTGGGCGCACCGTTTTCCGAGCGTATCTCCCGACAGTAAGCAGATGTGCCGAACATCTGTAATCTATTCTGCACTGTGTTCTGCCACTGTGTTTTTCTCTAAATGATCCTGTGTTCACTGTGTTCACTGGTTTTATTCTATTTTCCACTGTTCTTCACATCTGCTAACTTGTCGGGAGATAATATACACGGGGAACAGTGAGAATAGATCGCAGATGTTTGCAATTATCAGAAGACATTATTTTTCAATTAAATAACACATTTTAATCCCAAACCATGGTCCCTTTGAAAAATGCTCGATTCTCCCATTGACTCGCGCGTGAAAAATGCGCCGAAAACGCAAAAAAAAACGCTAACAAAGTGCGCGTGAAAAACGCAAAAACGCTAATTACTCCAAGGAAAAATGGAACAAAAACGCAGCCAAAAACGTCAGTTTTTCACGCATTGCACCCTGACGTGAAACGCAACGCTAGTGTGGAAGGGGCCTAAGACTTTCCCAGAACCCGGAGCCGTCAACCTAACTATGGCCTCATTGCTGGAGAATCCTTACCCTGTGCTTCCCCAGACCCCTAGGGGGCATCACAATGGAAAGTTAGTGCAAACGTCTTACATGATGTGTTGAATTTTACAGTAGATTTCCTTACCTCCATCTAAATCTTGTATTTCCATGTGGACCAGATCCGGATCTGTATCCACTCCGGCAACAGACCTGTAGACATAGAGAAAAGAGACAGGTAAGTCCTCACTAACCATATACATGATACAGGAAATACATATACGATAGATAGATAGATAGATAGATAGATATGAGATAGATAGATAGATACGAGATAGATAGATATGAGATAGATATGAGATAGATATGAGATAGATAGATAGATAGATAGATATATAGATATGAGATATATAGATATGAGATAGATAGATATGAGATAGATAGATAGATAGATAGATAGATAGATAGATAGATAGATAGATAGATGGTAGTGCAGAGCCAGAGGGACCGTGGCATAGGATCCCAATAAATAAATCCAAAAATAGGCAGCGCTCCAGTTTTAAATAAAAAAAAAATCAAGGGTAATGGAATAAACTTCACCCTTGATTTTTTTTTACTTTAAAACTGGAGTGCTGCCTATTTTTGGATTTAGATAATAGATAGATAGATAGATAGATAGGTAATATATAAGAGAGCAGCAGATTATAATAATAATTTTGATAATAATAATAGTCCGGATGGTTTCTCTCCCCAGTGTCCTGTATAATCCTCACACTGCCTGGCACTCTCTGCCCTCTTAGCTTTCAATTAAAACCCTCTTTATTAGTATTATTGCTGTATTTACATAATAACAGTAATAATGACATAATAAGCCTTCCCTACACCGAGACCCAATTTGTCCCGTGTTCATTTCATAGGGAAATACTCCAGTCCTGGAGATTACACATCCACTTAGAGCGGCGGAGCTGACGCTCATCCATAAGCGAGTGTTGTTTCCAGACTTCAAAGCTAGAAAAACACCAAACGCTCTTTCTTCAGAGGGAACAATCGCTGGTAAAGTCTCAGTAATAAGGCACAGCAGAAAGTAATTATTTTAATACCCGGCCTAGTGAAATGTATTCCACAATCTTCAGTTTCCTGTATTTTAAGCCAATTTATCAAGTCAAGAATACAAACCCATAGTGAGCCTAGAAGAAAGCCCAGCAATGTGTAATTAATGGCGCATAATGAATACGAGATTAGATCAGCAGCGCTACAAGAGACAGTCTCTCCCTCACAAAATGAAATAGGGGGGAAAAAAAACGCATTTATCTTCTGTATAAACATCGCCTGTACTAGTGATGAAAGAGACACAACTTAGAGGGGAATTGGAACCCTAACTAAAAAAGTTGGACTTAGGAGGAAACTACTACTAGACCCTATGGTCCTGTCACATGATGATCATAGTTATGGAACCATCTCATGTAGCCATAGTGCTCCTCCCATCATGATCGGAGTTGTAGTTCTAGAGATCTAGAGAAGTTCGAGATGAGACCCTAAGTCACCACAGACTCCCCCCTGGACTTTCTAACATAAAATGCTTCCATTTTCCCGATTAGTTTAATTAAAATTTCCAGGTAAAGGAGAAGTGACAGCCGGGAATCTGCTAACAATCAGCGCAAGACTTCAAGGGGCTCCTCACATCCAGCTGCATTGTTAAATATTTCATGCGCCTTCTCTTTGATGGCATCTCATTTTTTGTAGAGACTGTCACATTTTCTGCACCTTAAAAGACCCGGGTGCATATGTCTCCCATCAAAGGATTCATGAATTCTAGCGGCTCTATCCCCTGTGGATGATTCATGCCGCCATATGCAGCGCGGCCGTCTCCTGCAATCATACTGTACTCTGATAGTTCTGGATAAAGTACTGCGCCATGGAATAGGGCAGCCCCATAAGTAGAAGGCAAAGAGAACTGAAGGACATTTACTATAAATTCTTAACATATCAGATTTCCTACTATGACTTCAGCTCCTTAAAGAAAATCTACCATCAAAATCCATCCTGATAAACCCCTAGGCTATATTCACACTGCCGCATGGGGGATGTATATACGGCTGATATACACTCACCGGCCACTTTATTAGGTACACCATGCTAGTAACGGGTTGGACCCCCTTTTGCCTTCAGAACTGCCTCAATTCTTCGTGGCATAGATTCAACAAGGTGCTGGAAGCTCCTCAGAGATTTTGGTCCATATTGACATGATGGCATCACACAGTTGCCGCAGATTTGTCGGCTGCACATCCATGATGCGAATCTCCCGTTCCACCACATCCCAAAGATGCTCTATTGGATTGAGATCTGGTGACTGTGGAGGCCATTTGAGTACAGTGAACTCATTGTCATGTTCAAGAAACCAGTCTGAGATGATTCCAGCTTTATGACATGGCGCATTATCCTGCTGAAAGTAGCCATCAGATGTTACAGGGTACATTGTGCTCATAAAGGGATGGACATGGTCAGCAACAATACTCAGGTAGGCTGTGGCATTGCAACGATGCTCAATTGGTACCAAGGGGCCCAAAGAGTGCCAAGAAAATATTCCCCACACCATGACACCACCACCACCAGCCTGAACCGTTGATACAAGGCAGGATGGATCCATGCTTTCATGTTGTTGACGCCAAATTCTGACCCTACCATCCGAATGTCGCAGCAGAAATCGAGACTCATCAGACCAGGCAACGTTTTTCCAATCTTCTACTGTCCAATTTCGATGAGCTTGTGCAAATTGTAGCCTCAGTTTCCTGTTCTTAGCTGAAAGGAGTGGCACCCGGTGTGGTCTTCTGCTGCTGTAGCCCATCTGCCTCAAAGTTCGACGTACTGTGCGTTCAGAGATGCTCTTCTGCCTACCTTGGTTGTAACGGGTGGCGATTTGAGTCACTGTTGCCTTTCTATCAGCTCGAACCAGTCTGCCCATTCTCCTCTGACCTCTGGCATCAACAAGGCATTTCCGCCCACAGAACTGCCGCTCACTGGATGTTTTTTCTTTTTCGGACCATTCTCTGTAAACCCTAGAGATGGTTGTGAAAAGAGAAGAGAAACGAGTAAAAGCCGAGGGATATGGAATAAAGCTCAACGAGCGGAGAGGACATTAGTATTCTGACCTATGTCTGTTCCCTAATCACTCCAGATACACCGCCAAGTTACTGTCTGGAGAATCACCGCTACACACCGAGCAATAGGAGATCAGACGCTGCAAAAAAAATAGTCTGTGTGCTGCCAAAGGATGTCCTGGGGTAAGTCAGCCCGGTCTAGCCAAAAATAAATGAAAAAAATTCCTTAAAAATTAAATAAGAAAATTAATTCTCCAAAAATATCAAGTAATAAGACGCAGAACATAAGAAAAGGGGAATCCAGACATAACATGTTTCATGCAGAAGAAAAATTTGACTCGTATCTAGACGGGTGACCATGTGTCTGTACCCCAATCACAGCAAGGGGACCTTTTCCTGCAGGTCCTCTAATGTGGTCTACCTTACTACGTGTGAACAGTGTCCAACCACAGGCCGTTATGTTGGGGAAACAGGCCAGAGACTCCATCAGCGCAATCGCACCAATCTGATATTAAAAAATGAAAGGAAAGATCTCCCAGTGGCTGCACATTTCTCCAGAGAGGACCACACTATGGAAAATTAGAAGATTACTATTTTAATGGGACATTTTAAGACATAGAGGGAAAGAAAAGAACGGGAGTATAAATTAACACAGAGATTCAACACCTTACAAAGTAGTTTTAACATTCATGCAGCATCAAGACCGCCTATCTCTGACCTGGAGGCCAAAAGCAGATGAGAGCCAGGGCTCTCGTGTCTCGCCCCACAGGTTTTTAGTCTGTTTATTACCATCTGGTTGTAAATAAGATGTCCCTATATATCAATCTGTTGTTTTCAAGTTTTAATATCCTTTGATGATCACTGCTGGGTGTAAAATGTAAAATGTAAATGTAAAATACTGTGAATTTTCAGTTTCATGCATAACATGTCTGACAAAGACTAGTATTCTCGAAAGCTCCACCATCACATATACTCAGTTAGCCTCAAAAAGGCATTGTCTGATTTCTTCACTCTTCTCCTCCTCTCTATGGCCAAGGCTACATTGAAACTAACGTGTGCTACGGAGGGGAGGGGGAGAGCTCTGTTCGCCCCCACCTCTCCCCATAGGAGATACATGGTGCACGGTGCCATAATACGGGGAAAGATAGGACATGACATGCTCTGTACTACACCGTGCGCCCATTGCTGGTCTATGGGGGACGTATATACGTACGCCAACGGTCCTGTGTATTGCTTGACATGCGTCTAGTTATTTGAGTTATGGTGAAGATACAGGCATGTCCTTTTAATAGCACACAGAGTGAATTTCGTGGACTGAAACTAGCATGTGGCTAGCACTCGGCCACATGTATTTCAATGGGCCCACAACCACGCTTTCTACTTTTTATTCGTTTATTTATAAAGCACAGATTACGCAGCGCTGCACAAAACTTACCAAATCAGTCCCTGTCATCATGGGGCTCACAATCTAATCAACCTTCCAGTATGTTTTGGAGTGTGAGAGGAAAACAGAGGATCGGGAGGAAATCCACGCAAACACGGAGAGAACATACAAAACGGCATGTGCAGTATCAGAGGCTCGATACTGCACATGCCTTGTCTGCAGGAAGCCTTAGGCTGCATTCACGCGATGTATGTCTGCCGTACTGTAGTACGGTGGGCATACATCGACGCCGGGGAGAGCTGCTCACCCCCGCCCCTCTCCATAGGAATATACAGAACCTGGTGCCGTATTCCGTAGAAAGATAGCCCGTAGAACGATAGGACATGTTCTAAGGAACGGTACGGTGCCACGTGTGTCCTGCACCGTACCGCTCCCATACGGCCCCGCAAGGCCATTAAAGTGTATGGGGGACGTATGTCGGCTGTATATACGTCCTCCATAAATTTGTGTGAATATAGCCTTAGAATGGGATAACCAATTTAGGGATCAAAGTAAATCACTTCCTATTTACCAAAATGCAAATATGCACATTTAAATATTACCAGTATTGAACCAATTAATATTCAGAATGTTCCTATAAGGAATTGGAATTTGCTGCAGCTTTCCTGTTCCATCTTTTAGAAGCGTGAGCTATGCTTCACTATAATTATGTAGGATCACATAGGAATAGTACATGAGTAATGGAACGGGAGCTGACGCTTCGATACCTATAGCGTTAAACCTCCCGTGTGGTCCACACCCCGTCTAATGCAGCTCACTACCCGCTTTAACTCCCTCCCTGCTGCAGCAGAGCCGATCAATGACGGCAAACTCAACCCCAACGGCCACAAAAATAGAAAGACGATAAATCAATGGCAATTTTATTGCTGCAGGACGACGATATTCTGTACTCAACATCACGAGGATCATTACCAGGACGCGCTACGATCTCCGGGCCTGTGCACCGTAAATGCTATGTGGTTCAGCACTTCCCTGTGCAAACGCAGACAGATATCCTGTCTCCTTGGAAGACCTACAATATCACAATCAATGATTCATGAAGAGTCATTTTTATCCCAAGGATTCTGAGCACGCGGCTTCGGCTGCTGTAATCTTCTCCATAACCTATTAATTATTTGCTGTTGTCTATAAGTAAACATCAAAAAGCTGTCCTGACTCCGGGGCAGGAGCGGAGATCAGCACAGGGCACCTACTGCCACTATCCTGAGGATGGCGCACTACCAAGATGAAATAGGGAGGGTATTTTACCAATTATGATACCATGATAAATCCATTATCTCATCAGGAAGGAATTTTTTCATCCACATACAGAGGCTTACAGGATACGGGAACTGGTCCGACTGCCTTCGGTGTGTCCTACGTCAGTGTCCTCTCACCTAGCCAAACCAGTTTCCTATACTGTACCAACGAGATGTAATGGTACCGAAACAGCATTGTCTACAGTTGGGGTAGAGATGAGCGGAACCAAACTTTAGGTTCAGCGTCCTCAGTTTGGCAGCTTCGCCTAACCCGGACATGTTGCTTTAGCATTACACCCCTAGAAACTAGGCATTGCCATCATTGGTCAGGTATGTCCACCAGGTGTCCTGCTGGCCAATCACAGACATGACTGCTAGGGACGTAACAGAGCAACATGTCTGGGTTAGGCGGAACAGCCGGACGTAGGACGATGTACATAAAGTTTGGGTCCGCTCATCTAAAGCTGGGAGTCATTTCCTTTGTGAAGAGATATTACATCATGTCCCTAGGGTTCATGAAAGTCAGACAAAAATGAGAGCTGCTGTATTTAGCATAGTCTTCCTTTTTCCACTGTAGGAAACTAATTTGTAGGTTTCTTTCTAATCAGGGGTTCTCTAGTAGGGAAACCCCTGATTATGTTTTTCAATGGAGGGCAAACCTGGTCACCCAATGTTCCCCATTGCATCTTGCATTGGCAGACCTTAATAGCAAGGAAGAGAAAAAAAATTGGCCTATAAATACTGGTGTGTCAGCTTATCTCCTCGCGATTTTTCCAATCCCATCTTCTCCAGAAGGACATACCAGCTTTAGACCAGCAACCATGGTCTGCCATATTTGCTCTAATGTGGCTGCTTTTTTTGTTCAACTGGTCACCAAACTGGTCTTTTTGCCCTCTTTCTTACCTTACAATGTAACTACTTCACAATACGGAGTGGCCAAAAGCCAGAGATTTTCTCAAAGGCCTCCAACAGTTAGGTGAGAAGGTGGGCAATTTCTTGTTTTAGCTGTAGAGTAGTTCAGTCCTCGGTTGACTTCTGGGCTGCGAGGGTAAAGTAGCCAGCTTCTTCTCCTTCCGAAAAAAATCAATTTACATCTTGATGAATTTTTGTGGGTTAAGCAAAGTAAAGAGGTAACAGTACAACCCAGAAGACCCTCAACCACATAAGATGACCCCACTGACACATGGTAGGCAGGTTGAAGTTTTCCGATTCTGTTAAAGAAGATAATTGGGCAGCTCCACGTTTTGGTTTTTTTAAATTCATTTTGAGATTTGTACCAGTTATTTAGGACGCTGTGACTTCTGTTAACACACATCATGACAGATGAACGAGGAAGTGTCAAATGTGTTACCTGCCAGCGTCTCGAAGACAGGTTACAAGATCCGCATGTTCTCACTGAGGAATTCTCTCCTGCTACTCCATCGGCGTGTTAGACTCCATTCACATGACATCTTGGGGCCATGTACAGCGGATATATGCCAGAAAATGACGCTATCGCAACACAGACCCAACAAGGAGTCTATAAGAGACTAATGCAACCGTATATTTGGTGCACAAAACAAGAAACTTACCGGAAACTTGGGTTGTTCTCAACTTAGAATAAGGAAGAACATATACAAGACTTGATTAGAAAGAAAAGAGAAAATCAAGTGGAAGGCGCCACCGATTAAAAAACATTGTGATATTAGCAGATATTTTGACACTTTAGGGTTGTCGAATTGAAGGCGTTATAACGTTACAGGCGACTCTTCGTACCCTTTGTATGATCTGAATATCCGCACATACTGTATCAGATCCAGTAGATGGTGTATTAATTTCCCCTGATTTAAATTCTAGAATCCTCAATCTAGAACGATTACTAAAGAATTTTTTCTTGCTCTGTAGCACTCTAAACAACAGATTAATTAAGCGGACACTTAATTCTTCATTAACCCCATGGGGGGGAGCTGCAGGGAATCATAACCAAGTTTTCCAAGGATTTCAAATTTGGTTTCCAGCAGTGGGATAATCCGTAGTTATGGTCCAATATTGCCCTGTTATATACATTTTTCTACCCTTACTCTTGTAAGAGATCCCTTATAGTGGCCACTATAGCTACTACACTGGGAGTGGAACTGCTCGTTTGTGGCTCTCCCAAAACCCTTACTTAGTTCCCCAGTTTGGTATAAGAAGGGTTCACAACATTTTGGGTGATATCATCCATTTTGCTACATTGTAACATGTATATGCTGTCCATACAGTTGTGCATTTTCAGCAAGCATTGATTAACCAATGTGTACAATTTGTGCATGCTGCCCAGTCACATGACTTGGGAGTGACGATAAGGGTTAATTTACCTCACTCTAACTTGCGCTCACCTTTCACTTAAGTCACAAACTTAGCATAAATCACAACCCTTATAATACTCAACATATACTAAACTTATGTTGCCACCACCCAGGGTCGGCTCCAGGTTTCAGTAGGCCCCTGGGTGACAGAGCCTCAGTGGGTCCCTTTGCAGTGAACTCACGTGGCAGCATTAAAAAGTCATAAACTAAAACAAACAAACATTCTCCTGTTGTCCAAAATATTCCCTATTTCATCATACCAATCAGCCCCCTCAAGGTTATTTTATATAAAGCCCCCCTAACTGCATGGATTCCATGTGGGCTCCCCACCAGCAGCCCTGGGCCCCCGGCACTTGCCCAGTGCTGGCCCTGACAAAACCGACTGTATTACAGGCCAATGGGTACCCCAAATTTACATCTGCTCTTGCCTCACAAGCAGTTGTTATCCCACTAGACATTAATGCTTAGCTCTCTAGCAGTCAGACGTTTTCAGTGCATTACAAAGGCTACAAAATCACAGATGATACAGGGACCAATGTTAAAATAAAAGCTTTAATACATAGAGTTCAGCTTAGAAAAAGCTGAAAAGAAAGATAAAAAATATAAAGGAGAAAATAACAGAAACTTAGCTGTAACTTCCGGTTTCTTTGAAGATAGGAGAGACATGGGAGGATCTCGGTCTAGACTGCCTCCACCATGTGAACAATGTCTACCAGTATATTACATTATTTTATACTATTTCTATTTTCTTTGGCTTTCAGAACCACATATTGTCTAATTGTAAAAGACTCTTTTTGCCTAATTAATCAAAGTGTTAACTAAGAGGGACAGTCCAGGAATATTTAAACAGTTTTTGGTCTCCAGAGTCCTTAAAAGGTGTATAGAGCAAGCTTAAAGGGTGAAAGGCTATAATGCGGTGTCATATCATGTGGCCATAAAATCTGCCTGTACACTTCAAAAGATGCAAATTGCAGACCAATCTTGAACCATCCTAATTCAATGTTTCATCTAAATTTAGTGTTTCATCAGCCTGGGACTAAAGTACCATCCCGAGAGGTCACCAGAGGTCACAGTGGTCAAAGAGATCTAGTATCTAGAGGTCGTCTCCAAGTTGGTTTTCCTCCAGTCCAGTACCGCCTGTATTTCATTTTTTAATAATTTTCCATCCAGCGTAAAACCTTGTATATGGACATCTCTGGCAGTACCATAGACAAAGAATGGAGTGGCAGTGGGAAAGCTTGACTGGGTGCTCCATTCATTCTTTATAGCCCTCTTTAGAAAAAGCAGGGCACTGTACATGGATAATCTTTATTTATATAGCACTCTCATATTCCATAGTGCTTTACAAATCATAGGGGATATCTCTGGCAGTATCATAGTCAAAGAATGGAGTAGCAGTGGGAAAGCTTGACTGGGTGCTCCATTCATTATGTCGAAAGGCATTAGCATTCTATCCTGTGAAAAATATTAAACCCACTTGATTAACATGATTGTGGGGTCCGAAAGTATAGACATCCACTAGTGCCATGACTATAAGAAATTGTGCGGAGCAGGTCTGCCACGATTCCTCCAATACCGCATGTGTGTACATCATAATAACTTTATAACGCTGCACATTTCCAACAACATCTCTGTAATCCAAGCGGGGGGGATATTGCATTGTACTAAAGCTCCGAGACGTCTGACAGAGAGAGGAGGCCGCGTACAAATTCTCGCTTTCCATGAGCGCTGTCGATCCTGCTTTAACCATTCTCATCCTGTCACAGGTGTGAAGACATTTACATGAACACATTTCTATTTCAGTCCGATGTGACAGATCCTGACAGGCATCACAATGCTGCAGTTATACTTGCATGGTGGAGTGACTGAAACAATCAGGAAACAGATATTGTGCTGAACGCT
Organism: Engystomops pustulosus; assembly: GCA_019512145.1. Lineage (NCBI taxonomy): Eukaryota > Metazoa > Chordata > Amphibia > Anura > Leptodactylidae > Engystomops > Engystomops pustulosus. The sequence goes on from CM033641.1 coordinate 21,571,711, forward strand.
CCGCCATGTGCCGTGCCCGAGGGTGGGGTGACGGGGAATTAGTCTATTCTACATCTGGGGCCTTAAAGGGTTTTCCCAGACGCTTTGTCCAGGTGGCTCCTGTGCCGATGTCACCCTGGTTCTCCGTTACTATCTATTCTCCAGGCATTAACATGTCCTATCCCACAGCAAAGTGTTTATTTTAATTTGTTTTTTTACGGTTTGCAAAGCGATTTAAAAGGGAAGGTTCAATCTCCTGAATGGTGAGATTTCGGAGGCAGCAATCTAAGGGAATAATGAGCAGGAATCCACTTCTTTAAAAACATTTTGTAGTCCCAACACCAATGCTGTATAGAATATGCGGCTCCCTTCTCAAGACCCCATCTACTTTACAGAGGTCCTGTCAGGGCGATTTGTGGTACTAAACCGCCCACAGATCCTTATCGCCCTTTAACAAGTCCCTTCAAATGTCTAATTAAAGATTGAGCTGTACACCCTGGTTTCGTTGCGCAAGCGCCGTAACTACTCTTATCTCCCCTCTCAGATCTGTCTCAGCTCTCTTTTTCTATTTGTCAGATACTAGTGAATGTTCAGAAGCTAAAATAAAAGTGTATATAAACCCTGTATCATGACAATCTAAGCACATTGTCAGCAAACAGCATCTCATAGCACTAAAGGGATCAAGAAGTGTCTGCTTAGAGAATCTGGAATTTTACACTGACCGTCACTGAGTGATAGGAGCTAAAACAGCAATAACACTGAGTAACGTAACATGAGGGGTTAAAAATGATCTTTATTGTGTAAACATCACTAAGGGATTATAATTTGAGAACTTTCTTTCTTTGGCAAACACATTTAATTGCTCTATATTTATACGTTGGTTACAATTGTATCCAGAACGACGCAGGCTCCAGACTGATACATTGTAGCAAACTACGAGCCAGCTGATGTATTTAGCTCTTATTTTTTTGAGTGACCTATAAATAACTAAGTATCAGCTTCACTAAAAGACGCCTGGAGATACACTGGATATCCAGGACCGCCTGCCAGCTCACATATGGTTAATGTATAGCGAGTGCAATGATCCAGGCGAGGTGGTACCGAGCGCCTCAGATGCCCAAACAAAGAGCCTGGTGGAACAAAAGTGTCTGCGTGACATGTGAAGCGATCGCGGCGAGACCTTTGATTCCATTAGTGAAGTGATGCATAGTTCCTTGGCACCTCGATGAATGATTCACACCGCGCAGCTTGGCAGGAACACCTCGCTTATATTCTCATACGGAGCCCGGAAAACAGCACGTCACGGTTTCGACTCGACTGGTTTCCCGAGCCACGTGAACTGCGGTCCAACAGGGTCAATAACACAGTCAGCAGTGGCATGGCGCCACGTGGTAATCCACACTACACAGTAACGAAGCTGCAGACTAGAAGACGGCAACCGAGGATAGGACCATGAAGCACGGAACACGAGCCACGTGCTCCGATCTGCTGCAGAACGGGATTTATTACATCTATGGTTTATGTCTAAGGAGAAGATACACAACATACTTAAGGACACCCGACTTACAGACAACCCATAGTTACAGACAGACCCCTCTGACATCTGGTGAAGCTTTCTGAATGCTTTACTATAGTCCCAGACTGCAATGATCAGCTGTAAGGTCTGTAATGAAGCTTTACTGATAATCCTTGGTCCCATTACAGCAAAAAATGTTTAAACTCCAATTGTCACTGGGGCAAATTTTTTTTTCTCTGTATCTACAATTATAAAATATACAGTTTTGACTTACATACAAATTCAACTTAAGAACAAACCTCCGGAACCTATCTTGTACGTAACCCGGGGACTGCCTGTATTATACAGTTAGAGACAATCTTCCATCAAAATTCATCATGATAAACCAGGGACACTAATAATAACAATAACACTATCATTATTAAATCAAGCATGGAAAACCAGGGACGCCTACTCAGATCCAGGCACAGTGACTGTAATAATCTGCTTATATTTGTTTTCTAAAATCAATGTTTAAAATTATGCTAACGAGTCAGAAAGGCTATTAGGTACCACTTCCAGAGCCTCTCCATGTTCCGGCTTCACAGGCTGTTACACTGTCTTTCCCTCCTGCACCCTTTTCCTGCTGTAATCTAACACAGGACAAGGAAGGAGAAAGTGTAAAAGCCTGTGAAGCTACAGCACGGAAGATTTTAATCTTTTTTAAAATTGTACCAATCGTACCAACCCAAAGAATAAAGGGGAGGTGGCATTTGGAACGCACAAAGAAAACCGTAAAAAAAGAGCCCACAAGAAAAACGCTACAAATATGTTTTTTTTAGTCAATTTCATCGCACTTGGAAATATTTTTCCACCTTTCCAGTACATTGCACGGATTATTAAAAGGTGCTACCAAAAAGCACAATTTTCACTGGACATAACAAGCCCATAAACATCTACAAACAAATACAAAAAGTTATAGCTTTTTGAACGAAGGGAGTAGTAAAAAAAAAAAAAACATCCAAAAATGAAAAAGGGCTGAGCCCTGAAAGGGTTAGAGGGAACCTGTTATCAGGAGGTCTTTTTCTGGCTCCCCCATGTCCCCATAGGCAATGTGCACACCGTTCTCTCAGTGTTTTTATAATAAAACTGGCTTTTTCTGTTAAAAACAGAAGTTAGATAAAAGATGATCTATCAGATCAGTGTCGATGTCCCAAGGGCGTGGCCAATGAGAAGCGGTATCCCCGCCCCCACCCTTGGGAAACTGCTCAGTTATGTGTCTATTTCAAATAGGGATATGGGTGTATTTTTTAAATTTCAAATAGACGGAGCAGTTTTCCGAGAGGGGGGAGGGGAAGCTTCTCATTGGCCACTCCCATAGGACAATATTGGGGCAAGGTGCACACTATACACTATGGGGACATGGGGGAGCCAGAAAAAAGGCTCCTGATGACAGGTTCCCTTTAAGTCACAGAATACATGCACACTCTCAGACATATCAGCTATACAGGCGGTCACCTACTTAAGAACACCCGACTTACATACGACCCCTAGTTACAAACGGACCTCTGGATATTGGTAATTTACTGTACCTTAGCCCAAGGCTACAATAATCAGCTGTAACAGTTATCACCGATGTCTGTAATTAAGCTTTTTTGATACTCCTGGTTCTTATGACAATCCAACATTTTTAAAATCCAGATGTCACAGAGACCAAAAAAGTTCTGGCTGGGGTTACAATGATAAAATATACAGTTCCGACTTACATACAAATTCAACTTAAGAACAAACCTACAGACCCTATCTTGTACGTAACCCAGGGACTGCCTATACATGGAAGACACATCTTTTAGACATTTATAGGAATGCTGCTAAGAGATGTAGAAGGGAGAATTTTTTATGCTTGTTCTTTATGTGCATTTTCTTTGTTCGCGAGACTCTTTGTGCACCGATGACTAGTTTACGTGCCATAGGGAATCGATTGATCGCGTACTGGGAGAAAGTGCACCTATAGGATTTATAAGGTGTATATCAGTCCGTGACCTCTGTGCACAACAACTAATTGCTGTATTTGGGATAAACGCTCTGTAATTGGGAATAAATTGGTTTGTCAATCACATCAGCGTGTAATAGGCCACATACCTGCTAATATAACAAAGCAGCTGAACAAAGCTCCTTAAAGGGGGAGGAGAGGTCACCTTCTAGAGGCGAATATACTGGAAACAATAGAAAAATACAGAACTTACTGGCAATAAGATGGAGCTTTCTCGATATAAAAACATGTTTATTACCCCCGGGAGAGGGAGGGGGGACAACTGTACAATTCCTGGGGGTCTGACCAGCAGATTTACTACTGTGATCTCTATTCTCCATGTGTCTGCTGTAAAGCATATCTCTAAATGCTGTTAACAGTAACTCAGGAAAGATGGCCGCCTCATATTAAAAGTACAAATAAAAATAAAAAAAAACCCAAAACATCATATTACAACATTACATATTACAAAAGAAAAAAAAAAAATGTTTCGTCTTCTGGGTCTAATTACAGCCAAAATAGAAAAGTGATGCCTCCTTTCTGGACCTTTTAGCTAAGTGTAGAAAAGTGCATTTCTTTTAAATGAAATCTAGCATCAAAAGCATGAGAAACTACTTTACGCATAGATCCAGGCACTGTGACTGCGCTAATCTTCTTATATTTGATATCCATGGTCTCCTCCCTTCTCAAATCAATTTTGGAAACAATGCTAATGATTCTGAAAGGCTCTGGGAATGGTACCAGAGCCCCCCTGTGCTGTAGCTTCACAGGCCATTACTATGAGCAAAGAGCACTCACCCCTCCCACTGTGTGAGATTAAAGTAGGGACCGGGGGGGACAGTGTAACAGTTTGTAAAGCTACAGCACAGAGGGGCTGGGGTAACAGACACCAGATCACTTCTGGCTCATTAGCATAATTATTAAAGTTGATTTTAGAAGGAAGGAGGCCATGGAAAACAAATATAAGAAGATTACCACAGTCACAGTGCCTGGATCTATGAGTAATGTCCCTGGTTTATTATGATGGATTTCATGAACTGCCCTTTTTAAAAAAAAAATTAGAAGTCCGTAGTCCCCAAATTTTTGTTCACTGTGATGATTTTATTCTGCATTTTATTAGTTTTCTGCTCGGTTTTACCATTGCGGATGAGTGGAGACTATTCACTATGATGTCACCCATACACTGAGCTAACAAAAGAGAATCTTCTCCATTACGCATTGAAATACATCAGAAGGATCAAAGAAGACACAATAGATGTGAATAATGAACTTGAAGTGGGATAGAAAACTTATTCTTAGCTACAGCAGTATCTCACTTAGCTGCAGATCATTCCTCCCTCCTTCCCTCGTCATAGACTTTTATCCCTCTCATGTGAGGTGCAGTCTGTCTTGCTCTAGCAAGACGGACTTAGCAAAGATTGAAGAGTAGATCTCAGTCTGCAGGGAGGAGGGGGGCAAAGTGTTAAAATTGGAAAGTCAAGATTAATAATTGGTCACAGAAGGAGTCGCAGCAACAAACAGGCTGGTGATCAGTACTGGACCCTTTTGTTCCTCTGTGCAATAGATTAGATTTCAGGGTAGGAGCCGTCGCTTCCAGAGATATTTATGGCACCGCAGTGACTCGCAGATTTTATCAAGTGCATTCAACTGCTCCAGCCAAATGCATATTGATCAGAACGAATGCTGAAAGACACAAGCGAGAAGGTAAAAGGTGAGCGGCGCAGGCAAGTCACGGCAAGCTCCACGCCTCTGCGTCATGCTCCGAGGGGCTCGGGAGGTGACAAAGCTTTATTATTCACTTCACACTAACAGATCCTTTTTAACTCGTGGGTGAGATCCTGGTAATGAGAAATCTTTCTGTAACACATTTTATGTCAAATTTCTCAAGATGATCAAATTTACCAGTACCATCCTCCTGCTCTATAACATACTGCCTGCAAATAGGACATTATGTACAATCTGCTCAGCTCCACCTGCTCTATAACATGCTGCCTGCAGATAGGACACTGTGTACAATCTACTTAGCTCCTCCTGCTCTATAATATGCTGCCTGTATTCGGCTTTATATACATACAATCTGCTCAGCTCCTCCTGCTCTATAACATGCGGCCTGCAGATAGGACACTATATATAACTGCCTCAGCTCCCCCTGCTTAATAACATACTATTTAAAGAAACTCTTTAAAATCCAGCATGATAAACCGTGGACACTCCTAAATCCAGGCACTGTGACTGTGTTAATCTTATATTTGTTATCCATGACCTCCTTAATTCTAAAATCAACTTTTAAGATTCGGCTAATAACCCTGGGGAGGGGGGGGGGTCACCTCATCCCTTGTGTGATCTGAACACACAGACTGTTACACTGTCTCACCCTGCTACTTCACCACTCAGGTAACAGAAGTATTGAGGGAGCAGAGAGGAGGGCGAGACAGTGTAACAGTCTGTGAATTCAGATCACAGAGGGGCTACGGTAGCCCTTCAGGCTCTGTAGCATAATTTTAATACTTGATTTTAGAAGGAAGGAGGTAATGGATAACAAATAAGAAGATTTCCACAGTCCCGGTGCCTGGATCTATGAGTAATGTCCCTGGTTTATCCGGATGGATTTTGATGGTAGATTTCCTTTATAGAAGTGTTCCCTTCTATGTTTCATGCAGTATATAAGCCCCTCCTTTCAGCACGCAGTCCTGTAGCACACAGTGACTAAAAGGTACGTCAGGAAGCCATAATCTACATAATAATCTCAGCAACAAAAATGCTCCCGTTTCCCATAAACGACACAGTTCACCGGGCCTGCCCTAACCTCACCACAATGAGTAACACATTCCAGTCCTGCCCAGCAAATGTTATGACCTCTCAACTTATTATCATTGTATTACAGCAACCACTCAAAAATCATGTTCTACAAAACTCTACGTCAATCGCCTGTGCAAAGCCACAAGCTCACAATAATATGTGTAGAGCATAGACTCTCTAGAAACCAAAAAAATGGAGCGGAACCACAATGCACCCCGACTAATCGGCCAATGGTGGTCTGGCCAATGAAGGAGTAGAACCATCTCAAGGAGGATCAGAAGGAAATGTACAGAATGCCAGTTAAAGGGAACCTGGCATCAGTGGTTTATTAGGCCAATTTCTATCAGTATATTGTCGATCAGTTGAACAGCTTATAGTTGTTGTTTCTTTCATGCTTCAGTGTGGTGGCCTCATCTAGAACATCAACTTTAAAGTGAGATGCATAGTCAGGGAGGCGGAGAGTTTAACTCTGGAGTCAAGCTCTCCTTGCCTCTGAACACCCCCTCATGCACCGGACTTCAGGAGATCTGATCAATGATGCCCCTGGACGCAGGACCATCAATTAAAGTGAAGGGGGCGTTATAAGGCAGGAAGAGCTCGACTTTAGTGTTAAACTCTCTGCCTCCTTGACTTGATAAACCGATATACATCTAACTTCAAAGTGGATTTTCTGGATGATGCCACCACACTGGAACATGAAAGAAACATCATCTAGAAGCTGCTCAACAACATACTGCTAGTGGTTTATTAGGCCATTTTCTGATGACAGGTTCCCTTTAAATATGAGGGTCACAAAGGGTCTGAACACTTCTGCCCATGTGATATTTTAGATTTTCTTGTTTAATAAATAAGCAAAAATATCTACATTTCAGTTTTTTTCCTGTCAAGATGAGGGGGAAGAGTGCACATTAATGAGCAAACAAACAAAAAAATCAACTAATTTTAATGTTACCAACTGGTGGCAATGAAACAGAGTAAAAAAAAATGTAATGGTGTGTGTGTGTGCGTGGTGTTGGTGTGTGTGCGCGTGTGCGTGGTGTTGGTGTGTGTGCGTGGTGTTGGTGTGTGTGTGCGCATGTGCGTGGTGTTGGTGTGTGTGGTGTTGGTGTGTGTGTGACGCATGTGTTTTTGACCAGTTTGAATTAAGATAATTGGTCAAACCTGTCAAAAACGCATGCGTTTTCAAAAACGTGTGCGTTTTCAAAAACGTGTGCGTTTTTCACGATCTGAAAACGCACTAACTAAAAACGGCCTAAAAATGCCACGTGTGTCTTCACCCTAAGTCACAGAGAGTGGCTGTGCAAAATTTGGTGACTGTAAATGCGGCGGTCCAGATTCCTTTAGCAAACATACATACATACATATACACACATACATACATTCAGCTTTATATATTAGATGATTCACTACTATAATGTACAGGATGGGGCCCCAATCCAAAGCCTGCACGTACTGGGCAGAATACTGCAATGTGACGGGTCTTTGATTTGTCTAAAGGGTTTTGCTAAAATAAAATATCTTCTCCATCATCAGGACTGACATCAGGAAAGGTACATATATTACAGGACACGTACATATTGTGGGGAATTACTCTGGTAGATGCCTTGTAGCAGTGCAGGAAGCAGGGACACACGCAGAGTTAAAGTCCAAAAATCAAGTGTTTATTCACACTTCTTGGTAAAAACACAAATTCAGCCTTGGCTTAGGCACATACAAAATACAAAATAAACCCTGCCCGGCTGGGCACTGCCTAATACAATAACAGCACCTAACTATGCATGTACCAGGCTGCCTGGCAAAAAACCCTGAACAGCAGTAGTACAGGAGGCACTCAGTTAACTTTGCTGTGTGAACTCAGCCTTCAGCCTTCAGCTCTCCAGGTAGTGCCTCTCCTACTGCTTCTGGCCTGCAGTCTAAATCAGGCTCTAACCAGGTCTGTGACCTGCACCTGTGGCCTATACAAAAGCCCAGGACCGAAGCCCGGATAGAGTAGGAGTACAAAGGTGTCTATGCTAGCTAGGCCAACATAGACCAAACAGACTAGGAGTAGGAGCCCCACTACCAGCCTACCCCTACTCCATAATAAGCAGGCCCAGTACGGACATTACAAATGTGTCTGTGTTAGCTAGGCCAACATGGACCAAACAGACTACTCCTGCTTATCATGTCTGCATTAACCCTTGGGTTACTGCAGACAAATCCAGGGCTTTTATTACCTGCATTTTATCTGCCTGTAAGACACATAGCGGTTTTCCCACACAACACCTCTCACTTTCTCACACTAGTCTATGACATTTTTCTCCTATCCTGATTGGAATTTGCTACAATGTACCAGTGCATTTAAAATGTATCAGTTTACAGTGCAGGCTGTTAACTCTTCATTGCCAGGGTCATCCTTGGCTTTTATGGCAACTCATCGTTACTACCTAAGGGTTATGGCTTTTATAAGATTGCTGAATAGAGACTTGTTTTTTGTTGGATAAGTGACATCTTTGATACCATATATTATGGCACCAATTTTAAATACATATAACTTATTTGTTCACCCCTTATTGCCAGGATCAGCTTCAACCATTACCGCACCTCGTCATTACTACCCAACAGCCATAACTTTTGTATGATTGTTTTACAGAGCCTTGTTTTTTGTGGGATGAGTTGTATTTTTATTGACACTGTTATGAGATACATATAACTTATTTGTTAGCCTTTATTAAAGGGGTTTTTTTTCTATCCTCGTGGCTGTTTTTTTAAATGTGGTGACTATCCTCAGGATAGCTCAGCAGATTGGTGGTGCCATCAGTAGCTCCATCCTGTGTCTATTAGTGATATTAGAGAACTACTGTTCCTGATCACTTGAGGATAGGTTATAATTATCCTACATAGCCATGAGAACCAGAAAACCCCTCTAACTCTTTAATAAAATGAAAATGGAAAATTCCTTTAAGGGCTTAGTCATATCCAACTATGCACAGAGTATTTTTTATGTTTGGAGTAGCACAATGCAGACAGCACAGCAGTGTGAGGACGCGTCCCAAGTTTGCTTGGAGAAGCTACAATCCTGGAATATAAATAGATTTTTCACAGTCCTGCTGCTCCTTACACCTTACACAAGTATATGACTTCACAGATCTCCAGGGACAATATTTACCACTGTCTTCAGCTTTGTATGGTCAGAACTGCTAACAGATTCCCTTTACTAGATCTGAGTTAAGGAGAAACACATCTGCATCTCTCTTCTTTTATGTATAATAATACAGAATTCAGAATTCTCCCAGTGACATGAAACCTCCACATTCTAGAACCATCTAACATCAAGGGTTAAACTCCGCTGATAATCTAATATAATCCACTTGCTCTCCGTGAATTGCAGTTTCCACCGGCCCATTACCTTGTTACGTTTGTTGTGGCCTATGGCAATTTCAATGTAAAGTGTGTAACCTAATATCATAATAAAGTCCCCATTGATGTCCTGCCCTGGCGCGATGGTCTGCGTTTGTATGTCGTTTGCTGTGCTCCAGGTGGAATAATCGTTCCCAGATGTATCCGATCCAAGACGGCTTTCTTTTCGTTTGTGATTGAGTTCAAGGGTCTCCTGGTGTCTTTATTGGGTCCTGGAGCTAAGACGATTCATTATGGGTTGTTATATAGGGTTTCATACAGTCTGTGCTCCGGGTATGGACATGTGTGTCGACTGTAGGGTAAGGCAGACGTCGTGTTCCCAGACCGTGGAGGGATTAGAGGTGCAGAGGGGCCTTGTACCACGGATGGGTGCGTGGAAGTATTTATAGCCAAAGACTTCAAAGAAGCAATGGAGGAACGTAGAAAGATCTATGGGGAGAAGTATTAGAGGAAGAAAGAGCTGTAGGGTCGCCATAGATCACTGCTAAAGCCTCACCAGGAGCAATGGATTTGTATCTGAAGCCTAAGGCTCCCCGGAGAGGCTCCTCCACTAAATCTGTAACATGAAAAGGTTTGCGCCATCTCAGGTTATACAAGAGCGGAGAACAAAGAGTTTATGTAATCTGAATATTGTTAATGCTGAAAACTAGATGGAGATACGTAAACTCTGACCTCCTATCTGCTCCTGGGAAAGATGGATCAAAGCCAGGGGCTCCTTCCTTTATTTATATAGTGCACACAGATTACACAGCGCTGCACAGAACTTGCCAAATCAGTCCCTGTCCCCAATGGGGCTCACAATCTAATCAACCTACCAGTATGTTTTCGAGTGTGGGAGGAAACCGGAGGACCTGGAGGTAAACCACGCAAACACGGAGAGAACATACAAACTCTTTGCAGATGTTGACTTGAACCCAGGACCCCGGTGCTGCAAGACTGTAGTGCTACCCACTGAGCCACCGTGCTGCCCCCTGTGGGCCATTACAAGTCTATTTGTTTAATGGCATTTGCTTCCTTCATATGGTACTAGAATAAAGCTACTTGGGAAAAGAGGGTGGCCCCTTCTGTTTACTTTTAGTTTTGCAGTTTGAGGACCTTCAAGGGTCCTGGAAGGACGCCTATATACATTGTGTTAAGAGCTTCATGGCTGGAGGCCCCTCTCTTTATTATCTCTAATGGGTAGATGAGGTCAGGCAGTCATGGACCCTCTAGAAGTCTTGGGCCCTGGACGGCCACCCAAACCGCCTATATTATAATCCACTCCCGATCATAGCTTATATGATGACCACTTATCGGGAGACCAGAGCTGCTTCTTGAGTGGATGTGAACCTGTGAAAGATATGGATAAGGGGCTGGATCCATTGCTTATGAACCCGCCTGAGAATCTACAAAGAATTCTCACTTCTGATCCACAAGTGATATTACAATTCTGATAGCAGCAATCGATTTATGAGACAATTCTAGTCTTTGATGCTACATGACCACCATTACATTGGAAAATCTTGCCCTTGATCCAATATGATCCATACGATGGTGGCCACACTCTTGACATAGCCTAAAAGATAAGCCCCTCCACCATTACTTGCTGGAGTATCAGTCAGGTCATTCCCCCTTTAATTTCTGAAATATGTCCTCTGACTTTATGCATTAACCTTTATTTTGCTTTGCAAGTTTTATTCATAGGATATTTTAGTGAGATTTTTCTTAAAAAACTTACTATTCTGGTAATATGCAATGCAGCATCTACATACACAGTGGATGGGGCCCAGGGGCTCGTGCTCATGTGTGTGTGTAAATTCTTAATTTATCACTAAGGATATGGGTACTAAAGCATTTGCACCTTTTTTGCACCTTTTTTGCTCTCTGCACTTAACATTTAAAAAAAGAGGGTTGGGCATATGGAGAGGGGTGTGGCCTGCTGTAGTTGGTAGATTTACTTATTTTATGCAAAAACTTTGGAAAAAATAAACTAGCCTTAGGTTTGCTGTTCCTGAACGTGCCTAAAGATGTGAAAAATGTAATAAATAGATTTGTTTGACTTCAATCTATTATATGTGTAATATATCTTATTAGATTAAAATTCTTCTTTCTCCACTTACTTGCCCTTTTTCCTTCTTAATCTGCTTTTACCATTGACATCTCAGCCAGATGGACGGCTCAATGGACGGAAACTCACTGAAGCGTTCGCATTACACATAAGCTACGGAGAGGAGATATAGCTGCTGTGAGTCACAGCAGCATTATCTCCTCTCATTAGCACAGGGAGGACTGCGGAGATGAGAGAAACAATGTTACACTGGGGCGCTGAATCTGCCAAGTTGATTGAAAGCCTAGGCATGATGTAAGAACGACATTTAAGGCACCAATCTTAATAAACATCCCTATTTGCACACATCCTTATCTAAACCAAAGACAGGACTAACAGCTTTAGGTGACGCGCCATCTCAGCAGACATTAGAAATGCCATATTTTATTGTATAAAGGTTTTTATTGCCCTGTCACAGAGCAAAAAAAAAAAAAAAATCAATATATTTTACACCCGTCAGGCATAGTTTACACTGGGTAATAAAATAAGGTTCATAGAGCCATTTATTCAGTAATAAACTTAGGAGCTGGAGCAGGATAAACAGGTGAATGCAGCAAATACCCTGCAATAAAGATGACATGACAGATCATTTCATCCAGGGAGCTCAGTGCACACCTACAAATATAGCAGGAGACAAATCCATATTATATTCAGAGCACTTATTCCTTCATAAAAGGTAAAGAAAACTAATTCCGAAAAGCAATTTAAAGGGAACCTGCCATTCAAATTAACCAACCCAATATAAAAACTTCATAGTATGATTAAAAAGCATTGCCCTTATCCCTAAATAGTGTGTAAACTTATATGCTACTCACCAGAGGTGAGTCCAATGATGATCATGCCCTGCCTCCCTAGTCCTGATTGACAGCTCTGACTACTACAGTACTACCAGGGACCATCAGCCAATATTTAACTACAGACATATACAGCTTTGTAGGAAAAGTCCTATGTTACACAGTGCCTTGCTGTTACATCAATCAGCATGTCATGTGACCAGGGTGATGTCATCTAAGGTTTTTTTACACCCTAACATTTGCAAAATCTACCCCATGAATGTATCTGATCACATGAAATCACAGTATGCCTCCATAAGAGGCATGGAGGAGAGTACAAGTCCATCCAGGAATGTTGTGATTTCATGTGATCGGATACACACATGGGCCAGATTTTGTAAATGGGGAAAGTACCTTAGATGACATCACACTGGTCACATGACACGAGGTGCTAAATGGTAAGAAGGAAGCACAGTGCATGGGGAGGAGCCGCTGGACTAGACCGAGGAAGGCAACTCCCCTCTGACTTTTTTTCTGAGTTTTAGGCTAGATAAGAAACAAAGGGGTGAAAGTATAACATTTTTTAAGCCATTCAGTCATTGTAGACAAGGGGACCTGCCACCAGACTTTACCCCAATAAATAACCAACTCTCCCAGGTAGTGTATGAAATGTCTTTTCTTGAATTTCCTCTTTTATGTAAAATATCACTTGTATATGTCATGTGAAAATGAGCAGGGGGGGGGCTGGGTGAAGGGATATGTACATATGCTTGTATGTATTTTATTTCTTGTGCTGTTCCAAAAAAACAAAAGTTTGAAAGTAGTTAATTTAAAAAAAGAATATGAACAGAGGAGAGTCACTTTTTGCCTGAGATGAGTCACTTTTAGAGGCTGAAGCTGGTGTTTTATAAGGGGTACAATGCTGATTATTGGGAGTCCATGTGCTGGGACCTTCAATAGGACAGCTGACTGAGCATGTGCAGCCTCTATGATGTTTGACAATAGAAAGTACATTGAGCTTGCAAGGAAAATTCTGGACCTTTCAGTTGGGGGGAACAAAACCCATCTTCTCATGATCAAGTGTATAAAGGATAACATTTTGACTTCAGACAACTCTTTTGAAGGGGGTCTCTGAGACTAAAATCACCCATCATTAAGATATAAACATTGCTGGGGTTGCTTGAAGCTGATGAAGCTAATGTCACATTCATCGGTCACATGTCCTCCATGCAGCTCTCACTCATGTGGATTGAGCTAAGCTGCAATACCAAGAACAGCCACTATATGCTGTACAGTGCTCTGCTTAATAAGCAGGGATATCAGCCACAAATAAATATGCGGCCAATCAAGCACCATGTCCAGGTCAGGTCCCCAGAACTGGCGAATGGAGGACACTGAACCTTAAATTCAGGTCTGCTCATCTCTAGTGAGCAATAAAAAATTAAATTGGACAAAACCTTTAAGTGGGTCAATTTGCAATACCAAGTCCAACCACCACTCAATGCATGGCGCTGTGCTCAATAAATCTGCTACAAATAAATAAACAGTAACGTAAATTTCTACCTATAAATTGCATTTCTGTTTTTCTATATTTTGGAGTGCTCCTCCTTTTCTTGATAAATAGTTACCCCCCTTTAAAAATAAAATCCAAATTTTCCCCAATACAGGTTGTATATGGTATCTACTTGTATCGGACTGAGTCATAATACCAGACATGACCTGTATATAAAGGGGGCGCTATTTTGGTGCAAAGATTCTATACATGTATTATGTAATTCTACTTTTTCATCTTATATAAGGTCCTTCCCATTTCAAGTGTTTATTATATCCTTTATGCACTGGGGCCTATGACTACTGATGTAACAAAACCTGGATAATATTCCGATAAGATCCTTGTAAATCTATTATGCCATTTATTCATTTCCATTTCATTTAAGTTCGAGAACAAAGAAGAAAAGTGCTATTGTTACCGAAATTTCCATTATTCGGAGGAGCTGGGGCCGCGTAATACTAGGGTCACTTTCTCTGGGTTAATTAAAGTCTCCCACTGGCTATTGTGTGCGGCGCTCCGAGAAGCTTCTCCGCAGAATAAAGCACAAATCACTACGGTGAAGCCGTTATAGTCCATCCACAGAAGTGCTGCGAACTGATACATTCTCAATTAGCTCCCTGCCAGACTCTGATCACAATGATGTTTTTTAGCAAAGGGATAAAAACAAAGGACCGGAGTGATCTGAAATGTTCTGCCAAATATTTGTCCTCTCAAACGCACAGCATTGACTCGAGAAACCAAGCCCGGCTTCAAAGAACTGCTGAAATGTGCTTTATACCGAGAGAAAACATAGACACTGCGGCGGGAAGGCGTCCAGCTTCACGAAGGGGACAAACTCTCTGGATACTTTTCACTAAATAGATAAAATGTATCAAGAAGAAGAATTGTGGAGATTGTATAATGAAGAGCACGAACCGGGATAGGCCTGATTTACCGATCCATCCAAGATACTTATGGCGGGGAACAGAGACCAATGACACAGAGACCATAAATGGTACATGCTAATATAAATTGGGGTCCAGGAACATACACCTTGGTCTAAGGGTATTGTGATGGTTAAAGGCCCTTTCCACAGGATAGGACCTTGCTGATAGGTGGGGGTCTTCTTCATCTCTAAAGAGATGAATGGGGCAGCAAGGACATTAGCGGCCGACTGATCTGCTCAGCTCAAGGTAGGGAAGAGAGGTCTGACGGAGGTACCTCAGACCCCCCGTCCTTGTGGTCTGTTGTGGTCTCATCACAGAGACAACCACACATCAGCAAGTTAGGCCTATCCTGTGGATTGGGGCTAACTTGTTCCGTGGGAAAAACCCATTTAAGGGCAAAATATTACCCCTGAACCGATGCTAAAACCGAACTCAAACATCCATCTCATAAGCATCATTTTGGGGACCCCTAGCAACCTTATGACCTATTGGTGTGACAGGGCACAACCCAACCAGACTCTCTAATGCTAGACCGAATGTTAGTCCTAATCCACCCAACTCTTTCTCTGCTCTTGATCTGCCCCATCGTGCTAGAGGGGATAGAAGTAGGAACACAATTATACGTTGTATAAGGGGGTGGACAAGGAGGTTGTGGATTCCTCTTGGCAGATACTATTTTTAGTAGACCTGTATCTCACTTATTTGTGAGCCTGAGGCCCACTGGTCTACAAGACAGTTGTGTGGGATGTGCGATGGGCAAGTCCTGCCCTACTAATGACATAGGATCAAGGATGTAGGGTTAGAGAATAATCTTTCACAATTTTATTTTAGAATTGAAAAGTAAAAATTATTATTGTGGTGGTGGTGGTGGAAGTTAGAGTCATCTGCTTAGGGGCCTTAATCTTTGGCCAGAGGTAAAAAAAAAAGTTGTTAAGAGCACATCTCTCTGTCTATGAAGGGTTTGTCCAGATTTCTTATTGATTTTAAAAGCTACTATGTCGTACTATACTCAATGTTTCCCTTCTCACTGTGCATTGTGAGCAGATAATTCCTTTAAGCTAAACCCTTTAAAAATAAAATTAGACATAAATGAGGCCAGTAAAATGATAAATAGTTACATACAGATACCTTCTGCCCCAACGCTCCCAGTTTCTAGGGCACTCAACTTCCAGAGAAACTCTCGACATCACAAGAAGCAATAGGTGAGGGCTAGTGATCTGTTGGGGTCCGTTCATTGACCGGTGAGATTCCCAGTAGTTGGACCCCCAGGCTATCAGATGGACCCCCAGCTATCCCTATCCCCTGGATAGGGAATAACAACCATACCTGGTATAACCCCTTTAAGTTCAGTAGGGATTGAGAGCATTGGTAATGGAGCAGCAAGGGATTCGGAGGTGGAATGTATTATTTTAGTGGTCCCATGTTTCGTGTCCATGAGCTTCTTTACATATAGTTTTCATTTTTTTAAATAACCCCTTTAATTCATTATATATCATCCCAAGATTGATGCATGATCGTTTGCACAGTTTTTTTTAATCACATTTTTCACAAAACTCAAGTCAATGGGGCACATTTACTTACCCGATCCTGTCGCGACCCAGCTGCGCGTTCCCCATCGTGGATGATGTCCACTAGGTGTCGCTGCTGCGCTGAAGTCCGCCGGAGTTCACTATCCTATCGTGGGTGCAGGTAATCGCATATCATGCGACAATTTTTTTTAAAAAAAAATTCCGCTGTTTTTCCGAATCAGTCGGGTTTTCCAATGGCCACCCCCCCCCCCCCATTTCCGTCACATGCATGCCGGCGCCAATGCGCCACAATCAGATCGTGTGCGCCAAAAACCCGGGGCAATTCAGGGAAAAATGGCGCAAATCGGTAATATTCGGGAAACCCAACGAAAAATAGCGATTCAGGCGCTTAGTAAATGACCCCCAATGGGTTAACAAATGTAAATTAGCTAAAACCAACCCAAAAAGGAATCTTCAAAAGCAGAAGGACATCTCTAGTCCGGGGTTGTGTATTTAGCATTCTTGTGCCATCAGTTGAGCTATATCCTGTATAATGAGAGAATAATGAACCATCTGAAAGTTCCAGGGAAGAAGACTTATGGCCCACGTGAGCGAGACCATCCATAATCTCTCAGTATGTGTCAGCCTTCCCCAAGTTCTCCAGTCCTAAATCAATGTTCAAAGTAAACTGCAGGGAAGTCAGTCACAGGGGAATGTCTGAAAAATGGGATGTTTGATCATGGTCATTTACAATGCTGACAAAAGAAAAAGTTTTACAAAGTGTTGAAAAACATAAAGAGAGTAAAAACTCTAGTGAAAAGTCCTACAATGAAGATTCTAGAATCGATACTTGGGACTGGTATGACAGTTGGGAACAATTACAATTTACTAAGATAAATGTATCTGAATTCGGGCATAAAGGTTTTTTTTTGGGTCTCCTCTCACTGTCTTCTCTTGGCCAGTGGGGACCCTAAGACCACTGCAGCCTCAGGAGGAGCAACAATGGTGACATCACTGCCGAACGTCACTATTCTAGTAACTGCTGAGACCAGCGATTAGCCACAGTGATCGTCATCTCAACAATTCTGGTTCCCCCCCCCCGCTGGAACAGTGATACAGAGAAGGGGATCTATATCTTATTCTTTTCCCCCTGTCCCAGCCTTCTTGGGGTTACTATTCTGGTAACCTTAGTAAAGCTTTTAATCTGTGCTAAGTGACACCCAGTACAAGCTGTGCACTGCATTAACTATGTATTTTAGCCACTTATTTCAACTGTATTTGACAAGGGGATGTGGCTTAATGGGAAAAGGGCGTGGCTTAAGTTGTGACAAAGTGCATCAGCATTGCACCAAAATTCTGGTGCAAAGTAAAGAAACTAATAGGTGTTGAGAACATAGACTAGGTGATTTAAACATGTATCATATTCAGGGGTGCATCATCCATGTGATGCGTTGAGCCTCTCGCCTCAGGCGGCACCAGCTACAGGAAGATGTGGGGCAGCATCAGTAGTGCAGTCACCTGCAATAAGGCAAGACCTCACACATATAAATAGTGTCTCGTAACACCCGACGTCAGCATGGGTGTGAGACACTGCATGAGGAACCCACTAAATATAATAACCTGATATATTACTTCCTGGGGGTGGGCACAGTTCTATAGCATATATATTGTACATATATCTAGCATCAGACACTGTGTATGACCCAGTCTTGACACCGTCTAAATTTTAGGATAAGTAAAACCTGTTTTCTTTTTTCCAAACCCTTTATCCATTGGGGATTTCAATCATTTTGTAGTTGGGTGATACTGGGCTGGGTAGAAAGAAAAAATGGGTGCAGCAATAGTCTTGGCACCACCCCTGGTGCACCGAGAAGCTAATTTGCATTAATCTAAACATGTTTCCATAAAATGACAGATCATTAGGAATCTGGAAAACTTATCAAGTATCCTGCACAATGAGGTATTGAAAGAACACTTTCATACATCATATTAGGGTAGTAAATAGATGTTTAAGAATCCTCTGTTAAAGAGTCTTCCCTTGTGGCTACAGAGGAGAACAGATGGAAACAAGTTCCTTGTCCTGAAGGATCTGTGTCATCTTACAAACAGATAATGGTTTGATTTGATTGACATTCTGTAATACTAAATTTCCCCTGTGGTGGCGCTGCAGTTAAACCGAACACTTCCAGGTATTTTCCATAGAGCATAACAGATCGCAGTGATCGGCTGCTCTGATGATCACCATAACGTCCAGAAGCCAGTAACAGCAACTCAGTCAGTGAAAATAAGATGGGAGAATACGGTGCAAAAATTAATTTTTGGTTAATTTAAAACAAAATTAAATAAAATCCTATTTAAAACCGAAATTGCAGCCATTACTCTTGAGCAGCAAGATTAACCCCTGAAGGGCTGTAGCCCACTTCAGGTACTGTACAATCTGTACATATTGTATATTTCTGTCCTTACCCCAAAGAGCCAGAGACTTTCCTGAGACTCTTACCCTTATTTATCTCAGTCAAGAGATTATACACTGTCATGTGCTATGATAGCACCCCTTCCTCTGCTGTGGCAGAGGGATAGGAAGATAGAGATGAGAAGATAGATAGATAGATAGATAGATAGATAGATAGATAGATAGATAGATAGATAGATAGATATAGATAGGAGAGATAGATAGATAGATAGATAGATAGATAGATCGATGAGAGATTAGATAGATGATAGATGAGATAGATATGATGAGATAGATAGATTTATTGATTATGAAGATATGACGATGATAGATAGATGATATATAGATAGAGTGAGATGATGAGATAGATAGAAGATAGTAGATATGAGATAGAGATAGATAGTAGATAGATAGATTATGATGATAGATTAGATAAAGGATAGATAGATATGAGATAGATAGATGAGATAGATAATAGATAGATAGGAAGATAGATTAAGATAGTATAGTAGATAGATGATGATATGAGTAGATAGCAGATAGATATGAGATAGATAGATAGAGAGATAGAGATGTAGATAGATATGAGATAGATATGAGATAGATAATAGTAGATAGATAGATAGTAGATAGATAGAGGATAGATAGATAGATAGATAGATGGAGTATGATCGTGATATGGATAGATAGATAGATGGATAGATCAAGAATAGAATAGATATAAGATAGATAGATAGATATGAGATAGATAGATAGATAGATAGATATGAGATTACATAGAAGTTGGTCCAAGTAGGAACCCTGTGAGAATGGGCTCTATGGTGGGTTTATAAGGGCCTTGTAGCTTCACATCACTTCCTCCTAATACTCGTAAGATAAAAAGTGGGAGGGTAAAGTGCCAAGGGAGCAGAGAAGAGGGGAGGAGGGGAAACAGTGGTGAACAGGTGAAGTTTGTGAAGCTCAAATAAGGGGGACGTTGGTAAAAGCCCCCAAGCCCCAAGGCGTTAATTTAAAAGTAGAATTTAGAAGGAAGGAGGCCATTGATACGAATATAAGTTCCCACAGCCACAGTGCTGGATCTATGACATGTCCCTGGTTATCAGGATGGATTTTGATGTCTTTTTCCATCACTAATGCACTTTCCAGGTGCTCTGCAGCGCTTATGCTGGCAACCAAAGTATACACACCATGAAGATTAAATTTATTATTTTACAAATATAGAAAGTCAAAGTATACTGCTTTGGCTAATAGACTACGCTCCCGAATATTTCCTGCCCTTTAGAAAAAATCCATGGGCCACATTTACACTTGTATTTCTTGTGTTTTTGCGACTTTTCGTTTAGGCGACACGTGTGTTTGTTGCGCCCTGTTGCGATTAAACGTCAAATTACCGCGCAGCTAAAATAACCACCTTTCCCTTATCTATCATTCATTTCCAGATGTTTTGCTGCGCCTAATGATATTCATCTAGTGCGACTTTTGCAATTAGGCGCCAAAAACGGCGCGACAAAAACACTCCAGCCCGAGGTGCGTTATCTGAGAAGAAAGCACTGAGCACCTTTGCAGAAGAGTCATTTCTAGCACAAAGTAGGCCAGACACTAGAACACAAATAGATACATTAGATACATTACAGAAGAGCTGCAGACTCTATTTACAGTTCATTCCCCTGTGGTGGTGCTGCAGTTAAACCGAACACTTCCAGGTTTTTTCCATAGAGCATAACAGAATCGCAGTGATCGGCTGCTCTGATGCGCACCATAACGTCCAGAAGCTAGTAACAGCAATTCAGTCAGTGAAAATAAGATGGGAGAATGTGGTGCAAAAATTAATTTTTGGTTAATTAAAAAAATTTTTTAATTAAATCTTATTTAAAACCGAAATGAAATTCCAAGACGCATTCATCTGGACTGTATATTTGCATGAAATCTATAGAAGACGATTAAAAATAAACTATGCCTATGTGGTTTTCCCACAACATATGTTTAGAGCAGGCTGTAAAAGGACCGGATTGTTGTTTAAGCTTTTAAAAGGGTAAAATATTCTGCAGCGCCATAAAAATAGATGAGTTTTTTTTTAATATGTATATTTATAAATATGATTTCGCAAACACAATGAATCAATTTAATGGCTGCAAATAACACCTGTAATTGGACAGATTGTAAAAACGCTAAAAATAGATTTTTAATTTTATCAGACTTGGATGCTAAAAATGAGACGGCTGCACGAAATAGCTTCATAACGCTCCAGAAAGAAAGGCTAAGTGATAGCAGATTGCCGGCAGATATTGTATATTATAACCGCACAGCTTGTGAGTAAATAGAAGGCTTAATGTATGTGGCAGGGTTACAATAGTTGTATGTGTGTGGCCCTGAGCCTAAAAGTGAAACACATAGGGGCTCATTTACTAAGGGTCCGAACGCCGCACTTTTGTCGGGTTTCCTGATTATTTCCGATTTTTCGCCGAATTGCACCGGGATTTTGTTGCACGTGATCAGATTGTGTCGCATCGGCGCCGGCTTTCACGCGACAGAAGTCAGGGGGCGTGGCTGTCGGACAACCCGACAGATTCGGATAAACCACGGAATTTTAAAAAGAATTTGTGTCGCAAGATCAGCACTTACAGGCACCGGGACGAAGAAGGTGAACACTGGCAGACCTCAGCGCAGCAGCGACAACTGCTAGATATCAGGCGCAAGGACCTTAGTGAATCCCGGCAGACCCGAATCAGCATCGGACAACGTGCCGCGGGATCGCGACTGGACCGGGTAAGTAAATGTGCCCCAGTGTATTCTTATATACTTTACTCAGGGGTGGGGCTTGGAAGGGAGACGCCCACCAATTATACTGGGTGCAGACCCATTCAGGTGTGGGTTAAACCATCTTTGGCCGAACCTAAATGCTCAACCCACCTTCCGGTAATAAACCACATTCGGTACTGGCACCGATTGCTGGTGTTACCTTTTAAATGCCACACACCATTTACCCAAGGATTACTGCTCAACGTGAAGTCATCAGAAAGCGACAATTCCAAATTGCGGTACGCACACGCCACCTGCGTTTAAGTGGTGGCGCATGTCGAGAGCATTGTGGGTGTTACCGACCAGAAGTTAGCTGGAACGCTGAACCCACACTTTTGGCTGAAGTCTGGGTTCGGGGACCCATATTATTTCAGGTTGTATCTGCTCATCATGATGAGCAGTCAGCTTTGCCACTGACACTAACATCCACTTTATCCATAAGATACCAGCTAATTTATAGTATTCTCAGGATGTTCAAAGGGGTTTTCCAGATTTCTAGAGAAAGAGGGTCAGGATGGGTAAAAAGGAAAGCATACTTTGCTTCAGCTCCTGGTTCTTGTGCTACTCGATATTTCCAGTTTTAAGGCCTGTGATTTCAGTCTTAAGTTTTGGGGGAGGGGGGGGGGGGGTTAGAGGGTTAGGGGACAACAAAGGAAGTAAAAATAGAAGTGGTCCAAGGATATACTCGAACGACTCAAGAACCAGGAGCTGGAGCTGAATAAATATTTTTTCCCTTGACTTTACATCCTACCCATTGAAACCGGCGCCATTGTCTGAGGCTGGCTGAAGCTTGTCCCTCGTCCCCCAAGAATCTCTGGCTGGGGCTCATAAGCTTCTTCACATAAGAAGACATCAGTACTAAGGAAGGCCCAGGGAAAACCACAACCTCCTGTACACAATCGTATGCTGCATTTGGAACAGGCCCATAAGTTGACCCAATCCTAAGGACAGCAAAGCTTGTACAGAAGGGGAAACCTTGCATTATAACTAAATATGATGCATGTGGGATTGGGCCAACATGCAGGTTCATTTCCATGGGCAGCAAACGATATATGATACAAGGAGCCCCTGCTTCTCTGTGGAACAGGAGTAGTCATCCTCTGCACAGTGAACTAAGCTACGATAGAAATTGTATAGGAAGAAGAAGGCATGAAGACAAGAGCTAAATGCACAAAAAGTGGGATGACAGACAGGACAGAGCTCACAATATATTCTCATTTGAAATTCAGATATGCAAATTTAGGATGAAGATGGGTGGGATGAAACAACTGTAGGTATGCCACAGGATGGGGGTAGGAGATCGGCATTCTTGGCAACCATCTAAGTGGAGACAGGCTTTAAATAGAGTCTCCTATTGTAATTATACATTAAGACTCTTTCAGACTCCCTAATGAATATACTTTTGGCAGCGTTTTATGTAAAGCCGCAGGCTGAATGTGTTTGGGTTGTTGTGTTCCATCAAAGGATGTGACCCATGGGGGACAACAAAGCATCTCTGCGCTCTGGCGGGGAGCCAGCCTTGTCACTCACATGGAAATGAACTGCTGCTAAGTGCGTATTCCTTCTCCCCCCCACCAGCATTTCAGATGGTCGCCAAGACCAGGCAGTGGGTCATGAATTTTTTGGGTGAGGGTATTTTTGTTTTTCTTCCAGAATTTCTCTCCAAGGAACAGATGGCAATAAAAAAGAATCAATGAAAGATACCTTGATGGCTTCTCATGACTGGACAGTAACGAGGCAATGCTTCCTTTCGGTAATACCTTTATTCATCAATCTTATTATTCACGAACATCCATACCTAATTATTCTATAATCTATGGTTAGTGCCTCTCGGGCGAAGAAAAAATATGTCTTTCTTTGCCTCCTTTAGGTATCTACTCGATAGGACAATGTCCAACCCATCCACATGACATGAAACATGAGGTGGCATTACAACATCCGTTTCTGGAGAAAATCTAATTTGCATACCCAGGAAAATCTAATTTGCATACCCAGGTAACATTGCCTATGGGACTCTCTAGTCCAGTGATGGCAAACCTTTTAGAGACCGAGTGCCCAAACTTCAACAAAGACCCGCTTATTTATCGCAAAGTGCCAACACAGAAATGTAATTTGTGGTTTATACTCCCTTCTCTGTCACAGCTTTCATTGATACCAGCACTCTGAGGAACCAATAAAGCAGAAAATAGCCCCAGGTACAGCTGTCACTTTAAAATAGCTCTGTGCACAGCAAGTCCTGGGCTGTCTGGGACTGCAGGAAGATACCTGGAGTCATCTCTGGTGATGGCCCGAGTGCCCACAGAAAGGGCTCCGAGTGCCACCTCTGGCACCAGTGCCATAGGTTAGCCATCACTGCTCTAGTCCAAATGCATATCCACATGGTTAACTGCATACCCCTACCTAAAGAACTTATTAGGCATAATTAATCGCTGCTGGTTTGGGTTACAGAAGAAGAAAGGTTGCAGTGTGCCTTCACTTTTTAATTCCTTGTGATCTCTGTTTTCCTTGTATGCCCAGAAAATATCATCAGTGTGATCGAAGATGTAGATTAAAGTAGTAAGTGATTGCTCCAGATGCGGTATAGGGCCCACTATTGGCTTCATAAAGCTACGTATTGTCGAGCTGTAGGCCCTTCTTCTTCATATTGTTCCTCCAAAAGTAGTCTCCTCCTCCTTAATTTATAAAGGTAATTGTTACATACAATTGAAAATGGTGCAATATCAGGATCCCTAAGAAACCCCTAAGAAACAAAAATCCCTTTCTTATGCCAAGCTACAATATAGACATTGAAGGACTCAACAGTGATCCCAAGATATTTTTGGTGCGATTCTATGATTCTGAATGGAGACTAAAATTATTATTATTATAACTAAAGATATTACAAGTTTTTCCTACTATTGAAATGAATCCTCTTATTGTTTGAAAGGGATGCAAATACTAAGGACTCCATGAGATCTTGACAATGGGGTCTACAAATCCTCATGAGAACCTAGATGTGAATGGATCATTTGTGTTCATACTGGACCATAGATCTGTTCACTTTTTTGA
The DNA here is from genome assembly GCA_019512145.1 of Engystomops pustulosus. Lineage (NCBI taxonomy): Eukaryota > Metazoa > Chordata > Amphibia > Anura > Leptodactylidae > Engystomops > Engystomops pustulosus. Next base: position 21,596,559 of record CM033641.1, read on the forward strand.
GACATCTGAAGGTAGGCTTTTTTTCATATCTTTTCTTAAGGTCAGTAGGGCGCCAGACATGTCATGAGGTTGGGGCTCAGCAGTGGATTATAATATAGGTGGTTTGGGTCTAAGCCTTATAGGGGGCCCAAACTGCCCACCAAATGTTGTACTCAGAAGGACCTTCACCCATGAAATACTTACACATCTGTTCCTTCTCTCAATACACATGTACACAAAAGCCATTTCAGGAACTCCAAAGGTCCTAAAACCACTGACTGAAACCAGGCAGAAGGGTCACATCATCCCTTCCCTAAGAACCTGATTCTAGTCCCATATGTAGGAAGTGATTCCAGACTTGTCGGAGCTATAATATTCATACAGCCCAGGGCCCAGGGCAGTCTTAATCTGCCCCTGGTTGGGGGTTCAATAGTGATGGTGGGATGACCCCTTTAAATCTCAAAAAATATATTAAAAATGCAATTATCCGTAAGGGAAAATTGAAACAATCATAACACTGTCAATGAAATGGTCAACCGTTCTCCCTAATTCCTTGCATCACTTCTATTCCTGACTCAATCTAGATATAACTTGGAACACAATGTGATATTCTCCAGGGTGCCGTCCACAATATAACGCTATAACATAGCGAGTTTTCTGGCTAGTAAATAAGAAATCCTGAAAGAGCTGTCTATCGTCACGTAATTGATTGTATGGCGGCTCGTGGCAGAATAGCTGCTTTCTCCTCTTTATTCTGCGCCATCTGTTGACTATTAATTGAGAGGAGAACTCATCGATCACCATCCGGCAATGAAGACGACTCGATTCCCGCCGAAGCATTATGAGGTTATTTATACATTAAGGGAACGGAGCGGATATTAAACGCCATACACAGAATTTGTCATACTAGACTCAACTTTTCAAAAAATTCTAAATGTATTTTTATATTTAAAACAACATGGTTTGGGTTTTCGCATCATAAAAAAAAAAAAAATCCCGACTTCTACGGATCGTAACATGAATTATCGTACAATACATGACCTTCCACTATAAAGAAAGATGAATAAGAGGCCGTTCTTCATATTGTTGATGTAAACGTGTTGTTGTTAAAGTTGCAGGATGGTTCATATACAGGATGCAACAAAAAGGTCGGGACGGTAAAATATTTATTGAAATTCACTTCGGATTAAAAAACTAAAAATATATGTGTCAAATATTTTTCAAAAATCTATTCAATGATTCCAAACTTGGCCTCCTACCCCCCTCTACCTATTTTGCTTTCAGATACTTCTGATAAATCTCCCCCATGATGTTTGTAATTAAATGAAAACTTTGCTTTAGGTGCAATTAAGATATGGAAATACCTAATTCTATGTTCCATGGGGCATATTCTCATTATGTTGTGAAAAGAGTTAGATTTTTAGGAAAAACGTAGAGAATTGCCGTCTAATATTCCACTTTTATTGCTGCTGTATTCTGTTACGCTGTAAATTCTTGTTCTTTGAAGTTTCACCATCAGATACGTGCGTTTAACTGTTATTATGTATAAAGCCGCCACTAATTGGTTAATTGTAGTCTGGGTTTTAGAAAAACTGAATTTTTACATATTTTATGAGGCTTTAGCTCATAAACACACGTGTAGCAGAGTGAGGTTTTTTTTTTTGCCTGGAAGGTCCCATTGTTATATTGGGACTTCCCATGAGCAGTCTCCAGTGGTGAGGGGATTCATCAGTATTCGGGTCCAGCAAGTTCGCCAAACCCAAATCCGAAAGCGGATTTAAATGTTTCTGCTCACCCAGACAGGTAACACCCGGAATAGGTGGTCTTATCCTTTATATGTCAAGAGTATAGAGGCCTGGGACATGTAATTCCCACCATTTTGGTAGCCACCCCGATCCTCTTAAAAATAGGGGCAATTACATGCTACATGCGGCATATAAAGGATAACCAGCACCGATTGCAGGTGTTACCAGTGGAAAAGGGGGATGAACCAAACCCAGACTTCTGACTGAAGTCTGGGTTCCTGTTCTGCTGTCCCCAAACCCCAATGTTGATACAAGGCGCTCATTGTGGTTTTGGGAACCTGACAGACTGATATTGGACACTAAACCACCCACAAGTAGATTAGTGTCTGAAATCCCCCAATATAATTTTTAATTAATAATTCTAATTTTTAAAATTAAAAACTTTATACTCATCTTGGTCCCTCGATCCCTCGGATACTGCCCCGGCTTCACTTCCCTCATCGTCTGATGTGCCTCATTGGACTCACATCTAGGTATGTATTTACGGTAAGCCTCTTTTGTTTCATGTAAAATCTTTGATAAGATTAATATGGTACCCTAACCCCCAGGTCCATAAGTTAGTTGAAGGTCCAAAATTGACCCGACTTTTAAGAATTTTGTGAAAATGTTATAACTTTGGGCAATGTTTTGGACCAACTATAGTCCTTCTTCAGGCTTCATGGGGAATTGTGATATCTAATAGGAATTTAGAAATGCTCCTTACTAGAAGGAAGTCGACAATTCTAGCCTGAAGAAGGACCTAATTTAGTCCACAATGTTGTTATAAGTCATGATTGTTTTTTGCATTCCTGCATTTTTTTACCCATATTTTGTCTTGTACACTGGTTATGATTCCATTAGGACACATGGACATCATGTAGGGGGGTCCGTAAGAAGAATAGAGCAATTACAAAGTGTTGTATGGACCCAAAAAGATAACAAAGTAGAAAATTATCACATTTGTGATGGCTCAGAGCTCAGCTGACATGATCTGCCCCTTCAATTCAGCAATGGGTCAGGGTCTCAGCACCCAGACCTCCCCCAATCAATACTTCTGATATGTCATCATGTAACAATAGGTACACAGCACGGGCAGACATTAGTCACAAGGCAAATGAAGTAAAATGCAACATGGGTCGTGCTGTTTGCAACTTTTTAATGCCAAATTACTGCTGCAGAAGACTTTGTCATCCTATATCATCTACCCATGCCCTCCCAACTTCCTGGAAATGGAAAGAGTGAAAAAAGTTGGTGTTCCCATTTCCCAGCCCCTAACACCTTCCCTTAGGCTACACTCACAGGTAGCACGGTGGGCACAGAAGGAGGGGCTGTGAGCCCATTGCCGTCTATGGGGGGGGGGGCGTATATATGGTGTATATACGTCGCCCGTATATACGTCCCCCATATGGCCGTGTGACTATAGCCTTAGACAGTACAATACCCCTCTCCTTTAGTGGCCCCATAACATACAGACCCTTCTGGTTGGCCAACACAGTATGATGGCCTTCTTAGGGGAATCCTTGGTATAATGGCTCAGTTCTTATGTTATAATATCCCACTTCCTGCACCCACCCATTTATAACTGCCCCTATACTAGTATAGACCCTCCTTTTGTGCCCCCCCTTCCATATTGATGCACTCCTCTCAGAAACCGACCAATCAAAATTTCTGACATGTTACTGTGAAACTATAGGTACCCTTTAAGGGCTTTTCTGGGGCCTGGTCGCATACTAATGACCCCTGGGTACAATAGGTCTTTAGTATCTAATGTATAGTGCTCTGACCACGGAGACCCCTAATAATCACTTTTTTCCATCTGAGACAGTGGACGAGCCAAAAGCTGAGGGCATATTCCAAAATCTGCCAGGGCCTTAAAATCTTTTCAAATTACAGGTCTGTACAAGCTCAAATTGTCCATAAAATGGGGTCCACAAATTTCTATGGAACCCTACTCTATTTCTATATAGAATTTGTCAGTATTATGATGGTCCTTCCCTGAGGAAGACCTAGACACTCACGAATGTTTGATGCAGGTGGCGCTTGTATATACAATTGTTACAAAAAGTATATAGGACCCTTCCAATTTTTCACTCTGTCTTATTGCAGCAAATTGGTGCAATCAAAAAATTGTTTTTTTTTTTCCGCTCATTCATATACATTCTGCCCAAAACAGAAATGTAGATATTTTTGCTAATTTATTAAACAAGAAATAACAAAATATCACATGGTCATAAGTCTTCTGAGAAGATGCTACACGTTTTTCACACCTGGGGGATCCTCTGCCTCTTCCTTGCAGATCCTCTCCAGTTCCCTCAGGTTGAGTGGTGAACGTTGGTGGAAACCATTTTTACGTCTCTGGCTGGGGTTGTCCCAAGACCAAGACAAGCGTTGGCCACTGTGCCCTTGAGTGCTGCAGAAATTCTTTTGTTACCTTGGTCAGATCTGTGCCTTGCCACAATTCTGTCTCTGAGCTCCTTGGGCAGTTGCTTAGACCTCATGATTCTCATGTGCTCTGACAAGCTTTTCTTGTTTAATTAATTGGCAAAAATGTCTACATTTCTGTTTTTTTCCTGCCAAGATGAGTTGCAGAGTGTATACTAATGAGCTAAAAAAGAACTTTTTTGATGTTACCAATTGGCTGCAATGAAAAAGTGAAAAATTGAAAGGGGTCTGAAGACTTTCCGTACCCACTTTACATGACATATATCAGAGAATAACAATCAGTTACATTGTTTCTGTGAGATGGGAATGTGAGGACTCACCAGAATATATGTTCTTTGGTGACTTGTTCTTGCAGTAGATCCCATTGTTTCCCAAGATTTACAGAGACATAAAGCTGTGGAAGGAAAATATAAAGACGATTATGCAGATAGAAGGGGGATGTGATAGACTGGAGAGTGAGAGCGGTGCAGCATTAGGTGGCAGCACGTGTAACCGGGACGAGATTCACCGTAAATCAGGTTGATGCTCCCGGCAATTTGTGGATTTTGTCAAGAAGGAGGGAAGTTATTTGTGTTATGTCTTCCATGGCCTCCCATTACTATTGTACAAGTTATAGTGTGTTCAATAGGGAGGAGGCAACCTATGTGCAGAAATACTGCAAAATACTCATAAAAGACATAACCCGATATACCATCCTAAAAGGAGGTTGTATAATCCCATAAATGGAATATTCATAATAGGGAAAACTTAGATAGGGATCTAAGTAATACTCAACTACTTCTTCTTGCTGCACAGACAATAGAGATTACCTGCACCACCACTAGGGGGAGATAACTGCAAACAAATGCATTTCACTCTGAATGAAGGGGGTTCCTCTGACTTTGTTAAGTGTAGGTCATATAAATCAGGTCCGATGGGGTCTAACATAGGTCAGCTTAAATGTCTTTTGGTGCTCTCAAAACTCTGACATTGGGGCAGATTTACTTACCCGGTCCATTCGCGATCCAGTGGCGCGTTCTCTGCGGTGGATTCGGGTCCGGCCGTGATTTATTAAGGTAGTTCCTCCGCCGTCCACCAGGTGGCGCAGCTGCGCTGAAAAGCATCGGAACGCACTGGAGTGCACCGAGCCGGGCTGAGTGAAGGTAAGTGCAAGCTCCACAACAGATTTTTTGTTTTAAATGCGGCGGTTTTTCCGAATCCGTCGGGTTTTCGTTTGGCCACGCCCCCCGATTTCCGTCGTGTGCATGCCAGCGCCGATGCGCCACAATCCGATCGCGTGCGGCAAAATCTCGGGGCAATTCAGGGGAAATCGGCGCAAATCGGAAATATTCGGGTAACACGTCGGGAAAACGCGAATCGGGCCCTTAGTAAATGGCCCCCATTGTATGGAGTCAGAAGCAGCAGACACCGTTGAAGGTGTAGTGGCCAAAGTGTGGTACAACATCTCAGCTCCATTCAAGTGAACAAACCGTCTTCCATAACAACGTCCCAAAAAAACCCTTTTGAGTTAATAACTTGCTGTATAAATCTATATACAGTTATCTCCTGAGGGACATCAAAGCCGCATCATTTAGCAAGTCAAAAATGTACTATTTTCAATTTTCTTTACAAATCTATGGGGCACATTCCATATTTTCATATGAGCAGTGTACAGTACTCCTTCTTTTATCATGTAGACATGGGCACAGCACAGTACTACTACTCCTATCCTGTATATATGGGCACAGCACAGTACTACTACTCCTATCCTGTATATATGATCACAGCACAGTATTACTACTCCTATCCTGAATATATGGGCACAACACAGTACTACTACTCCTATCCTGTATATATGGGCACAGCACAGTACTACTACTCCTATCCTGTATATATGGGCACAGCACAGTACTACTACTCCTATCCTGTATATATGATCACAGCACAGTACTACTACTCCTATCCTGTATATATGGGCACAACACAGTACTACTACTCCTATCCTGTATATATGGGCACAGCACAGTACTACTACTATCCTGTATATATGGGCACAGCACAGTACTACTACTATCCTGTACATATATGCACAGTGCAGTACTACTATTCCTGTCCTGTATATATGGGTACAGCACAGTACTACTGCTCCTATTCTGCATATATAGGCACATCACAGTACTACTACTCCTATCCTGTATGTATGGCCACAGCACAGTACTATTACTCTTATCCTCTATATATGGGCACAGAACAGTACTACTACTCTTATCCTGTATATATGGGCACAGTACTACTACTTCTACCCTGTATATATGGCCACAGCACAGTACTACTACTCCTATCCTGTATATATGGCCACAGCACAGTACTACTACTCCTATCCTGTATATATGGGCACAGCAAGTATACTACTCCTATCCTTGTATAATATGAGGCCAAACAGCACATACTACTACTACTCCTATCCTGTATATATGGGCACAGCACAGTACTATTACTCTTATCCTGTATATATGGGCACAGCACAGTACTACTACTATTATCCTGTATATATGGCCACAGCACAGTTCTACAACTCCTATCCTCTATATATGGGCACAGTTGAGTACTACTACTCCTATCCTGAATAGCTACTTCTATTCTGCATATAAGGGTACAGCACAGCACTACTACTCTCATCCTGTATATTTGGGCACCACACCCATGCTACTTCTCCTATCCTGTACATATGGACACACCAAAGTACTACCACTACTCTTATCCTGTATATGGGCACAGAACAGTAATACTCAAATCCTGTATATATGGGCCCAGCATAGTACTACTACTCCTCTTCTGTATATATGGCAAGGCACAGCAATACTTGCATTCTTTATAAATGGGCATAGCACAGTACTACTACCCCTATCCTGTATGTTTAGTAAGGCACAGTAATACTCGTATTCTGTATACACGGGTACATCACAGTAAAACTACTTTTACCCTGTGTAAATGAGAACTGTACAGTATTACTGTAACCTGCAGCCCACTGTGTATGTACTTGTAGTTACCATTCCTGAGTCCTCCCTGCAGAGGCTTCAATAGAAAGTTTTAAAAACTACTTTTTCTATCTAGTCGCACTTTTCGGATAACGACATCATTTCAATTTGATCACACGGCTGAAGATAGAAACAATACCTTGGCATCTCTGCTGTAAGCAAGTAACTTGTCCTCCTCTTTCGGATGAAAAATGAGGGTCTCCACCGAGAAGGTAATCACATATTTCTGAAAGGTCGCCCCTTCATCGCTGCTGGCGAAGAGGCATTGTTCAGAGACGGAGGAGCTGACAAGAATAATCTGTGAAGAGGAGAAGAAGGGAAGTAATTAATAGACCTGTGTATGGGAAAGAAATCTCAGCTTGTCACTGTTTTACAAGGAATAGACATTAGAATACTGTCAGGAATCTCACTGTGTAGGTAAAATAGGATAATAGTGGATATATAGAAATACTGTGTATATTACAATCCCGGCAGTACTAAGTACTGTCCACATGTGTCATTTCTAAAATTTTCCCCATGTCACACCAATTTAATAACATACAATGCCCTTCCTAGGAGTTGAGGCTGCATTGAAGATAAGGAGGTGTTCTCAAAAACTTTAAAACCTTTTTGGTGTTGTGTTGGAGAAGCGAGCAGATATAAAGGTAACGAGGGAAGCAAAATAATGTTTACCTGCAGCCACCACTAGGGGGAGATCCATAAACTGCGTTTGTACAACGAATAAGAGCTGTATACATTTTTGGACACTGAGCTCCCTCTAGTGGCGGTTGCAGGTAGACAGTAAGAGTGATTTGCATCTGAGATCTAGCACAATACCGTATTTATTCTTAATGCTGATTTTGGGCTTGTGTAGATGAAATATCAGTATATTCCACTCATATGTGTCCTGTGGGTCATGCCATTAGCCTTGAGATCACCGATGACTCAAGCTTTAGGCTGAGTTCTCACTTTCTGCTTGGATTGCATTTCAAAACGCAATCCACCCAGAACTGGGAAGGGCTTCGCCCGGACGCTTATGTGTTTCAACTGGTAAAGAGCACCACCAGTTTTTCATCGTTTACATGCAAAACATGTGGTGCTTGCCACCAATCACATGGATTTTAGTGGAAACCTTGTAATCGGGCTATTGCAGGTAACAGGAAAGGCCCTACCCCTGGGCACTTGTGATCAAACCATTATAATGTAGCATTACAACCTTGCAGCGGGGATCTGGGTTCAAGTCCCAGGGTCCACATCTGCAAAGAGTTTGTATGTTCTCTCCGTGTTTGCGTGGGTTTCCTCCGGGTTCTCCAGTTTCCTCCCACACTCCAAAACTTACTGGTAAGTGATTAGATTGTGAGCCCCACTGGGGACAGGGACTAATTTGGCAAACTCTGTGCAGCGCTGCGTAATCTGTGTGCGCTATGTAAAAAATTATTATTATTATTATAGACTTGCACTGCTCTTTCTGCCCTCAGCATTTTAAAGGGGTCACCAGCTGACCGAAAACCTTAAATAACATAACATATACAAGTCTACAGTATAGACGCCTCCTGAGAGATCTCACAAAGCATCCGATTAATCAAGCTGATTACACGGCCGTCTACAAGGCCCTAATTGTAAAGTGGTCTCTAATTGAATGCTCCATCCCACTATCGGAGACCATTACGATGCAGTGCAGCCGCAGAGACGTAACGTGACAATCTATGTATTTGTGCCATGAAGCGGGGCTTTTTATTAGTAATAGTATGGATGGAGGCACACCTCTGATTTTAGTCACAGTTGGAGAAAAGCGTTGGAACATGATTACTTACTTCCCATAAAAATGAAGAATTACTACGTGACTGGAAGCCGAATGAAAAAACGCCTCGTTTTTTTGGAAAGCAGAAAATGTGAAGGTTTGCACATAGCTCGGCATCGAGAGCGATCGCTGGCTGCAGAAATATATACAACCTACTTGAAATTGTCCAGCAGACACTCCCAAATTGTCAAATAAATCCCATTTACAGTGAGACTACAAAGGCTTTTCCCCGAGAAGATTCATTATTCCGCTGATTGCGTCAGGCAGTGGTTAGATGAGACCCGGCCAACAGTAACAAACCCCGAAATAGAGTGGCCGTAATGTCGATTTAGCATCGGCCGCCGCGGCACGGATACGTGGAGACAAATGGAGAACCGTTCCACATAATTAAAAGAAAATTAAAAGCTCCCGACATATCTCCACCACAAAAATGCTCTCTTTGTCTTACTTTGAGGAAATTACGTGGAGAAAATGTGCGAATGAAGCAACGGGCAATTACCGAGACAAATGTGCGCTCCCAGGCGGCTGTGTGCTGGACTGATCTCTAATGCTACAGGAGAAGAGGAGACACAACATCTATCTATCATCTAGAAAATCTATCTATCTCATATCTATCTATCTCATATCTATCTATCTATCTATCTCATATCTATCTATCTATCTATCTCATATCTATCTATCTATCTCATATCTATCTATCTATCTATCATCTATCTCTCCATCTAACTATCTCATATCTATCTCTCCATCTAACTATCTCCTATCCATCTATCTATCTATCTATCTATCTGCAACACCCTCGCCGATGCAATGGCGAGGGAGGGTTTGCGAATACGTCCCACCTGCATGTATCCACATCACACTACATGGTCCTTATAGGACATAGGGGATATTGCAGTGGTGAATCCTGCCTGGCAAGGCAGAGGTTAAGTATTTTGTATGATGCAAGATGCTATTGTCCAATGATATGTGTTACATCCTGTGCTCTGTAAGCTGAGATGTGATTGGAGGAGCAGCCACCACCTGACCAAAGGAAGGTAATAAAACCCCCTGGCCAGGAATGTTCTGGAGTTGGTCTTTCCAGAGATCTTTTCAGAGAGATTCAAGTGTAGGAGAATCCTAGAGTGAGTGAGTAATCTCTGTCTAGCCCATACCAGAGCAGGAAGAGCCTAGCCCCTGCCTCTGAAGAGTGGAGCATTAGACGAGAGTTAGTGTAGTGAGGAAAAGGGGTATCATCTTACCTTTAAAGGTGATACCTGAAGCCCTACAGGACAAGCTGAAGCTTCCTACCAGGACACAGCTGCCTCCCAGCCTGCCCTCTACATCCAGGCTGGTGAGGCTCCCTCCAACTCACATCTCAGCACCCTACCTACCTGTTAAAGGCACGTTTGCTGCGGTTCCTGCGGTTCAAATAAAGAACTGTAAGTTGTTTTCTTCAACTTCTGTCTCCGTCTGGTCCCTGCTAATACGGCTGCCTTCATCACCGGCACCCTGTCCATCACCCAGAGACTCACACTCGGGACATTAAGGGGTTGCCCCAGGGAGTTCCGTTATAGCAGCCGCTCCCTCATCATTTCTTGCCAACACCACCCTGCTGGAGACCTGCCAGGCTGTAGGACAGCCCCCCGGTTCCCCCGTACCAAGCACCGTGACAATAGGCCGCAACCGCCAGCCACTTCGGTACCGCGGGCCCCGGCTGTCTCCAGGCCTCACCTCAAAGGCTAGGCCCCGGTGGGGGATGTTGCACATCTCATATCTATCTATCTATCCATCTCATATCCATCTATCTATCTATCTATCTCATATCTATCTATCTATCTATCTCATATCTATCTATCTATTCATCTCATATCTATCTATCTCATATCCATCTATCTATTCATCTCATATCCATCTATCTATCTATCTATCTATCTATCATATATCTATCTCATATCTATCTATCTATCTATCATATATCTATCTCATATCTATCTATCTATCTATCTTCTATCTCATATCTATCTATCTTCTATCTATCTATCTCCTATATATCTCCTATCTATCTATCTCCTATCTATCTATCTATCTAATATCTATCTATCTATCTATCTATCTATCTATCTATCTATCTATCTCATATCTATCTATCTTTCTATCCATCCACTATCTGTCTATTTTTCCATGTATCTCATATCTATCTGTCTATGTCATGCATATCTTATCGTTCTCTCCCATCTCTTTCTTTAAGACTGAGCTCCCAGTAGTAGATTTAAATAAAGCCACTCTTCGGGCACTCTTTCTTTAACCCGAAACTCTTTAGTAGCCCCCAAAAACAAAGCTGACATAAAGGACACCCCAATTCCTTTCCGAATCTTGGTACCCTATATATACAGTAATTGTCAAACCATAATAAACTAGACTAGAGGAGGCCCTCAAATTTTTACATCTGATGGTCCATGGTCCTCTTAATCCACCCCTGTCAGCACCCCCAGTCTGGCCATTGAATCTGGAAGCCTTCATACCCAGAGAGGGCAGGAGACCACTGAGGAACACTTACACATGGAGATTCTCTGACCTCTCCCCAAAATTATTTGAAATCTATCTACCATCAGTCATGTAGGGGTAAACCACCATTTACATGCTATTTACAAGGCTGCAAACAAACCCAATCCACCAATCATATTTCATCTTGTATCCATGTATGTACAGATATAGCTACTTATAGGGGCTCTGTTATAGATAGATCACATGTGGACTACTGGGGAATCCTTAGCCCCCACATTTTAGGACGCCTCGTGTAAAGCACAGGTATAATTGACAGCCGTCTCCGGAGAAGCTTATTACTTAGTGCCCGGCATACACCACACGCTCCACATCTCACCGATGACCTTTCATGTGTTCCGTGTTTCCTTGGGAGAACCTGGAGAATTATTAATGTGATTCACTTGGCTTATTTTAGGTTTGCCACCAATTTCTGTGACAACTGTTACTATGTGAAGACCTAGGTAACCGCATCACCATGTAAATATATATCCAAGTATTAGCTTCAGATGGCAAATGTAATAAAATCATAGCTGGGGCCAAGAACGTAAACGACTTTAGCCTCCGGAGAACTTTCCCTCCAAGGAGAAGAGCATGAAATTATTCACATTTACTGGAACTACAGCTCCAGGATTCGCCACTTTGCCGCAGAGATCAGAGGCCGGGAGAAGCGTCTCTATGGGCTTCACGTAAGATCCTCTCATATATAATGAGGCCGCGCTTTTACTAAGCTCTAGTTTAGAATGTAAAATGTAACTTCACAGTCAAATCATCAGTCTTATCAGTTGGAGAGCTGATATACATTTAAAGGGGTCGGTCAATTATTAATAAATCTCCTCCACTAGACATGTCTCTGCGTCTTCCCCTTCCCTGTGCTCACCATGCTGCCCTCTCTTTATACACACATCTGCCATCTCTGTCTCTGCTCCAGGCCTTCCCTGTATCATTCTCCTCACAGTCTGACAGAGACAGGGAGGGAGAGTTTTGCTATGCAGCTACAGCTCCTCCTATTCAGCAGAGCTCAGAGTTGTAAAGAAAGAAGCATGGAGCATCTGCACACAGTACAAAAATAAATAGAAGGTACCACCAAATCACTTGATGAACATTCAGGGTTCATCTACAAGGCATTAAAGGCACAACGCCATCTTAATGGAAGGAGTGGCCAACCTACTTAATCTGTCAATACGGGGTTCTCCACTTAGGACAATAGCTAATTGTCAGAAGAGTCTCTAGACTATACTATGGTCACATGATATTCCAATACTCAGATCTCCAGTGATCATCTGATCATACCCATTTTGTCTGCCTACAGCACCACCACAGGTGAAATTGAGAATTACACATTCAAATCAACGGGTTGGTTACGTAATACATAACAGGATGCGTCCCCCAGAGTGAGAGATGTTCTTTGTAGCCATTCTTTCCACTCTGGCCAAGAGATAAAGATCCGATATACAGATCCCCTTCCTTTATTAAATGATAATTCGGTTAGGGTTCATTAAAATGGGTTTTATAACCTGGATAAGGCATTAAAAGGAGACAAAATGCTTAATGACTTCCCTCCTTTAATGCGTTTTTCAATTTGGTATTTGTATGTTTAAAAGGGTTTTCCTGGAATACCCTCCAGTTAGCCAGGTCATTGGTGGGAATCACCAGGAATCACCTGCTCCGGCTCCCGATTCCTCGTCCCACCATCACTCCAGACACTGCATCCAGCCAGAAGTTCTTGGGGTTCACCGACTTTCGAAAAACAACATGAAGTGACCTCCCATGGTCAACAGAGATGACACCCCACGATCCTATATGGCAACTTATTGGCCAAGGCAGGTCCAATAGCAGAGGAACAGCACAACACAGAGTTTTAATGGGCATCTACCACCAGAATGAAGGACTGTATGCAAATGAGCCTGAGGGGCTCCAGATTGCATAGTTGTTAATAGAGCCTGGAGCCCCTCGGGCTCATTTGCATACAGTCTATCATCCTGGTGGTGGATGTTCAAGTCCCAGGGTCAACAACTCCAAAGAGTTTGTATGTTTTCTCCATGTTTTCCTCCTGGTCCTCCGGTTTCCTCCCACATGCTAAAACATTCTGGTAGGTTGATTAGATTGTGAGCCCCATTGGGGACAGAGAGTGATGTGACAAGCTCTGTGCAGCGCTGCATAATCTGTGTGCGCTATGAAAATACAGGAATTAATTATTTATTATTATGTACATTTTATTATCATCCATTTATTATTGACTGCATTTTAAAACTTCAAACTCAATTTTTACCTTACTGACACTATTGTCCATCCTCTGATGGCAAAATAAAAGCATTGAATAAAAAAAAATCACATGATTTCCCATTGCCAACAATCAGACATGACCTATAATTGAATTGTTCAATTTCACTGTAGCGCCCCCCAGAGGGAAAGTGTTGAATTACATGGCACTAAGTGGAAATAATAAAATTAAAGAGATAGACACTCATTGTATACATTGGGCCCGATTCGCGGTTTCCCGACGTGTTACCCGAATATTTCCGATTTGCGCCGATTTCCCCTGACTTGCACCTGGGTTTTGGCGCACGCGATCATCGGATTTTGGCGCATCGGTGCCGGCATGCACCCGACGGATTCCGAAAAACCGCCGCATTAAAAAAAAAATCTGTCGCAGAGCTTGCACTTACCTTCACTCAGCCCGGCTCGGTGAACTCCAGTGCGTTCCGATGCTTTTCAGCGCAGCAGCGCCACCTGGTGGACGGCGGAGGAGCTACCTTAATAAATCCCGGCCGGACCCGAATCCAGAGCAGAGAACGCGCCGCTGGATCGCGAATGGACCGGGTAAGTAAATCTGCCCCAATGTATACAAGGGTAATAGGTTATTTTATGAATAGTTTTATGCACCAGACACCCCCACACCCTTTATCCATATCTAATTATATTCTACTTGACTGTGAGTGTGAACCAGGTAGAAAATGTCATCGGTGTCTCTCCTGACCTCCCCTTCAGAGGTGGTGAATTAGAATATTACAATGCATGTCATTGAACTATGTAAATGTCTTATCTCTCCGCTGGTCTCTGGTTACATTTTATTAATATTTATATCTATTCCTCCTTCTTTGTCCTCATGCATTTGGCATTTCTAATGTCACATAATATCTGAATTTCATTGTTGTGCCCGGACTCTGTTTTCTCGCCTATAAAACGTGTAGTAAAAAAATCGGATCAGCTGAATGGTCGCCAATTAACCGCAGAGCCCTGTAGGCGCTGGAACAATACACTTCAAGGCTTCTACAAACAATGGATAAAAGTAGCTTTTTTTTTTAGTCTTGTAAAAACTTTTTTTTTGTCTTTTTCTTATCTCTGCGGAAAGAATGCGGCCGATGATATTACTTTCCCTCTGCCTGAGTAATAGAGAAGCAATCGCAATCCTGACAATACTCGGACACAGTAAATCCCTTGTACGTGTGGTGACAAAATCCCATTTTATTTATATGAACTAAAATCACAGCGCTCCGACTTACAATAGAAATTCCAGTCCCGACCTCAATCTAAATAAAAATTTCTGCTGAGCAGATCCGTCTATTTTTTATAATCTTCTATTAAAGGAACATTCTAGGCAATGGCATACAGTAACTAATATACAGCCCTAGGGGGCAGTGCACGATTCTAAGCTTATACCCATTGCCTAATGCAAGATTTGCTACATCGCAATCAATGGGGACCCACCCTGCGCATTTTTTACCGTATAAGGGGCCACATTTATCACTTTTGTGCGCCTAAGTGTAGTAGTTGCGCCTAAATTCGGGCGCACTGTTTTGCCAGAATTATCACAAGCTACAACCATCTGTGATAAGGTAATTTTCTGCCTCTCATTAATCACTTTACTTTAACACAGTTTAGGCGCAATTTAGGCGCAATGTTAGATTCCGGCACTTACATGTGATCCTGCTACAAGCTCCTCTCTGCTTCTCCCACAGCCCAGAATGAAGATAACACTCACAGCAGCACCCAGGTGTGTGACACCCTGCACCCAGTGACCTCCTCAGCAGGGGCTTCTCCTGGAGGGGATCCCCCAGTGCTGGTCTCCTGCTGCACCCCTGTAATTCTGCCCAGTATCCCCCTCAGACACTGTGCAGAATTACATGGGGGACACTTGTATGTAGTATCTGCAACATTCTGCAAACTTGTGCAAACTTCTCTCCTGTCTTGCTGTGAGCTCAGGATTCTGCAGAATGTTTTGTAAATAGAAGGTGATGAACTGTAAATAGAGTCTGCAGCTCCTGTCTGTAATGTATCTAATGTATCTATTATGTGTTCTAGTGTCTGGCTAAGCTTTGCTGCTAGAAATGAGCTCTTCTGCAAAGGGGCTCAGTGCTTTCTTCTCAGATAACGCCACCTTCGGGCTGGAGTGTTTTTGCGCCCGTTTTTGCGCCTAATTGCAAAAGTCGCACGTGATGAATATCATTAGGCGCAGCAAAACATCTGGAAATGAATGATAGATAAGGGAAAGGTGGTTATTTTAGCTGCGCGGCTAATTTGACGTTTAATCGCAAACAGGGCGCAAAAACGGTGCGCCTAAACGAAAAGTCGCAAAAACACAAGAAAATACAAGTGATAAATGTGGCCCATGGATTTTTTTTCTAAAGGGCAGGAAATATATTCGGGAGCGTAGTCTATTAGCCAAAGAGCAGTATAGCTTTGACTTTCTATATTTGTAAAATAATAGTTTAATCTTCATGGTGTAATACTTTGGTTGCCAGCATAAGCGCTGCAGAGCACCTGGAAAGTGCATTAGTGATGGAAAAAAGACATCAAAATCCATCCTGATAAACCAGGGACATTAGTCATAGATCCAGGCACTGTGGCTGTGGGAATCTTCTTATATTCGTAATCAATGGCCTCCTTCCTTCTAAATTCTACTTTTAAAATTACGCCTATGGGGCTATGGGGGCTTTTACCAACGTCCCCCTTATTGTAGCTTCACAAACTGTCACACTGTTTCCCCACTGTTCCCCCTCTTCCTCTGCTCCCTTGGCACTTTACCCTCCCTCTACCTGTTATCTTACAAAGTGGTAGGTGGGAAGTGATGTGAAGCTACAAAGGCCCTTATAAATCCCACCATAGAGCCCATTCTATCCAGGGTTCTACTTGGACCAATTCTATCTCATATCTATCTATCTATCTATCTATCTCATATCTATCTATCTATCTTATATCTATCTATTATTGATCTATCCATCTATCTATCTATCCATCTATCTATCGATCTATCCATCTATCTATCTATCTATCTATCCATCTATCTATCTATCTATCTATCTATCTCATATCTATCTATCTCATATCTATCTCATATCTATCTATTTATCTATCTATCTATCTATCTCATATCTATCTATCTATCTATCTCATATCTATCTATCTATCTATCTATCTATCTCATAACTATCTATCCATCTATCTCATATCTATCTCATATCTATCTATTTATCTATCTATCTATCTATCTCATAACTATCTATCTATCTATCTATCTATCTCATATCTATCTATCTTCTATCTATCTCACATCTATCTATCTATCTATCTATCTCATATCTATCTATCTTCTATCTATCTATCTATCTCATATCTATCTATCTCATATCTATCTATCTCATATCTATCTATCTATCTATCTATCTTCTATCTATCTATCTATCTATCTCATATCTATCTATCTATCCATCCATCTATCTATCTATCTATCTATTTATCATCTATCTTTCTATCACTTTTTAACACAGTGATTTATGAATATCCATAGTCAGTATATGGTTAGTGTATCCATTCCTGTACCCCCCACTATTGTCAGGGTCCTTGATAATAAGCTCCTATATGTCACTGCTGTAGGAGGGTTGGGGTCTTCTATCAATCCTAATCTCTCGCTGCGTCCTCCTATGGCCTTAATGATGAAGGATGAGTATTCTCTGCCCTCATTCACTTCAGAACTTTTCTCGATATTATAATTGATGGCCCTGAAATGCAACGTCTTAAAATGAACGATCCTTTCGTGTAATTCCAAATGTTCTTTGCGCGCTTCAATATCTAAATGAGCCTTTTATCTAATAGCTATCGATTAAGCAGTAGAGGCCGATCACTAATGCTGATATCGTCACCATCTGTCCTTGTTGATGGATGGGGGATCTATGGGGAGGTATTAGGTGCTGCACCCTCTATGCGTCCGCGCACAACTGCAGGACGCCACTTGTCCTTTAATAAAGGCGTCTCTGCTGACATGAATTATATTGGATTTTCTCTGCCAGGAAAAGAGGTTAAGAGTCTGTCTGCAAGTATTACTTCTATTACAGGGAAAGTTGAAATCTGAAGTCTGCTCGAGCAGCGATGCCTCCAGGGGCCGCCAAATAGATTTAAGGGTAAATTAAATTATTTAATCGACTAAGGACTCTGTATTGTAATGAGTAAACACCTCCTGGAGATAAATATTATACCGCAATCACCATGTCATATTAGAGGGCTGACGGGCCGGCGGCCAGACATTACAATGAGGCTTTACTGACTGCTGTCCTGGTCTGACCCAAAGTATGGAGGTATCCAGTAAAAAAAATACTTATGAATGTTACATTTATCCCATAACATGGGGGGAATGGCTGGAAAAAAACAGTGCCCCACAGATCCAAAGGTTGTAGGTGGAATTGCCACTCAACACCCAGTGGCCATGTGTGGGGCTGTCTCATTAAAAGTACATCTGTGTCCAAGAGTTGGGCCATTACAAATCCACACCTGGTGTTCCAAGCTTAAGGAACCTAGTGAAACTCGTTGAACCTACAAAACATGTTGTAACATTCTTGTGGTATCTCAGGCTGTCATTGGCTGGTGCCTCTGAGATGTATGTATAAGCCAAGATAATATAAAAGCCTGGTCTGCAGCTCTGAGCCAGTCTAGTTAAGAGTTTTGAGTAAGTCATAAGTCTGTGGAGATGATATAGACACCATCCAGACATTGCTTTGCTGTTAATGCAGCAGAGCCAAACAGGCTCTCCAGCCTCATTGACTCATAGGTCCAGGGCTGTGGTATTAAAACATTCTTATAAGTAAGGATTATTGCCTACACAGAAGCCAACTAACAGACAGGCACTCGCCACAGGAGAAACCTGCCTGCTGTTCAGACTGTTTGCCGGCATCAGAACTGTACGTTTTTAACACATTAGTGTCTGCAGTGCTGCATCCTTGACCTGCTTTTAAAACCAAGGGCCTCCATTGTTCCAAACGCTCAGAATAAAACCTTTTTGTTATATTAAGGTTTCTTTATTGGTTTGGGTAAGACGCGTTTCAAGCCCGAACTGGGCTCTTCATCAGTTACATACAACATGTCTATCTATCTATCTATCTATCTATCTATCTATCTATCTATCTATCTATCTATCTATCTATCAATCTATCTATCTACCTAATCTATCCATCTGTCTATTGTGTCATACAAATCTATTATCTATCTTTGTATCTTTTACTAGATTACCTGGACATCTCTATCTCTACAGGTAGAAGTATTCCTTCCTGGAAAGCCAGCTTGTCGACTAACCCCAAAGTGTCAGAACAGTTGTCGGCAGATATGTGCTTCCTACATATGACAATTACTGTCACTCACTTGTAGGAGACATGACTTCTACAGAACTATAAATACAACATCTGAGAATGAGGAACCAAACACCTTCCAGATCAAGAGAGAAAGAGAAAAATAGCAAAAAGCTATAGAACAAAAAGCCTAGAAACATAAAAAAACGATATCATTGTTTTGTTCTATATATTGTGATGGGTTATGGGAGTGTGATTCTCTAATACAGATACCAGATACAGAGGTGGATATCTTCTGTATAGCCATATTAATGGGCTGAGATAGTAGCACACAGCTGGTTTCTGTAAAGTCCATTAACTCCTTCAGGACTTATGAGAAGGTGTCCCCAACCTGCCCAGGGGTGCTCATATAATGAATGGGAAGAGTTTCAGAAAAAACTATTATTACTACTGCTCTCAGTTATAGCACATGAAATACCTAGTGAAATTAGAAATATCTTCTAAGAAAGGATTTTTACGGTACGAGCAGTAAAGTTACAGGATTTTTCGGACTATAAGGCGCACAAAAAATCCTTTGATTTTCTCAGAAATCAAAGGTGCGCCTTATAGTCCAGTGCGCCTTATATATGAACCATTCTTACAGACAACAGCTGCCTTGAACTGTGCATAGGTCTGCCCCCTGCTGGTCATTCATCCTTATAATCTGGTGCGCCTTTTAATACGGTGCACCTTATATATGAACCTAGACTTTTAGCAGGCATTTATTGATGCTGTGCCTTAGAATCCAGTGCGCCTTATAGTCCGAAAAATACGGTACATAAAAATCTTTAACTACCATAATCAAAGGATTCTTTAAGCGAAACATCCGTAACAGCTCTAGTAACACCCCCTGGAGCTCTTCGTGCTCATTAACATAATTTTAACAGTTGATTTAGAAGGAAGGAGGCCATGGATAACAAATATAAGAAGATTACCACCGTCACGGTGCCTGGGTCTATGAGTAATGTCCCTGGTTTATCATGATGGATTTTGATGATAGGGGGTTGTCCCACAAAGCAAGATAGGGCCTAACTTGCTGACTGGTGGGGGGTCTCAATAATGGTACCCCCATGTCGGATGAACCCCTGTTGGACCCCTTTTCACACCCAGAGATGATCGGAGCAACCAGTCACGCATGCGTGGCCTGCCCCAATATGGCACTCGGCAATCTATGTCAGTTCCATAGAGATGAACGGGACAGCCCACTCATGCTCAATCGGCTGCCCCGTTCATCTCGGAGTGCGTTGAGTTCTCCTATCCAGTTCTCTATCCATCTTTATCCAGTTCATATCCAGTTCTCTATCCATCTTTATCCAGTTCATATCCAGTTCTCCGGATATGTTGGGGGTCCTATCACTGAGACTCCTACCGATCAGTAATTTAGTCCCTATCCTATAGATAAGGCCTAACATGCTTTTTCGAGACAACCCCTTTAAGTATACATAGTTTTCTTTTGTTTTACCCTTTTTATATTTTACAAAATATTGACATTTTTGAATAGGCTAAAGGTCGGTGCCCCTACATTGTAGGAAACGTCCATTCAGATTTCTTGGCGTTGCCAGGGGATTAATTATTTTGTCGAGGATCTTGGTATGTACAGTGTGTAATTGGGAATGTAGGTCTTGCAGGGATCGTTATGTTTTTAGCGCTTGTCTGAAGACGATTCTTACAGACGACGGGATGCTTTAGATTCTTGGAATAAAATCTCTGTTAGACCATTAGGAATGCATTCAATCTCCCACCTTTCTGACTCCTTCATATTTTTAGAATTCCGGAACGTTTGATTATTTTCTGCAGTTTATAGTCACACTGAGAACCTCTCTGATCCTATGGCGAGAAGAAAGGCTTTGTATTATTTAAGACGTGTTATAAAAAGATCCTGTGATGGCCTTTGAAATGGGGAACGGATACAGTAACTTGTGATATCCGAGAGAATTTTTATAATGGGCTCCCCTGGAGTAATGTTTATTGTGAGGGGGAAAAAGTCAAAGCGTCCTATAGATTTTGAACATTTATCTATTGGCTGCTATCGAAGGAGATGTTCTAGTTCAATGTGGAAAGCAAATATTACAAAAAATCTCCAGTTTTTGGGAAAGTTACGGATTTGTAGATTCAGAACAGATCATTTCACTTGTTATTATGGGAATTTACTGTAGTTTTTGCCGATAGGGTTTTACACAAACGCAGGTTATAAGATCGCAGATGATTTTGGCCTTGCCTGATCTTAAGTTGGCTGGGGAAATAATCTAAAATAGTCTAAGAATCCAAACACAAACAACCGTTTTCTTGTCTAGAGTTTCATTTGAAACAGTTATCCAGGGAAATAAAAAGTTTCGGATTAAAAAAAAAAAATCGGATAACTTTTTAATACTGTATATTTTTGTTCCCAATTCAGGAACCTCCACTTTTTAGTCCATTTCGATACATCAAAAACATTCCTTCTCGCCCCCTATTCTATAATACCCCCATACTGAAGTAAGGTAAATAGGGAGGAGGGTGGATAAGACTGCCATGTGCCCTGGGCTGTATGAATATTATAGCCCCTACAAGTCTGGAATCACTTCCTACATCTGGGACTAGAATCAGCTTCTTGGAGAATAAAGGATGTGTCCCTTCTGCTGTTTTCAATCCCTGGTTGTAGGACCTTTGGAGGACCCTCAAAGGTCCTGAAATGGCCTTTTGTGTAAATGTGTATTGAGAGGGGGAAAAGATGTAGGAGGATTTGATGGGTCAAGAATTTAATGGGTGGTTTGGGCGGCCATGGGCTTCAGCCCCAACTACCTATAGTATAATACATCACTGAAGGTAGAGCCAAAACTCCCCTGAACTTCAAACTTGATTGAGGTGCCAAGATCAAGACATCATCGGGGTAATATTCAGAATGAAAGTATAATAATAAGATTTATCAGTTGATTTATTAAAATTTTTGGCAAAAAACTAATAAATTCCCCAGACAAACTCTTCAATCATTGGTGGAAAAATGAAGTTAGGCGGAGTTTCATTTAAAGTTTAACAGTTGAGCAAGAAGAAGATATTAACATTTTTAACAGACCCCAACTCACTAACCAGTTAAAATTTGTATTTATATTAACCCCTTAACGACCTGGCCCGTTTTTGTTTTTTCATTTCCATTTTTCACTCCCCGCCTTCAAAAAGCTATAACTTTTTAGTTATACATGTAAAGAGCCGTGTGACGACTTGTTTTCTGTGTAGCAAATTGCACTTCATTGTGATGGTATTTAATATTTCATGCCGTGTACTGGGAAGCGGGAAGAAAATTCCAAATGCAGTGAAAATGGTGAATAAATGACATGTCTGCTTAATTCTTTGGGTCGGTGCGATCACGGGGACAACAAATTGGTATAGGTCTTATAATGTTTTCATACATTTACAAAAATTAAAACCTCCTGTACAAATTTATTTTTTTTTTATTTTGTCATGCTTTGGTGTACGGAGCTCGGTGTAATTTTTTGTGACTTTTGATGGCGTTTTCAATGCTACCATTTTTAGGACTGTATGACCCTTTGATCACTTTTTATTGAATTTTTATATTTTTCAAAATGGCAAAAAAGTGCCATTTTTGACTTTAGGCGCTATCTTCCATTATGACGTTAAACCTAGTGAAAAACAGTTATTATATTTTGATAGATCGGGCATTTTTGTATGTGGCGATACCTAATGTGTTTACGATTTTTACTGTTTATTTATATGATTTCTAGGGAAAGGGGGGATGATTTGAATTTTTAGGGTTTTTTAACTATAATTTAACTTTTCTTTTCTTTTCTTTTTGCTATTTTTCAGACCCCCTAGGGTACTTTAACCCTTGGGTGTCTGATTGATCCTACCACATACTGCCATGCTATAGTATGGCAGTATACAGGCAGTCCCCGGGTTACATACAAGATAGGGTCTGGAGGTTTGTTCTTAAGTTGAATTTGTATGTAAGTCGGAACTATATATTTTATCATTGTAATCCCAGCCAGAACTTTTTCGGTCTCTGTGACTATTGGATTTTAAAAATGTTGGGCTGTCATAAGAATCAGGAGTAACACTAAAGCTTCATTACAGACACCTGTGATAACTGTTATAGCTGGTTATTGTAGCCTAGGACTAAAGTACAATAAATTACCAATATCCAGAGGTCCATTTGTAACTAGGGGTCGTATGTAAGTCGAGTGTTCTTAAGTAGGGGACCGCCTGTATAGAGATTTTCCTCCTCATTCATTAGAATGTGCAAATCGCACATTGTAATGAACGGGTGAAACCGATCACTGCTCCCCGATCACGTCACGGGGATCGAAAATCTTCATCTTTTTAAAGCCGTCAGCAGCTTTGCCGGCGGAGATCGACAGGATAACACTCGTTGTTACTGGTAAGTCTTTGCTGCAATATGCAGCAGGACTGTGTACAGCAGGACTGATAGACAGGTTGTAATGCTGTATATTTGTTAATAACGGTGAATTAGAGAAAGTGTTATTTTGTTATCTGGAGTACATATAAGAAACTTGTCTTCGTGGGAATACCCCTTTAAGGCTGGAAGTAACGTGGAGGTATCAGGTATGGCTGATCTTTAGCATAGGCCATCAATATCTTTTTGAGAGTGGTTCATCTCCTGGCACCACCAACGACCAACTGTTTTATGGAACAAAGCTCCCAGGCCACCACGTTCCAACTCGAAGGAACACTCCATTAGGTGGGGAAGCTGGGAGTCAGATCTGATATTCCATTGATGATCTACCCTAAGAAAAGGTCATTAATATTAAAGCCCCTTTAAGGAAGCAGACCCCTTCCTTATAAGATCTGTTGAACAAATACTAGATTTGAAGTTCCTAAATTATATGGCCGATGAAAAAAATTTACCTTCACAATTTTCACAGCGGCGGATTTTGTTTTTCTTACAAGTGGTTTCATATTTGTTATATTTGTGTAAGTGTCTTTCAGATTAATTATAGATGGAAGTATAAAGGAAGAATCAGCAGAAGAATCTTTATTAGAGAAGACCCATAACAAATATCAGCCGGAGCCGTGTTGATACAATGTCCCCTGGCATTCACCATGATCCAGAATGCTTCTTCTTTGGTTAAAAACTATGTATTTTTAATTTGTAGGTTCTGTAGTTACCATGGTAACCTCCGATACAGCGCAGTCGAAGGGGAGACATCCTTTTTCTACCCTCGGGCACATAATAATTCAATTTCTTAATGAATAAAGCATCAGATGTTACAAAATATAGAAAAGATTGCAGAGGCTGAAATGAGCTACTTTGCATGAAATGCTACAAAAACCTGATCCGACTCCCAGAAAGTCCCTCACTAATAAGACAGGGATCAAATAAAGGAAAAACTAATAGCAAAACTACATAATTAAAAGTATGTTGTTGGTAACGGAGATAGAATAGGCACCAATTATAGTGGACACTTTTATAGTAAAGCAAATCTACCATCAAAATCCATCCTGATAAACCAAGGACATTACTCATAGATCCAGGCACCGGGACTGTGGTATCTTCTTATATTTCTTATCCATGGTCTCCTTCCTTCTGCAATCAACTTTTAAAATTATGCTAATGAGTTGTAGCTTAACAGGCTGTTACACAGTCTCTCCCTCCCCTGCTGCTCACTCAGCACTTCCCCATCCCTTTGTCTTCTCTAATTTCACACATTGCAGGGGGAAGTACTCCTTACAAAGTGTAACAGCCTATGAAGCTACAGCACTGAGTGGCTCTGGTAACGCTCCCAGAATCCTGGATCACAAATATAAGAAGATTACCACCGATTTTGGTTATTTGATTCGTTTTTTTTTATGGAAAACCTATTTTGAAAAGTGACCGAGGTGTCATAATACAGATCAATCGTTATAGTAAAAGTGTTCTTTACAGTAAGAGCAGCTATGCCCAGTTAATAAAGGTAATGGGGCTTATTTACTAAGGGTCGCGCGTACGCTTTCGTCGGACTTTCTGAAAGTTTGGGGGATTGCATGGATGTGACAGGTATATAACAGGGTCTGCGCTGGGATTGTGTCGCACCTGATCAGATTGTGGCGCAGGCTGCCCTGCTTCTATGCGGCATAAATCGGGGTGCGGTCCGTCGGACGATCCGACTGATTCGGACTAAGCGCGGGATTTAACTTTCAAATTGTGTTGCAAGATCAAGCACTTACATGCACCAGGAAGAAGAAGGTGAACTCTATCGAACCTGAGCGGGGAAGCGACACATGCAGGATATCGGGTGCACGATTTTAGTGAATCGCGGCACAGGGCATGATCGTCAGAAAATGCACTTTCGTGGAACTTCGGCGGACATGTAAGTAAATGTTCCCCAATGTTTCAGGGATCTTATTGGACAAAAAATAAAAAAGAAGACCCCGGTGCTACATTGCCCTGGACCAGAAGTGATAAGGCCCCTATGGCTACAATAGCCAACCGCTGGCCTCAGCAATCAAATGGGCTATTACATTGTATTCCCCCTGTTCTAACTCACAGCAGCAGCACCCAGCGGGAGGCGGGAAGTTCTCAAGCACCTGTATAGCTACAGCATGGAGGGGCCGTGGTAATGCCCCCCCAAAGCCCTACAGTGTCATTTAAAGTAAATTTTATGCATGGAACTTAAGAAATGCACAATATATGTCATATATTATCACTGGTTATATAGTCATAGTAAAATATCCATATACATTTTTTTCACATTTTATCATGAAATGTCAGCTGAAGATATTATTGCAAGGCAAGGTGTGTTAGAAAGCAAGGGTTAATAGTCTTCAAGACGTATTATTATTTAGCATTTCTAAATCCTAAAACACAAATTTTCTTTTTTAGTATCTTTTATATTTTTAACTTGTTATCTCCTTATAGACCGGCAGCGTAAAACCTGGACCGGGAGCGTCAGGAAGGAATTTCTGAACAATGTGAAAATGATGTGTCAGGTTCTCTCTCCTTCACAGAGTGAAAGACAAAGCTCCCAGACAAAGTGGTGTTAATTGCTTCCAGTATTCCGAGTATGATTTATTCCCTGCCTACGGAAAGATATAGAATTGTACATTTCAGAGGAAATGTCTCCTAACCCCACCAAAAAAAATGTTTTTTTTTTTTACCCCAAAACAGGGTAAGATTGAAGCTTTTAAAGTGTAATCAGTCATAAAAAAAAAGAATGGTGAGAAGTTTTTATGGATTCCCGGAATCTCATCCAATTGTAGAAAATATGGCTGCGCCTTTCATGTCTTGAGAAAAGCTTTCCATCCAAATCAAAGCAGTTTCTCCGTAAACATGAAGAAAATGAGCAATCAGCGCCGGCAAAATGTGGGATTCTCGAGTCGTTCTATTAAAATCAGCTTAAAGATGAATAGCAATGGATTCCTACAGGCAGCAAATGGTATTTATAACTCATCTCAGCTACAATGGATTCTCTGAACATCTGCAATTCTCACAATGTATTCATCTGTTATTTTATCATCTCCTTACAATTGCTTCGGGTGTTTGGGATTTTGCATTAAAGGCAGTGGACACCTAAATATTTTACTGTTCATTTTTTTCCTAAAAGTAACAGTTTGGAACCTTTTAAAAGTTCTCCCATGTTTCTGCTGTAGACTCTGTGTAACTGCTTTACTTAGGTGGCTGTCCTGCTGAAATCAGACAATGTACTGCTTCTATGTGGGATCCCTCTACTCTTCCCCTTGGTGTTTGAGATATGGGTAGAGGAGTTATACATGAAAACACAAAGGAGCACATTATCATAGGCTTGCGCTAGTGTGCCAGCGTATAAATGTGCCCCTGACACAAGGCGGATCTATAGGGGGCTTTGACCTGGTGTAGATTTGCTCCTACTATAGGCCACTTCCTACACTGCTCCCTCCCCGCCCAACTGGCATAGAGGGCAGAATTACCAAATTTGACCCAAAAAGTGGGCAGAGAGGAGTTCATCCAGATTTTTACTTTTAAAATCTTTTTATTGTATTTGTTTGACTTTTTTTATTGCACAGTATGCAATACATTACAGTATGAAAAGTATTACATTCTCAATAGTTTAGATTAAAACATAGGTCCAATGCCTGAAGGTACAAAGCATTGGCATTAACAATCATCCAGATTTTTAAAAAGTATGGCACACATTCTTTATTCTGTCGTGTGTCAGTTTAGATGCCAGGGCCCCCTGACACTGCGGGCCCCACTGTAGCTACGCCCCAAAGATAAACCTTACATGGACACAAAGCTGGTGAAGTACCTATTATGGATTCTGTACTAAGGACCATCCTTACAACAAAATGTGCTATCTGATGTTCAGTGCATTTATTGCCCTTTATTTAGTTATGTATGATATATTCACTGCTGGTATATATTTAGGTGTATTGTATTTAGTGCTGACATATTTGCAGTATTTTTCAGGTATATGGGTATCATATAAAATGAATATATATATGATTATGTGACTTTGTGTGATTTCAGTGGTGTATTTGTGTCTGTGTAGTGTATGTATAATGTGTATAAATTTGTGTGCAGCATATTTATGGGTTTGGTTGGCCATGTCCAACCAAACTCACCATCAAATTTTATATTGAGAAGGACCTTCACCCATGAAATCCTCATATATCTTTTCCTTCTCTCAATCCGCATGTACATAAGAGCCATTTCAGATTTTAATAGAATTTTTAAAGAGGAAAGAGAGGGAGGAGAGCACCCATGGTTGGCATTGGAAGGAAGTGGAGAGGGAATAATGCATTGGAGTTTGAAAATGGGATAGAAATCCATCATGGGCTGTAAAATAGGTAATAAATAATAAAGCTGAACTTGTACATATAAACATATAAAAATATAGTGAAGGCAGTAGCACCCTATGGAGCATGTACATATCCTACATGTACTGAATAACTTTAGAATAGTAAAAAGTAGACCAGTTACAACTCGACCAAGCTCGGAGTGGCCTACAGGTGAACAAGTAGATCCACCGGTGGGCACTTGAGTTAGGTGGGCCCCCAGGCCCTGCATTGATAGTGCTGGACATGGTACCCTCTCTAGTTTACACAGATATTTACCATAGAGCATCTCAGCTATCCTATGTATTTATATGATTATATTAATAGATTATGTAACAAATTTGTTATATTGGGTCCCAGATCAGATTATACTTGTGCTCCCGGGATATCCCAATCCGACACTGACCTCGACTGAGTAGGAATTTTAAAAAACCTGTTTGCAAGGTTCTCAAGTAGTGTTGAGTGTTCCCGAAACTGAACCGATTGAGGTTGTTAACGTCGAAGAGGTGGGCTTTGGTTGAGCCGAACCCAAACCTGCAAAGTTCGGTTCAAGCCAAAACGTTTCAGGTGGTTCGGGTCCGCTCAACACTACTTGAGAACCATGTGAACGGAGCAACAACCGACGGAAACTGCACGATTTTAACTCCAACTTTTAACTCTTTAACATCATGTCTACAGTTAAATTCAATCCAAAAGCCTCGGCCTGCACTCCTCTAAAAATATTTATGGTTATATTTACGTTCTGATCGAAGGAAGTTTTTAAATCCATTTAGTAAGAAAAGTAATAAAAAATGAAGCAGCCTAAGCAGTATATATCCGCCTTGTTTTTCCTCAGGCTATCTGGATGCAGGCCAACAGTGCAGACTGTGGTTATCTCAATACTTTGTTTTTTATGACGCTACCTGCTGTTTTTGTGTGGAGAGAAAAATACAGTACATTTTTTATAGTCAGGAATTGCTCAATGGAGGGATGTGGTGTGCAACATGTTTATTTTAACTGTATTGAAAAAAAGGTACTTTCAAGAAGAGTTGTCCCCCGACGCGTCTGGATCAGTAAATAATTGCATTGCCAATATAATAACGAGTATGAAAGGTCTTTTATTAGAAATATTAGCGCTCCTTGTCTTCCTCTAAATCTATTAGAGACTGAGTGACCAAACTACAACCAAAACCCACTCATTTATCGGAAAGAGCAAACATGACAATTTAAAGGGGTTATCTGAGAGTATCAATAAATTAGGGATGGGCTGGGGAGGGCTTTTAACAACAACTAAAAACTAAGGGGGACATTAATCATAGTCTGTTAGACTTTTTTGAGCATTTTTTTGCACAAAAATCTGGCGCACGGCAAAGTTAGTGGTTTTGAGCCCCTGCGCCTTATCTGACATAGTGAGTGCGTCCTATACAGATGTTTGCTTGGGATCTATCACTAATTTGCGCCTAAAAAGGCGCAAAAAAAGGCGCAAAATTGCGCCTACTCTGAGCAGCTGCACTTCCTTTTTTCAGTCTCCTTTCATTATTGGTCACAAATGAGATCTATAATTTGAGCGCAAATTTAGGCGCAAATGAATCGGACATGCGACAATTCCAAAACGCATTTACTAAGGCAGAACTAGATCCATAATAGATCACAAGCCAAAAAAAACCCAAACCAGGCGCAAAAATAGGCGAACCTGAGACCCACTATGATTAATGTCCCCCTAAATGTGTACTTACCTCCTCCGTCACTGCTGATGTTCCGCGCCAGGGTCCGTCTGATCCTTTTCCGGCCGGCCCGGCCACTCCTGTCCCTATCTCTCAGCATTGTAGGTGCTGGGATATGCACAGCAAACAAACAGGGGCATGGATCAGACGGATCGTGGCGGGGGACATCAGCAGCCACGGAGGAGGTAAGTACACATTTATTTTTTTTTTTTTAAAAACCCTCCCCAGCCGTCCCTAATTTATTGATACTCTCGGATAACCCCTTTAAGTAGAAACTTATTGTTCCCTTATCTGTCACAGTTTTTAATTGTATCAGCATCCTGAGGACACCAATACAGTTGGAAGAAGGAGGGTTTTATTAAGATTATCATTGTGGCTTCCCTCCAGGACCTTCTGAAAAGGAAGAAGCAAGGGACCTGGAGCATGGGGGTCCAAATGACAAATGGGCCTCAGCCTGACCCTTGTCATATGAGTGCCCCTGTAAAATCTTCCAGCACAATTATATAGAGGAGAAAGAATTACAGGTAGTCCCCGAGTTACGTACAAAATAGGGTCCATAGGTTTGTTCTTAAGTTGAATTTGTATGTAAGTCGAAAATGTATATTTTATAATTGTAGTTCTATACAAATTTATTTGCCCCAGTGACAATTGGAGTTTCAAAATTTTTGCTGTAAGTGGACCAAGGATTATCAATAACTTCATTACAGACACCTTACAGCTGATTATTGTAACCTGGGACTATAGTAAAGCATCCAGAGGGCTTCACTAGAGGTCACAGGGGGCAGAGGGGTCCGTCTTTAACTAGGGGTCGTCTGTAAGTCTGGTGTCCTTAAGTAGGGGACTGCCTGTATAGTAACCTGTGAGACTATAATCAGATCCTACCATCAGCCGCAACAGTATACAAAGTCAAACTGCTTATCGATTAACCAAAAGACCCAACATTTACGAAGCTTATGCCCAGCAAAAAATTTAACCTATAATTACAGTTGTTTTGTGCGTTTTACACATATATCTACTGCTATGCCTAACGGGGCCAAACTGACAATCATCTCTCCATTTTTACTGTACCGTATGGATAACGGCGCACTTAGAACCAGGCTGAAGCAAATTAAAAAAAAATCAGATGTTATCTTCTACACTCTGACTACATCAATTCCTGTTGAGTGCCGGACACTTCCAATGATCTATCCAAGGGTTTTCCCATTCAATTTGTCAATCAGCATTGATTGGGCAGTGTCAGTGTGATAGGACACACCCCCTACTGGCACCACCCAGGAGGAACAAGGGAGGAATTGTAGAGCGTAGTGTTATTAAAAACCGTTCCACAAAATTGTATTTTACAGGGAGTAAAATTCTAAAAACTAAAATATGGAGGGTCAGTAATGGGGTTGCTCCTCTTTAAAAGGTTGAATCAGTAACATTTTAGGCTATAAACAGATTATACAGTGTTTTTTAATTTTATATATCACAGGAGGGGAATCTATGCCTTAAGTATTTATTTGAGCTTTTTTAGACTGGATTTACAGAAAGTCCCCGGGTTACATACAAGATAGGTTCTGTAGGTTTGTTCTTAAGTTGAATTTGTATCTAAGTCGGAACTGTATACTTTATCATTGTAACCCCAGCCAGAATTTTTGGATTGGGATTTTAAAAATGTTGGATTGTCATATGAACCAGGATTACCAATAAAGCTTACTTGTGGACACCTTTAATAACTATTATAAGCTTTTTATTGTAATCTAGGGCTAAAGTACAGTAAATTACCAATTACAAGAGTTCCGTTTGTAACTAGGGGTTGTCTGTAAGTCGGGTGCTCTTAAAGGGAACCTACCACCCCAATTCTACCTATAAAGGTAGAAGGGGTGGTAGGTGGATGAATGGGACGTGAGGATAGCCCTTTTTGGGCTAATCCTCACGTCCCGGCTATCTTTTAGAAAAGTTTATTGCAGGCATATGCAAATTTATTTATGTGGCTACTGGGGCGTGGAGTAGCCGGACATGAGGCTACTAGTGGCGGCTACTCCACGCCACAGTAGCCACGTTGCTCCGCCTACCATTTAATCTTCGCAGAACGCAGGCCTCCGGCTGCGCGGCCGCGGCTCCAGGGCTGGAGCTACTGCGCATGCGCAGAAGGCTGCAGATGCCGGGGGACTAGGACGAGGCCGCACAGCTAAAAGGAGCTGCGCGCCGAAGATTAAATGGTAGGCGGAGTAATGTGGCTACTGGGGCCAAAAAGGGCTATCCTCACGTCCCATTCATCCACCTACCACCCCTTCTACCTTTATAGGTAGAATCGGGGTGGTAGGTGCCATTTAAGTATATATATTATATACTGTAAAATTTTACTTTACTATATGTCAAAAGCTTTTAAAGGTTCGCACTTTCCATCTGTCTAGAAAGATTACGATACATGAAATGATTGTGGCTTTGACTCGTGGACAGTTTACGGTGATCTACACGACCAGACACTGCCGTAACCTTTCCAAAGCCACAATCTTTGGGACAAACACAATAATAAGTAAAGTCGTCTCTATGGCACAGATGTGAGCGGCTGAGAACTCGTCCTGACCACAGCGCAACAATATAACTGCACTAAATACATTTTTACAGCAATTTCCTTGAAGGACAGACTCCAGCCGCCGGCACCGCAAGGAACAGATTTATGAATTCAGAGCAAATTTCTGTAAATTATCTGAAAATGGAATAGACATTGTTTTCTGAGAACTAGTGTCTTCTCCAATAAGGTAATTATGAGTAAATATAATGTCCCTAACTGAACCTACCACTATAACACTGAAATTGGGTTATTTAGAAGTGTTCCTGTAGGAAAAGCCCCAAAGGCTCCGTGGTTATATCCTATTTACCCATCAATCATCTACTGGAATGAGGTTTATGGTGCCATAGTAATGGCAGGATCATTGGTTTATCATTGGACATCGACCAGACACTAGGATTCACGCATATGGTTCAAATTACCCTTCTGTCCTATAATGTTTGTGTAATAAGTTGCTGTAAGGTAAATTATAAGAGTTCCTAGACAACAAGCAAATCCTAAAGTGTCCCCCTGTTTAGACCCTAAAGTTTAGCATTAATCTATAGAAAACACAGCAGTAAGTATTTAGTTGTGCTGCCCCCACAGGACAAATGAAGCATTACCATGCATGAAGTGACAATCCTCCTCAAAATGGCAGCGCCTTGTAGACCATGGCCACCGTGATTTAAATGCATTTAAAAAGTCAACAACTATGACCAGTGGCAGACATGATTGTTGATGAGGGGGAAACCCAGCCCCAAGCTTCTCATGGAGTTTTTGCTTGGGTTTGGAGGACCCGAATCCACAAAGTTTGCCACAAACTCAAACTACTCGGTACCTCTCAGAGTCTCCAGAAGAAGTGAGCATGTCAGAAATATAAGCTCATGTTCTGGTTTCAAAAATTTCTCACATGGACCTGGTCTAAGATGTTACCAAATATGATGTGACCCCTTCAAGTTTTATATAAGTGGGGATCCCAAAATTTGGTTCTCTGTAGTCTGCTCACCCTCGTCACTCTCCACAGAAATTTATGGCGCACAGCGCCGTATACCGGGGAAAGAAAGGACAGTACGATGCCGCACGTGTGCTGCACCCTACCGCTCCCGTATGGCATTGTGCGTCCGTTGCCATCTATGGGGTCATTACCATCAATATACGTCCCCCATAAGGTCGTCTGAATGTAGCCTAACATTGACCTCTGCTGAAGTGTTAGTAGACGTTAAACTTTGTATCCGTGACTTGTAACGCAGATAGTTTAATATTGGTCCTTTGATAGACACAACTGTTTGGTTGCCATGGACCCTATTTAACGACTTATTCTGATGGTACCACGGCCGTGTCCTTGATGGGTCACCATGGTAACCGCAATGAGTGTGCGCTACAGTTAATTACAGTCATGATGGTAAATGAAGTGCTGGGGAATTCTGAGCCTGGCGGTGACTAATCAAATCTACGACGAGCCGGGATGATGTGTTTATGCGACGCACATAATTGAGTGGCTCAGTTAATCGCTTCACTTTTATAGTCAGAAGGTGTGTATGGACCTTGAAGGGTTAAGATCGTTATACCGCCTGATCAATAACACATCTATAACCAAGCATTTGTATATTGTGTGTGTTTGTCCATGTCATATAATTTAATATATCTAAATGGATATTATATTATTTACATTTTTGCCGTATATTACTGTGATTTACGCAATTGTTTATGGAACCGTTTAAGCTTTCCAGACATATTTTTCCTGTATTTTGTCTAACTGTAATTTTTTTGAACTGTTCCATATTTATCTTTATGGGCATAAGTTTGTCGGTGCACAGGGGGCAGAGCAGTGCATTCTGGCTCGCCTAATTTGAGATGTTAATAATTATAAAAATGTCAAACCCTTCCAATGTTTTTTTAAATACACTTCTGGGGATTACTTCCCAGTGATCATAAAAAGAATTTCCTAAAGTTTCCTAAAATTCTGGTGCAAATGTGCAGTGTTTCCTCCTTTTTAATGTCCCCTGCAGCTCCCTTATTTCCCCCTCCCTATGGGATGCGGGATGGGGGAATGAGGGAGTTGAGTGAGACGTTGGCCGAGTCATGAAAGAAATTCTTGAGGGACTGAGCGAACTGAGGGAGACATTTGAGAAGAGAAAATGAGTCCCCTGGCATTGTTTTAATAAAATTAATAATAAAGCTGTGGATCTTTATGAGAAAAACTGAATGGGAAACGGTAAAAAGACTTCTGTGGGAACCTGTCATTAGTTTTGGTGGTGAAAACCTGATGACAGATCCCCTTTAAGGTCAAGTACAATCCCCTTATACTGTCACCATAGTGTACCTACCCTGTTACACTTCTATTTGTACTGTCACGTTACCCGCCAATAGCCACTTTCAGGACATCGAGTGACGTCCCATGTCCTGCGGCACTTCTGGGAAGTCAGAAGGCCAAGCTGTGACCTGCGCTGAACCTGAAAGGTTCCTGTGGATATCCCTATCCCTCCATGGTGCAGATTCACAGGCTGTTACACTGTCTCACCCCCTTCTCCCTTCCCTATGTCTAATAGTATCACTGCAGCACAGAAAGTTTCATCACACAGTGAGAGATGCTCAATGTATCCGCTTGTGAATCTGCAGCACAGAGGAGCTCTGGTAGTCCTTATCATCCCCTTGAAGTGTTAATCTCAGCTTGATGACGATGTTGCGGGAATGTGCCAAATAAAACCTAGCACGGGCGCTGGCACCAGTATATCACGGCTCAGTTATTACGCCGCTGAATAGAAATAACTCTAATTAACGTGATTTTTTTTTAGCCTCACGAAGATGCTGAATCCATTTAGGACTTCACTTCCAGATTGCTAAAAAAAAGAAAGCGGATTTGTTCGTTGGACGCGTACACAAGATATTTAGTAAAGTCTTTCAATTAGAGCAATTGCTTATAGCAATATCATCTCGGGTACGACTGGAGGTGGCTGTTGTGAGCGCTTTATGGCTTAATGGATTTGCATTTCTGATGTGTAACCTTGGAGCCATCATTCGCAGAAATTTCATTATGATTGTAAAGTGGTTTATGAAGAGAGAGTTTAAAAGTACTCAGCGCCTCTCAAGACCTGGTAGAATACAATAGGGAGGAGAAGGAAGGGGATGTATTCCTCTCCAGGCCTAGATATAACAGTGTTACATTATGTTTTACAGAATACGCCCCAATATTTGGTTTGCGTTTCTCAATGTGTCACAGCCGAACTCCTCTGACTGTAAGACAACTGGTAGCAGCAGGAGGTCACCCCCACTAAAAATACTAAGCGCCACCCCCAGTACTAAGCTCTGTCCATAGGAATCAGAAGGAAATTCTAGATTTTAATAAATTCTGGAAATTTCGTGATCAGGGCCACCATCAGGGGGGCTTAGTGTGACTGTGTTCATGGGCCCTGAGGGGGAAAAGGGGCACCAAGGCACAGAAATCTCTCCTTTCATCCCAGGTGCAGGGAACTCACTGTGCACACAGGAACGGATTATAATTCTGTGGGGGGCCAAAAAGTTGGGGGCACAGTTTCTGTAAGAAGGAGCCGTATAGGTCTTTCCTGTATATTCACCATTCCTTCTTAACCCACTCCAGGTTATGGGCTCCAAATTTGTGCCAGAAAAAAGCAACAAAAACTCTTCAGGGCACATGCATCATAGGTCCATTTTTTTCTGTCTGTTTCTTGGGACTATTCTTGGATTTCCTTATTGATACATGTGGTGTTTGGTCTTTAGTGAATTTGGGACTTTTTAAAACAAAAGTATCCAAAAGTGGCAAGCAGCTTCAAGCTAATTTGTACGTCTGGTCAGTGAAGCCGTAGATTAGCGCAAAAATTTGAAAACTTTCACATCCTGTTTCAGGTGATAACTCAGGAACAGAAGACCAGACAATGGCGAACTTTGAAGGGTGACAGTTTTCAATGCAAAAAAGTTAATGAGCATCAAGAAAAGTCTCAAAAATTAAAAAAAAAATGTGTTTTAAGTCTAAAGAGGTTTCTTGGGTTCATGTCATCACTATGGGGCACATTTTATTTATTTTAATGTACTCTGCCGCAATTCACTAAGATCATGCGCCCGATATCCTGCATGTGTCGCTCCCCCGCTCAGGTCCGCCAGAGTTCACCTTCTTCCTGGTGCATGTAAGTGCTTGGGCGTGCGACACAAATTGAAAGTTAAATCCCGCGCTCAGTCCGAATCAGTCAGATCTTCCGATGGCACGCCCCCCGATTTGGGACGCATTGAAGCCAGCGCAGCTGCGACAAAAATGATCATGTGCGACACAATCCCAGCGCCGATCACTATTAAATACACGTGCAAGCTGTGCAATACCTGAAGCGAACAGTCAGACAAAAGTGTGATCCGCGAACCTTAGTAGATGAGCCCCTATCTCTTTGGTGTGTGTTCGGTATCTTTATTCTGCACAGATCAGCTGCTAAAGGAAGTTTACTATCAAAATCCATCCTGATAAAACAGGGACGTTACTTATAGATCCAGGCACCGTGACTGTGATAATCTTCTTATATCTGTTATCCATGGCCTCCTCCTTTCTTCTAAAATCACATTTTAAAATTATGCTAATTAATAGAGATGAGCGAACACTAAAATGCTCGGGTACTCGTTATTCGAGACGAACTTTTCCCGATGCTCGAGTGGCTCGTTCGAAAGAACGAAACCCCATTGAAAAAGTCAATGGGAGATTAGTGAGACTCGAGCATTTTCAAGGGGACCAAGGCTGGCAAAGGAAAAGCTTGGCCAAACACCTGGGAAAACTCAGAAAAGGATGAAACACCCGGAAAGGGACAGGAACGCAGGGGCCAGCATGCATGGATTGCCTCTGAGGCTGCTAATCGCCACCATTATGCCAAAATTATGGGAACAGAATGGCCAGTGACAGAGTACCGAATTGAGCTAGATTAGCATCTAAAACATCAATAATTGACCCGACACTTAGGGGACTGCATCAGAGGCAGCGGGACCGCAGGCTAGAGGTGTTAATGGCGACAACCTAAACGGACTCAGGCTTTCCAACCAATGGGTGCAAGAGAGGAACCAAAGGAGGGGAGCAAGAAGCGCCTCAAATAATAGCGGTACATGAGAAATAGTATTTGCCAGTATTATTTGTGTACTATGCCAGATGAGATGACACTGAGTTATTGCCTAATAGAAATCCAACCCCTACTGAATTTTCCCACTTCGGTCTTTGCTATGGATATGTGTGCCACTAAGAGCTAAACACAACGGTAGCAAGTCCCCCTGCTAATTCCTCACAAAATGGTACTAGATGCAAATTAAAATAAAAAAAGTAGAACGTTATTGTAGCCCTAAGAAGGGCTGTTGGGTTCTTTGAGAATCACTCCTGCCTAACAGTAAGCTAATAGAACACCCTAACGCTTTCCCTGACCAGCAGCAGCTCTCTCCCTAGCGGCATCCAGACACAGAATGATCCGAGCAGCGCGGGCAGCGGCTAGTCTATCCCAGGGTCACCTGATCTGGCCAGCCAACCACTGCTATCGACGTGTAAGGGTACCACGTCATGCTGGGTGGAGTGCAGAGTCTCCTGGCTTGTGATTGGCTCTGTTTCTGGCCGCCAAAAAGCAAAACGGCGGGAGCTGCCATTTTCTCGAGCGGGCGAAGTATTCGTCCGAGTAACGAGCAGTTTCGAGTACCCTAATGCTCGACCGAGCATCAAGCTCGGACGAGCATGTTCGCTCATCTCTACTAATTAACGAGAAGGGCTCTGGAGGGTGTTACCAGATTCTCTCTATGCTGTAACTTCATAGGCTGTTACACTGTGCAGGGGCACTTCCTTTCTCTCAATGTGTGCTGAAACCTCCTCTCTGCTGCAGTGAGATTACAACAAGCAGGGAGGGGGAAAGTGCTGAGGGGTCTCTCACAGGAGCCCCTCAGACTCATTAGCAGAATTTAAAAGTTGATTTTAGAAGGAAGGAGTGCTGAGAAGTGCTGAGGGAGAAGGGGTTGAGAAAGTGTAAGAGCCTGTGAATCTTCAGCATGGAGGTGACATGGAGATGACCCTTTCACACTCATTAGTATCATTTTAAAACTTGATTTTAGAAGTCACATTACCTGAATCTACGGGTTATGTCCCTGGTTTATCAGGATGGATTTTCTTTAAGGTTTTCTTTAAGTGCTTTCCCTGACACCAGAAGCTGCATCCCAACTTTCTGGCCACCTTACACCATTCCTCCTCCTCCACAGGTATGTGTGAGGCCAGCAGGCACCATGACGTTATGACATCACACTTGCCGAACTCTGACACATAATTCCATGGCAGGGGCTGAATGGTGGAGCGGGGATCTGACAGCTCCATGCATCACCATTACATTCAATTCTATGCCCCCCTCCACTCAGGTAAGTTGGTCATTCTCCAAAGTCTGGGACTATCCCAGCGGATCCAGGACAGTTGGAAAGAATGTTCATATCGACTTAATGTTGCATCCATTTAAACCACAGGCCCATTATTCATTCTTTTCCTTCCTATAATATAGTTATGATTAGGCACAATTCCCTTTTCCACAATGGAATCATCTTTCCAAGGTCTCCATAACAAGGTCAGGGTCTGCCTTTGTGGCTTGTATATCCTAGGCAGGGCCGGTACCAGCACTGGGCATACCTGGGCAAGTGCCGGGGCCCAGAGCTGTTGGGGGGCCCACATAATTCTGTACATGAGGAATCCATGGGGGTGAATCCATGGGTGTATCTAATGAATCTGTAGAAGGTGAAGGGGGGCTTATATAATATAACCATGGGCTGTTTGGTATTATAAACTAGGGAATATTTTAGGGAACAGGAGACTGTTTTAGTTTCTGAATTTTCAATGCCGTCACGTGAGTTCACTGAAAAGGGGCCTATTGAGGCTCTGTCGTCCAGGGGCCTACTGAAGCCCTGATCCTAGGTTTAACATGAACATAGATAATGAACATGTACTGAGTTGCTGTCCACTTATGTAAATAAACAACATGTAATGCAACATTTGCCCTGTAGTGGCCACTGTAGGGAAACCGTGCAGCTAGTTTTGATATCAACTTGTTGGCAGTACTTTCAGAAACTGGATCGAGGCGATCAGATGATTAGTGGGGATGATTTTATTTCATTTTGAGACACCCCCTTTAAATGTTTACAGCATAGAGGAAAATATTATCTTAAAAACATCTTTTATTTGAGCTCTCAAAGCGTTTCATCTTCCACCACCACCACATGTGCCTTAGCAGACAGATCTGTATGAGCTCGCTCCGGGTTTTGGAGGTCTTATATTCCCAGGAGGACAGGCAAAGTGCTGGCATTTCACAGCAAATTGGATTATGGATCCGGAGAGAGACAGCGATCTGATTGACATTTTCTAAACTCATATCTCTCTCCTGGGTAATGAATTTGGCAAACAAGACACTTTTCTCTCTTTAACCTAACCAACTATTTCATCTAAATTGCTGATCTTATAGCGAGAGGGTAATTTACTATCAAAAAAGAAATTGACAAGTTAAGCAGCGCTGTTATTACATATTCATTCTCTAGTAAATCATACATGAAATCACATCCAGCTATTTCAGTATAACAGGATTATTTTACTAGAAATATTCCCCTTGAATTCTAAATATTTCGAGATTTGACTGATTGTGATCCGGGACCATAATTCTCCACTACAGCCATGAAACACTTGATTTGGGTCAAAAAAATGCACTTTGGATCGATGGGCTGAGACGTCACCGAGTATATGTTGGACTTCCAGTGACCCTGTCACAGTGTTCCCCTGTCTATAACTATCTAAACATTCTTACTAAAATCACCATGAACTCCCCAAGTAATTCCTGACATTTGCTTTGCTTTACCTGGTCTTGACACAGGTCCATCAAGTCCAACCTATAATTCTGCAGTGGTGATCCAGGGGAAGGCGAAAAACCCCGTAAGCCTGATGCCTTCCTGACTCCAAATATGGCAGCCAGAATAAATCCATTGATCAATGTCTCACAAATTTTAGCAACAGATTTGGTGAATATTTAATACTAGTGGAGTTGTTCCAAATTTGATAGCAAGAATACTAGGATCTTTAAAGTAGAGTATTAACGGGAGAAGTGGTCTACAGTAGGGTAAAGAGTTGGGTAAAGAAAGAGATAGGATCATTTGGGGGGGAGCGTAGTATCTCAATCCATGGAGACCAAGTGTCACGTCTGTGTCAGTGTCTTCCTCAAGTAGGTTGATTTTTTCTGTTCTTCACTTGTCCGCAGTCTGAACTGGGCTCTAGTTGGTGACTGATCTGAATTCTGCCATAATCTCTCTCTGTACTCTGTCTTTCCCTAGTAAGTGTTATTGAAATTGCCTGTTCTGTTCATCTGGGGCAGGGACTATCCTCTCCATAAGTATCCACACCACTCACTCCTTAGGCTGTTGGTAAAATTTCCGCCTGGCTTTATTCACACTTGCTCTGTTTGTTTATGCCGATTCTCCTCCGGTACTTGACCTTTGGCTTGAACTTCTTACTACCCTTTGGATTTCGATTTGTCATTTTTTGTTGCTGACTTGGTTTGTAATCTCCACCATATTGTGTTTTTTGTTTACTTGTCTTGTTTCGTTTGCACACGGAAGGGATAGGCAGGGATCATCTTCTATTTATCTACCCCATACTTAGGGGGCAGTGGGCAATAGAAAGGGGCAGCTGGAAAGCATGTTTAGCATCAGGACCCACTCTCTGTGTCATCTCTCTGTTCCCAGGACTTGTATTACACCAAGTGTTTTGAAATTTGGAGTAATTGTGGTTGCAGAAGCACAGATCTCCTCAAGGTAACATAGTTGGGAGACTTTTTTCACCCAATGGCCAATTGGGGGGCAATTGAAGAATGCCAATTGAGTGGAATCATAGTTTTTGCTGCTAGGATCAATTGTTATCAGCTTATTGAGGGGATAACAATCAAATCTGTGGGCGGTATCAATTGTGATCACATCTGCTTATGGAGGGGATAACAATCCAATCACTGGGCGGTATCCTTCTGGGACTTCCACTAATCATAGGAATGGGCACCCACTGACCATGAGAATGGGGGTCCTATTCTCATTAATTGATGGATTGGAGAGTAAAGAATGCGTCCTGCTGCTCCATTTACTGTCCAAGAGATTGTTAGAAATTACAGGGTGTTTGGCTTTCCCAAACACCCTCATAGACAGTGAATGAGAACAGGTCTCTGCAATTTCTGACACTCCCATAGTATTGAATGGAGTGGCAGGCCACATGCTTGACCTCCTGCTTCATCAATTAGGGAGAACGGGACCCCTGGTCCCCTGACTGGTTGGGGTGTCTTCCCGTGATCAGCAGTCAAACCCCCATGGATCACATATGTATCCACCATGCTAAGTATATGGAATGATTAAGTGGGTACAACACCTTAACTATTTTAAGGAACGTCTGGAAAACATACAGTGCCCTACGCAATGGTGATAGTCTCTGTAGTCAAAGGCGGACATGACCCCATGGCTTCGATTCTGCCCAGTAAACTCTTAACCCCTCACCAATACTGATGACACGTCCCCATGTTGTACTGGAAGATAGATTCCTGATCACAGGCAGTAAGTGCACAGTCACTCAGTGGAAGCAATACAGACGCTTCTGTAGCTGTCAGTTCAAGCGTGAGTTATTTTCAGAAGAAAATCATGTCTGCGATGCCCAATTATTGTGAGCAGCGTCTCGGATAGCCTACACTGTTTGGCGTAATTAGTTTGACTCATAAATGCAAAAATAATTTTTATTTCCACAAAGCATCTGTTCATTTCCTGCTTTAGGCTCCATGGGGTGAATTTCCCTCGTTCTATGCTATATCTCATTAAGGTGCATTGCAGATTATATGATGATTTATGTTATTATGTCTGGGTTTCATATGGTGAGATAATGGATTAGTGGCTCCGGGAATGTTGACATTAGTTTGTTTAATAACTTTGACCACAGAGATGCTGACTTATATACTCTAGAAACCAGAATGGTTTACACTAACCATTTTCATACTCTAAGCAACCAGTGATGTTGGCATTGACCACATTCAAGCCATAGAAATTCAGGTGTGTTAGCATTGATCCATTTAATTCCTAGACAACCAGGAGTGTTGCTATTGACCTCCATCATGCCCTAGACAACTTGAGGTGCTTCCATTGACCTTTATCATGCCCTAGACAACCAGTCGTGTTTCCATTGACCTCTAGCATGCTCTTGACAACCAGGAGTGGTACCATTGACCTCTATCACGCCCTAGACAACTTGAGGCATTGCCATTGACCTCTAACATGCCCTAGACAATGAGAAGTGTTGCCATTGACCTCTATCTTGCCATAGCCAACTAGCAATGTTGCCATTGACCTCTATCATACCCTAGACAATCAGGAGTGTTGCCATTGACCTCTATCATACCCTAGACAACCAGGATTGTTGCCATTGACCTCTATCATGCCTGAGACAACCGCGATACACGGCGGAACGCGTGGGGCGACTTGTCCTGGGTCCACATCTCCACCCCACATCTTCTGGTAAATATTGTAGCTCAGATTGGTGTCTAGTGGGTACGCTATTGCACCTCAGCCACTCCAGCACAGAGGACTCACACGCACTTTCGTGCGCATCACCACACATCCTCGGGCTGGACTGTCTGATAGCCATTGTTGTTCACATCTCCCTTCCCACAGACGCATGCCTGGTTCATACACTCACCTTTTAGTGGGATGGTTTTTGTGAGGCCCAGGTCTGGTTAAACCCGACATTATCAGGTGTCGGGCTCCAGTGGATTTTGTATGTATGGGTGCACCAGGGTGCATTCCTTTTAAATGATTTTATGATATATTTTTTGTCTTGTTGATGTTTGTCCTTTGTCCTAACTTTTTCAATAAAATTTATTTGCTACTTTACACATGTTGTTTTGTTTTCATCTAATGTAACCAGTAGTGTTGTCATTGACTTCTATCCTGCCCTAGACAGCCAGGCGTGTTGCCGTAGAACTCTAGCATGCTCTAGACAACCAGGAGTGTTACCGTTGACCTCTCACGCCCTAGACAATCAGGAGTGTTGCCATTGACCTCAATCTTGCCATAGCCAACCATCAATGTTGCCATTGACCTCTATCACTTACTAGACAACCAGGAGTGTTGTCATTAATCTCTATCATGCCCTAGACAATCAGGAGTGTTGCCATTGACCTCTATCATCCCCAAGCCAAACAGGATTGTTGCCATTGACCTCTATCATGCCCGAGACAACCAGTAGTGTTGTCATTGACTTCTATCCTGGCTAGACAGCCAGGAGTGTTGCTGTAGAACTCGATCATGCCCTAGACAACAAGGAATGTTGCAATTGACCACTCTGATGCCATAGAGAACCAGCAGTGTTGCCATGGACCTCTATTATACCATAGACAACCAAGAGTGTTGCCATCAACCTCTATTATGACCTAGACAACCAGGAGTGTAACTATTGAACTCTATCATGTCCTAAACAACCAGGGGTGTTGCCATTAACCTCTATCATGCCCCAGACAAACAGTAGTGTTGCCATTAACTTCTATCAGGCCCTAGACAGCCAGGAGTGTAAGCATTGACGTCTATCATGCCCCAGATAACCAGGGGTGTTGTTATTGGTCTATTTAATACTTTAGGCAATCAGAGAGGTAAACGGGCATTGACCTGTTTAATAAATGTGATCCTGTAT
The DNA here is from genome assembly GCA_019512145.1 of Engystomops pustulosus. Taxonomy (NCBI): domain Eukaryota; kingdom Metazoa; phylum Chordata; class Amphibia; order Anura; family Leptodactylidae; genus Engystomops; species Engystomops pustulosus. The sequence continues at coordinate 21,640,358 of CM033641.1, forward strand.
TTACGTCGCTCCCATAGAATGGCACAGAATAGAAGTCAGTGGACCCCTTATTTTCTACATGGGATCCGCAGCCGTCACCTAATTTTTGACATATCATGTGGATGTCATAAATATTAACCATAACAAAGTAGTATTGGGTACCTTAGTGTAGGTCTGTAGTAGTAACCAGACTATGTAGTTTTTCCAAGTGCAATGAGGGCGTCTCCTTACACTGCTGTTCTCTTAGATCTCTGCATTCAGCAGCTCCACATCCCCTCCCTCCATCTTTGAGTCATTGCTTCCCCACCTGTTACAATCTTTACTTGAAATAGAGCTCAGCAGTGTAGGTATATACGCCTATGAAGCAAGAGTCTGAAATAAGAAGATGTATGTTTTTAATAACATTCACAAAAATAGGATTAAACAAGAGCTCCTACAGTTTTCCATAGACATCAGCTTTGACATATGTGACCGGCAATGCGGAGACACTTGTAAAGTTATAGATAATAATGTTCCACATCAGTAGTTTTACTCTTATTAATTTCCCATAGGTCAAAAAAAGGCTAAAGTCGCATGAAGGTGGAGACGTTCCTTTTAATTAAACCCGATTTTATACCTGTGCGGAGAAGAAGAGAAGACGACTGCTGCGGATAATGACAAGCAGAGGCTGTTGATGGACTGATGGAGCTGGGGTGTGCTTTCATAGCTGCATCTGATTGATATTGATCATGTGCCATCAGACATGGCAGGGCAAGGGAATTGAAGATTTAAATTAATTGGAATTCTTCTTTGAAGGCAAGTACAAGTCAAATACTCTGCTGCTTGAGATCCTGTCAAAAGTACTGAATCATCAATGCTCACTGGGAGAATCATTGCAGCCACACTCATCCGCGGCTCCTCCAAGCTCCCCTGTGCTGGAACGGTACGCAACGCTGGGACCTGTGCACCTGGCTGCACATCAAAGAAGGAACCGTGCGACCTTCACCATTTCATAGACAAGGCATTCGAATAAAATGCAAATGTTCATCACAGGTGTAGGAAAATCTGTATGAGTCCTGATCTGTAGAGTGAAATGTTCCAAATACTACCCCATACGTTTCTCTATTCTAGTCTTAAATAGCTCTTTTCCACAAATCGTTATAGTATGTATATGTCTAAAAAATGTATATATACAGTTATAGCATTAAATAGTAAATTCTAGATAAGTAAGAGCAGAATGGTGTGAGAGAAGGAGGAAAGACATGGTAACAGGCTAAAATCTCACCCCAATTGCATGTTCGGGATTGTCATTGGATTTGTCATGGATTTCACTGTGAAATTTATGCCAAAGTCCTTGTCAAATCCAACGTGGATAAATGTGATTTTAAAGGAATAGGATTGCCATGGATCGCACAATGGATCTTTGAAATACAGATAGATTTGCTCATCTCTAGCTGGAATATGTACTTGTTGTCGATTCGTACCAATCTGCTACGTTTCTTTCACCGAATAGAATCTGAACACGTCTTCACACCGATGGTTCTCCAATAGTCCTGTAAATTGTGTCCTCTAAAACACAGATTTTTGTTTATTATAAAAAAGGCCCTGTCTTGTTTTGTTTTCTACAAATCTTTTCATTAGGGTTAGGCCTTATGTGCACAATCGTTTATGTTTTATGGTCTTTGTGGCCGAAAGACAGCTCAAAAACGGGGTGTGTGTCACCTGTATTTAAAACGTATGCCACCGGAATCAAGCATAATAAAATAGGGTGGGCTGGCACCCACATGACATTGTCTCCTGAGCAACCCACTGCAAAAATGTGCCATATGCAGTCAGTTTTGGACTGGTCCTCCAGATTACCAGAGGATCCTCCGGTGGGCCCTGGTTCAATCCAATACTGAACCCCAAGGGTCCAGCAGAAACCAATTTGTAGGCTGCTAAATTCTATTTCCTGGGGGATGATGAAGATTGGGCCCACAGATTAATTTCCTCCAGGGGGCCTAAGGATCCCCAGTCCGACACTGTATGCGGTGGACAACACCTCATGCAGGTGTTTTTTTTTGCACTCTTATAGACTTCTAAGATCGTACCTTAAAACATCAAAAAATAGGACATGTTCTATGTGTTACATTAAAACGTAAACGTAACGGACATGCAACACACATGCCAGTGTGAATCCACCCTAAGGCTGACCCCAATGAAAAAAAATTGTAGAAATAGGTCCTTTTTTTATTAGCAAAAAAACCCTGTATTTTATGGGACTGGAGGGGGTTAGACACCAATTTCCAGAAAAATTGGAGCAACATCGGTTCAGACTTGAAACTTAACTTTTGAAAAATTTGGCAAAATTTCAGCAAATCAAATCTGGAATGATTCACTCTTCTTTAATTCCAGTCAGTGACTGAAAAATACATGTAGAAATGATACCACCATATCAGGCCTTCCTAAATGACCTGGTCATTAAAGACACTTATCCCCTACTATCTACAGGATAAGTGTCAGATTCTACAAAATATGTCATAAATACTCGAGAGATGCCGGTCCCACCATCTCGAGAATGGGTGTAAGATAACTCCTGTTCAACGGCTGAGCCAAATTGAGTAGGTCTATGAGGTTAGCAAAAATATTTTCAGCTGTTTTTGGTGCTCCCATAGACTAGATAGTAGCCGCACATTCCTAGACTTCTCTAGACAATGGACCCCCTGTACTTGAGATGAGTTTGGGCCACAGAGATGTGACCTGCACCTATAATGTATTTATGACATGACTACAGATATTGACAATACCCCTTTATGGATCCAACAAGTTGTAGTTGGCAGGAGTGGTGAAATATGACTTTTAAAAGGGTTGTACCAAGTTTCCACAGGATAGGGGATAAACAGTTGGTCAGTGAGGTTCTGAATTTTGGGACCCCTACTAATCACAAGAATGGGACCCCTAAAAAACCTGGAGAGAGGGAGTCCTGTTCTCGCTAATGGTTGGAGGTTGAAGCTTGAGCAAGTGTCGTATGCATGGTATGAGAGTGTCTGGTGGAGTAAATATCAACACATTTCACTCCTTAGTGGAGCAGGATAGGGGATAACAATATGATTGCTAGGGAGCCTAACCACTGGGATATCTACCAATCACAAGAACTGGGGTCTCATCCTTTATAATTGAACAAAGAGGCAGGTCAAGTAAATGCCTTACTACTCACTTCAACACTATGGGATTGTCGGAAATTTCCTAACAATGACGGTGCCAGCAAAGGAAATACCTGGGCTAGTGCTGGGGCCCAGAGCTGCTGGGGGGGGGGGGGGGGGGGCACAAAAGGGTGAAAAAAAAGAAACCAGGCTTAAAAAAAAAAAAAAAAAAAGCAGGTGTATATAAAATAACCATGAGGGTGCTGTTTTGATGCCTTTATTGCCTTTTAATGCCATCACGTTTGTTCTATTCAAAGGGGCCCACTGAGGCTCTGCCACCCAGGGGCCTACTGGAACCTGGAGCCGATCCCGTTTCCTAGAACTACTCTTATAATAATAATAATCTTTATTTATATAGCGCCATCAAATTCCGTAGCACTTTACAAATCAACTCTTCACTATCTCCGGTACTCCCATTCACTTCCCACGAGAGTGCAAATTCCTATTACAGTGTAGGTAGAAGCTCTGGCCAATCCATAAGGGTCATGACTGCGGGACTCCTCTATATGCTGCCTCCTTATACGATGTCTGAAAAGTCATTTTCTAAACCAGTCAATCGCTTTCATTCCTTTATGAAATTTCTCATTAATTCAAGACGCAGAGGGATCAGGTTACATACAGAGGAGCTGCCACCCATTACAGAATTACAGACTGCACATTGCTCATATATGTGGATGTAGATCTGCTCCGTGTCCTCAGTTTCTCTCTGTCTTCTGATATGAAAGGGTGAGCTCAGAGGAGGAAGATGTTGAACCAACTGAGGATTTGGCAGCTGTAGGACGTGAAGATGGCAACTAGTAAACTTCTGCCAAGCTTCAGGACAGTGACGGCGCATCCTCATCCTGACAACTTGTCACATCACACTCCATCCTTATTAACCTGAAGTGGACGTGCAGGGTCAGCTAATAGGAGAATCTGCCGGCCAGGAAAATTCAGGGGATAAAAAACCTCATAAATAAGAGACAAGAACAATGCGGTAATGTGCGCCCTACCATAAAGCATTGTTTCCACAAGGATTATAGGCTTAGTGCAGCTACTGCTCGCAGTTATCTGAACACGGAGCAAGGATGAGGCTGATGAGACTTCTGTGCTGTCTGTATCATTCCCTACATGAGACGTAATAATTAAAGGGGTTGGTCAGGAATAAAAAACAGTTGCTTTTTTTAAAAAAACAGCACCACACCAGTCTTCAGGTTGTATGTGGTATTGCAGTAGATCTCACATAATGGAGAAGATTTTTCAATTTGTTTTTAACAGTAAGTTACAGCAAAAAAACTGCCTATCAAAGTTCTTGTCAATTTATAGAGACTTTTACAACTTGTACGATGTAAGGGGAAATGGATGTGCACCTAAAATTAAGTGTACAGGGTGTTGTACTATTTTTGAACAAAAACAGCCATGCTTTTTAAATTTTGGACAACCCATTTAAAAGAATTATCCAGTGCAAGCTCCACAGCGCCTTCTAGTGGTGGCTTTTAGCCGCTAGAATTTTTTTATTGAGCTTTATGGCTTTATAGATCTCTGATCAAATGTATTAGAATATTTATAAACCTGGAAATTCGGGCCATGTAATGATAAACAATGGATACTTCTATTCTAATTATGAATGTAATTCACGTAAAGAACTGTGCCCAAAATGATAACTAAATCCACAGCTACAGAATAGATTGTAAGTGTCTCACTGGTGGTATATTGACAACTTGTACCCCTATTAAAATTAAAAGAGTTCATTCACAAGTTATCCCCTATCCAGAGAGGACAACTTGCTCATGGGTGTGGATCCCAGCTGTGCTCTTTTCATCTAAGTGACATTGATGGAGGTAGCCGAGGGCAGAGCCATCAATGCCATGTCAATGTGCATACTTGGCCGATCTTCATTTGGTACAATGGACCTTTGCTGACATTTCTGACTTGTTTTGAGTGGATATCTCTATAGGACTTTAGTAGATGGTGGAACAAAGAAGACAGTCCGGATGGAGTGACAGATGGCATGTGCAATCATTGCTATACATAAGTTACCGTTTTCAAGATCAGTGAGGGTCCCAATGGTTAGACCTCTAACAATCTACAACTTATTATCTTTAAAGATAACCAACCATCTCTAAATAGGTAGATCCGGTGGTAGGTTCAGCTAATAAATGCCATCGTAGCCCTTTTTAGAGCTAATCTTTGCGTGGCCGCTTTTAAAACTTAAATTGCCCTAATATGCACGTTTGTGAAAGAGGCTACTGAGGCGTGGAGTAGCCGAAGCTGAAGCTATATATATGGTGTGGCTACTCCACGCCCCAGTAGCCTCAGCTCCTGGTGGACTCATCCGTGCTCTGCATAGACTATCTATGCAGAGCTGGCGGCTGTGCGTACTCGGCTCCTAAGCCAGAGCTACTGCGCATCCTCCTGAGGAGGATTGAAGGCTACTGGGGCGTGGAGTAGACGCTCCATGTAGCTTCAGCTCTGGGTACTCCACACCATAGTAGTCTCTTTCACAAATTTGCATATTGGGGCAATAAAAGTTTTCCAAACTCAGCGGCCAATAAAGGATTAGCCCTAAAAAGGGCTACGATGGCATTTATTAGCTGAACCTACCACCGGATCTAGCTTAATAGGTAGATACAAGATCGTAGGTTTCCTTTAAAGTGTGTATTTCATTTTAGGAACCACTCTTCCTGTAACAGAGGGTTTGTGATACAACATTATATGGGGACCTAAATCCTCTTATGTAGTACCCCTAGAGATGAAGGAAAAGATGTGTCACTCACCAACTGAAGTCCAAAATCTTTATTTCAAGCTGACGCACAACATGAGGACACTTGACACAGCACTGATACGACAGACCGTTTTGCACAACCACACCTTCTCAAGCCTGTGACCTATTAAAACACTAGTAGGTGGATGGGGCATTGGGTTTCTGTTCCCTGAATAGTGTTCCTGGTTGCTCATATAAAAGGTCCATCCTTCAGATGATCTCCCACTCTTATAAAATGGTAGTCTTTGTGAGACTACCCCTTTAAATGGAATATATACATCTGATTATTATCCAAGCTTCCTATAACCTTGTCAGTCTTTACCGCAATCCTGAGATTCCATTCATGAACCAGGAAGAATTATACAAAGTTGATGATCAGAATTCTTATATAAATCTTCTAAAAACTCAATGAAAACTGACCTGCGCTTTCAGGACGTGTACATGATGGACAGTATCCGGAATAGTTTCCTTCTTCATGGGATCTTAATCTGCTCTCCCTCAATAATGATAAAATTATTTCTATAAAGCCAAAATAGAACGACTCCTGGACGGTGGCGGCAGACGCCTATAATTCACCGGAGGACAGGAATTGCCAGTTTAAAATGTGAATAAGAAGCTTTAACACATGATTTAATACAATGGATTTTTTTCCCGAATGGACAATTTGTCATCCGCGGCGTAAACACCGGAATTATACCTAACAATTAAAATAACAATGTATCTGAATCACAGCAATCACAATTCATGTCGGAGCTGACACTGTAAATCAATGGCGCTGTACTGTAGCGGATTATGATATTTCGGAATCGATGGTGTTACATATTATTCCATTTATCCTCGCTCTCTCCCCAACATGCAAAACACGGGATGCGAGATAACATTTATCAAGCTCTGGCACAAATCCCTTGCAGTTTGATTTCCGTTTTGGACGAGACGTTTCAGATCTTCCAGCGCCGGTATTGTAGCCCGTAGAGTCGAGGGAGCAGCTCTGTTCCTGTGTGTCAGATAAGGACGCACATAGTTTGGAAGGGATTTCACAGACCACTGCAAGTAAATGACTTTTTTGTAAAGCAGAGAAAGTCGAGCAGACAAGTTGTTGTGCACATCATTAGAGGCTCTTCTGGGATCTGACGTCTTCCGGACTGCTAGTTCTAGATATGGACTTCAGGGCCACCACCGGAGAGTTTGGCAGTGTCTGGCAAGGCTTGAAAACTTTATTTGCTCAGTCTTAAAGGAAATCTACCGTTTGTTTTTATGTATCGTGAGCCAAACATACCTTGGGAATGCTGTAGCTACACTGATGCAGAAACATATCTTGTTTAATCCCAGAACTGAGCGGTTTTGCTTAAAAAACTATTATAAAATTCAGGACCTTGGGAAAGCTGGGTGCATCCTGGCTGCCATATATAAACACATACACAGGGACTACCAGAACTGTCCAGACAGGACTAATCAACCTGAGCTGGATGACTCATACACAGATGATGCAGCTATTGATTACTTCTGCCTGTCCGGGTCAACACAGTGATTACCTATTTTCGGCTTATGCTGGGCAGGACAAGGCTGGAGCAGTATATAATTAGGGCAAGAGGAGAGCCCTGGAGCAGCCACAGGAGCGATAGAGCCTCATTATCATAATTTTATCTTTTTTTTTTTAGCAAAAAAAACCTCAGGTATTAAACAAGATATGTTTCTGCATCACTGTAGCTACATCATTCTCAAGGTATGTTTGGCATCTGTGTCTCTCTTTTCACTGTCCATACTTACTAATAGAAACTGGGAGGGGAGAGGGAGAAGCTCATCAGAGCTCAGACATGTAAATAAAGAAACACAGCAAATCTGCACAAACCACAAGTAAGTAGCACAAATACTGAATCACTTGATGACAATTAAGGGATTATTGTTGAGGCAGTAAAGACACATAGGGGCACATTTACTTACCCTGTGTCGCGATTCACTACTGCATGTGTCGCTTCCTTGCTCAGGTCCTCTGGAGTTCACCTTCTTCTTCCTGGTGCATGTAAGTGCATTGGATTGTGACACAATTTGAATGTTAAATCCCGCGCTCAGTCCGAATCAGTCTGATTGTCCAAAGGCACGCCCCCCCTCCCGATTTCGGTCGAATGGAAGCCAGCACAGCTGCGCCACAATCCAATCGCGCGCAACACAATCCCCTGCTAAATGCCGGTCACTGCCGTGCAATCCCCGTAGATGTCAGAAAATCCGACTAAAGTGCGGCCGCGGACCGTTAGTAAATAAGCCCCATAATGTGGCTCATTGGACCACAAGCAGAATGTTGGAACGGGATTTAGGTAGAAGCGTAAGGTAATATCAGACTTTACAATAAACACCTTAATGTAAGGTTAATGTGGCATCCTGCTCCCTATATAGATTACGGTCTATCAATTTACACATGATAATGGATTCGTGTTCATACAGCTTTTCATGTTCTGTTTACCTAAAGTGATCGGAATAAAAATTGACCGCATCAGCACCGTACGGCAGCTGGCAGCAGGCTGTGCCGTAGTCTCAGTATCACGATGTGTTACTGTCACTGACAGCTAATTAAACTCCACTTATCAATATCAGCATGTGTGACAGGAGGGGAAGGAGAGGGACGGGTGCCAGGGGATGTAGGTGCCAACAAAATATTGGAGAAGTTGCCTACAGCAGGAGACAGTAGACTGGATGCAGAATACCTTATACAAGAGAACATACAGGCTGTATAAAAAGTAGTGATCATCCAAAAGCTCATCAATTGTATCAACCAAATGCAATGAGAACATGAAGATGGGTCGTACGTGATTTCCAAATCTAAAGAAGATTCGGAGATTGACCACTCTAAGGTCTGCAGAACTGTGCACAGGGGCAAAATTGTGTAGCACCTGATTAGCATAACCTCGCTATGTCTGTGCTAAATGGAAGTTAAAGGAAACCTACCATGAGGAATCTATCATCAGAAGTTGATCTGATGGTAGATTAATCCTGTTTCTGTCCTAATCTGTAATATAATAATCCTGGAACCTAACTTGTTAAAAACTTTATTTTAGTAATATGTAAATTAACTGCAGAGGCTACAGGGGCTTGTACTAGCCTTAGATCCCAGTGCCCGGCCCAGTAGTACACGCCCCAGTAGCCCCTGCAGTTAATTTACATATTACTTAATTAAAGTTTTTAAAAAGTTAGGTTCCAGGATTATTAAATGACAGATTAGGGAAGAGGCAGCAGGAGGAATCTACCATCACATCTACTTCTGATTCCTTATGGTAGGTTTCCTTTAAGAGGACCAGTGTGAGATAGTGACTGTGTCCAGTATGATTGGTGGGACATAGCTGTGTCCTGTCTAGAGATACTAGATACCAGCCAGCCTGAAAATTGAGTGACATCACCTCAGTATTGTAAGTATGAGCATGTACAAGCCATGTCCTAGGCCAAGATCAACACTGAAACTCATCCAATCCTGTTTTGGGAAAACTAGGGATACAACTAGAAACTGTACAGTGGGTAAGCACCACTTGGTGCGAATGTCATGTTATTTTGGATAAACACCTACTGGATTATATCTATTTGGTATATTGTGGATCAGTAGATTTGAGTTATCACGTAGGTCAAACATCTTTGAGTTTCTACAAATAACTGAGCCTTTGAAGAAGCCTTTCCTACGTAAAAACTTTTTTTTCTGTTCTAAAAGTTATACCCTCATTGAGCATCTGTAACCAACAAGTTAGTTGGTATGGTGCTGTTGGCTTCAAGATCCATACAATGGGACTCACGGCTTTGCATTGCATTGCGCGGCTTGGACAGGTATTTAACAGGTGTCTGCACCTGGATTTTGGCAAACGCAATAGATTTTTGGTGCAGCTGCGCTGGCTTCCATGCAACATAAATTGGGGGACGTGCCATCGGGCGATCCAAATGATTCGGAGTGAATACAGGATTTAACATTCAAATTGTCTCAAGACAATGGATATTGAGCGCACAATCTTAGTTAATCGAGGCACAGTGCATTATCGTCGGACAATGCACTGTCTGTGAACTCCATGGACCGGGTAAGGAAATGTGCCCCAAAGTGCTAATTATCATTGACCGGTGACCCAATAATCCTATTTTAAGGATGAGGGCACAAATTATATACTGTGTATGAAGAATGAATATTGTAAATATTCGGAATTATTGGTTGCCTTATATACATGGTATTAATAACTCCATGGGGAGCCGAGCTGTCGTGGCAATGACAGGGCATCTTCTTCTTTTCTAACATTTTTCCACATATCAGCCGCACCTCCTGATAGCATCGGGCGCATAGTGACAATTCCATCAAAGCAGAAAAAGCTGCCTTGACACGACGCTGACACAAAACACAGGGGTGTTAAAGTGGTTTCAACTTTATCTCTCCAAAGATACCGGCTGTCAGTCACAAGATGTGCTAAGCAGAGGGGAAGAGGCGCAGAGAATGTGGCAAATACTTTCCCATTTCGGAAAATGTATTTTATTTCAGTATTTATGACGCAGGCAAAACAAAGTCATCGGTCGTCAAAACTATCACCAACTATCACTAACTATGACCTGCTTGGCTGTAACACTTTTCTACAGAGGTACACTGCTTGGCTGTAACACTTCTCTACAGAGGTACACTGTTTGGGTGTAACACTTCTCTACAGAGGTACACTGCTTGGCTGTAACACTTTTCACGAGGTACACTGCTTGTGAACACTTCTCTTACAGAGGACAATGTGTGGCTGTAAACTTCTTACAGAGGTACACTGCTTGGCGTGTAACACTTCTACAGGTTACACTTGCGCTGTAACATTCTCAAGAGGGTACCCTGCTTGGTGTAACACTTCTCTACAGAGGTACACTGCTTGGGTGTAACACTTCTTACAGAGGTACACTGTTGGCTGTAACACTTCTCTACAGAGGTACAGCCTTGGGCTGTAACATTATCTACAGAGGTACACTGCTTGGGCTGTTAACACTTCTCTACAGAGGTACACTGTGGCTGTAACACTCTCTACAGAGGTACATGCTTGGCTGTAACACTTCTCTACAGAGGTACATGCTTGGCTGAACATCTCTACAGAGGTACACTGCTGGCTGTGTACACACTTCTCTACAGAGGTACACTGCTTGGCTGTAACACTTCTCTACAGAGGTACACTGCTTGGCTGTAACACTTCTCTACAGGGTACACTGCTTGGCTGTAACACTTCTCTACAGAGGTACACTGCTGTTGTTAACACTTCTCACAGAGTACACTGCTTGGCGTAACACTTCTCTACAGAGGTACACGCTTTGCTGGTAAAATATTCGAAGAGGTACAATGCTTGCTGTAACACTTCCTACAGAGTACACTGCTTGGTTGTAACACTTCTCTACAGAGGTTACATGCTTGGTCTAAAATTTTACAGAGGTACACTGCTTGGCTGTAACACTTCTCTACAGAGGTACACTGTTTGGGTGTAACACTTCTCTACAGAGGTACACTGCTTGGCTGTAACACTTCTCTACAGAGGTACACTGCTTGGCTGTAACACTTCTCTACAGAGGTACACTGCTTGGCTGTAACACTTCTCTACAGAGGTACACTGCTTGGCTGTAACACTTCTCTACAGAGGTACACTGCTTGGCTGTAACACTTCTCTACAGAGGTACACTGCTTGGCTGTAACACTTCTCTACAGAGGTACACTGCTTGGGTGTAACACTTCTCTACAGAGGTACACTGCTTGGCTGTAACACTTCTCTACAGAGGTACACTGCTTGGCTGTAACACTTCTCTACAGAGGTACACTGCTTGGCTGTTACACTTCTCTACAGAGGTACACTGCTTGGCTGTAACACTTCCCTACAGAGGTACACTGCTTGGCTGTAACACTTCCCTACAGAGGTACACTGCTTGGCTGTAACACTTCTCTACAGAGGTACACTGCTTGGCTGTAACACTTATCAACAGAGGTACACTGCTTGGCTGTAACACTTCCCTACAGAGGTACACTGCTTGGGTGTAACTATTCTTTGCAGAGGTACACACCTTAGCTATAACACTTTTTTTTGAAGGGCAATGGGGGAGATTTATCATACGTTGGCGCTTTGTGTTTGGCAGATACACTTCTTGTAAGAGTCATGATCAATGGATTGTGAGGGTCAGTCCTTATTTTGTTCTTCTTACCAATAGAAGATGGATCTATAAAGTATGCCACCATTCTTTGCACTACTACTTGACCCCCATCCATCCACCACTGGTTGAGGGGTACCATACCAAATTTGCAGTTGGTGAAGCAATATATAAGGGGGTCTAAAGGGTGGGCGTGGACGACTGGAAGTGGCCCGACGCGAGAAGTACCTGTCCCTGCGTCTGCGCCCTCGATGCAGCCGACAAAATTTTAGATGTGGAAATTTGCTGTCTGTGTTTATTTCTACACCAGGCAGAAATGGGCGCTGCCCAGGCCCCTACCAGGTACAGCAAGGGGCTGGAGCCTTATGATATATCTGGCTGCACCGGACAAGCAGTAGAGCTATCACATGCCGGTGCACAATCCCACGTCTGGATAATCCTGCAGGAACAAACATAATACAGAGGACATATTCTTTAAGAGCAAGTTTTTTTGTTAATAAGGTTTATACACTGAACCTGCAGGAAATGTATGACGGATAAGCTCATCCTCATTACCTCAGATGACCCTAACAGAGACAATAACTTCAGCCTTAAGTAAACAAGTAGATTAATCAGCTTTATAATCAGGCGCCACATTTCAGCGGAACAGAAACCATACTTCCATTAAAAACAGGATCAAGAAATCGTAAATGCATAGAGAACACAATTATACCCAACAAAGAAAATAGGTGGGAGATATTCTAAGACACAGGTATCAACAGGCGTGCACCATAACAGGTGGAAGAACCTGCAACAAAAAGAGGCGTCTAAATAGGAAAACCACTAGTGCAGAAAAAAGGGATAAGTTTGAGGAGCTACCAAAATATGGGCATGAGATGATGGGGAATAGTGATAAAGAAAGTAGTTAGAGGGTATAATGAAAGTGGGGGGCATTATAAGTGGCAGCTAAAGTAAGGGGATTACTGTCTATAATGTGCAGGCCACTAATTATACTTTTGGTGGAGTAAATTCATTTTAATTGAGGTGTAACCATAAGTTGTGATGAAAGGCATATTCCCAGGTAGGGGTAGGGTTTTAGTCAAAACTTTGTATACTGATATATAAGTGGGGAACTCCAAATCCATAAAATGCTCATATAAGTACACATTCACATATACCCAAGATTTTGACTGAACTATTAAAAACTTTGCTACCAGGTACAAGTATTTCTATTTATGCCACTAAGCCCAAGTAATGGCAAACATGACTCTGTGATACCCTATATCAGTGATGGCGAACCTTTTACAGAGAGAGTGCCCAAACTACATCCAAAAGCCACTTATTTACTGTGAAGTGCCAGCATGGCATTTTATAAAGTAACTTACTGTTACCTGTTCTTCCACATCTTTCAATCGTATCGGCCGCCTGAGGCCACCAATACAGTTGACAGAAGGAAGGCAAATTCAAACTATCATTGTAGCTTCTCTCCAGGGTCTCTGTACAGGAAGAAATGGTGGGTCCAACAGGAGGACCTCCAAATATAATGCAGTCCTGTCCACACCTTCTTACTTTCCATGCAGTTCCAAATGGCCAATAAAGTGTCACTTTCAAATAGTGCTGAGAGCAGCATCTCATAAGTTGAAGTGTTCGGTGAACTCTGTCCTTGGACAGTGGCCCGAGTGCCCTTAGAAAGGGCTCCGAGTGCCACCTCTGGCACCCCTGCCATAGGTTCGCCACCATTGCCCTATATGGTGGCATTACTATTGCCCATGAAAGCAGTCTCCGGGTTATGTACAAAATCGGTTCTTTAGGTTTGTACTTAAGTTGAATTTGTATGCACGTATGCAAACTGATACATTTTATAATTGTACCTCCAGACAAAATTTATTTTCCTTGTAAAAATTGGATTTTCAAAATATTTTGCTGTAATTGGACCAATGATTTCCAATACAGCTTCATTACAGACATCTAACAGCTGATCATTGCAGCCTGGGACTATAGTCACCTCCAGAGAGCTTCACCAGAGGTCACAGCGGGAGAGAAGTCCTTCTGTAACTAGGGGTTGTCTGTAAATCAGGTGTCCTTAAATAGGGGACCGCTTGTACTGGGGTACTGAAGGGTAACCAGATCAAGACCAATCAGGGGCATAATAGATAATGCTAGATACCCTCTAAAACATTTGTGTTCCTACTTCATAGAGCTTCACCAGAGGTCACAGGGGGCAGAGAGGTCTGTCTGTAACTAAGGGTCATCTGTAAGATGAGTGTCCTTAAGTTGGGATCCGTCTGTATATAGCATGGAATCCAATACCTCTATAAGATAATGTACATTTAGCCTTGGAATTATCTTGATGCACTCATTTAAAAATGCCAGCAGCGCTCTATCTCCGATCTACGAGACTGATGGCGACTGTTTATGGCGCCCTTTATTAGGCTGAAGAGCCCCAGACTATAGACTATTATATCATCATGATCGCTGGCTGCAGGCAGGGTTTGCATATCTCGCACTGATGAGGTTACTAAGCCTGAAAACAAGGTGATAAATGACTGTGGGATTTCTCCAGGAACTGATTAAATGCAAATGGACGATATCCTGTACTGTGCTCATTAATATACTGGGACAAATCCACAGCAAAGAGGATGAGGGACTGCCTACTGCTTATTATAATTCATGGGTCGGGTCATATATGATGATTTTACATAATAAAGTGAAACAATGAAGTCCACGTTTGTAACTTCTCTTTTTTGGTTCTTAAGTCTATGGAGAATCAACACAGAGATTCTTCACAGATTCTCACGCAGGTTGATAACAAATGGATCTCTCAGCTCTGTGTTCAGCACCTGGGACAATACATGTTATAGCCGTGCATCGCAGGGCACATTTCTGGTTGTTGTTGCAACATTCTGGCCCACATTTACTAGGTGCAGTTTGCCTTACTATTGTGCAGTGGGCGACACATTCATGAAAATTGTGAAAATTTGCCAACATAATGCCCCTTTCGGTGCACAGGATTGCGATGTGCATAGCACAGCCGAAACACAATAATAGGGCAACTAGAATTGTGGAGTAGACTGCATAATAAATGTTCCCCTCTGTGTTAACTTTTGAATCCCAAAGGATATTGAAAATCTAATGGTGGTAATTTGTATCTGAGACATTTCTGGTCTTCAGTGATATGGTACATGCCTGTCTTCCCATTGGAAAAATTTACCCTTGATGCAATATGGTGGCTTTTAAGATGGTTCCAGAAATGGTTTGAAAGATAAAGCCACTCAACCATTCCTTGTTGGGGCATCAGATATGTAATTTTCCCTTTTGTGTCTGAAATAAAAGTTGTCTTGGACCTTTTGACTAACACTTTGGATGCTCGGCCCGGTTGGGCACATTTGAATGGAGTAAACTTCATGAGAAAACAATTCTAGAACTGATGTATTTTCTCTAGAAAATAAAGTCCCTCCTTTCCCCTACATCTTCTACTGATGGACATCCAGGTGTAACAAGCCAGAGTATATCCAGGGTTATAGTGGCCTAGCCCAGAGTACACCACCTCAGGCCAGAGTATACCCCCAGCCCATACTATACCAGGGGTTATAGTGGCCTAGCCCAGAGTACACCACCTTAGGCCAGAGTATACCCCCAGCCCATACTATACCAGGGGTTATAGTGGCCTAGCCCAGAGTACACCACCTTAGGCCAGAGTATACCCCCAGCCCAGACTATACCCGGGGTTATAGTGGCCTAGCCCAAAGTACACCACCTTAGGCCAGAGTATATCCCCAGCCCAGAATATATACGAGGTTATAGTGGCGTAGCCCAGAGTACAGCACCTCAGGCCAGAGTATATCCCTAGCCCAGACTATACCAGGGGTTATAGTGGCCTAGCCCAGAGTACAGCACCTCAGGCCAGAGTATATCCCCAGCCCAGATTATACCCGGGGTTATAGTGGCCTAGCCCAGAGTACAGCACATTAGGCCAGAGTATATCCCCAGCCCAGACTATACCCGGCATTATAGTGGCCTAGCCCAGAGTACACCACCTCAGGCCAGAGTATACCCCCAGCCCAGACTATACCCGGGGTTATAGTGGCCTAGCCCAGAGTACACCACCTCAGGCCAGAGTATACCCCCAGCCCATACTATACCCGAGGCTATAGGGGCCTAGCCGAGAGTACACCACCTTAGGCCAGAGTATATCCCCAGCCCAGACTATACCAGGGGTTATAGTGGCCTAGCCCAGAGTACAGCACCGTAGTCCAGAGTATATCCCCAGCCCAGACTATACCTGAGGCTATAGTGGCCTAGCCCAGAGTACAGCACCTCAGGCCAGAGTATATCCCCAGCCCAGACTATACCAGGGGTGATAGTGGCCTAACCCAGGGTACAGCACCTCAGGCCAGAATATACCCCCAGCCCAGACTATACCCAGGGTTATAGTGGCCTAGCCCAGAGTACACCACCTCAGGCCAGAGTATACCCCCAGCCCAGACTATACCCGGGGTTATAGTGGCCTAGCCCAGAGTAACACACCTTAGGCCAAGTATAATCCCCCCAGACTATACCCGGCATTATAGTGGCCTAGCCCAGAGTACAGGACCTCAGGCCAGAATATACCCCCAGCCCAGATTATACCCGGGGTTATAGTGGCCTGGGCCAGAGTACACCACCTCAGGCCAGAATATACCCCCAGCCCAGACTATACCCGAGCTATGTAGTGCCTAGCCGAGAGTACACCACCTTAGGCCAGAGTATATCCCCAGTCCAGACTATACCAGGGGTTATTGTGGCCTAGCCCAGAGTACAGCACCGTAGTCCATATATCCCCAGCCCGACTATACCTAGGCTAGTGGCCTAGCCCAGAGTACACTACCTCAGGCCAGAGTATATCCCCAGCCCAGACTATACCTGAGGTCTATAGTGGCCTAGCCCAAGTACCACCTCAGGCCAGAGTATCCCCAGCCCAGATATACCAGGGGTGATAGTGGCCTAACCCAGGGTACAGCACCCTCAGCCAGAATATCCCCAGCCCAGACTATACCCAGGGTATAGTGGCCTAAGCCCAGGTACACCACCTCAGGCCAAGTATATACCCCAGCCCAGCTATAACCCTGGGTATAGTGGCCTAGCCCAGAGTACACCACCTCAGGCCAGAGTATATCCCCAGCCCAGACTATACCCGGCATTATAGTGGCCTAGCCCAGAGTACAGCACCTCAGGCCAGAATATACCCCCAGCCCAGATTATACCCAGGGTTATAGTGGCCTAGCCCAGAGTACAGCACCTCAGGCCAGAGTATATCCCCAGCCCAGAATATACCCAAGGCTATAGTGGCCTAGCCCAGAGTACACCACCTCAGGCCAGAGTATACCCCAGCCCAGATTATACCCAGGGTTATAGTGGCCTAGCCCAGAGTACAAAGCAAACAACCGTAGTCCAGAGTATACCCAGCCCAGACTATACCTGGCTATGTGGCCTAGCCCGAGTACACTACTCAGGCCAGAGTAATCCCCAGCCCGACTATACCTGAGGCTATAGTGGCCTAGCCCGAGTACAGCGCACCTCAGGCCAGAGTATCCCCAGCCCAACTATACCAGGGGTGATAGTGGCCTAACCCGGGTACAGCACCTCAGGCCAGAGTATATACCCCCAGCCTGACACCCAGGGTTATAGTGGCCTAGCCCAGAGTACACCACCTCAGCCAGAGTATACCCCCAGCCCAGACTATACCACGGGTATAGTGGCCTAGCCCAGAGTACACCACCTCAGGCCAGAGTATATCCCACCAGCCCAGACTAACCCATTATAGTGGCCTAGCCCAGAGTACAACACACCTCAGGCCAGAATATCCCCCAGCCCAGATTTACCCAGGGTTTTAGTGGCCATAGCCCAGAGTAACAGCACCTCAGGCCAGAGTATATCCCCAGCCCAGAATATACCCAAGGTATATGGGCCTAGCCCAGAGTACACCACCTCAGGCCAGAGTATACCCCCAGCCCATATACCCAGGGTTTAGTGGCCTAGCCCAGAGACACCACTCAGGCCAGAGTTACCCCCGCCCAGACATACCCGGGTTATAGTGGCCTAGCACAGAGTACCAACTCAGGCCAGAGTATACCCCCAGCCCAGACTATACCCGGGGTTATAGTGGCCAAGCCCAGAGAACACCACCTCAGGCCAGAGTATACCCCCTTTAGGATAATTACTTATTTTTTCTACATTCTATCGGGGTTTCAGCTCTGGTAAGTTAAGTGAGAAACCTAAGTGTTTCCAAACACATATATTTACTGTAAGGCTTCATTCCCACATTGAGGTTTTCTGATGCAGTTTTGTAGCAGGTGTGGATACGGGGGTATAATCTGGGTTAGCCTGCTACACTGGTATAACCTTAGGCTCTCAAGGCTTTGTTGAGAGTTGCAGTTTTACAGTAGGTTGGAAATCACAGTTGTATCCCAGATCACAGCGCGAATACTAATAGACTATTCTTGATGGACTCTTTGCCAATTTTGGAAGTGTCCCCAGTTACCTGCAACATTGATAAACTGTCTACATAGAGGTTGGTTTTGGCTCTTTTAAGTAAAATCTAAAGATGCCGCATCAGCAGGAACTTCTTGACTTAATTAAGGCCTATAAGGCATATATGATAAGTTCAATTTCACACTTGAAGAAGAGAATTTGTCTGGCTGAGTGGTTATGGGACATGGTTTCCTCCAGAAGCCCTCTGATAATATTCATGTAGAGCACCACGCAGCTGTTTACTGGTAATTAAAACCATGTTTACTCACTGAAATGTGACTATCCTAGGGAAACTCCATGCCTCTCGCCTCGCCGCCTCTACAGCCAAGACAGCTTTGCAGAAAATAATCTCTTAATTACGAAATTAGGTCATCCACTTTGGTAAATTACTTCACAGTAAAGACAATCAGTCAACTTTTCAACCAGGCGGAGGCTACAAGCTGTAGATAATGCTTAGAATTGTATACCCCGGGCATACAGCAAACAGGGGAAAAATTGGAAATGTGAATGCAAAAATCTTAATGGTTCACATTTTAACGACCCCTTCATTGGATTGATAATAGTTGGTCATTAGGGGTGGAACATCGAGGAGCTATGGGAACCCTTGGGAAACTGCTCCTCCATGCGTCCTTTTCAAATATATGAATAACTCCCCTCACTCAGGATTGGCTGTAGAGCAGCAGGGGGCGTCGCTAAGCCAAGTGATGGGTGTTTTCATATATTTGAAAAGGACACATGGAGGAGCTGTTTCCCAAGGGTGGGGGGGACTGCTCCTTTCCAGCCACTCCCAGTGGACAAGTGCATTGTCACACAGCAGATGCTAATGAAAGGCACAATATAACATATCTTTTTTTCTGTAAAACCAATTTTTAATACAAAAACACTTTGGCAGTGTATGTACTATGCTCTGTGGGGACTGGGGGAGTGCTAAAAATGGGTCTCCTGGTGACAAGTTCCCTTTAAGGCTGTTCATACACAGTAGACCAAAGTTGGTAGAGCACATGTTTGGCTGGCAGCTACCTCTCCTGACCCCTTCCCCTTTATTCTTAAAGGGTTCAGGGGAGTAAAAATTGGCCAAACTTGAAAATTTTTGATACATGCTGCTTTTGTACCAAAAATTGTGTTTTTTAAGTTTTGAAGCTAAAACCCTTTGTATTACAGATTAAATACTTTCCTCCATCCTTACCTCGCTCCTGCTGGTGCCCAATACTGGCCTCATCTGAACACTGATGAGACCAGTGATGAGCTGCAGCGTCTGTATACAAACAGAAACCAGCAGTAAATCATATTAAAGTCTATTAGTTAGGAAAATAAATCATACACAAAAATTGGAATAAATAATGCAGCACAACATGTGTTTTTTTATCTCTCCGATCTTTTGCTTTGTGGATTTGGAAAGTTTCCTGTCGGATCAGACGCTCTCTTTGATGTTCTGTAGCGGCAGATGGCAATGCTAGTTTTTGTTTGGATAGTTAATGCCTTAGAGGTGGTGGGATATCACTTTCTGTATAATAGGACCGGATTCCTTCAATACATTATGGATATAGGTAAGTAAGAGAGGTTGGGCCCCTTAGCACACATCTGCATGGGGCCCCCTTTTCCTTTAAAAAACAAATATATCTGTATATGCACACATGTTCATACAATTAAATACATTTATATACTCTTGTATACACAGATTAGTACACACCTAAACACTTCAGCACACTTATACACTCATATACATGTATATACTTATACATACAGTATATACACATCTTCGCAGTCTTCTCATCCCAAGTGGGTCAGAGGCCACCGATCTGACTTCACGCTGCACAGTTCTTGCTAATCACATAGGGCAGTGGTGGCGAACCTATGGCACGGGTGCCAGAGGTGGCACTCAGAGCCCTCTCTATGGGCACCCGCACTTGCAATCACAGGCAGCCCAGGACCCTAGAAGGAAGCTACAATGATAATACAAACTTCTTCTCCTTCTTTCTACTGTATTGGTGTCCTCAGGTGCCTATACAATTTAAACCTGTGAAAGACCAGGGAGTAATAAGTTTCTGCTTAAATTGTCGTATCGGCACTTTGCAAAAAATATGCAGGTTTTGGTTGTAGTTTGGGCACTCGGTCTCTAAAAGGTTTGCCATCACTGACATAGGGGAAGTAGATGGTAGGAAGTAGAGATGAAAGATTCCTGGTGCTACTGTCCTGTTATCCCCTACTGGACATTTCTGATCTGAGCTGCCGATTCAGGTGTATTGCGGAACATGTGCACTGTTCTATATATAATGGGGCTCATTTACTAAGGGTCTGCGGACCGCGCTTTTCCAACGTTTTCCAATTTGCAGGGGATTGTGCTGCACGCAATCGTATTTTGGCGCAGCGTATTTTGAACTCCGACAGACCTGAGCGGGAAGCGGTGCATGCAGGAAATCAGGCGCACGATCTACGTGAATTGTCGGACATTCCGGATCAGGGATCGCGACATGGACAGGTAAGTAAATGTGCCCCATTATGGTGTACAATGTGGTGATAATGGGGCTTATTTATTAAGGGTCCGCAAACCGCACTTTCACTCTCACGCTTTCAGGTTTCGCATGGCTGGGACAGGTATTTACAATTGGATTAAGTCGCACGTGATTGGATTTTGGCGCAATCGCGCCGGCAACAGAAATTGGTGGGCGGGCTGTTGGACGATCTGACGGATTCGGACTGAGCGCGGGATTTAACTTTAAAATTGTTAAATTGTTAAATCCTCCATTCTTTAGTGCGCCTGGTCTGATGCCAGGCCCCCTGTCACTGTGGGCCCAATAGCAGCTGCGTTGGCTGCTACCGCTGTATAGGCACCTATATCAGTGTATTAAAGTATATGCACATATATGCACCAAGTGTATATGAGTGTTTTGTTTGCACAGGGTTTAGTGTAATGTCATCATATTTCTCCATAACATAGAGTGTTTGCGTGGGTTTCCTCCGGTTTCCTCCCACACTCCCATTGGGGGCAGGGAGTGATTTGGCAAGTTCTGTTTAGCGCTGCGTAATCTGTGTTCGCTATATAAATAAAGGAATTATTATTATTATTATTATTATAGTATATCATTAGTGTATTTTAGTTTACCTTAGTTTAACTTGTGTTCATCTATACTGATCAAATCAGACATGGAACCGCATTGCTGGATATATGGTCTCTCATGTCCAATATTTATGCACAGAGCAATGAGTAATTTCTGTAAAACATTGTAGTCTAATCTAAGCTATGACATCAGATATGGCTATATCACCCCCAGCTTTCGTTCCATATACCCAAGGCAGCCTGGCTTGTTGGTACCTGATACCCAGCTGTCACCCAGCTTTAAGGACCTCCAGTATAAAGGTAGTAGCCTACAAACCTACCCTGATACCCTGTTTTAAGGACCTCCAGTATAGAGATAGTAGCCTATCAACCTACCCTGACACCCACCTTTAAAGACCTCCAGTATATAGGTAGTAGCCTACAAACCTACCCTGACACCCTGCTTTAAGTACCTCCAGTATATAGGTAGTAGCTTACAAACCTACCCTGACTTCCAGCTTTAAGGACCATCCCAATCTACTCTCCATGGCTAATCCATGGCACTAGTTGCTCCATTTCTTTGCTGTAAGCTCTTATATGATGGTTCCTGCTGCTCCTGACTCTCATATTGAATTTTGCTGAAGTATAATGTGTTTTCTTCTAGTTATCACAGCATGTTTTTCCTCAAATTATCCAAGACTAGATAAGACATTAGGGGGAATGCTATGCGTGAGGCGTATATACAGGCAATCACAAAGGCTTTACTATGGAAGGACCATCTGTACATTACACACAATATGAATTCTAAAACACAAACCCAAGAGAGGAACCACTGTTGCTTAGGATCTATAAAAAGTAAAACAAGATAATCCCAGCAAAACAAGGACGGGATCCATTCCCTGGAGAAGAGGCGCTGGTGAATAATAGAGAGAACATCTGCTGGAGAACATTATCCATTTCCATGATTCATAAGTCAGCAGAACAAACAAGGACTTACCTGATGTAGCCGCGCATAATAACACTCACCTCCCCTTCCTGTATTCTGCCACTAAGGCGTAATCTCAGAAAATTACGGAGATTGGCTCTTATTGCATTTACAGTGTATATATTTATTTCCATCCTTGACTATAGCCTATAAACAAGCGTGAAATTAACAAGCAATCTATAAATATGTATAAAGTGTATACTGAATTATAAGCCAAATTGACTATAACCTAAGGCACCTAATTTTACCCCCCAAAAAATTATTGACTCGAGTATAAGCCTATGGTGGGAAATGCATTGGTCACAGCCTCCCCTCACTGATAGGTTGCCTACCCCACTCATTAGATACCCTGCAGCCTACCCCCAGTGTAAAGGTTAGCCCGCCACACTGTTCCCAGTATATAGATAGCCCAGTATATAGCTCCAGTATATAGGTAGTACAGGACACTGTCCCCAGTATATAGGTAGCCCAGCATACTGTCCCCAGTATATAGGTAGTACAGCACACTGTCCCCAGTATATAGGTGGCCTAGCACACTGTCCCCAGTATATAGGTAGCCCAGCACTCTGTGCTTAGTATATACTATAGGTAGTCCAGCATATACCTCCAGTACATAGGTAGTACAGCTCACTGTTCCAAGTGTATAGGTAGCCCAGCACACTGTCCCTAGTATAAATGTAGCCTAGCATATACCTCCAGTATATAGGTAGCTCAGCACACTGTCCCCAGTATATAGATATCCCAGCACACTCTCTCATGTAGGTAGTCCAGCACATGACTCCAGTATATAGGTAGCCCATTACATGCCTGCAGCATATAGGTAGCCTAACCCATGCCCACAGTATATAGGTAGCCCAGCACACTGTTCCTAGTATATAGGTAGGGCAGCACCCTGTCCCCAATATATATGTAGCCCAGAACACTATTCCTAGTATATAGGTAGCCCAGCACATGCCTCCAGTATATATGTAAGCCCAGCACAGTTCATACAATGTACAAAATAGCTCTTTAACTGAAATGAAAGGTTTCTCTGTCTTTTTATACCTTGGTTGACCTCCATCAGGGTTCTGATCAGTCGGGGGTTAAGTATCAGCTCCATTATTTTGTGCTAATAGTGTGACATCATACAATATATTAAGATTTATAACTAAGTAATACATCTGGTTGTGATGTAGGAGGTATGTTGTATGCTCTGAATCAGAGTTCTCCTCCCAGCACCCTCCAGATTCACTGAGAAAGAGTTTCTGCAGCTGCATAGCCCTCCTCCATGTCCTCGTTGATATTACTGTCTGTATATTTACAGAAAAAAATAACTATACGATCAGAAGAGAAGATATTTAAGTTTTACTTATTCACATTTATTCACCTGACTTAAGCAAAAAGTTCTCACATTATGCAAATGTTAATAAACAGTAAAGCAAAGAATAGTAAAAAAGTTCCCAACACATTCATCTTGTAGGGTAATACATGAGGCAGATCATCATTGTGTAAGTAGATGCTGTAAATAGTCATTTAAATGTAAATTATTTACTTGTTTTAGGTGTTGGATGTTTGTCGTAGATTGCCTACAGCTCCGGCTAGATACTCCGGCTAGATAGTGTACAAGGCGTGGAGGTGACATCGGTGCCATCCATAGGTCGTTCTCGCCTTCGTTATGAAGTAAAGAGAAGACCCGACTTGTTTCTTTGCAAATTAGTATGTGTTTATACAAAATGTAGCCGACAAAGAGGAGATATTTCACATTGATGGGGGTAATAAAAAAGGCAAAATACAGCCGGTGCACTCCCAGGAAGTACTGGTTCTGTGCGGAGGACAAATTACCATTAAATTGTTCCATAATTGTACAATAAATTTGGTTAACGCTGTAGACTCATTACAATATTATGCATGGCTGGCTGAAAAGCAGATTACAGCTGAACTTGTACTTGCGGATGCTGAGCAGGGATATCGAGCTATTTCCTACACTACATTAGCATTTACCAAAAAAAAAAAATTCTTAACGGGAAACACAGATTTATACAGGACTTGGAACCAGTAGCGATATCCATGCATAATGATGAGGAATAATATTAAACGAGTGAGGAGTCTTTTGAAGTTAACTTTGTGTTAACCTCTGAAAAGCTTTGCAATGAACTAAAATTCGGAGGGAGAAATTCATCAGAAAACCGTGGCCATAGTCATGGCACTGGGGAAAAAGATGGTAATGCTTAAAGGGAATCTGTCAGGGGTAGTAAAGATACTAAACCACCCACACAGGTCCTCATAGGATAATATCAGGATGGGTCATGTGACAACTACATGTTTAAAGGGAACCTGTCAGGGGTAGTAAAGATACTAAACCACCACTTTTTGTCCGAAATAGACTAATTCTGTCCCACACTTTTATACTTACCTAGAGATCTATCAATGGACTCATCTATGGTGCTCTCAGTACCTGCATGGGCAATGAAGTCTTGGTATGTAATCCCAACTTCTGTGAAGATCTCTTCAGGTGCCAGGAGACCGCTCTATTTTAAAGTTTACAGAAGTTTCAAGTTATACATTACAAGTTGATTGATGAGGGTCCCCAATGGTCATGAGAACAAGACCTCAGGCAATCTGGAAATTGGGGATCCTGTTCTTACCAATGGGTGGAGTGGCAGGTAAGGCATGCATCCGGCCACTCTATTCAATACATGTTGTAGATAGCCAATCGCTATGACCCGGTTGACCTGCTTTAAACAAAGATGTACCTAATTTTTTAACAAATCTTTAATTGACCTTTAATTGACAGCATGTATACATGATAAACACCCCTATTTAATACTACTAGATTATAAAGTGATTCCTCCACAAGCTCTATCTCTAACTCTCCCTGAGCCTATGGTAGCAGCATGCACTCAGCTCCTACTAAATCCTCCTCCCCTCTCTATAGACATTGCACTCAGCTCCTACTAACTCCTCCCCTCCCTATAGACTTTTCACTCAGTTCCAACTAACTTCTCCCCCTTCTCTCTCTAAAGACTTCACACTCATCTCCTCCTAAATCCTCCCACTCCCTCCCCTATAGACTTCACACTCAGCCCCTACTAACTCTGCCCACTCCTCTTTCTATAGACTTTACACTCAGTTCCAACTATCTCCTTCTCTATCTAAAGTCTTTGCACACAGCCCCTACAGCTTCTCCCCCTCTTCTCTCTATAGACTTTGCACTGAGCTCCTATGAACTCCTCCCCCTCCTCTCTCTATAGACTTTGCACTGAGCTCCTATGAACTCCTCCCCCTCCTCTCTCTATAGACCTTGCACTCAGCTCCTATGAACTCCTCCCCCCCGCTCTCTCTCTAAAGACTTTGAACTCGGCTTCTATGAACTCCTCTCCCTCTACTCTCTATAGACTTAGCACTCAGACCTAACTAAATCCTCCCCTCCCCTTTCTTTAGACTTCACACTCATCTCCTACCAACTCTCCACTCTCTATAGACTTTGCAATCAGCTCCTACTCACTCTTCCCCCTTCCCTCTTTATAGACTTCTATGTAATTTGACACTTATGTGAGCTTCTTCTAAAATAATATTGACTTTGCTGAGATTTCTGGGATAATACAAGTTAAGTAGGGGAGAGAAGGAAAATAGCCAGATTACTGGAGAAAAAATGTTCTGTATTTGGTACTACTGACTTATACAACCTTTGATGCAAAGACCCTAATATAGTGTAATAGGGATGGCAACTGGATTGGTAAATTGAAAGGGGTTGATTTTTCGGTGATTGTTTGTGCTTTATTTGGTTATTAGCCAATGTAAGGTAATAATGCAATATAATGCATGTTTTTTTTTGTTTTTTTTAATCATTCCATTATAATGACCTTCCCATTATCCAGAATAGGTCATAATTCTGCAGCAACCAAGATTTAGTATATTAATTAAAATTCTCATGCCAGATGATTTTCTTTTGAAACCATAAGAGACTCTGCGCTATATATGACATTGCAACCGAATGTTTTAATGGGCGAATCTGGCGCGGTGGTCCTCCTTCTCTACGCCTCTAATGATAGTTTATGCAGTTTAGCGGAATAAATGTAGGACAGCATATGCTTGATGGAGCCTATCTCATTGATGAGCCAGATTTTTAGCTATGTGCAAATTGGCAGCAACACATAAACTTGTCAACAATTTCAGGAAAGAAATTCAACAAAAAAAATAACAAAAAGACAAAAAAATCCCCAGCGTTCTCCTCTGTTGTCATATAATACATCAAACAGATGTCTGTGAAATGCACAAATGATCTGTTCCCTGCCAATGTATCTACCAATCTTACTAAAATAGCTTCTGTTACTAATGTTTCTGCGCAATGAATGACAATCATAGAAGAGTTTCTATCTTTTGGAAAAACACCAAAGCTCTTACGCAGGACCACTCAATGGCTACAGCTTCCCAATTTACTTTGATGCGTGAGAAGGACAACAAGTGTCAAAAAGTTGCGAGAATATAAAGTTGTCACAGTCTTAAGAATGAATTGCTCTCAATCAATGTGCACTGACAATGGAAGGAAAACTGGTATGAAGGGCCGGCGTTACCCCATGGCAAGGTGGGCAAATGTCCAGGGGCCCCTACCCCACAAGGACTCCCTGGCCATATGCATATACATGGCTTTATGGCAGGGGCTTTCTATCCACCCAGAGGCTGTAATAGTACAGCCACTCTAGTAATATTACACTACAGCTGACACTCAGTGTGTGAGACACGGCCGGAAGCTTTCTCAGCACACGCTGCACAACGACCATGGATGTGCGACCACGCAAATCCTTCCCATCCGGTGGCACAAGCGGCAGAAGAAAGAAGACAGAATGAGGTAGGTAGGTTTAAGATTTATTTTTTTGCTTCTGCAACAAAATCTAGTTAAATTTAGTGGCACTTTTGAACATACTATTAGTCCTAAATAGTGGAACAAGTGTGTACATACATGACATTACTTATCCTCTAATGACCCTTAGTTTCCTGTATTATACTCCAGAACTGCACTCACTATTCTGCTGCTGGTGCACTCACTGTGTACATACATGACATTACTTATCCTTTACTGATTCGGAGTTGCATGCTGTATTATACTCCAGAGCTGCACTCACTATTCTGCTGGTGCAGTCACTGTGTACATACATGACATTACTTACCCTGTACTGATCCTGAGTTACATACTGTATTATATATACCCCAGAGCTGCACTCACTATTCTGCTGGTGCAGTCACTGTGTACATACATGACATTACTTATCCTGTACTGATCCTGAGTTACATACTGTATTATACTCCAGAGCTGCACTCACTATTCTGCTGGTGCCAGTCACTGTGTACATACATGACATTACTTACCCTGTACTGATCCTGAGTTACATACTGTATTATACTCCAGAGCTGCACTCACTATTCTGCTGGTGCAGTCACTGTGTACATACATGACATTACTTACCCTGTACTGATCCTGAGTTACATACTGTATTATACTCCAGAGCTGCACTCACTATTCTGCTGCTGGTGCCAGTCACTGTGTACATACATGACATTACTTACCCTGTACTGATCCTGAGTTACATACTGTATTATATATACCCCAGAGCTGCGCTCACTATTCTGCTGGTGCAGTCACTGTGTACATACATGACATTACTTACCCTGTACTGATCCTGAGTTACATCCTGTATTATACTCCAGAGCTGCACTCACTATTCTGCTGCTGGTGCAGTCACTGTGTATATACAGGACATTACTTATCCTGTACTGACCCCGAGTTACACCCTGTATTATACTCCAGAACTGCACTCACTATTCTCCTGGTGCAGTCACTGTGTACATACATGACATTACTTATCCTGTACTGATCCTGAGTTACATCCTCTATTATACCCCAGAGCTGCGCTCACTATTCTGCTGGTGCAGTCACTGTGTACATACATGAAATTACTTATCCTGTACTGATCCTGAGTTACATCCTGTATTATACTCCAGAGCTGCACTCACTATTCTGCTGCTGGTGCAGTCACTGTGTACATACATGACATTACTTATCCTGTACTGATCCTGAGTTACATCCTGTGTTATACCCCAGAGCTGCACTCACTATTCTTCTGCTGGTGCAGTCACTGTGTACATACATGACATTACTTATCCTGTACTGATACAAAGTTACATCCTGTATTATTATTCAGAGCTCCACACACTGGTAACAACACTGTGAATATAAATTTCATTACTTGTCCTGTTCTTATCCTGAATTCTTGGACTACATTGTATTTTATACTTCAAAAGTCTACTCAATATTCTGATCCTGGAGCCAAATGTTATACATTATAAGTCAGAGCTGCATTCAGATTTCTCCAGGTTATCATTGGAACAACATTGTTAGTTTTTCCTATAACACATTATTTTGTTATTGAGTCCCAAAGTGCAAATCAGGTGACAGGAGGTATTTAGGCATTGATCCAGTAATTAATGCTGAGAGAATGTATCTGCAGAATTGTGAATTCAGCTCTGGGGTATAATATGGACTGTAAATCAGGTTTACTACAACATCAGAAAATCAATGTACTTACAAAGTTACTTAATCTGTCAAGATAAATATAATCATGGCCATTTGTTTTGGGAATATTCTAAAAGGAGATTTAGGTTTACATATCCAAAAATCTGGGAAATTAGTGTGACTTACATTACATAAAGGAGATGGGGCATATTTATCAGGACACTGCCAGTGGCGCAGAGGCCCTGAAATAATCGCAAATGCTAGCTTATTGCTAGCTTTTGCGATTATTTTCCCCAATCCGCCACCTTCACGCCAGTGGGGCGTGAAGGGGCGTGAAGGAGGGGGGCGCGGCCGGATGAGCGGTGGGCGCGGCCGGACGGGAGTGGGCCGGCGCAGGGCGTTACTGTCCCTGCGCCTGCGCACTCGCTGATGCCGGTGACTTTTCATACGTAAAAGAAGCCTCTTGATGTATCGGGCTGCGAATTTGCAGCGGCGGGGCGATCATAAGCTGGCGCATGAGCGCCACCGTATGATAAATATCCCCCGTTGGCTCTTAGGTCACATATAAACTAAACACAGTGTCGAACTGGGGTTCCTTGGGTCCACCAGATAAATTATGCTGGAGGCCCACCCTCCATCCACTTCTAGAAAGCAGACTCTAGAATCCTCCAAATTGGGTTGTCTTCTGCTGTATCTCTGGGGTCCAGTACTGGGTTAGAGCATGGGCCCACCGGAGGATCCTCTGGTACTCTGGTGGGCCAGTCCAACACTGACTAAACATATGACCTTGTAGGGGACAAATCCTTCATCAGGCGCATTGTTCTATAGAAAATGTATATTTAAAAAAAAAAATCTAAAGTAAAAATTTTATTTGACTAAAAATGTAATAAAAAAATTTGCATCGCCAAACGACTACAAGATAAAACCAAAGAAAAGAAAGTAATGTTTTAATTTCATTTGGCTCTTCTTGTAGGGGATAACTTGTCAACTCATAGATAAACTAAGCATAGGGTGTCAATATTCCAGATATTTCAAGATGGTATTTTTTTTTTTTTTTTTTTAATTATTATTTTATGCTGTCTATTTAAACTCTCATTCTCTTGTATCCATCTCAATATCCGTGATTGTCAACATTTGTATGTCAGGTAGCAGCACTCCATCTATCAGATCACGCCTGTTACTCTTCCACTCGGCAAGCAGTAAAGCGTATTATTTCAAGAGGGGAAGCATGAATTCTAAAGGAGATTTATTACGCATTCACTTCAGAGACATTTACTTTCTGTGCAATTAAAGTTCCCTCACAGGTCACTGAATGCCTGAAGAGCTGAGAAGGACGGAGCTCTCAATTTCCTACTCTAAGTACTTAACCAAAAATTATTTCATGTACAGTTCATATATAACAGCCACGTGAAATTAAGCTCCAGCCAAATTCACTGGACAAATGAGTTTTCAAAATGTTAGGGCAGCTGAACCCTATGGAGTTTTTGGACTGATTAAAGACGGTGCCGAAAGCTAAAGACTGTCTTCTTCTCTGTCGATGTCATGAGCAAGTCGGGACATTGGCCACCGGGGAGAGTTTCTGCTCCAAAAGAGGAAGAACGAATTGAAACGAGATCAAGAACAGTGGGGAAGATTTTAATTGAAGCACATCTGCATTGGCGAGCGACAGTACTGGCACTCGTGATCTTAATAAGTAAGGATATGGTAACATGAATGCTACCCGGTGGTCAGGAAATCCTGCAGTCTGGCAACGAAAGCAAAAATGATTCCAAAGACTACAGTAATGTGTATTTACAGCCATGTAGATCTCACTCTGACAAATACCACCTACCAAAACACTGTACAGAATACACACCATGAGTTCGAGAGGGTCATGATTGAGGCATGATTGGTCAATGAGTCTCCTTGGGCCATTTATTTATTTGTCAAAGCAGGTCCTGTGACCCCCTGAAACTTCTGGCCGGGCCCTGTGCCATAAACTGGAAAAAAAGGAAACGGTAATATGGTATCTACGGTCAGGTGGGTCTTACTTAGACAAATACCACCTACCTAAACACTACAAAGGATACAGACCATTCATTGCTGTGTAATTACCTAAGGTTTAGGGAACATGGTAAAAAAGTTAACATGTATACTCGAGTATAAGCCGAGCTACCTAATTTTACCACAAAAAAACTGAGAAAATATATTGACTCAAGTATAAGCCTATGGTGGAAAATGCTCCAATTCACTTATTACATGTCCAACAGCAGAGTCCCCTTAATAATTAAATGTCCAGCAGCCGAGCCCACCTTAGTTATTAAATGTCCAGAAGCAGAGCCCTACTTAATTGTCCAGGGTCCAGAAGCAGAGCCCCCTTAAGTATTAATTGTCCAGCAGCAGAACCTCTGGATTCCTGCTCATCTTCTCATCATGCAACTTCTCCCCACCACTTTGGCCTCGCGGCTGTGTGGACGAAGGAAGGTCAATGCACTCTACCCCCGCTCACACACTATGATGTAAACAGGTGGTGACACACCGCGTCATAGTGTGTGTGGACAAGCATAGACGCACCTCTACCAGCGCTGCCGGGAAGCCGAAGCTGCAGGGAGAAGACGAGTCGTGAGGAGAAGGGGTTGCCACTCCACTAGTTTTCTAGTGGAGGAAGCACATGAATCTCTGACCAGCATGCCACTTTCAGTGTGTAGGGGAAAGGAGAGGGCAGGGAGTTGGGTGGGCCGAGGTCGGGCTGGGAGTTGGGTGGGCCCGAGGTCAGGCAGGGACTTGAGCCCACCACATTTTTTGTAGCCTTTGCCAGTAAATCGGAGGAGACTATTGCAAAGCACTGTGTGGACACTGGCGGAGTTTGTGCCTGGGGCACCTTAGTGAATATGGGTGGAGGACCACCAGCGGGGGGAATTTTAGGACTGGTATTCTAAATGGCAGTCTTAATGAATTCTCCCCATTGATTTGTTTATCCGTTCCAAATGTGTCTCAATCGACTCAATCGCTCTAAGCAACAATACTAGACGTCATCCATGTAAAAGCATGGTGCAGTTAAAAACAAAAACAACAAAAAAATCCAAGACGACCCTTTAAGGATGGAGAATGGACTATATCGATTTAAAATTGAAACCATGAGCCATTTTTCCTTTTCATAGGTCGATTTGTAAAAATGCTACAAAGAAAACCATTCCTTTTCCGGAGTTTCCAGAGCAGCAGCTCTCAGAGCGTGAATCCAGGTCAGTCATTAAGTAGCAATGGCTGAACATCATCGGAGGTGACACGGATACAATCTACATGCTGGGTTTATGTATGGATGCGGCCCGGCACTAATTCCTCCCTTGTACTGCTACACAATCCTGGCTGCCCTGTGCCACGGAGGCTGTGGATACTGAGCACTAGAAGCCGCGGGGCATGACACTTCCTATAATACTACACAGAAGTGTACATCTCATTAGTTGTGCTCCTCTCAGTATAATGCTCTGGACAGATATTTCCCAGCATATATACTGTATATTTTCTCTATCTTGCTGAATACTACTCTTAATAAGTGTGCAACAAGGGGGTCTTCTTGTATATCTGATTCAGATATAATGTAAATGTGCTCGGCTGTATGTAATCAATTTGCCTGCAGCACCCCCACAGGAGAAATTAAGTATTACAAGCTTTCTAAATAAATAGTGTTTGCTATCGGTGTAAGGCACCTTCACAGCAGATTCAAAGCACATTCACGGTGAGACATGGCAGCCTGACCATGATTATTAAAAGTCAATGGAAGTCATCAGCTACCACCGATGCATCACAGCCCACAAAAAGTCCTGCACTCTCCCTACTATAGGGGACCTCATTTATTTATCAACATTTACAAATAATGCATTTGGCAATTATTATTATTATTATTATTATTATTATTATTATTATTATTATTATTATTTGTTACAAAAAGTCTAAGACAATTTTTGCTCACAGACCCTAAGCTTAAATGTTAATGTATTAGACCCATAGACTCTAGGAGACTTATGGCCATGGGCCCTCGGGTATTGATCTAGAGGCGGCACCAAATGTGTCTTTTTTTTCTCTTAAACAAAAATACCCATTTATTTTTGAACATGAAATCTATATTTTTTCAAATATAATCATGTCATCATCTTTTGGATCATTAGAACTCTCCAAACGCTGAATTCCATTGTGAATTTCTTGTGACTCTATTGCTGGTAGAAACATTGGACTCAATGGGAGTCATTTACTAAGGGCCCGTTTCGCGTTTTCCCGATGTGTTACCCGAATATTTCCGATTTGCGCCGATTTCCCCAGAATTGCCCTGGGATTTTGGCGCACGCGATCGGATTGTGGCGCATCGGCGCTGGCATGCACGCGACGGAAATCGGGGGGCGTGGCCGAACGAAAACCCGACGGATTCGGAAAAACCGCCGCATTTAAAAAAAAAATTGGTCGCGGAGCTTGCACTTACCTTCACTCAGCCCGGCTCGGTGAACTCCAGTGCGTTCTGATGCTTTTCAACGCAGCAGCGCCACCTGGTGGACGGTGGAGGAACTACCTTAATGAATCCCGGCCGGACCCGAATCCACCGCAGAGAACGCGCCGCTGGATCGCGAATGGACCGGGTAAGTAAATCTGCCCCAATGTCTGTCTAATAATGGCACTTCCCTTACATGGGCCCCTCATGTCCAAGTAGCTACTTGTAACATATTGCGTCAGCTCTCTCTTCCCTGCAGCTCCATCCTCCTTCTCCATGCTGCCTCCTGCTGACAGGCTGGAGGTGGGCAATTGTAAAACAGCTATAGCATGTGCACTATAACACTAAGGCTACATTCACACTGCCGTTGCCCGCCCGTACCGTATCGTAGCGGGCAACGGCAGTGCACGGAGAGAGGAGGAGGAGGTGAGCACAGCGCCTCTCCGTAGAGATACATGGCGCACGGCGCCGTATTACGGTAAAAGATAGGCCATGTCGCACGTGTGCTGCACCGTACCGCTCCCGTAGGGCGCTGTGCGCCCATTGTCGTCTATGGAGGACGTATATCGGCCATATATACGTCGGCCGTATATACGTTCTCCATACGGTAGTGTGAATGTAACCTTAGATGTACAGTTTTGTTATTTTAAAGAAGATAATCTCTGTGCCACAGAAATAGCTAAACAGTTAAAGTTGCAGCCAGGTGGGAACTGTATGGGTAAAGATATTTCTGGTAATTAAAAGGACACCAAAACTTTGTTTCTAGGTGCCACAGTTTAATTTTACCCCTTGCAACTGGGGTTTATTTTCAGGATAAGGTTGAAATCTTAACCCTCCATCCATACATTTTTTAAGCTTTTATATTCTTTAGGTTTCAGCTACACACAGAGCAGTACAATAAAAATAACTCTTAACATACAATACTTACAGCCACGGGATATTAAACCCAGGATTTTAATATGTAGTCTGTATGGGAATATTTATTCTCATTTCCGAATTTTTGGTATAAAAACAAAAGTTAAATTGTGAGTTTGATGCATTATTTGCTCTCAGGGGTCGCTCTGGTCCCTGGATGTCAGCCAATGTAGGATATTATCTACCATCATGCGGGGTGAATTGCTAAAATATAGCCATAACAACCAGTGTAATGCCTCAATATGTTTATTACAGTTCTGTAAAATGAGGCATTGTGTAATAGTATTCAAATACAGATGTGTCCATTTTTACATTTGTTTTTGGGTTAATAGATTCTGAGATTTGGGAGAATGACCTTAAAGGGAACCTGTCACCGGTCACCTCATTTTCACCAAAGACAGGTTACACAAGCCCATTACACCTGCATTGTACTTCTGCCTTTCTGCTTTCTCCAAGCATTTGCATTACAATATAATTGTGTGTTATAACTTACCTTGCACCTTGACAGAATCCTCTGTATAGTCCCAGGGGTTGGGCTTTGGTTTGGAAGCATTTCATAAAACGATGTGTGACTTATATGTGCTGCAGACTGTTCAGCTCTTGGTCCCCACCTTTGTGCTCCTGTACAGCCCCGCCTTCCTTCTCCTTCACAGAGCTCACAACCTGGTGAGATGACATCATTGGGAGAGGGAGGAGCTATAGAAGGGCACAAAGGTGGGGGCTGAGAGCTGAGGAGTGAGCAGCACAGACAAGTCATGTGTTGTTTTTTAAATGCATCCGAACCAAAGCCCAACCCTAGGGACTACACAGAGGATTCTGTCAAGGTGCACGGTACATTATAACACACAATTATATTGTACAGCAAATGCTTAGAGAAAGCAGAAAAGAATTTGCAATGCAGGTGTAATGGGCTTCTTTAGTTAAAATGAGATCCCTGGTGACAGGTTCCCTTTAATAATACTAACAACGCAGGGATGTAACCAAAATGATAGAAACAGACCAAACTAGCAGATAATAGAAATTACAGCAGCAGGACAAGAGAATATTGACAATGTTGGAGGCTGTGACCAATTTATTCTTATCCTTATTGTAAATACGGACAGAACTGAATAGGACAAGCCCCATCCCATAAAGTTTAACAAAATCTCTCACACTAATTTGTAAATGATGGCAATGACCACAGCAGCAGCACAGTAGTGTGTTGATCTTGAGGAAGACAGTGACCTGCTAAGTTATTTAGAGGACGACACAAAGAAATTGACGTAACTCAGAAAAGCCAAAAAACAAAACAAAACCCAGAGCTCCATGTTAGACTAAATAGTATTACTGTCATATACTTATGGTGTCTCCCTCTTCATCAGTAGGGATAAAGGATGAGTTTGGCCGAACTTGATCCTGAAAGTTAGGTTTGGGTGCAATTTCGGAAACCCGAACGCTGCCCCCCACTGGTAACTCCTGTGATTGTTGCTGGCACGTATCGCTGGAGTTAACCTGTACAAGGCGCCAGCATTTTCTTTAGGATGCTCTCACCTATGATGTCATCGGCAAACCTCCATCCTAGGAAATGTGGTGGCACAGCTGCTATGTACAGACCACTGGCAGCTTTGCTGACATCATTTAAACACCCAAGACCGGTGTGACTGGCAGACAGGGGCGGAGTAAGCCTGCCATGGGCGCTGGGCTGTATGAATATTATAGCCCCTACTAGTCTGGAATCACTTCATACATCTGGTACTAGAATCAGCTTCTTGGGGAAGGGAGGATAAGTCCCTTCCCCCTGCTTAGGTATCAGGACATTTGGAGGACCATCAAAGGTCCTGAAATGGCTCCTGTGTAAATGTGTATTGAGAGAAGCAACAGATGTACAAGGATTTCATGGGTAAAGGCTCTTTTCAGTATAAAATTTGGTGGATACTTTGGGTGGCCATGGGCCTGGGCTGCTGCCCAAACTGGCTATATTATAGTCCACTACTGCCAGCAGATGGTTGAGCCATAACACCAAACACGCAATATTCAGCACAGACCTGAACAGTGCGGGTTCGGGTCCGCTCATCCTCTGCAATCAATATCAGTTTGATGTGTGTCTGACACCCAGCTCTCTACAGATCAGCTGTTCCCAGCACACAGAGGACAGAGATCTGTTCTGTGTTGAGTGGCCAGACCAGGGAACTGCAGCTTGGCTTGCCTCTAAGGCTCCCATGCCTCCTTCAACTGTAAAGAAGATGGCACCATATTGCCCAACCCGCGGGCTGTTTAAGCCAGGGGGTTTCAGGACTGGCCGTGCTCTATAGCTTTAAGAGGAGCACGGCACGCCACGCACACCTCCCACCCGGCACCACTTTGCCAGCGCCTTCCGCTGGCCACACGGGGTGGGGGGGCAGTGTCCGTGGATATTTATTCCCGGGCGTGGAGCTTCCTGTCCTCTTTCAGGACTCCAGGTGGGGCCTGGCATGCTAGGTGAAAGTAGGTAGGGTCTAAAGTTCCCCATTGGACCACCTAGTTTTTACTTTGTTAAAGATTAAAGATGTGGCCAACCCCCCACTTTTTCTCCCAAGATACTTGTTTGTGCCTTTATTTCGAGCCGGGTGGGAAAGAATAACATTAGTACGGCCAGTCTACCATGGTTAGTTCAATACCCTAATAGGGTCACCCAAATTGTTATTACCCTGGTAAACTTTCCCCTTCCACCAGGTGGTATCTTGAATCAAATGACAGCCACTTTTGAGATCTCCCGTCATGTACGGCGTCTTGTGATCTTCTAGAGGGTCAGGAGGCCTTGTGGCAGAAGGGAAAAGTTTACCAGTGCAAGTACAATATAGGTGACACTGTGAAGGTACTGTACTTACCTTGTTAAAATTTCTGTTATGTGGCCTACCCCTTTAAGGATATGAAAGTATAATCTTTCATGTGTTTTATAGAAATTTTTTGCGGTGTGTGTTTCTGTACTTCTACTGTGATTTATGTAAAATCAAATATCTGCTACTGAGGACTGGATTTTGTACAATACAAAGAATAACCTAATGATACGAGGAGAGATCAGACAAGGAAATACATTTTAAAGAGGCTGTAAAACTTTGGAGTCTTCTCTCCTTGTATACACAGCTGATCCCTACAGTTTTTTTCCCGTCAATTAACCCCTCAAAATGGGTAAAATCAAATTCAGATCTTGCAATCAAGGATGAGAGTGATATCATCTCCGCTGCCAAGAAGAAAGTGGCATAACCGAGGCAGAATGTGTTATTAATAATTGGAAGTGACACTGTGGCAAAGCAAATGAAAGATTCTATTTTGGAAAACAAGCAGTGTTCCAGCACAGGGACTATCAATCCCATGATACCTCGGTATTGTCAGTGTAAATACTTGTTCTCCTCGCTATAGCTTCATCTTTAGTGCCATGTTTGCTGTTATATGCCATGTATAGGGCTGAATACAAAACACAGGCTTTCAGATCTCTAAGTTTCTTATTATAATGGATCTTGACTACATTCAGATTTCATATTTCATTTGTCAATTGCAACTCTGCTGTAGATAAAATTGACTTATTGCCAGTGGAGTAGCTAAATGGGAACGGGGGGTAAGTTATTACATGGGCACATTGTGTGGAAGTGGCCAAAGGTCTCTGTCTCATAAAAAGACATTAGTATTATATATTGTACATGATAATTGGGAGCTCTAATAGACCGAATATGACCTGTGATGATAAGAGGCAGAATTCCTTTTATCTTGTCAGGAAGATAAGAGGTTTATGACACTCACTTACTTCCCCATGGGGAGAACATGCACGCTCAGGTGAGCTGGACATGCCTACAGCAGGGCCATAACTACAGTGGTAGCAGCCATAGCCGCTGCTATGGGGCCCGCAGTGTCAGGGGGCCCCGGATTCTGATCTGCACTACTAAAGAATAGAGGAAGTGCATATATATATATATATATATATATATATATATATATATATATATATAATACTGCATATCATCAAGCTCAGATAAGAAAAATTGGGGTCAATGGAGTTGACAGCAGAACAGCAGGAGTAGGGATCTCTCATCTCTAATTCCTGCCATGTACTTCCTTTCTGTGGTCAGCAGCTACTGGCACAGTAAATTTATATATCAGTGCATAAATGTGTTTTAATAAGTGTATAAATATGTATGTCTGTGTAAGTGTGTATAAATGAGTGTGTACAAATATATACATTTTTTTTGAGGGGGAAGGGGCCCCATTCAGAAGTCTGGTATGGGGCCCTGCATATCCTAGTTACGCCCCTCACCAATATCTATGATACAACATGTAATTTTTCTCCACTGTTGCAAGGATACGATTGGTGGACGCACTTACAGGGGAGTACGTCATCTTGCTCCTCCCCTTGTAAACGGGGGGAGGAGTGAACAGATAGAGGAGGAGGTCCACAGTGATGTCACTGTCCTTACGTGTACTGTGACATCACTGAACATCGGTAGTAACCAACCACTGCATGCTGCCGATATTCAGGGAGTTTCCCCCATTGTTGTCACTATCCTTATCACTAGGGACATAACTGAGTGCATGCTCAGCAGAGGCCAGGGGTGGATGCAACATTTCACATCCGTCCCCCCACTTTGCATGGTCTCCACTAAGCCGATACCTCACTCAGGAGAAGGAATCAAGATGGAAAGATGTAGCTTTCGGCATCTTCCCAGCCTGTGTTTCCAATAGTATGTGTCATATACTTTGCAGACAAAGGCAAAAAGAAGGTCTATGTCTATGGGTACACTGAGCTGATACAACAGGAGCTTTCCTGGCATAAGCGCTGAACGTATATATAGAATGAGTAGTGAATGTAGCCGTAGTCTACATGGTTAAACAATGGAAGATATATGGCAGTGCTTCCCAAAACATAAAATATTACATTTTTATGGTTTACAGTAAGGACTGGCTGGTTCCATCATCAACTTTTTCCTGGGAGCTGCCAGCACTGCGTATATCCAACCATTACAAGGTAGAACTAGGTTGAATTTATCAGCTTTGAGCTCGGGGGAAATGTGTTTTGACAGAGTTTACTTGCAGATGCATTAAATATTGAAAGACAGTTAAATGGAATTATTTAGAGTTTTCCATCCCACTGCAGATGGGCTTTATATATATTTAACGTTCTAGGTTTAACCATTGGAATGTTTGTTGGCATCAGAGAGCCGTCGCTTTATTGCCATTCCAAACATAATGGGGCAGATTTACTTACCCGGTCCTGTCGCGATCCAGCGGCGCGTTCTGTCGAGTATTCGGGTCTTCTGGCGATTCACTAAGGTAGTGCGCCTGATGTCCACCAGGTGTCGCTGCTGCGCTGAAGTGCTTCGGAGTTCACTGGAGTTTACCA
Source organism: Engystomops pustulosus (assembly GCA_019512145.1). Taxonomy (NCBI): domain Eukaryota; kingdom Metazoa; phylum Chordata; class Amphibia; order Anura; family Leptodactylidae; genus Engystomops; species Engystomops pustulosus. The sequence goes on from CM033641.1 coordinate 21,680,080, forward strand.
TCCGTTGGCGGGTGCAGGTAAGCGCGTGTCAAGCGACACATTTTTTTTTTAATTCTGCATTTTTTCCGAATCCGCCGGGATTTCCGGTGGCCACTCCCCATGATTTCCGTTGCGTGCATGCCGGTGCCAATGCGCCACAATCCGATTGCGTGCATCAAAAACCTGGGACAATTCGTCGCAAATCGGAAAAATTCGGGAAACCCGATAAAAAGCGTTTCGGGCCCTTAGTAAATTACCCCGATTGTATTACTTAAGGGACATCTACCACCAGGATGAAGGATTGTAAACCAAGTACACTTACATGCAGGAGTCCCCTCTGGCAGGATCTGCCTTTCTTTTAGCTTCTTATGCCCTAGTGCCCTTCTTATGCCTACCACTTCCGATGATGGGTATAAGCAGCAAATGCCGTGCACCAGCTCAGGGTGAGCTGGTGCCGGCGCTTATTTTCATTGTGTTTTTAAACCGTTGTAAAGCGTTTAAACGCTTTAGTAATCTTTATATACAAGTACCTTCACCACACCGTGGTCTGCCACCATTGGAAGTGGTGGGTTTCCTTTAAAAAGTATGCAAATCAGCCTCAGGGGCTCTGGGCTCCATAGCTGTTACATTATGGCTACACATTTTTATAACATTTCTGTGAAATAGGTCTTGGTGGAGGTCCAAAATACTGCACCATCATAAATCTGATGTTCATAGCAGTGGATAGACTGAGAACTAGACTAGAGAATAGATGAGTAATTGGGCAGCGCCATTCTCTGTGTAGTGGTCAGACCATGTTACTGCGGATTGGGTCCTATTCATTTATATGGGAGCTAAGCAGCAGAGTCTCAGATCAGCCGCTCTACTTAGTCCTGACATCATCGTTCCTCTGGCAGTACGGATTGATGTCTTGCTGAAGTCTACAAGCCGGGTATGCATGTGAGATGCATCAGGGTCACTTCAATGGGAGGGTTCCATAGGATGAAGGATGGGATATAGATGGAGATGGAAGGAGTGGGGTGATACAGAGCAGCGCCCTGGCAGGGCGATGGTGATCAGCTATTTAATTTACATGGAAGTAATTTTGCCGGAAAACAAGCTTTAAATTCCTACCAATTAAAATTTGCTATTTTTCAGCTTGAGGGAGGTTCCATAAATGGTTACAGAGTGGCGAGAGGGAGTGGGGGTCAACTCCCTTTACATAGAAACAGAGGATCCCCCTATGCAGAGTACATGAAAATGTATCTTCTTCTTCTGACCCAGACAACCCTTAAGAAAAGTCAGTATCTATAATTAATTTGGGTAATAATATCATAATTTATTCGCCAACACACAGATCTTTTTTTTTTAAAAATTGGCTAATTTGTATTTTACGCAGATTTTCTTCCGTTCTTAGAATTAGATGCGGCTATTATTATTGGATACATTCACACTATCTATCTGGCACCAGAATTCTTCCTCCGTTGCATCTTTGACTATTAATTCATCTTTAAAATCCATATTAAATGAGTAGATTTCACCCGTCGCGCAGAAGGATGGGGGATGACGCCTGAATGGTGGCCAGCTTTTAATTGCTATTAATAATGTATTCATAATCCTGTACGCTCATAAATTAACAACTCGACTAATGACTTAATCAAGCGAAAAGGTTATTTAAACTTTCCAAAATGTTAGCGGTAATTATTACGGAACATCTGAGCCATACACTATAGGTGTCATTATATGCCGAGTGCCACCGGTCCATGCAACTTCCTAATAATTACTGATCAAAAGGCAATTCCATTAATGAACCCACAACCTGAGGTTGTAGGCTCATCATTACCAGTAACCCCTGGTGTGTAGTGTATATTCTGGCGGTACATCATTATTTTACTTGCTTTTTCACAAAGATACTCTCGTGTAGCTTGGAGCTTAAATTTATTGTTGAACTGGGCCACTGCAATTCAATATAATTTACATAATTGAGTATGGACTGAGTAGTCTAGTCCTATGTGTCTATCACATACTTACCAACGTTATAGTTGGTACAATAGGTAGAATCCACCCCTGGATCGCACCAGACTAGGCTAGATTTCCCACTTTGGAAAGTGGCCATCAAGCAGAGGGAGGGCTTAGTGCTGAGAATGCAGGGGGAGGAGGAGACAGTGTAACAGCCTGTGAAGCTACAGCAAATAAGAGCTCTGTTAAATGTCCCCCAGAGCCCTTGAGGCTCATTAGTATAACTTTAATAGTTGATTTTAGAAGGAAGGGGGCCATGGATAACAAATAGAAGATTACCATAATCACACAGTGCCTGGGTCAGCAACCACTGTTAACGCTGGCAAAGCTGTGTGCTGCCATCTTGGATTGAATCTTCATCCCCCCCATGAGGTCATCCGGGAAGGAGGGGGGGGGGTCGATCGGTTATGCTAGACTCCCAGACCCGTCATTCAGCCTGATCTCTAAGCAACTGCCTGCAGCAGACACTAAAACTGTCATATGGTAGAAGTAATCAGACCCCTATGGGTTAAAGTACCCTTGGGGGTCTAAAAAAATAGTAAAAAAATGAAAAAGTTCAAAAAAAGTGGATAGAACATGTACTATGTCTTCCCAGTGTACGGTGCGTTAAGGTGTCACATGTGCTAAAAAACTACGGTCTGTGGGTTACTCTACCTTCTCCTCCCTCTCCCTCTCCCCTCTCAATAGACTGGAAAATTTTCTGTATGTTATGAGAAATAATAATAGCCTATTTTCTTTTTACAAATTCAGTATCTAGAAGTGAAATAATACATAATAAAATAATAAATACTAAAATGTGTAAGGGAAAAATATAAAATCCCAAAAATGACCAAACAGATACAAATACAATGGGAATACAAAATACACATATATAAATGCTGTCATGTAGAAAAAAAAAAAATCACGGTTTTGACTAAAAATAAAATCCCCCTGCAGGAATTTTTGATGTCCCGCTGGACATTTGAGAGAGATGTTGTTTGGCCTTGTATACTACTTAAAATGCTGGAAGCATCTCATATGTGGCCTTCATATCTCAAATCGTTCTCAGCAGACAGCAGTATACAATATGTCAAACATCCCCGTGTTTGCAAGCACTTAACAATGAACTTTTCTCAAGAAAACCCAAGTCAGAATTTTTAAATAAGGTGAAAGATTTTCCTCTCTCCATAAATCACTGAGAAGTGAATGACAGAGAGCACATCCGACAGGGTGACTCAAATCTACTCAAACACATTTGGAGTGTTAGGTCTCCCCAGCATCTGCCAAAAATATATCCCAGGCTTTATGACGATGGAGAATGTATCAGGCATATTTCATGGTAACATTGTGGGAAGTTGCAGCTAATGACCGCTCTGACATTTCAATCAGAAGAGGGTTTTTTTGGCCATTTCAATCAGAAGAGGGTTTTTTTGGCTCGGAATCAAAAATAAAATGTTTTTTTTTTTCCGATAGGAATTCTATTTAGAGCAATGGCGTCTCCGCTGGTTCATGGAATGATGATGTATGACGTAAGCAATAAGAATATTTCCAAAGAGCTGGCAGTCAATGACAAATTGAATACTGCGTCAGGATATCTCATTGAAGTAGAACTTCACAGACCTCAAATTTAGTAACCTGACGTAGGTAGTAGACAAGGTTGGCATTTTCTAAGAAGGCGGGAGGTATGAAGCAAAGTCACCCAGATGTTTGTGTAGTTGTTCGAGAGAAGGTTGGAGGCATAAAGCAAAGTCACCTAGATGACCATGTAGTTGCTCGAGAGAAGGTTGGAGGCATGAAGCAAAGTCACCATAGATGTCCGTGTAGTTGCTTGAGAGAAGGCTGGAGGTATGAGAAGTCACCTAGATGTTCGTGTAGTTGCTCGAGAGAAGGTTGGAGGCTTAAGCAAAGTCACCTAGATGTGTGTATTGTGAGAGAAGGTGGAGGTATGAACAAAGTCACCTAGATGTCAGTGTAGTTGCTTCGAAAGAAGGTTGGGAGGCATTTAAGCAAAGTCACGATGTCCGTTTGTAGTTGTTTCGAGAGTAAGGTTGGAGGATAGAAGCAAATTCACCTAGATGTGTAGTTGCTCTGAGGAAGGTTGAGAGGATGAAGCAAAGTCACCAGATGTCGTGTAGTTTGCTTGAAGAGAAGGTGAGAGGTATGAAGCATAAGTCCACTAGATGTTCGTTATTGCTCGAGAGAAGTTGGAGGCATATGCAAAGTCACCAAGATTGTGTAGTTGCTGAAGAAGGTGGAGGTATGAAGCAAAGTCACCTATGTCGTTGTAGTTTGCTTGAGAGAAGGTGGGGCATGAAGCAAAGTCAACCTAGATGTTTCGTGTAGTTGCTAGTTGAGAGAAGGAAGGAGGTATGAAGCAAGTCACCTCAGATGTTTGTGTAGTTGTTCGATAAGAAGTTGGAGGCATAGAAGAAGTCACTAGATGCATGTAGTTTTGTCGGAGAAGGTTGGAGGCATGAAGCAAAGTCACCTAAGATGGCTGTAGTTGCTGAGAGAAGGTGGAGGGTATGGACAAAGTCAACCTAGATGTTCGTGTAGTTGCTCGAGAGAGGTTGGAGGCATGAAGCAAAGTCACCTAGAGTGTCCTGAAGTGTGTAGAGAGAAGGTGTAGGGAAGCAAGTCACCTAGATGTTCGTTGTAGTTTGCTCGAGAGAGGTTGGAGGATGAAGCAATCCCTAGATGTTCGATGTAGTTGCTCGAGAGAAGGTTGGAGTATGAGCAAAGTCACCATAGATGTCGTGTATTCTTAAAGAGAAGGCTGGAGGTATTAAGCAAAGTCACCTAGATGTTCGTGTAGTTGCTCAAGAAGGTTGAAGGTGAAGCAAAGTCCCAAGATGTTCTGTAGTTGTTCGAAGAAGGTTGAGGTATGAGCAAAGTCACCTAGATGTTCGTGTAGTTAGCTCGAGAGAAGGTTGGAGGATGAAGCAAAGTCACTAGAGTTCGTGTATGCTGAAGAGAAGGTTGGGAGGATGAAGCAAAGTCACCTAGATGTTCGTGGTAGTGCTCGAGAGAAGTTGGAGGCATAAGCAAAGTCCCTAAGATGTGGGGTAGGTTGCTTGAGAGAGGAGGTGGAGGTCTAAGCAAGTCACCTAGAGTTCGTGTAGTTGCTCGAGAGAAGTTTGGAGGATGAACAAAGTCACCAAGATTTCGTGTAGTTCTTGAGAGAAGGTGGAGGGGGATGAAGCAAAGTCACCTAGATGTTCGTGTAGTGTTGCCGAGAGAAGGTTGGAGGATGAAGCCAAAGTCACCTAGATGTTCGTGTAGTTGCTCGAGTGAAGCTGTAGTATGATGAAGTGATTTCACCTAGATGTTCGTGTATGTTGCTCGAGAACAGAAGGCAGGAGGAAAGAGCAAGCAAATTAAGTGGTGGAGGTTCCACATGGGATACTTTATTTATCTCGGCAGGAAATTATTGGTACAATACAGTCCTTTCTTATACTATAATTTCAATACAATACAATTGAATATTACATTTACACAAATTTGGGGAACGGGAAGGGTGACTGTGGGTGGGGGACTAGGTCTGTGCATTTTACAGGCCACAAGCTGGTTGTAAAGTTCAATAGTTTTTGGAAATTTTAGTGTCCTGCTGATTGTGGTTGATTATTGGACTCAGTCGAGTGTGTGTCACATCGTAATATGTCGTAATCTGTCCTGCCAAACCTTCATGAATGGATATGGTGGTTCTCCAGAAGGGATTGGCCGCTTTACCTCATGTTTTTGTAATGTGTGTGTAAGTGTGTGTGGGGCAGGATATTAGGTTAATTGCCAATATACATCTATAATAGTTCTGCTCCGCTTTCTTGATATGTAAAGTGAAGCCTCCTGTCTTTTACCCCATCAGCCAGACATACCTGACCATAAAATGGCTGCAGATGGAGGGTCATGTGATCTCCATGAACAATCACCCTGCCAGGATCTTATGATAGTATTCATGAATATAAGACTAAGCGGTTCTTCTCCAGCCTATTTCTTTTTACTCTCTATGCAGGACCAGAGAGGATGGGGGGGGGGTATTCAGCAATGGTCACCTACGGAGAGGTATGGAATTAAACTGCAAGAAAAGTATCTGCAGTATCTGCTTAACACAAATTCTGGTTTATTGTGGTACAATTTACACTATGGGGCACATTTACTGAGGTCCTTGCGCCAGTTATCTGTCGGACTTTGCACGTTCTTTCTAGTGCAAACTGCTTGCACAGGTATTTAAGAAGTGTACGAGACATCATGTGACACAAATTTTTGCACTGAAGGAGGCGTTCCTGTTCTCAGTCGCAAAAGTGCTCCTCATTTAACATGTAAAGTCTGACAGAAATGTGTTGCACGCCCATGTTAAAGGTGCACCCAAAAAAAAGTGGGGCACTCTGTTGGGGCAGTGCAGGGAGCCCCAGATTTATTCAGAACGGGCGCCACTATAGACCAGAAAAATGCATATAGTAAATGTGTCCCTATGTGCGAAAAAAAATGTACAAAATTGAAACACAGGTTTGTCCCAAACTTTGCATGTTTGGCCCCCCATTCCCAACCCCAAACTTCATTGGAAGTTCAGGCCCGTGTTTGACCTCTTAGCCCCCTCCCCCACTGTTAGCGGACATGATCAGTGCTGGCACCCATCACAGGTGTTTAGAACGCAGTATAGAGAGTGCTGCGGCTACAAGTATGCCATTTTGGGGAGGATCGCCATCCCCTGAGGACGTTACCAGTGGCATTTTAACTGTCAGCATCAGCAATCAGTGATGGTGGGGGTTCAGGTCTGGTACCCAGGCAGAGTTTGGGTCGAACCCATATTTTAGTGTGTCCACTACTCACTATTCATGACCTTTGCTAAGAATAGGTCATTAATGTCCCTAACCTGAAAAAAACCTATGAAGCTAAAAAACAAAAAACAAAACAATGTGACTTTGTTTTTTTCCAGGCATATGTCTGTGTGAATAAGCCCTAAAGTGAAGGGTCACCAACAGGAACAAATGTTGCAATATTCTAGGAAAAGAAGTCACCATGAAAAAGCTATTGGCTGTAATGAGAAAAAAAAAATTACTAATATTTTTTACCCCTTTCTGTCTGAATTTAGGCAAATCTGAAATTACTTTTACCCCTTTTTAAAAAAAATGTATGTATTGACACAGCGTTTTTGGTCTGTCCCCAATTAGTAGATAATAGCTCGGCCGTATCTGGCGGCTGGAAATCTCACCGCCGGACCTTGTTAACATTCACTTCTCTTGACACTGAACAGGGCTTCCCACATCCTTCTCTTCACCTCCGCGCCGAGGGCCTTCAACAGGATTATCTAACGTGTTTGCAAATTAACGCTCTGACATGAAAAGAGGAAAATGGTTAATTGACAAGGCAGCCATGTGACACGTCTATAAATACACGGGCGCTTCAATGGCTGCCATCTTTGGTCATCTTGTTTACAACAGGCAGGACCATTGACGACTTCTCCTCATAGATTCTTGCTGCTCTTTCTAGAACAAGTCTCGTATTCTTGCCGGCCTTACAGCAGCGGGAGGCGGGCCAGCAGGCAGCCAGGATGTATTCTTCATCTGTCACTGCGAACACTGGGCAATTAGGAGCTTCCGCTAATAAAGAAAAGAACTTCCAAAGAAAAGGTCCTTCACAAGCTCAAGGCTGTGGGACCTGACTGTCTTGTCAACTTGAGAATTACTGTCTTTCTAATTTTTTTTTTCTCTTTTCAGTCTGATTATAAGAACTTCAACATTGGTTAATATCGAGCGGATGAAAGAAAATCCACTGTTTTATTGAGGAGAAGAGAGAGCGGGACGAGCGCTGAAGTCATTAGCTGCCGGCGGTGGGCCTGAAGGAACAGGGGCATGTGTGACAAAGGAAAGAATAGGAGGTTAAAGGGAAGGCTTCTCGAAAGTGAAATCTTGTGTCTATTTAAATATCACATAAAATAATAGTAAGGGTTAAAGGCGGTAGAAAAAATAATTCCACGCAACTCCTTTGGGGAGTGCGAGAGGACTACCCAACTTATCCCCTATCCACAGAATATGGGAAGAGGTATAGACAATTGATAGGAAATCTGTATGAGGTATGCTGCAGCTCTCTTCAACTCTATGGGTTGGCCAGAGGAGTTATATCTGTTGTAATGATGATAATGTTTAAAGGTAACATGTCACCACACTTTTCACAAATACAGCTAGTGACAGGTTCCCATAGAGCCCTATTAACTAGCTGACACCCATCTTTTAGCTAAATGTTGTATCCATCACATCCCCATAAAATCAACTTTGTTATCTTAACTGGCATACAGCCAGATCTAGCACGATTCAGAGGGGATGTGTCCTGCTTGGTAAAGTCCAGTGGCTCCTCCCTTCACCTCCTCAGCATTTAGGACCGCATGTCATGTGACCAGGGTGATGTTATGTAATGTTGAGGTATAGAAGTCCATGGAGACATGCTGTGAATTCATGTGATCAGATACATACATTGGGGGTCATTTACTAAGGGCCCGATTCGCGTTTTCCCGACATGTTACCCGAATACTTCCGATTTGCGCCAATTTTCCTGTATTGCCCCGGGATTTTGGCGCACGTGATCGCATTGTGGCGCATCGGCGATGGCATTCACGTGACGGAAATCGGGGGGCGTGGCCGAACGAAAACCCGACGGATTCGGAAAAACCGCCGCATTTAAAAAAAGAAAAGTGTCGCGGAGCTTGCACTTACCTTCACTAGGAATAGGCCGGTGAATGCGTTCCGATGCTCTTCAGCGCAGCAGCACCACCTGGTGGACGTCGGAGGAACTGCCTTAATGAATCCCGTCCGGACCCGAATCCACCACAGAGAACATGCCGCTGGATCGCGAATGGAACGGGTAAGTAAATCTGCCCCACTGGGTAGATTTTGCAAATGTTAGTGGGTAAAGGACCTCTGATGACATCACCCTGGTCACAAGATATGATGTGCTGAATGGCGAGAATGGGAATGGAGAGGAGCATGGGAGCTGAAGCAGGACACACCCCCTCTGACACCTGCATGCCAGGTAAGATAACAACGTTTATTTTATGGGGATCTGAAGGAAACAAGTTTTAACTAAAAGAAAGTTGGAATTTAGTTAATAAGGCTCTATAGGAACTTGTCGCTAGCTGTTTTTGTGAAAAATGGGATAGGTTCCCTTTAAGAGGGGAGTGCTTCAGATAAGACATGAAATATCCTTTTAAATTTTCCCTTTTTCCTTTATATCCCCCTCAAAGTCATATGCAAATGATTTGAGAATAAGTACTTTTTGACTCAAATGACTTACTTTGAGAGACTGGAGGGGGAGTGTTAATTCAGACATCGCTATCTTGAGATTTATAGCATCCAGAACCATGATTCAGGTGTCATTGTAAAGGTGAGAATCTTATCTTTCAAATCACAACAGGATTGTGTTTCTGTGAGCTACATTACAGTAGTCTGTGAGTTAAACACATGAAGGTGAGCTGTGGATAAAAAAAAAAGCTAATTTCTGACTAATGTCTTTAAAAGATTGGGCTACTTTAAATAAACTTTACCAGGGTAAGTCCAATAGCCTATTAGGGTCATCCATATAATACTTATCCTGGTAAAGTTTGTATAAAGATGACTGGACTTTAATATGTTCATGCCCCCTTCGACCAGCTGGAATATAGCTGGGCATGGGATGTTACAGGAAGTTCTAAATAATGCTGCAAGTCCCATGGCTTATAGAAGTTTTAGGCTATATTCACATGACCGTATGGAGGACATATATACGGCCGATATACGTCCTCCATAGACGGCAATGGTGCACGGCACCCTACGGGAGCGGTACGGTGCAGCACACGTGCGGCACCGTGCCGCTCCGTACCCCGGAAAAAGATAGGACATGTCCTATCTTTGTCCGTAGTACGGCGCCGTGCGCCATAACTTCCTATGGAGAGGGGCGGGGGTGAGCTGCGCTCACCTCCTCCTCCTCTCCCCGTACACTGCCGTTGCCCGCTACGCTACGGTACGGGCGGGCAACGGCAGTGTGAATATAGCCTAACATAAACTTTTCCAGGGTAAGTACTCTATGGGTGTCCCTATTAGGGTCAACGTTTAGTGAAACTGTCCAACCCCTTTAACTGCCTTTATCTCTGGATCTATAGTTCAAAGGTTTACAATCGATTTCCATCTTTAGAATGACTCCAGAACAATGGTAATGGCTGCTATAAAGCCCAAAATAAGAGTGTCTAAACTATGTGATGACTGCACTCTAAAATTTACTCTTTTCCCCTTTTTCTAATAATTTTGGAGGTGAGATGAGATTCACATTATTGGACAAAGACTCTTAAACATTCATCACTTTCCCCCTCACACAGATAAGATGATAATGGCGTCTGTACCCCAATACAAGACATGGTCATTCTCTACATAGGAACCATCTAAAGTAAGACGATCAGCTCTTCAATATAGCCAGTCATCGGTGTCAGGCGTATAACTAGGAGAGGCAGGGCCCCATAGCAGACATCTGAATGGGGCCCCCTACCACCTCAGAAAATATACATATTTGTATACACTTATAAACTGTTAAATTCATATTCTGCTTTATAATGTGCAGTATAAAATGTATATAATGGTGCTCATCCTCCATTCTTTAGTGTGTCAGGCCAGAAGCCAGGGCCCCCTAACACTGTGGGCCCCATAGCAGCTGCTATGGCTGCTACCACTGTAATTACACCCCTGTTCAGTGTAATTTATACAATTATCCCAAAGTATCTCCGGACCTTTACTTTCTAGAGTTCTTGAAGAAGATTACAAGAGAAAGTAAATGTCTTTACCGATGAATGTCTCCACCTCACAGGATTACTTAATCTGCGACGAAGGTCAGGATATGGAGGCAGCGAGGCTATAAAATGTCGGGAGATGTTACCTTGGCAGACATTACATATTATATATCATCTCAGTGTCACGGCCAATCAGGCTCAAACTGGTGCCCAAAAACTTTAGATAAAGGGCATGAATTTTGGCTGTAATTTGAAGCTTTTTCGCCATTTATACACTCTAAGAGTCTGTGAATAGAAATGAAAAAACATAAAACCAATAGATTACTTTCAGGCTCACATCAACACAACAATCAATAAGACATAAAGATTATGTCCAAGCTAATATTTTATTGATCTGCTCCGTGAACTATTGTCGTGGACCCTGGGCACAGATGACCTTGGCTAGGATATGGGTGGCAATAAAGGGTAGCATTACCATGCAAGTTTTTTGTGTAAGACCTAATACTCACTCATGTATTGCAGGCCTAAATAATTAGCATATTGTTTGGAGAACTAGGAAATTCTCCTAAATCGATTTTCCTAAATCGTTATTTGAACAGACTTAAAATGTTGTACAAATTGGTTTAGGCTGACGTGTTATGGGCACCAGAACTGGTGCCCATTATCTGAGCATGCTAAGTCCTCTTGCCCGGAACACATCAGCCTAAACTAATTTGGTGGTAAATATAATCTAGGAAAGTTTTAACCACAGTGCTGGGAATTTCCTCGCCCTTCCAATGAGTGTAGGCTATCCCAGGCTTGGACTGTCCCACAGGTGAAAGTACCATTGGGCCTAAAGGCTAGGTGGTCGTTGCATGTGTAGTGCATGACAGAGTACCTTCACTGTACTTCAGATATTCAGCATTCAATGTCTAAGCCATCCCGTGTATTCATATAATAAGCTAAAGGCAGGAGCCAGTCACCGGGTCAATGACAGGGGCACCAAGATCTAGGGCAAGGGCTGAGTGAATAGGTGTCAGGCAATATTTGTATGAATCTATATACTGGGCGGGCACCAAGAACAGATTATACTAGTGGGCCCTAGGCATCCCAGTCCGATACTGCGGTATCCAAACTTTCTTTATTACTAAGACTCTAAGCAACATCATAGAGCCTCTAGAGTGAGAAATAAGTGCTTCAACTATATACTTGGCAAATTTGATGTACGCCCCCTCAAAAAAAACCCTAGCATGTTATTTCACTGCGATTAGTAGGCATTGAAAACATGACTGTACATAACAGAAGGCCAGCTCCAGGCATTCGGCCATCGTTACCAGCTTAAAGGGGTCGACTACTTTCAGCAAATAATAGATATTGTTTGTATAAGGAAAAGTTATACAATTTTCCAATATATTTTCTGTATAGATTCCTCACAGTTTTCTGTCCTTCTATAGAAAGATTTTATGTTTACTTCCTGTGGATAGTCATGTGATGTCACACAGGTGCACGGCAAGTTATAATCACAAGTAATCAGACCCATGTGATACTAATGGCATTGTGCACCTATGTGTCGGGATCTCATGGTGATGGTTGTGGAAAAGTTTCAGTGTTTCGAAATCATCAGCTCTACCACTGGGTCCTACTGCACTGAAATTAGTATATAACAGTTCACCAAAATGTAGGGAGGGGTTAGTCTGCTCACATTTTTCATATATGTTACAGGGAAATGTCAGAATCCAACCTATTACATCTCCTTGGCATTGCTTGCCCCTGACCCCATGTATCTTCCATTGGTAATGACCACCTTAAAGGAAACCTACCACTTGAAGTGGTAGGTGTAAGATGCATATACCGAGCACCAGCTCAGGGTGAGCTGGTGCCGGTCCTTACTTTCATTAGGGTCCTAAACCGCTGTATCGTGGTTTAAACACTTTTTATTCTTTACAGCCGAAGGAGCTTCGGCGCACCATGCCGCACGACTGTGCGCGCGCCTACATAGGAAGTCAAGGAGAGCCGGTGACGTCACGTGGCTTGGTGCGCCGAAGCTCCTTCGGCTGTAAAGAATAAAAACCACGATACAGCGGTTTAGGACACTAATGAAAGTAAGCACCAGCTCACCCTGAGCTGGTTCTCGGTATATGCATCTTACACCTACCACTTCAAGTAGTAGGTTTCTTTTAAATTGTATCTACATCCTCCTCCTTCACCGGTGGCCTACCAACCAAGAACATCTTCCCTGGTATATCTGTAAATCCCTTCTAAGTATGTCATCATTGGGAGATGACAAATAATTCTCAGGGATACGTAACACATGATAAAAATCAGAATTGATTTTCTTCTGTATAAAAACATTCTTCGTTGTATTGGGAAGAAATTTACATGAAAGATCTGGGAGTGGTAAAGCCCTTTATGTGAAGACAGAGAAGAATTTCCACTCCATAGCTTTCCTGCCAGCGGCCTTGACTTCTGAGGAATAAAAAGAGTCTTCTGAGTTCTCATATTCTGCAAATCATTTATCTTTCACTTCAATTTGCAAGCAAATACCAGCACGGAGAGCAGTAACACAAAGATGACTCTCTGGATGTTGAAAATCAATGGACGAAAATTAAAAATCAACAAAGCTCTTACATTCGTCTAAATGAAATGGCCCATGATCCAGTCAATCCTTGTTACAAGCAAAATACACTGTTCCTCTGCAATAAACTGCGTCTACGTGTTCCCACATCATCACTGTAAATGGCCATATAATGGGCCATGATGGGCAAAGCTTAATTAGAAATTACATCATGGTCCAAGTTGGATGAGTAAACTTGGCTTGGGGAAAAAAAAAGTTTGTATTAATGAGCGGGCCCTAAAGGATGCTAGCCTATTGACCCTTCTGGGGGCAAATCCTACCTTTCTGTATAAGAACTCCAAAAGTCTTCAGGTTGTATCAATACAACGTCCAATAAATACTACCTCTGCAGACAATAAACATTTCTTCTCAGCAGTACAAAAAGTTTCCAGACTTAGTTATAATGATGTAAAACATATACAGGCAGTCCCCGGGTTACATACAAGATAGGGTCTGCAGGTTTGTTCTTAAGTTGAATTTGTATGTAAGTCAGAACTGTATATTTTATTATTGTAACCCCAACCAAATTTTTATTTGGTCTCTGTGACAATTGGATTTTAAAAATGTTGGATTGTCATAAGAATCAGGATTAACAATAAATCTTAATTACAGACACATTTAATAAGGTTATAGCTGTTTATTGTAGCCTGGGACTAAAGTACAGTAAATTACCAATTACCAGAGGTCCGTTTGTAACTAGGGGTCGTCTGTAAGTCGGGTGTTCTTAAGTAGGGGACCGCCTGTACATCACTAATTTTTTGTTTGTGAAATAATGGCCACAATATCTAGTCGAAGTGTCTTAGTAGAGGGTATTAACCCTGCTCCGGTTAAGTTAATGACTGTCTCTAATGTGTAGCAAGTAGACAGTCTTTAGCAACAGTTGGTATATACAGTATCAGTATATGCCTTTCCCTAGTAGACTACATGACCATTATTAGTACCCCCACAATTCCGAGTCCTCCACGCATCATATAATACAAAGTCTAGTTCTAGTAACTGAATGCCATATGCCGTATAGATACCAGACTACAAAAACTAGTTTGTACATGTTGTGCCAAGTCATTATACACATACAAAGTTGCCAATAGTTCTAGAACTAGTCCTTATTTTTTAGTCCAAATTCTGTAGACCTTGTCCCAAAAAGAGGATCTTCTTCAAACTCATCCTTGAAGTGGAGCTTACTAAGTAGACTGGGAAAGGGCAGTACTATAATAGCCCAATTTTACCAACAAAGCCCCTTCTCTGGCCCAGTGCTGATCCCTCTTGCTCTTCGAGTTACATACGCTAGGTCATGGCTGTGTTAAATACCAATAATACTAAAAAAATATTTATGAAATTTTTGAAAGTTGAAGAATCTTTATAGCCCATAGCATCTAAGCATCGCACAGCTTTTATTTTTAAGAACAAAATCCAAAACGAATGATGAGCTATGATTGGTCACTAAATGCAACAAGGACATTTTTGTTGTTGAAGCTTTTCACTTTTCACTCAAATGGCCCCTAAATCCAGAGTTGTAATTTAGCTTTTGAAAGAATTATAGCAGGTGTAAAAAATATTTGAAGAACCAGAGGATTGGCGTAAAATTCCCCAAAAACATAACTTCAGCTGCTAATCTGCATATATTACCCCAACCAAATATTGAGACAAAGGGGGTCATTTACTAAGGGCCCGATTCGCGTTTTCCCGACATGTTACCCGAATATTTCCGATTTGCGCCAATTTTCCCTGAATTGCCACGGGATTTTGGGGCACGCGGTCGGATTTTGGTGCATCAGCGCCGGCATGCACGCGATGGAAATCGGGGGGCGTGGCCGAATGAAAACCCGATGGATTCGGAAAAACCGACGCATTTAAAACAAAAAATGTGTCGCGAAAATTACACTTACCTTCACTAGGTATTGGCCGGTGAATTTCAGGGCATTCCAGCGCGCCTCCGGGGGAACTTCAGCGCAGCAGCGCCACCTGGCGGACGGCGGAGGGACTACCTTAGTGAATCCCGGCCGGACCCGAATCCACCGCAGAGAATGCGCCGCTGGATCGCGAACGGACCGGGTAAGTAAATCTGCCCCAAAATCTCCCACTGGTGTAAGTAGTGTTACAATAATATAGTATATGGCGATTTTAGATGTCTACATCCACCAGCTTAGTTTTCAGTCTCCATGGAATATGTTACTTAGCAACAACCAAGAAACAAAAGAATGATACATGAAGAAAAATCAAGGTGAACCGATAGAATGATATTTCAGAAGTAAGGTGAAATTTTCTTTGTCAAACACTGAGAGGAGGACAGACAGGAACATCGACAAGACAGTAAGTCCTAAATCTGAACCTACCTATCTCACTCATCTTACTTCTTCAAAACCAGCCAACAATCCCTCCCTACACCAAAGTGCAAAATACATAGACAAGGACAAAACAATACGAACAGATAAGAATGGTCAACAACCCAGGTCACAACAGAGAGAGCAAACGAAGTAGGAAATCACAAATACGAAAGAAAAGTCTGAAATCGAGCCAAGGCTATGATAACAGGACCAACACCTTAGGAAGATTGAGCAGGACTCTTATGTGATCTCAATAGTGATTGAGCCAGAGCTCGGGGGCACATGAATAGTGTGAGAACCTGTCAATCACAAGAGTTAACTAACGAAGAACCAAAGCTAATTCTGCACGAATCAGTCCAAACAAAATAGTCAACTAAACCCATGTTCACGGTGCAGTAGTTCAGAAAGACACAAAGATACAATCAGTGCTGCCACATATACATATACAAAAAAACCCCATAAAAAAACACTTGCGTGAACATACTCATAATGAGGTCAAATTTTTATTCCATCCACTAATTGACTTTGGTAAATAAGCACATAAGTGTGAACAGCAAAGGTTAACCTTGTGACATCAGTGTATTTTATGATGTCACCAAACATCAAACATTGTTGACCATGTTTGGAAAGGCGTTACTAGTGCAGGTTTCATAGTGGCATTTTTATTTTGCGAGATTTTCACTTTCATGGGACTGCGTTTACAGTCTTTCTAGTCTTACAGTTCGGCGTAATTTAAGTGGTGTCTTTGCCAGAGTTTATTTGCAGTATCACATTAAAAGGCAATTACCTTAAAAAAAACCTGAATATGAGTCCTTGAGTTGTCCTCTTCTTAAAGGGGTCTCTAAGGGGCGAGGACAGGGGTGTTTAAAAAGAAAATAACTCTTATTCTGCCCCAGCATTGCTCCAAAATGCAGTTTTTTTTTGTCACCATATCCAGCTGGAAGATCCTTCCGAAAATGAGGGGCCTCCTTGAACCATGAGACGTCACTTCCATTGACCATGGAAGATCACTTTCTTTGTTGTCCTAGGTCAAAGAAGTCCATTCATTGGGTAAAGAAGGTCCCTGAAGTATCTAAGTCATGCGGGAATCGGGTACAGGTAAGTATGTGTTCTTTTTTCCCCAGCCCCTGTCATCCATAAGGTTTTTACTAGATTCCAAGAAATCCAAAATGTAGGAGGGTATCTGTCACTTACTCGCCGCTAGGCTCCTTGCACATGAACGTGGGGTTACAGCACGTGACCGAGTGCAGGAGCGAGAATGGGGGAACGCTCCTCACCCCTCTCCATAGAAACCCAAGTGCCCATTACTGTCAAACGGCAAAATATATACGACATGTCCCATATTTCACTTGGCAGCCACCCGGTTTGATCACGGTGTACTGAGACACATTGGAGCACATTAATTTACCCGGTCCTGCGCAGTTCACGAAAGTGCACTGTCCGACGATCATGCCCTGTGCCGCGATTCACTAAGATCGTGCACCTGATATCCTGCATGTGTCGCTTCCCCGCTCAGGTCCAGCAGAGTTCACCTTCTTCCCCCTGGTGCATGTAAGTGCTTGATCTTGCAACACAAATTGAGTCTTAAATCCTGCGCTCCGTCTGAATCAGTTGGATCATCCGACGGCACATCCCCCCCATTTCTGTCGCATGAAAGCCGGCGCAGTCATGCCACAATCAGATCGAGTGCGACACAATCCCCAGTTAAATACCTGTCCCAGCGGCGCAAATTCCGAAAACGACGGAAAAAAACGTGTGCCCGTGGACCCTTAGTAAATAAGCCCCAGTCGCTGAACTGTGACTGGGTGTCATAGACCTCTATAGGGCCGTGATGGCATGCAGCCAGATCACGCCCCATAACACGTGTGCATGAATTTCAGATTTAAAACCTTTCTCCGCACTTTGTGGAATCCTTACTTCTTTTAACCATTACATCATGTGACTACATTGAAGCTTCTGTACTGAAGAGATCCAGCCCCTGAGTCACACTGAACTGCCCATGTAGATCTCTGTATGCCTACTAACTGCATGCAAAGTGTTAGAGAAGATGGAAGTGGCCTCATTTAATACAACAAAGATGAAAATCTGACAAGCAATCAACCAAAAAAAATAAGCTATATACTGACAGATACAAAAATAAGACAAAATGGATTGTGGTTCTATTACAATCCATAACCATCTAGTTACTAAAGTGACTGCTTTATCCATACACGTAGCATCTTTTTACTGAAATTATAAGTTACGTAAACAGGTCTAGGTCACATAAGTGATGGGAAAAAAAAAATTTCCTGTATTATTCAAAAACATATAATTATCCTAAAATATACATTATGCCTTTCAATAAAAGAGAGCCATGTCCAGTGAGTGATGGCTGCACAGACCCTGAATCATGTCTCTTAGTAAGGGGGAAGGAATGCCAGACTCATTTCAATACTCGGGATGCAATATACCACAGCAAATTAATCTTTCACCTTTGAGCTTCGCAGTGAAAACAAACCATAAATAAGACGAGTTATCCAGCGCTCACACTCCAGCAACTGAAGGGCATTGCAAGATCACGCCGCTTAAAGGGACAGCAGCCCCAGTTTTACATGTCACCACCATTGGAACATTGCACCAGTATATGAGGAGGGGAAGTGGGAATTGTTACTGGACTATGAAGAGGACAAAAAGCTAAACAATAGTCACCATAGAAGATATGAGTATTACAATTGGCACAGGATGCATTACCTACAACAACCCCCTCTAAAAAAAACCCCCCCCTAGCATGTTATTTCACTAGCGATAGTAGTGCATCTGAAAACAGAACTTAGTACATTAAACAGAAGGCCAGCTCTAGGTTATTCGGACTGCGCCATCTCTAACCCAATACCAATGCTTAAAGCATTTGAACCCTTTTCAGCAATAATGGCTATTGTTTGTATAAGGAAAATTATAACCATTTTCCAATAGATTTCTGTATAGATTCCTCACAGATCGTTTTCTTGTCCTTCTATAGAAAGATTTTATGTTTATCTATCCTGTTGATCGTCATGTGATGTCACACCAACGGTGCACGGCAATTTATAATCACAAGTATCAGAGCCTGTGTGATACTAATGGCAATTGTGCACCTAGTGTCCCGTGATCTCATTGTGATGGTTTGCTGGAAAAGTTTCTTCTGTGTTTCGAAATCATCATCTCTACCACACCACTACGCCACTGAAATTAGTATATAACAGTTCACCAAAATGAGGAAGGGTTTAGATCTTGCTCACTTTTTCAGATATGTTACAGGAAATGTTCAGTAGGCAAAAATTGCTTGCCCCTGACCCCATGTATTCTTTCCTCCATTGGTACTGACCCACCTAAAGGAAACCTCACCCTTGAAGTGGTAGTGTATGATTTCATAGTCCGAGTACAATTCAGGTGGCTGGTGCGGGTGCTTACTGAACATTAGGGTCCCTAACCCGCTGATATCGTGGTTTAACACTTTTTTTATTCTTTACAGCCGAAGGATCTGTAAAGAAAAAAACCACGATCAGCAGTTTGGACACTAATGAAAGTAAGCATAACCGTCACCAGCTCACCCCTGAGCTGTTACTCGGTAAAAGTGCATCTTACACCTACCACTTCAAGTAGTATGTTTCCTTTAAATTGGTATCTACATCCTCCCTCCCTTCATCACCGGTGGCCTACCAAAACAAGAAACATCTTTCCCTGGTAGCTCTACTGTAAATCCCTTCTAGTCTATCATCATTGGGTAGATGGTGCAATAATTCATAGTGATACGTACACATAATATAAAATTTGAATTGCTTCTATATAAAAAACATTCTTTGTGTTTAGGAAGAAATTTACAGGCAAGTCTGGGGTGGTAAGCCCTTTATGGTGAAACAGAGAAGAATTTCACTCCTAGCTTTCCTGCCAGCGGCCTTGACTCTGAGGAATAAAATATAGTCTCTGAGTTCCGTTTCTGCATCCTGTTCTTCACCTTCCAATTTGCAAGCAAACACCAGCAGACGGCGAGGCGTAACACATAGATACTCGCTTGGATGTTGAAATAGTCAAATTGGACGAAATTAAAAAATCAACAAAGCATTTTACATCGTCTAAATGAAATGGCCCATGATCACCAGTCAATCCTTGTTACACAAGCAATCAACTGTTCGTCGGCAATAAACTTGAACTGCTCTACGTTTCCCACATCATCACTGTAAATAGCCTATGAATGGGCCATAATGGCAATAGCCTTAATTAAAATATACATTATGGCCGGTTGGATTAGTAACTGGGCTTTGGTGAAAAAAAAAAGTTTTGTCATAATATAGCGGGCCACCTAAAGGATTTTGTTGTGTAAATAATTGCCACACTTCATACCTAGTCGACATTCTTAGTAATGGCACAACCGAAAATCTCAGTTACCAGCATACGCGTTGTTAGCGAGTCTACGTCTGCTCTTGGTTTAAGTTAAGACTGTCCTAATGTGTAGGGCAAGTTGACATTCTTTAACAACAGTTGGTATTCAGTATCATTATATACCATTTCCCTAGTAGAATTGACCTGCCTTAGCGCGCCCACAATTCTGAGTACTCCAACCGCATATAATAGACGAAGTCTAGTTCTAGTACTGAATGCCTGTATATATACCAGGCTAGCAAAACTCGTTTGGTACATGTTGTGCCAAGTCATTATCCACATACAAAGTTGCCATGTCCCAGAACTAATACTCATTTTTTTTTTTCTTACATGTCTGTCAGACCTTGGGCACATTTATCACTCTTTGTGCGCCTAAGTGTAGTAGTTGCGCCTAATTCTGGCGGCACTGTTTTGCCAGAATTATCACAATGCTACAAACCATCTGTGATAAGTAATTTTCTGCCTGTTCTTAATCACTTTACTTTAAAACAGTTTACGGCTCAATTTGGCTGCAGTTTTTACGGCGCCATGTTTAGATTCCGGCACTTACATGTGATCCTGCTACAAGCTCCTCTCTTGCTTCTCCACAGCCCAGAATGAAATGACCCCGCAGGCAGCACCCAGGTGTGTGACACCCCAGCCCCGTGATCTCCTAAGCAGTGTCTTTCTCCTAGGAGGGGATCCCCCAGTGGCTGGTCGCCTGCTGCACCCCTGTAATCTGCACGTATCCCCCTCAGATACCTGGTTAATGTCAGTATTACAATGGGGGACACACTTGATCTGTAGTATCTTGGCAAACATTCTGCAAACTTCTGCAACTTTCTCTATCTCCTTTTGCTTTGAGCTCGGAGTTTGAAAATATTTTGTAATAGATAGGGTTATGAATCTGTTAAACTAGAGTCTTGCTCCTCTGTCTGGGTGGGGCCTGTCTGCAATGTATCTAATGTCATGTATTAATATGTTCCAGTGTCTGGCTGCAGCTCTGCTGCGTAGAATATGAGCTCTTCTGCAAAGGGCTCAGTGCTTCTTCTTCTCAGATAACGCCACCTTTCGGGACTGGAGTGTTTTTGCGCCCTGTTTTGAGCCTAAATGAAAACGGTGCAAGTGATGAACTATGCATTAGGCGCAGCAAAAAATCTGATTGTTTTAGATAGAAGAGTGGAAAGCTGTTGGAATTTGCTTGCGCGGGCTAGTCTCTGGGCGTTACTAAAATACATCGCAAACATGGTGCAAACACGATGCAGCCGGAATTGAAAAGCGCAAAAAACAACCGCAAAACAAGTGATCACAATGTGGCCCTTGATCCCAAAAAGTAGGATTGTTCCTTCCGTTCAAACTCAATTCTTGAAGTGGAGCTTACTAAGTAAACTGGCGAAAGGGATTACTGTAAGATCCAATTTTTAACCAATAAACCCCCTTCTCGTGTCACAGTTGCGATCCGTCTTTCTGCTTCGAAGTTACATACGCTAGGTCACTCTAGCGAACCTATGGCACTCATTCCCAAGAGGTCAACCGCAGAGCCCCTCACTGCTGGCAACAAACACGCGCCCCATCCTCCCAACCCTGCCAGCTGGTGCGGACAACAACACTGTGCCACAACTGGTTGTCATGAATGCTAGTGTTAGCTCAGTATCCGGAGGTTCTGTCGAGTCTCACGGATAATGCTAACGTGGCCTATTCTGTCTCAGAGCAGGGCGCTTGACACTTCATCGACGTCATAGCATGTCACTAGCTGTCGTGGATCATCTTTCAGCGGCACGACTCGACGGTTCAACATCACCCCGCGCTGCACGAAATATGGTCATTACGCGTGCCACAGCGCTTGGGCACCTTACATCCGTTTTGCCTGGCAGTGATCAGCCGGAGGAAAGAGTCTGAGGTGAGTGTAGTCTTTTTTTTAAATGCAGCGCATCCACCCACGCAGTCCTGATCCTGCCCGAATCCGCGCACCTCGCCATAAAACTCCGCCCGTCAACGGCCAAACTCACGGCCCAACTGCGCCCACTACATCACCCACAGCTCCCCCCCCGTCCGCCCTGAAGCGCCCAGCCTGAATGCCAGCAAACCCCAATACCCCTCGCCCCCTCGGCGCTCCCCCCTCCCCCCCCGCGAAGACTCCGGCGTTCCATCTTCACTCCCCCCCCCCTTCCCCCGCTCACACTTCGTGTCACCCCTGCACCCCATCACCCCTGCCCCTTGAACTCTGCCTCATAACCACACTGAAACGAACTCCAATGCTGCACCCCATCCCGACCCCCCCCCCCCCCTGAAACAACACGACCATCCTAGCAGAGTAGTACATAGTCTATTTTTCTATGAGTATGTAAGTTATGTATATGCATATTATATATATATTTCCTCTTGCATTTATATACCGGTGTGAGGCTTATTTTGTGCATACCTAATTTTACTATTATTTATTTATTTCCATGTTGTGTACTGGGAAACTGGATGTTAATCACTTCTCGCTGTGCGCTCCTAATCCATTGTGTCCTTTATTGCTTTGGTTCGGTCCCTATCACAGTGATACCAGATTTGTAGTTTTGATTGTGTTTTAATGCTTTTTCTATAATTAAAACCGTGTACAAAAAGAAAATTTTTGGCCGCCTTGTGTACGGCTAATAACTTTAGTGCACCGGACGCTGGGATGTGTGGTGATTTTTTGCTTATGAGTCGTGTCTAATATGTTTAATCATTGCTAACCATTTGGGACTGCGTGACTTTTGATATCTCTTTATTACTCTTTTAATGTGATTAAATGGGTAAAAGTGGGCGTTTCAGTGTGTATAGGAACTGCTTGGAATCCGGATGCTCAGACGTCCTGTGGAATTGATTCTGAACTAACGTCAGTTTTTCTCGTTAAAAAATACCCGTACTGGCACTTTGCGATAAGTGTGGAAATAAGGTTGGGTTTGCAGTTTGGGCACTCGGTCTCCTAAAAGTTGTTCGCGCATCACTCGTCATACTCTGCCTGTCATGGCTCGTTGTTGTTAACTACAATAATCTAAAAAAATATTATGAACTTTTGAAAGTGAACAATCTTTGATCACCCATTAGCTCTAAGCTCGGCACAGCTTTTATTTATAACAAAAACAAAATCCATGATTGGTCAATTACATGCAACAAGGTACATTTTTTGTCTGAACTTTTCACTTTTCACTCAAATGTCGCCCCTAAGTCCAAGTTGTAATTTGAGCTTTTTAAACATTATAGCAGGTGTAAAAAGTTTTGAACGAGCCATTCAAGTTGGATTGGCGTAAATTCCCAAAAAAACATACACTTTAGCTGCTATACTGCAGATTGACCCCCAACCAAATATTGAGACATAAATCTCCCACTGGTGTAAGTAGTTTATATTAATAATTAGATCAGGTAATTTTAGTGTCTACATCCACAGCCACTCAAGTTTTCAGGTCTCCTCTGGAATAGTTACTTAGCACAACACACGAAACAAAAAAGATACTACAGAAGAAAAATCAAGTGTGAACTCATAGAATGATATTTCAGAAGTCAGTGACCTTTTTCTTGTCAAACACTGAAGGCAGGAGGACAGACGGAACACCGACAAGACAGTAAGTCCTAATATACTGAACCCACCTATCTCGCTCATCTTACTTAATTCAAACGCAGCAAGGCATGGGCCAACAATCCCTCCCTACATCAAGTGCAAAATCGTAGACAAGGACAAACACAATCGAACACATAAGAATGGTCAACAACCCAGTCACAACAGAGGAGAAACGAAGTAGAAATATCCCAAATATGAAAGATGATTCTAAAAACGAGCCAAGCTATTAACGGACCCTCGGATAACTAACACATTAGGAAGATTGAGTAGACTCTTATGTGATCTCAATAGTGATTGAGCCAGAGCTTGGAGATCCAAACAACACAGGGGCACCTGAAGAGTGTGAACCTGTCAATCACAAGAGTTAACTATGAGAACCAAGCTAATGACTGGCAGAATCAGTCCAAACAAAATAGTCAACTAAACCCATTGTTCACACAGTGCAGTGGTTCAGTAAGACCACAAGATACACTCAGTGCTGCCACATATACATATACAAAACCCCATAAAAAAAACATGACTCATATGGGTCAAATTTTTTTTCCATCCACTAATTGACTTTGGTAAATAAGCACATACCCGGTAAATGTGACACCGCAAGTTAACCCTTGTGACACTCACTGTATTTTATGATGTCACCAAAACATCAAACATTATTGACCATGTATGAATTACCCAAACAACCCCCCCTCACCTCAACACAGCCGCACCCTAATGACTCACTTGAAATCAGACTGTTTAATGGCTTTTTTTTGTTTGTTTAGCGCTTTTAAAAAAGTTTTTATGTTTTGCTCCGAGCCCGGGTCCCTGTGGACTCATAAGCACCTGATTCTGAATACTTTGTGACACACAACTTCAAAGACTGCTGACAGGTCTCTTAGCCACCGCTGTCAAGTGCCATTGTGCATACAAAGAGGGAGAAGAAAATCAAAGTCAGAAAGCGTTTACTAGTGCAGGTTCATAGTGGCATTTTTATTTTGCAGATTTTCACTGTTCTGGGACTGCGTTATCAGTTCTTTCTATTCTTACAGTTCGGCGTAATTTAAGCTGTCTTTGCCAGTTTATTGCAGTATCACATTAAAAGGCAATTACCTTAAAAAAAACCTGAATATGAGTCCTTGAGTTGTCCTCTTCTTAAAGGGGTTTTCTCTAAGGGGGCGAGGACAGGGGTGTTAGATAAAAAATAACTCTTATTCTGCCTGCCCAGCATTGCTCCAAAATTCAGTTTTTTTTTGTCACCATATCCAGCTGGAAGATCCTTCCGAAAATAGGGAGTGGCCTCCTTGAACCATGAGACGTTCACTTCCATTGACCATGGAAGATCACTTTCTTTGTTGTCCTAGGTCTAAGAAGTCCATTCATTGGGTAAGAGAAGGTCCCTAATTATCTAAGTCATGCGGGAATCAGGTACAGGTAAGTAATGTGTTCTTTTTTCCCAGCCCCTGTCATCCTTAAGGTTTTTTATACTAGATTCCAAGAATCCAAAATGTAGGAGGGTATCTGTCACTTACTCGCCGCTAGGCTCCTTGCACATGAACGTGGGGTTACAGCACGTGACCGAGTGCAGGACGAGAATGGGGACGTCTCCCCACCCCTCTCCATAGAAACCCAAGTCCCATTACTGTCAAACGGCAAAATATATACGACATGTCCCATATTTCACTTGGCACCACCCATGTTGATCACGGTGTACTGAGACACATTGGGAGCACATTAATTTACCTCCAGGTCCGCAAGTTCACAAAGTGCCATGTCCGACGATCAGGCACTGTGCAGCGATTCACTAAGATTGTGCGCCTGATATTCTGCCTGTGTCCTCCGTTCCCGCTCCATGTCCAGCAGAGTTCACCTTCTTCTTCCCCCTGGTGCATGTAAGTGCTTGTCTTGCAACACAATTGAGTCTTAAATTCCTGCGCTCCGTCTAATCAGTTGGATCATCCGACGCACATCCCCCCCATTTCTGTCGACATGAAAGCCGCTGTCCAGTCAGCCACAATCAATCGAGTGCGCACAATTCCGCAGTTAATATCCCTGTCCCAGCGCGCAAATTCCGAAAAACACGGAAAAACGTGTGCCTGTGGACCCTTAGTAAATAAGCCCCAGTCGGCTAACTGTGACTGGGTGTCTAGACCTCTTGGGGCCGTGATCTGGCAGCCAGATCACGGCCCCCATAACACTCGTGTGCATGAATTTCAGAAACCTTTTCTCCCGCTTTGTGGAATCGTTACTACTTTTTGTAACCATTACATCTGTACTGAAGAGATCCAGCCCCTGAGTCACACTTAACTGCCCATGTAAATCTCTGTATGCCTACTAACTGCATGCAAAGTGTTAGAGAAGATGGAAGTGGCCTCATTTAATACAACAAACTGAAAATCGACAAGCAATCAAACCAAAAAAAATAGCTATATACTGACAGATACAAAATAAGACAAAATGGATGGTGGTTCTATTACAATCCATAACCATCTAGTTACTAAATGCTGCTTATCCATACACGTAGCATCTTTTTACTGAAATTAATAAGTTACGTAACAAGGTCTAGGTCACATAGTGATGGGAAAAAAAAATTTCTGTATTATTCAAAAACATATAATTATCCTAAAATATACTTATGCCTTTCAAAAAGAGAGCCATGTCCAGTGAGTGATGGCTGCACAGACCCTGAATCATGTCTCTTAGTAAGGGGAAGGAATGCCAGACTCATTTCAATACTCGGGATGCAATATACCACAGC
The DNA here is from genome assembly GCA_019512145.1 of Engystomops pustulosus. NCBI lineage: Eukaryota > Metazoa > Chordata > Amphibia > Anura > Leptodactylidae > Engystomops > Engystomops pustulosus. The sequence goes on from CM033641.1 coordinate 21,706,402, forward strand.
AACAATTAATCTTTCACCTTTGAGCTTCACAGTGAAAACAAACCATAAATAAGACAAGTTATCCAGCGCTCACACTCCAGCAAAGGAAGGGCATTGCAGTCACGCCGCTTAAAGGGACAGCAGTCCTGTTTTACATGTCACCACCAATTGGAACATTGCACCAGTATAATGAAGTAGGAGAAGTGGGAATTGGTACTGGACTATGAAGAGCACAAAAAGCAAAAATGCAAGTCTATCAAGTCCCCTAGTCCAACCCATAGGATATTATAAACTGACAGCCCCCGAGTTACAGACAAGATAGGTCAATTAGATTTGTTCTTAAAGGGAACCTACCATTTGATATGATGCATTATGAAGCAAACATACCTTGAGAATGCTGTAGCCACACTGATGCAGGATCATATCTTGTTTAATCCCTGAGCTGAGTGGTTTTGCTGAAAAAAACTATTATAAAATTATGATAATGAAGCTCTGTCGCTTCTGTGCTGGGGCTCGGCGCTTCTCTTCTCACATTAGTTATGTGTTATGTGTGTTTTGCCTGACAGGCAGAGGTAATCAATTGCTGCACCATCCCCCAGCTTCTGTGTATGAATCATCCAGCTCAGGTTGATTAGTCCTATCTGGACAGTGCAGGAAGCTCTGTGTAACGTCCAGGCTGAAGGCAATCCAGCGTTTCCAAGAACCTGAATGTTATAATTGTTTTTTCAGCAAAACCACTCAGCTCAGCAATTAAACAAGATATGCGTCAGCATTTATCAAGGTATGTTTGGCTCATTATGCATGAAATCAAATGGTAGATTTCCTTTAAGTTGAATTTGTATGCAAGTCAGAACAGGTATATTTTATAATTGTGACTTCAGAAACTTTTTTGTCCCTGTGTCAATTGGGTTTTCTAAATTTTGTTTTGTTATGGGACCAAGGATTATCAATAAAGCTTCACCACAGACACTTTACAGCTGATCATTGAAACCTGGGGCTAAAGTAACATCCAGACAGGTCACCAGAGGTCACCAGAGGGGTCCGTCTATAACTAGGGGTCGTCTGTAAATTGGGAGTCCTTAAAAAGGGGACCGCCTGTACTCGGGTACTTTAGGGTGACCAGATCAAGACCAATCAGGGGCATAACTAGATAATGCTAGATACCCTATGAAGACATTTGTGTTCCTACTTCATATGTAGCCAAAACTCACAAAGAAATAACCTGTGTGGATGCCTTCATTAAAGGGTACAGACAGTCCCAACTTTACACGGCAACTTGTAACGATGAGGTCAATGGAGGTCTGCAGATAATGAACACTGAAATTATTCAGATGTACTAATGCCCAATTTTCCTAAATGAAGTCCCTCCAGGTCCCACGTGAAGAGACTTTGTTCTAATAATCAGTGAATAATGACATATATTTCTAATGAAGAAATAAGACGTATAATTCATCCCAAACATCAGTGTGGGGCCACTAGAGACTGGGGGCACACAATTGTGAGGGGTAAGTTTACTGGATCGCTTGCCCCAATAACAACCGATCAATGAAGACCTACACCCTCCATGTCCATCCCAGCTCAATGCCACTTTCCTCCTCCAAAACTAGTTTCAAGGGTAAGAAACTAGACTTAGAGGGTGAGAAGAGCATAGCTGGTGATGTGCCACATCACTCCAAGGGGGAGAGCTTGACCTTAGGGTGGGCCGCAAGGACATATACTTACTTGGGGCCCCCAAAATCCTGAATCCACCAGTAATGATCATCTGCAAACAACAGTGGCCACTACAGGGGAACTGCATCCAGTCACATGATAAGCTGCCCTTGTAATATACAGATGGACCAGACTGTTTATTAGATGCTCTCTGCTAGATTCATAATCAGACATAAAATACCCCTTTTCTTTCTGGGGAACATTGGAAGGAGTCAGGGGTGTAACTACAGCGGTAGCAGCCATAGCAGCCGCTATGGGGCCCGCAGTGTCAGGGGGCCCAGTCATCCGACCTGACACAATAAAGAATGGAGGATGTGCACCATTATATCTATATTGTACTAATGTACCTAATGTATATTGTATAACATATACTGTGATGTATATATGCAGTATCTGGGATGTGTATATGGTGTCTGTATACACTGTATGTGAGTATGGTGCATATGGCACTGTATGTATGTTCATATGCACATGAGTGTATTTTTAGGTGTGTAACTTGCATGTGTGAGTATACTAATATGTATATTTTTTAAGTGGGAAGGGGGGCCCCATGCAGTAGCCTGCTAGGGGGCCCTGTCTCTCCTAGTTACGCAACTGGAAGGAGTAGTTTATGTGAGAGAGATGTGTCATGTGATCTAATACAAATGTAATCAATGTCTGTTTCCTAATGAAGTTAATGTCGATGTGTCGGCCTCGATTATACCAAATGTAGACTAAGAATCTGTTAACGAGCGACACATTGGGAGAAACATTGACCTTTATCGTAAGGCGCAGATGTAACTTCCTCAACTTCTCTTCCCAGGCATGGAAATAGACAGATCAGCCGAGAGCCGGCAACACAACGACAATATTCTCGCAGCTGTTCTCCCGGCAGACTGACATTCCTGTGGTCTGTGTCCCCAGGCATTGCCCAGCTGCAGGCTACGTACCACCTACCTCCACTTCACCTACCACAATGGAGAAGTCATGAATATTCAGGAAATTGATTTTTAATATCGCTGACCACCAGTCGAGAACATCTGCACATCTGTCCCATCATCCCCCCTGGGAAAAATTTACATAAAATAACAGACTCTTTGTTCCTATGGCTGAGAATATGGAGTATCTTACACTATACATCCAGCCATAGGGGGATGTCTAGATCTTTTTTTTTATTTGGACTAATTTTAAGATTTCGAATGAGCCCGATAATAGGTCTGAGCCGCCGTGGACGGATTAATTGAATCGCAATGTTCATACTACTTTGCCGGAGCATAAAAAGATGAAGAGGTGATTAATTAAATTAGCATTCCTGCATTTACTCAAGTACAGCAACTGACCTACATATTCGGGATAAAGACAGATTTACATCACCAGCTCCCTGTGCCTGGTGCCAGGGCGCCACATACAGGTGTTTACGTGAAACTTAAAGAATCTTGAGATTTCCAGATTTTACCCCAATAAACTAGCAGCCCCCTCAGGTATAGTATGAAATGTCCTTTCTAGAATTCCCTTCTTTATATGAAATCACAGCTTATCACAAGTCATATGCAAATGACCAGAGAAGAGTCATTTTATGACTGAGATGAGTCACTTTTGGAGGTGGCAGTCACCTATAATTATTTATTTATATAGCACCTACAGATTACACAGCGCTGCACAAAGCATGGCAAATCAGTCCCTGCCCCCATGGGGTTCACAATCTAAACAACCTACTAGTATGTTTTTGGAGTGTGGAAGGAAACCGGAGTACCCAGAGGAAACCCCTGCAAACACAAAGAGAACATACAAACTCTTTGCAGATGTTCACCTGAATGGGACTTGAACCCAGGACTCTAGCGCTGCAAGGCAGAAGTGCTACCCACTCAGCCACCGTGCTGCCCACTAAAACTAGACCCAATCTTTGTGTCATTTTAAAGATAAAAATCTCCTCTTTCAGACCACATAAGGATTGTAGTTCTTGTAACTATATACTCAGAGATACAGGCAGTCTGTAGCCCTTTCCCGCCAATGCCATTTTTTCATTTTTAGATTTCCCTTTTTTGCTTCCTATCTTCAAAAATCCATACCTTTTTTAAATTTTTCCATGTATGGAGATTTATAAGGGATCGTTTTCTGTGTTCCAAATTGTACTTCCTTTTGGAGGTATTTCATTTTCCATGCCGTGTACTAGGAAGTTCCAAAGGAGTGAACTAGAAAAAAAACCTCCTTTGCGCCATTTTCTTGTGGACTCCCCCTTTATTCTTTCTACTCTTCTCAGTCAAATATGACTCATCTCTGCTCATTTGCATATGAATTTATAGGAGATTTTTTTTTATAGGTAAATGGGTGAGAATTCACATAAAAGAGGTCAGGATGGGCCACTAAAGTGGTGAGATGCAGGTTCTCCCAGCCTACTTGTTAAAGAAATGTTTGATTTGTTGGGCTTAATAAAACAATATTAGTCCTATTTAAAGAGAATCATCCCTCACCCAACTATTTATACAGTTATGTAGGGCTTTTTTCACACTTTTCCACCAAAATGGAGGCATCTTATAGATCCCAAGTTCAATGGGAAAACAACCTACTATGGGGGCAGGTGATAAAGACAATCTCAAGTAGACCTATTGATCATATCATCATCTGGTCAACCCAAATTCAGCGGCAACTATTGCCTCCAATCACCGCTTTTTTTTGGTCTTAGAGTGGTTGATCAATGAGGAATATTTACCCCCTATACTGTTCGGCAGTCACACTTGTATTCAATGCCATTAGGTGTATTCTGCTCCAGGCACCTCTGCTTTAAGCCTGTAGGCAGTGAATGGAGCTGTAATGTGTGACTGCTGCTCCATTCAAATGTGAAATATAGGAGAATCCAGCCCACTCATCTGACTCCCAGTGATCATACATTTATCGGCTATATCGCCCCCTATGATGCGAGAGGGGACGGTGCAAGGCCGTGGAGTGGGCCCGCCAACAGTCTGTGCTGGTTCGGACGCAGGCTAGGGGGCAATTCTGCAGCAGGTCAGTCCTGGGGTAACCCCCGTAGATGCCCACGGGGATTTAGCACTTAGCACCAGCATAGGATAAATGCGTCCCATAGATTATTAATTTTGAGCAAATCATCACAGAATGGGCTGTTTTCTTCCCCAAAACCATTTCTCTATTAAATCCTATTTTAGTGTATTGGGCCTAAGCTGTGATACTGGACACAGTCCTATATATATAACAATGACCTTTCTGTAGAAGGCAAATTGTTGGATGCTACTTATCCCAGAGGTTCCTCTTATATCAAGATCTGCTTTGTATAATAATTATAGCCCAGGAAGCATCGTAAAAGAACGCTGTCATTTTTGACACTTTCCCCAGGAATTGAACACCAAATGGATTACACGTAACATGTGATTTTCTTCTACTAATTGTACCATATGAGTCTCCTCACAGTTAGTATGCACACAAGGCGTCCCTACTAAACATATAACATACACAATGTATCATTTCCATTATGTTCTAGGCCGTCTATGAAGAGGCAATTCTCTTCCATACAGATGCTACTCTACCATCCCAATCCTAGCAAACGTATTTTTCATTTTTTAAAAACCCATGTAGTGACAGAGAGTGGGGTTCCTACTAAATCATTCTGGGTAATCCCTGTGGTGTTGGGGGAGAGGGCCTGATCTACCCATTTCTGCCTTGTCTGAGTCCATTAGTGATGGGTCGTTCGCAAACGAACCAACACAAAAAGCCGGCTCATTTGCGTGAACCACATAAGCCGGCTCACCTCAGTGAGCTGATAGCTCACTAAACCCTGCATCTAAATGGCTCACCACGCCCCATTTGACCCGATAATAGCGGGTTAAAAGTGGAGTGGTGAGGGGCGCCTGACTGGCCTGTGGCTCCCTATTATATATTTAATAGGGAGCCGTTCAGGAGCAAGAAGAGCCGTCTATTCTTAGTGAGCGGAGCCTAATTAGCCAGCTCACTAAGAAGAGCCGGAATTCCCATCACTATGAGTAAGGTGGAGTCACTATCACCACCTATTATAACCTATTACAACATTTTCTAATTCATTTTCACTGCTATTTATGTTATTCTGTCGCATGGTGGGCAGCCTGATATGCTGTCCATCCAGAACCTTCTAGAAGGGGGAACTTACCATTAATAAAAGGGGTGTGGGAAGTCAGAAGTGGTGTAAGGTAGAGTTGCAGAGTGTTAGTGCAGACTGTCATGAATTTAAATTTTTCTAAAAAAGTTCCTTAAGCTCCCTCTAACATTTTAACCATACACTTCTACTCAACTTCATTAACAAGAGGTCCTCAACAACATTTGCAATCAGACCCTACAGAATTGTCCAAAGTAGGAAAGTCCCTTTAAGAAATTATTCATTTGTACACAACATAAGCCAATAAGAACAACAGCTACTGTATATTGTTGCTTGAGGGAGGGGGGTGATCAGGAAATTCTCACCATATCATAGATTGCATAGAATATTAATGAGAATGACTGCTCTCAATGCTGGCATCTTGTAGTACTATCTGAAAATGTATCATCAATTCATCAGAATATTAGCATAAAATAATAGCATAATAATAGCGTAAAATAAACAGCAACACTTGTTGGGAATGTCAATCCTTGAACACAAATTTTACAAATATATTTTTAAAGAATTGTCATATAGTGATTGGTCATCAGTTTGTCTGACACATAGCTCTGAATTTCCTAAACTCAGATGATAAAATTCGGACTATCTACAGCCACCACTGGAGGGCACTCAAGAGCATATTCTATATCTCTATACAATGAATGAATTCCCACTAATGCCAACTTCTAGTTTCCAATTATACATTAAATATATATTGTATTATTCATACACAGGATTTTTACCCTGACCCATATATATATTATAGAAAAACACTTCCCAAATATCACCCACTTTTCAGAAAAGAGTCAAGGATGCTGAACAATGGAAGAAGGTATGGTCTCTAGTAACGCCCCCCACAGCCCTTCAGCATAATTTTAAAAGTTGATTGTAGGAGGAAGGAGGCCATTGATATCAAATACAAGAAGGCATGGAGCCTGGTAAGTGATGGTACATTTCCTTTAAATCGAATACCTGGTAGCTGTCCTCTGTCTAGTGACGCCCAGACCCATTATAAGTTCCTTTTCTTTGTTTGCTCAACATCTGGATACGGGTCTGTGTCTCGTCTGATAATACCAGACCGACAACTGACACCTGTCTACCTCCCACCGATTTCCCTCTCTTGCTCCTTATCTTTGCACAGTCATATCTATTGTCTTAAAGGGTTTCCTATCACTTTGTGCCTATATGTGAGACGGAGAAGAGGAAAGGTTCCCTCATTCCCATCCTAATGGACAGGTAGGGTGTCAGCTTCCTATCACGCGCTTATCTATCCATACAGCCCGGCGATCGTCAGAGGTGACTTCTATCTGACAGCCCGGCGCTCGCTGCAAGATAATGGCTTTTCAATGTGCATTTCTCTGCCTTCCTGAAAAATACAGCCTGTCAGCAGTTCAGACAGCAGCAGGTTACAAGGAAGAAAAAAAAAACATGTTAATGGTCTGAGCAAAAATACCCTACACATCTCATGGGAAAGGGATGAAGAAGCCGCGTGAATAATTCACTAAGGGGACGAGAGTTTTTTTGAATTGTGCCAGACCTGAGATCCATTATCACATCTGCCGGTTCTGTGACCGGGGAAATGAAAGTTGTGCTAAACCGGGGTCAAACCAAGTGCCAATTAACCTGCCGTACTCAACATACATAATAGATGATGTGTATTATAAAATACGGAACTTTACTCATAATGGGGTTCAGAAGAAGTTTTTATCTTTGGTTTGACTAACTTGGAAGAGTAACTAGATGAACTAGAAAGTCCCTACTGTTTCTTATCCCCGAATAGAATTAATCTGTTGGTTTTCCTAAATAACTGTATTCTCTCAAGTATACACTCAAGTATAAGCTGAGGTACCTAATTTTATCACAAAAAACTGGGAAAACTTATTGACTTGAGTATAAGTTTAGGGTGGGAAATGCAACAACTACACTTAAATGAAATGTCAAGCAGCAGAGCCCCCTAAATGCCCAGCAGCAGAGCCCCCTTTGTCCAGCAGCAGAACCCTCCTTAATGTCCAGCAGAGCCCCCCTGTCTTGTAGCAGAGCCCCCCTGTATAGCAGCAGAGCCCCCCTTAAAAATAATAAACTTAGTACTTTCCTGCAGTGCTCATCCCCTGCATCTTCTGCTCCCGGCTCGTCTCCCTCCAAGTCCGGCAGTGTGGGCCGAAACTTGGCTATGTTCTCTGCCCACTATGACGTAAACACACTATGACGTAAACAGGCGGCGACATGCTGCATCATAGTGTGTGCATGGGACAAGGGTATAGACATGCCTATGCCTGCACTGCTGGGAAGATGCAGGAAGAAGACGAGCCACAAGGAGAACAGAACGCCAAAGGGTAAGTATATACTTTTATTTTTTTATACACTATTCCTATAATAATACATCCATCATTATTTGACGGAAAACACATTGGAGAGATTTATTATGCATTCTCTGCAAGTTCTCACTTTTGGATCTTCGTGTCAGGGAGCAGGACAACAGGTGGACTTCCAGGGGCATGGACGCCCAGGCCCACTGCATTCACTAAACCAGTGGAGACTATAGCAGAAATCTTTGCTAGGTCAGACTTGGTCTAAACAGGTCTGATTTGGTGAAGATTTTGCCCTCATTACAAGGCTCTGGGTCTCCTCTGATAATTCCACTTTCTCCTTTTTGCCCAGGAAGCAAAACCAATCTGGGCTCCTACTAGCCAGCCCCTAACCATTGGACCAGGGGTGAGCTACACTCTACATTCTGGATCCACAGCCAACCAATTCCACCACCTTGTGTGTTTCTGCAGAGATTAATGTTCACGGCCTGTTTCCTGCTGCTTTGTTGGAGTCTGAGATTTCTGTCTCCATATATGATCCCTGGCTACTGCCGTCTAACACAACGGGCCCCCCTTTCACCATCTACCCAGGGATCTAACACTACACATAAATCTGGGGGATCCCTTCACTATACTACGAGCTCTTCCTCTTCTTGCATCTCCCCGTTGGCCCTGATGGGTATTGAAAATGCCTGTTCTTCTGGAAAAAGTCACCCATGATATAAGTTTGGCACTAGACCGCACTACGAGCCAGCCACTCAGGTCCCTGGGAATCCAGCTGCCCCAACACTGTGGTCTGGCATGGCAGGTGGGTAAATCTGCCCCTGATAAATGCTCTTCACCTGTATGGGAAACTTAGAACAACAATCCATCTTTAATCTGATCTCAAAGATGAAAATCTAAAAATACTACATCCAGCAGATATCCCACCTGACACCTTAGAGATCCTTCTGCTAAAAGCGTCTATAAACATTTTAATTATGAGATCAATAACTTTAGCGCAGTTCAGACCTTCTCGGCCTCATCTTGTTTGGCTCAATACGCACAGAGCATTAGCGGAGCACTTGACTTTTGCAGGATGAATATTACAGCTTTCCTATGACCTCACGTTCACCCTTAACATTGTGCCATGGATGTGGTTGTTGTGCCCTGTATATGGGACATCTGCATGCTGCAGGCTAGGATATTCTGCTGGTGCATGGTACTATAACATCACTTGTATGGAAAGTATTCAGACCTCTTACATTTTCCATTCTTTGTTTCATTGCATCCAATTAGTAAGATCAATAATGTTCTATTTTGCTCAATAATGTGAACTCTGCTCCTATCTCACCAGTGCCCCATAGTGGATATTCTTCTAGCCCTACTGGTGGTCCTGCACCTCAATTGTTCCTACCCAACCGGATAATTTACAAGGTTGTCCACTAGCAGCTCCCGGAGGAATACTATGCTCTACTCCTGCTCTGAGTGTAGTGGTGACTAAGGCACGGCCTAAATTAGGTGAGCAAGCACCTGAATGACCTATTACTACAAGGTTAAGGATCAAGCTAAGTGATGTCATCATTTCATAGAAGGTATAATGTACATAACAGCAAGATAAGTAGTGTCACAATTTCAGAAAAGCCATAGAGTATGTTACAGAAAGGTAAGTAAAATTCCAATTTCATAAAAGGTATAAAGTATATAGCAGTAAGGTAAGTAATATCCCACTTTCATAGAAGGCATACTGAATACAACAGCAAGGTAAGTAATATCCCACTTCCATGGAAGGTATACAGTATATAACAAACTGCTATTTTTATTGACAGGGCCCACTGTGGCTCTAAGCTATAGTACTTTATAGCATTTTAATTTTTTCTGGAGGCCACGACCCGGTCTCTGTTTTAACAATTTGGGAGTGGACAATACAGGCACTCAAATCTATTCAAGTTTGCTGGGAGGGCACCTACTGCTCCTCTGTTTGAAACCTTTTTTGACTGCCAAATTTACAGGCACTCAATCTATTCCATTCTTTCTGGAGGTGCCACCCTACCTGCTCCTCTGGTTTGAAACTTTTTGTGACTGCACATACAGGCATCCAATCTTTATTCAATTTGATTTTACGGGAGGGCCACCCGAGTACATGCTCCTCATGGTTTTGAAAAAAGTTTTTTGGACGGCAAATACAGGCATCAATCTATCAAATTTTCTGGAGGGACACCTACCTGCGCAGCAGAACCACTGTCCATGACCCCCACTCCATACCCCACCACCACTTCATCCCATCGATCTAGTAATAACATACATGGTTTGTGAAAACTTTTTGGACTGCCACTACAGGCACTCAATCTATTTCAATTTTCTATGGAGGGCCACCTACCTGGCTCCTCTGGTTTGACAGAAAAACTTTTGGACTGCCAATACAGGCAATCAATCATTTTCATTTTTCTGGAGGGCCACCGACCTGCTCCTCTGGTTGAAAACTTTTTTGGGACTGCCACATACAGGCACGATCCAAGAGAAAATTGTATAAAAGCAGGCCTTCCACACAGGTGTCTCCATTGTGCTACCTCCAAAAAGTCGTCCATTATAGTGCCTCCATACATCGTCACCTATGTCAAACGAAGGTGTGTCAGGCAGAAGAATTTGTTTGGTTTTCGTGGATTTCCACATCAAGTTGTTACCTTTGTCGCCCCAGCTGTGTTATCACAAAATATACTGGCAAAATTTGATCATTTTTACCAATATTTATTTCAGGCTTATTGCGCATCTGTTTTTTACATTCCCTAACCCGCACGACCTAAACTTATTTATAAGACGCTACTACATTGATCTTATACAAAAGGTTCTTAGAAGTGCCTCGTTTGGGCGGAGTTAGCCTAGAGACAGGGCTTGGATTGGCGAAAGCTCGCCTGGCAGCGGAGGGCAGCTCCCATGCGCATCATGCGCTTCGTGCCATCTGTTTACCATTCCCCTACACCCGCCATTTTATATCCAAACTTATAAGAACGCTACTACACTTTAACCGATCTTATACAAAAGGTTCTTAGAGTGCTGTTGGGGAGTTAAGTAGCCTAGAGACAGGGGCTTGGATTGGGCGAAAGCTCACCTGAGCGGAGCGCCAGCTCCATGCGGCGCATCATGCGCGTCTTGCGCATCTTGTTTACATACTCCCTCACAGCCATATCCCAAACATCAAATAAAGAACGCTACTACATTAACTTGGTGCGCTAGGGACCGAGTCTGACCCTGGGGCTGGTCATAGTACTGCCCGACGCAGAGAATTGCGGGGGGGCCATACCTCCGGTCCAGGTGTTGAGTGTTTCAGGCCTACACCTATGCTCCTCCTCCTCCAACCCCTCCTCAACCCTCCTCCTCAGCAATTACAGCCGTGGGCCACCATGGCGCCATCAGTAGGTAGCTCTAGGCAAGCAAGCAGTTGCCGTCGACTAAGCGGACAGCACATGGCGGTTGCTCAAACTGCTGAGCCTTAGAGCGATTTAAAAAAGGCACACCGCCCAAGAGCTATTTACAGGGCATTCCACATCAAACTTTGTTAACTGTAGCCACCCTGATGTATGTAATCACAAAAAATATATGGAAACTTATCAGTTCCGAATTTTCCGAGCTCCTTGGCATTGTATTACATTCCCCTCACCCACCATATCCAAAACGTATAAGAACCACTACTACACTGATGCTATAACAAAGGTTCTGAGTTAAAGAGTTCTTAAGAAGTGCCTGTTATGGGGATAGCCTAGAGGACAGGGGGACGTGGATTGGAACGAAAGCTCAACGGCAGGGAGCGCCCAAGCTTCCTATGCGAATCATTGCGCTTCTGCGAATCGTTACATTTTCCCTCACCCCCATACCCAACTATAAGAACGTAATACACTAACTTGGTGCAGGGCTGGACCGAGTCTGACCCTGGGGATGGTCATATAATATATGACGACCGCAGAGAATTCGGGCCTACCTCAAGGTCAGTGTTCGGAGAAATATGATAGAATCTCCTGGCAACCAAAACTCCCAATACTACCAACTCCTCCTACAGAATACCATCCCGTAGCCATGGAGCGCCATCAGTAGGGTAGCTCTATCACAGCAGCAGTGCCGTCGCTTAGCGACAGCAGGCGTAGGTGCTCAAACCTGCTGAGCCGAGGCGATCAAAAGCCACACCGCCCCAAGAGCTATTACAGGGCAGTACACATCAAACTTCGTTAACTTTGTCGCCCACCCTGCTCGTGTGTTTATAATCCACAAAATTTATACTTGGCAAACTGGTTATCATTTACGTATTATTTCAGCGCTTTCTTGCGCATCGGTTTACATTCCCCTCACCCACAATTATCCCAAATTATAAGAAACACTACTTACCATTGATCTTATACCAAAAGGGTCGTAGAAGTCGGTTTGGGGAGTAGCCTAGAGACAGGGGCTGATTGGCGAAAGCCTCACCTGGACAGGGAGCGCCCAGTCCAATGCGACATCATGCGCTTCTGCGCATCTGTTTACATTCCCCTCACCCGACATATCCCAAACTTATAAGAACACTACTACACTTGATCTTATACAAAAGGTTCTTAGAAGTGCTGTTTGGGGATTAGCCTAGAGGACAGGGGGATTGGAATTGGCGCAAAGCTGCCTGGCAGCGGAGCCGTTCAACAGCGCCAGCTCCATGCACTGATCCAACTAACATAGTTTGAACTGCAGCACCCTTTAATCTATCTTAGTTTCACTGCCTCCCATACATGGTCCCCTTATCAAAACCGCGATGTTGTCAGGCAGAAATTTTGGGTTGTTTTCATGGCTTCATGAAAACTTGTAGCCACCCTGCTGTGTAATCCACAAAATATACTAGGCAAACTTTATCATGTACCGAATTATATGAGCGCTTATTGACTCACCTCCTTTGGTTCCTCTCTGCCACCACATTGGTTTGAAGCCTGAGTACCATTTAGGGGTATGTCGCCATGCCAATCTTAGCCTGCCGCTGCCGCCGCTTGCACTTGCATGACGGTCCACCCATATAGTGTCATTGTGTCAGGGTCAATTATTGGAGTTTTAGATCATCTAGCCTACATTCAGGCACTTGTCAGGCCATGCTGTGCCATATTGGCATAATGGTGCGATTAAGCAACCTACAGAGGCATCCATGAATGCTGCCCTGCTGTTCCTGTCCATTTCCGTGGTGGTTCAATCCTTTTCTGAGGAAGGGAGCGGGATGCCAGGGTTTGGCCAAGACTTCCCTGTGCAGAGCCTTGGTTCCCCTTGAAAACAATGCGCGAGTTCCCAGTGACTTCCAAGGGTGTTCGTTATTCGAGAGAGCACGTCGAGCATCCGGGGGAAAAAAGTTAAAGTCTGGCAGAATAACGAGTTTAAGGTACACCGAGAATTATTTTTCGTGCCGCTCATCTCTAACACCACGAATGATAGGTGATCTTCAGCATAAAGCAACCTTGACACTATTACAGCATAGAAGTTACCACACTTAATAATTTATAAATCCTTGTAGACCACACTGTGTCTATATCTATACATTGATTTAGGTCAGATACAACTTATTCTATAGTCTTTGTCCTTTGTGGACGACTTTTTTCGGCCTCCATGGTGGTAACTAAAGATCTGTGTGTTACGGTGCAGATTTTTTTTAAATTTCCTAAAACTCTGTTATTTTAACACAAACAGAGAATTGCTAAATCCTTCACGAACCATTTTTGCAGCGGGAGAATTGTTTTTTACATCTCGTTAGAACCATATCACTGTTTTAACAAGCCGGTGTTTCCACATTTCTTACGGATCAAATATTTTACTATAAGCAATTGTGAACATTCCTACTGTACCCGAAGAGAGAGCGGAAGGCCATTAGGCCATAGTAAATAGCAATATAGTATTATTACAAACGGTGGGAAAAACTAAGCTCCGAATGTGAACAAGGGAGGACTCAGGTTTCGGTCGCCGATAAAAATATGTTGTTCTGGTAAGTATATGGAAATTAAAAAAATTAATGTTTTCTCTTGGTTCAGCTACTTGGCCGACTATGTTTTTTGTAGGAGGTTTTGTAGGAGGTTTTTTTTTTTTTTTGCGCTATAGGATAACCATTTTCCACGTTATTTCTCACTACGATCGCGGTTTTTTTTTTTTTTTTTTTTTCATTTGTCATTGCACCGCTTAATTACTCTATGAGGGTGGCGGTTTACGGAAAGCCACCACAATTCATGCGTTTGGGCAGGAGAGGAAAGCCTTTGGGCAGAGGAGAGGAATCCAAATGTAGCATAGGAATATATCACATATATTAAAGTAAAACATGAGGAGATTGTAAAAACAATATCACAAATATTAAAGTTAGTTAGAGCTGAGCATAGAGTGAACTCTCTGGGCCGGTATAAAATTATGCATAAAGTTACTGTAGATATCACACCGGATAATAGTTGGGATAAAATATCAGGGCTTGGAGGTGACGTCCATCTTAAGCTGATTGTGTTTGTATAGTTGGAGAATGGAAGAGGAATTCATCATTAAAGGGGGTGTTCCAACGAAACAAGTTAGGCCCCTATCCTGCTGATCAGTGAAGGGGGGGGGATACAAAGTGATGAAGCACCGAACAGGGGGTCATGCGCGGAGGATCTATGCTCCATTAATTTCCAGGCATAGGAAGCGACGAGGGGTATTCGACTGCAGGGATCTGGGGACCCCCATCCAGCCCCCTCGTTCTCGTGATATGGGGGTCTATTACTGAGACCCCCAAACGATCAACAGTTAGGCCCTTACCCTGTGGATATGCCTTAACTTGTTCCGTGGGGAAAACTCGGTAAGGCACATAATGAGGTTAATGGGCTATCACTGTAGGACTCTAAAATCTAATTTCTAAAACTCTAACGTTGGTACTTTTAGGTGTTTTAAGTTGGGAATATTGTTGGTGAATTTTTTGAGGAATAAAAAGTTTTGTACATAAAAACTTGCCTATTACACACTCTCTTGTATATAACTATTCTAAAATTTTCTATTCCAGAAACAGAACCACTTTTTCTATCAGGTTGAATCCGGGATTGCGGATCATTACACTTGCAGAAATGAGTATAATAAAGATAAAGCTTACAAGACTCGTAGTTCTGTTTTGCAGATGGACAGATGGAAACAAAAATGTTGGATTGTGCCCTTACTTAAAGGATTCTACCATCAGAATCAAGTACGGCTAACCCAGTGACACTTACTCATAGATTCAGGCACGTGATGGTCTAAAGTATCTTATCAGGGACACCTTCTTCTAAAACCAACTTTAAAATGTTGCTATTAGTCTGAGGGGCTCTTCCTTGCCCGCTCTGATCTGCTTTACAGACTGACACTGTACTCACCCTCACACCCTGCTCCCGCAGGACTGAAATTACCAAGCGTGCAAGTGCTAGACGTAAAGGGCTGCGGGGCAGGGGGATACGGATCGGAACAGGGTATACAGTCTCTTTAAGCCTAGGTTAGAAGCCCGGGCTCAATTAGCATCATTTTAACAGTTGATGTAGATGGAGGAGAGGCGCCATATGAATAACAAATATACGAAGAATACCACAGTCACGGTGCCTGGATCTATGAGTTGGTATTGCCAAAGTTGTATCATATTTGATGTTGATAGATAGATAGAATCCTTTTAATGTTGATTTTCTAAAACAATCAGTTGTTAGTCACCACTCCAGTAAACGAGGCCTTTTATCGGTATTGTATTTTATGACCATTCTGTGGATAGAATTGGATAGAATAAACCCTTTGGGAGCTGCACAAATTCTCAGAAAAGAGGGAGTCTGAGCCACCCCCATCCGGGCGCCAGGCTTAATGGAAAAGCTGTCCACGAAATAATAGCGCAAGCCACTCTCTATGAAAAAATAATCTAGCAAAAGTAAAGAGTTATTTTTAGGTGGCACATGTGACGCTGACTTTGGGTTGGCCTTTGCTTGTGTAGAAAAAATTTCCATGGATGAGATAGACGGACTAGAAGGAGGGAAAAAACCTGCATACTTGTATATTTAGAACATCTTAGTTTATGTCAGAAATACTTAGACCAGACCCTTTAAAAGTACACAGACCCGATTTCCTTGGTTGCCTACAGATGGTTGCCAAGTCAAAGGGTTCAAAAATGTTTTGTCCCCTTTAAAGAGGACAGCATTGTCCACTGATTACATAGAAAAGATGAACAAATTTTTCTGAGTTTGCTTCATCAGTTTGTGGGTCACCAATGGTTATGTTTATGTTCCTATAAAGCCACCTACAAGATATTACACTATATACAGGTATTCGCGCATTAACTTAAATCCTGAAGAAAGTCGCCATATCATGATATGAGAGAGGTATGAGAATGACCCCGGAGGTTTAGTGCAAGGCCGGTCTTATATCACTAACTCACAAAATATAATCTTCTTGTTACACTTAGTAGGTTATATGTAGATGACTTTGTATCTGTAAGTCTTCACTGATTATAGACTTTAATAGCATATGACAACCTCTCAAATTACTTGAGTGTAACCAGGGTCTTCGGATAGTTATGGAACTACATACACAAAGCTAAACTGCCAGCCGGGAGTGGATAGTCACCACCGTGATCGACAATTACCATCTGCCACCCCCACCAACAAAGAAGAAGGAAGAAACTGCCATCATATTCATTGTTGGATAAGTATTGTAGTGTTGGCCCACTCTACTTACGTATGTGTGTTATTCACTGTGTGGAGCACAATAGACAAGACATGTGGGTATTGAGGAGGTTGGTGACAGGGGTTAGAGGTTCAGACTCCACCCTCTCTGCTGACCGGGGATGAGCTTAGTTCTGGTGCATTCCTTCCGCATCCAAGTAGTAATATATAAGTTAGTTATTTTTTTAGTAAATTAGTTGTGGTTGTCTCACCCCACCTTTGATGTTGCCCCCATCTTCTGCAGGGTGGTGCGCATGAGGCAAGCTCAACTGGCGGCCCCTCAGGCTTTGACTAGGTGGTGCACATAAAAAAAGATTTTTGGAAACAAACATAAATTGCAAATTTGAATACTAGAGCTTGAAAATAAACGATTTAAAAAGACCATTGAACATAAGAAAAGGTATTTGTTGAGAGATAGGTATTTGGACCTGGAGGAGTATGTTAGTAGTCTGGAATGTGAATTGAGTGGACCCCAAACGCAATTGTAAGTCCATTAAGAAACATTGTAGGTTCAAGACTTCAAGCCAGAGAGTTAGGGTTTTCGTGTTTGGGCTCACCCACGTGACACACCGCGTTGGTGTTGGTACAAAATATTTGCGGTTTGAAAAAACAAACCAAATTGAAATCGTCAGGCGCGCCAATCACTAAGTCTTTAGTTTTTTGTGTTAGTTTAGTAGTATATTATAAGATACAAAAGAGATATGATCTGTTTGTTACCTTGCCTCTTAAGTGCACTGGAGGGGTGTCTCCTCACACTGCTGTGCTCTGAGCTATCGCACTGAAGTGGATACGACCCCTCTGAAAAATGTATTGTTGCTCGCAACAATTGAAGCAACCGTGCATACAATGTGGGTAGGTATTATTATTTCAATCCAGTGCTTGAGTATACAGGTTGACTCTTTGTCTACTGTGTAATGAACAATGTGATTGGACATTCTTATGTGACCTGCTCTGACTGTAGTATACAGATATGGGATTACTTACTTCGTTGATTGTATATACTCTCTTTATGGAAGTGGAATGATTACTTACTTTGCGTATATACTGTAATTACCTTCCATGGAAGTGCGATATTACTTACCTTGATGGTATGTACAGTATACCTTCTTGGAATGGGAGGAGTATTACTTACCCTTCTGTTATATACTATATCACTTCCATAGAAGTGGGAATATTACTTACCTTCCGTTTATATACTGTATACCTTCTATAGAAGTGGGATTATTACTGAGTATATATTATACCTCCTGGAATGGATTTATTAATTCCTGATTTTAGACCGTAACATTCCATGAATAGTGGGATATTACTACCTTCCTGTTTATTATACTGTATACCTTCCATAAGAAGTGGGATGATTATTAGTATCCTTCCTGTTATATACTGAATTATACCTTCCATGAAGTGGGATATTATTTTACCTGTTCTTATATACGTACCGTCAAGACAGTGGGATATTTATTTACCTGCTCGTGTTATTCCTATCCTGTATATATGGGCACAGCACAGTACTACTACTCCTATCCTGTATATATGGGCACAGCACAGTACTACTACTCCTATCCTGTGTGCATGGGCACAGCACAATACAACTACTCCTATTCTGTATACAAGGGTACAGCACAGTACTACTACTCCTATCCTGTATATATAGACACAGCACAGTACTACTACTCCTCTCCTGTATATATGTGCACAGCACAGTACTACTACTCCTATCCTGTATATATGGACACAGCACAGTACTACTCCTCCTATCCTGTGTATATTGGCACAGCACAGTACTACTACTCCTATCCTGTATATATGGGCACAGCACAGTACTACTACTCCTATCCTGTATATATGGGTGCTGTACAGTATTACTCCTCCTATCCTTCACATTCCATGAGAGGAGTAATGTTCAAAATAGTACAAGCGCACCACATACCTTCCACCAAACTGAAAAAGATCCTGTGACCATTCTTCATATTATCCAAAATTACAGACATGTGTCACGCCGGCAGCATGTTATAGTACAGGAAGCTCTATGGGGATTAGTATATAGTGAGTATATAGAATTCAGTGGGTGGTCGTGGCCAGTATACAAGTACATATCATATATATATATATATATATATATATATATATATATACTGTGTATAAGCCGACCCAAGTATAAGCCGAGGCCCCTAATTTTACCACAAAAACCTGGGAAAACGTATTGACCCGAGTATAAGCCGAGGGTGGGAAATGCATTAGTTACAACCTCCCCAGTATATAGCCTGACGGAACCTGCCCCATAGTATATAGCTAGCACCTGCCCCCCAGTATATAGCCTGACAGTCCATATCTCCCAGTATATAGCCAGCCCCCTGCCCCAGTATATAGCCAGCCCCCTGCCCCAGTATATAGCCAGCAGCGGGGGAAGCCAGAAAGGTGAGTTTTGATATATTTTTTTTACTCAAGTATAAGCCGAGTTTGCAGTTTCAGCACATTCTTTTGGGCTTAAAAACTAGGCTTATACTCGAGTATATATGATATACATGTGTGTGTGTGTGTTAAGTAGAATTTTCCTTTAAAATACTTTATGGTATAAAAAAATTATAAACATAATTTTTCTGCAAAATCGATAACCTACTAAATCTCAGTCAAATTTCCTCATAGCAGTCCATATCATTATGTTACTCACGGCGCACCATTTGTATTATATTGGAGCCATATGTATTTCAGCTATGTAGTAGTTGGCAGTAAGTTGGAAATTTTCTGCTGTTGTGCGATACTATATAATTTTACAGGCAATAAAATGTCACTTAACCCCCTGACTTGTACTCGTGTTCATGCTCTCATTTCCCAGTCTGCTCCCTGCTCCTGCTACTGGCAACAAATAGCGATCACCCCACTAAATGAGGTCAAACTGGAGGCGAAATTCTCTAATATCAGATAATAACAACTGCTAACCAGACACGAAGCTGTTCTATATATCGGCGGTAATTGTGCTTTCACCTCTAGGCTGGATTTAGCGTCATAATTCTTCTTATAAAATTACTAAACTTTCTGTGTATTGTCGCCGTACTGCTCGAAGTAAAAATCCTTGGAATAACTTGGATATGTTCTCGCCATTTTAAAATATTCTTTTGCGGATCCAACTACAGGCGGTCCCCTACTTACAGACGACCCCTAGTTACAAACTGTTGATAACTTACTGTACTTTAGCCTTTGGCTACAATAAACAGCTATAACAGTTATCACAGGTGTCTGTAATGAAGCTTTAGTGTTACTCCTGGTTCTTATGAGAATCCAACATTTTAAAATTCCGATTGTCGCAAAAACCAAAAAATATTTGTCTGGGGTTACAATGCTAAAATATAAAGTTACGACTTACATACAAATTCAACTTAAGAACAAACCTACAGAACCTATCTTGTACATAGCCCGGGGACTGCCTGTATAGTTGCTATCAGATGAGAATGAGATGTGAGCGTGTGCATCCCATGAAGGTCAAGGGGTCAAAGTCATTAGAGCGATTGGCTTCCATTTCATTATGTGGGAGTGGGGTGCACACAATCCTAAAGTAAAAATATTACTCGTGTTGTTCTCACAGTTTCCTTAAAGGGAGACTGTCAGCAGAAATTATACTTATAAAACACCTTATAAAAAGGCATTAATTCCTTGAGGACCTGGCCCTTTTTTGTTTTTTCATTTCCATTTTTCACTCCCCACCTTTAAAAATCTATAACTTTTTTATTTTTACACGTAAAGAGCTTGTTTTCTGTGTAACAAATTGCACTTCATAGTAATGGTATTGAATATTCCATGCCGTGTACTGGGAAGCTGGAAAAACATTCTAAATGCAGTGAAAATGGTGAAAGAACGCATTTCGCCGTTTTCTTGTGGGCTTGGATTTTACGGTCCCCTAGGGTAATTTAACCCTAGGTTGTCTGATTGATCTTACCATATACGGCCATATTACAGTATGGCAGTATTTGGGGGATTTTCCTCCTCATTCATTACAATGTGCAATTAGCATATTGTAATGAATTGGTTAAACCAAAACAGCCTCAGGTCTTTGGAAGACCCGAGGCTGTCATGGCGACCAATTGCCGCTCCCCGATGACATCACGGGGAGCGACGATCGTCATAAAGATGGCGGCCCATGCACCGCCATCATTTTGCAGCTGCCGGTGGTGATCGACGGGATAACATCCGCGATCGGTGCTAAAACCTGCGACCGGTGTTACTGGTAAGTCTTTGCTGCAATGTGCAGCAAAGACTTACCGGCTATAGAGAGGGCTCAGCTGGAGCTGAGGCTACACGACACAAATACTCCAATCCCCAGTAGCCTCTTCGATCCTCCTACCCAGACATCTTCAGCATGCAGCTACAATGAGCTACGCTCACTCGCCCACAAAGCTGCAGTTTTGCACATGCTCAAAATGCTGGCCAACAGCTCCGCGATCTCGGCTCCAAAGCCGGAGCTATTGCACATGTGCAGAACTGCGGCTTCGTGTATGAGTGTGCGCAACTCCTTGTAGCTGCGCGCTGATGATGTCTGGGTAAGAGGATCAAAGAGTCTACTGGGGTGTGGAGTAGCCGCGCGGCATAGCCTCAGCTCTGGCTACTCCACGCCCCAGTAGCCTTTTTAGAAAATTTGCATATTACCCTGATTAAAGATTAGCAAAGATAGATGGGAGTAAAGGGCGCTTCTTACATACGTTAGATGCACCTACCACCAGATCTACCTTAATAGGTGGATCTGTGGTGGTAGTTTTCCTTTAAAGGAGATCAGATATTTGTCCCCGCAGCCAGTGGAGGTGACATGTACTCTTCATAGAGACTGGAACGAGTCTTAATAATCCCTTTAAGGTAACCTGTACTGGGTATTAAAGGAAATCTACCACCAGGATGAAGGACTGTAAACCAAGCACACCTACATGCGGGTGTGTGCCCCCTCACTTTTTGCTTCTTAGGATGAAAAAAGGGTTTTACAAATCATGCAAATTAACCTGAGGGGTTCCGGCTCCATAGATTTCAATGGAGCCTGGAGCCCCCCAGGCTAATTTGCATAATTTTTAAAAACAAGGGTATAAGAATCTACAAGAAAATTGTTCCTGCCAGAAGGTGGACACACCAGTATGTCAGTGTGCTTGGTTTACAATCCTTCATCCTGGTGGTAGATTTCCTTTAAAAGAAAATATGTTGTTAGTAACTTTTTGAAACATAGAACCTTTCATTAAATTCTCAAAATATCATAGTCATGGTTCATTATCATGCCCAATCCCCTCCCCTACTTGCTTTAGCAATGTAATGCATTTGCTGTATCGGTAAGGTGAGAACATGGTGTCATACAGTCCATCCCAGTAACATTATCATTATTTCTAGAGATGCTTTTTGTAGCGGCTAAATATAATTTCATTTGTGCGGCCCCTGTCCATTTCCTCCACCATTACTGTACATTCAGCGCTATGTCTTTGTTGAGCGAAGTATAATTATATTGTAATTGGCTGTTCTTATACTTTCCGCTTTGTTCTGGATTTACTTTCAAGCTCTACCCTCATATGGCATCTCCTTTATTCTAAACTTTAAATCACAAAGATATTTTCAAGGATTCATTTGACGTCTTTTGGGCAAGACATGGAGTCAATTTACAAAACCAATGCCGAAAGTTTAGTCCTAGTTTACACAATTTTATTAGAAAGTTTACCCAGTTCTATAAACTTTTTCTAGAGCCAACATTTTTATTATATGGTCATTAAAGGGAATGTTTAAGAAAACCTCATTCAAAATTCCCTTTAAAGGATTTTTTGTAAACAAAGGTAGTCCCTAACCTAGGATTATTGTCAATCAGCTACTCATCAACTGCTAAAAAAAGTTAAAACCTGGAGGCTTTCAATGGAGCATCATGTAGTGCTCTATTTGTCCTGCGGGGGCACTGTAGGGGTTTGGAATACTTTTTGCAAGGTTTCTTCATGATTTGCAGATTTTTCATGGATTTTTCATGGATATCTTGTAGACCACTTAGTACTAATTAACAAATTGCCATAGGTGCCAATTAATTATATTCTGATAGGTCATCAATATCAATGGTGGTTCCTAGTTCAGAAGCCCTTTTTATCTTACATTGACTTTAGTTAAAGGAGGTTGAAAAACATGGCCACTTTCTCACCGAAAAACAGCGTCAAACTTGACGCAACTCTGTGAAGAGATGAATGAAGCTTAGTTGCAATAAAATGCACAACCCAAGGACAGAAGAGGAGCTGTTTTGAAAGAAAGCAGCCATGTTTTTCAACCTTTGGACAACCCCTTGAAGAATTAAAGGAGTTTTCCATCCCAAAATAATGACTGACTTAACCATTGGAAAGCTCATTAATAGAGATGACTGAACCTTAATTATTGTAAGGCTGCGGTCACATGTTTGCCTTGCATTTAAACAATACAAGACATCACTGCTCGTTACCGATCGCATGCGTTTCACTGGAAACTCATATGCGATCAAACTGAGGCCCGTCCTAGTACCACACCCCAAGAAATTTCCTCACAAAGCCCCCCCCAGTAATGTCCCGCACACAGCTCCCAGAAATGTCCTCCACACTGCCCCCCAATAATGTCCCCCACACAGCCCCCCAGTAATGTGCCCACACAGCCCCCCAGTAATGTGCCCACACAGACCCCAGTAATGTCTTCATTCAGCCCCCTGACTTAACCATTGGAAAGCTCATTAATAGAGATCACTGAACCAATTAAAGTTATGGCTAGTAGCTACAGGCGTCGATTGTCTGCAGGACCACAAATCCAGCAATATGTCTGGGTCATGCGGGACACACCCGAACCCCGGACATGAACTTAATTACTTATTAATCCATTGGAAAGGTCACAAATAGAGCTGAGCAGACTTATCCATTGGAAAGGTCTTTAATAGACATAAGCGGACACAAAATTTAGATTTGGGTCCAGGTTTTGGGTGCGTCCCACACAATCCGAACATATTACTTGATTGCTGGCCATGCAGCCATACTAGACATACCCGTGATTGTTTAGGGGGACACCACTGGGCTATCACAGCTCTGATTAGTAGCTTGGGGCATTAATTTACCGGATTAGGTGCACAGCCCCCAATCCAGCAATATGTCCGAGTCTTTCAAGACGCACCCAAACCCCTCATCTCTAGTCATTAGTAGTTTATGTGTGGTGATGTGACACTGAGCACTCCCTCAATCCTACACATATCTTGATATCATAGGACAACATTGACTTGACAAACGGCTCATTTCACGACGCGCAGCCAAGAAGAAAGGTAAGGAGGAACACATTTGTAACTCTTGTTTATTGAACATTGACGGAAATTTTATCTGATGTCTACTTTTATCAATGAGTTATAGGGTTAGTTCTCCCCTAAGCCACCCGTTCCCATAGAATGAAGTTCTCCGAGTCTCATTTACAAATATTCCGAAGTGTCAATGTGACACTGACGCACTTGTGTAGAAATATACTAACTCCATAGACTCATGGATTCATAGTACAAAGTGGATGTGATTGTTATGCTGCAGAGCGTGTCTGTCAGATGGGACCAGATGACATTGGCAGGCTTAATCTGGAAAGTGCAGATTAAGCACACGAGAGCGGCCGGCTTTACAGCATCATTCCGACTGGCAGCGTGCAATTATTTATCTCAGATAAAGCGCTGGAGAGAGAGGGTGTCGCTCCGGCTTCTCACAAGACTTGGTGACTGACCGAATCAAAAATAAAATCAAAGTAATCAAAAATAATTTTTTGGGTCTATTTATGGAACTTTTGAGCATATTTAGTAAAAGTGATGGTCTGGTGTCTGTCGGTCACCATTGACAATTCTCAAAAAACTACAAACAAAAAAACAACAACATCAAAGGAATGAATACAGTGTCAGATCATAGTGAGGAAGGTGACTTGGGGCTACCATTACTAAGTGCCTCCAAGCTTTTCTAGACTCTATTACCGGATTTGGTTGACACTGCTATGATAACTAGACAAAATATGGGACGTATATTTAGATTTTGATTGAATAAAGATTCAACATAAATATCTTAATAAATATATATGTATACATTTTTTTTAAGACTTAAAGTTGACTTATTGATTGGGGTTGGGGCTGGGAGTTGGAATGAACCAGGAATGCTGGAACAGAAAAATAGGGGTTAGTGCTTCTTTATCAAACGAATTTTTTTAATTATTTTGCCTGTTTTGTTAAAAACTCCAGAACCCCAGCTACTGCAGCAGAGAGTACAGTGAGAGGTCCACCTTAAAAGTATTGACCACTCTTTTGCATAAATTTTCAATGTCCTTTAACACCTTAAAAATGTTACCTGAATGTTCATCAAGTGTTTCAGCAGTCCTGCTACTTAATATACTACCCAGAGGCTACAGGACCTGTGATGATGTTATGATCACATAACCTGCAAGGGAAAGCAGTGCACCACTGAGGTGAGGGGATAGGAGTGAATGGGAAGCGGGAGAACATAGGGGGCAACTGTGTGATGACAATACTAGGGGGCTGTGTGAGGACATCACTGGGGGATGTGTGGGGGATGCATGAAGACATTACTGGCGCCTGTGTGGGCACATTACTAGGGGGATGTGTGAGGCACATTACTGGGGGGCTGTGGGGAGAACATTACTGGGGGGATGTGTGGGAACATTACTGGGGGGCTGTGTTGGGCACATTACTGGGGGGTTATGTGGGGCACATTACAGGGGGGCTGCATGAAGACATTACTGGGGTCTGTGTGGGCACATTATTGGGGGGTTGTGTGGGGGACATTATTGGGGGGCTGTGTGGAGGACATTACTGGGAGCTGTGTGGGGGACACTACTGGGGGGCTGTGAGAACATTTCTTGGGGTGTGTTCACACGTAGCATTCGGATGGGCCGTGATTTGATCGCATGTGAGTTTCCATTGAAACTTATGTGATCGGTAACCAACACTGGTGTCTTGTATTGTTTTATTGTGACTGCAGCCTTACAATAATTGGGGAGGGTGCTAGGGGCAGCAGGATAGCACTGTCAGAGAACCAAGATGTCGGGACAATGAAGAACATAAGATGTCTGTGTGGTAAACTCCACATGGAGGACACGTGGCTGAAGAGGAAACGAGGTGATGCTGGGCCTAGTAGAGAAGATGGAGGACACGTCACCTGCAGTCACTGGATGTAAAACGTAGGGATTTCTCTGGTGTTTCTGTAGCTGTATATACCCTTTGTAAAGCTGTTATTGGCACAACCACATGTGAGGGGGTAATGTACAGGAGGGGGCGTTACTGTAAGCGTGATACACATGCATTGGGGCCCGTGCCGTGGATCTTTGGATCTTTTACCACCCTAGCAACTCCCCTGCAGTGGGAGATGCCATTAGGACGAACTGGAGGAGAGAGAAACAGGAAGTTGTGTATATATGCTGATGGCAGCATGGGGAGAACAGGGAAAACCCTTTAATGTCACAGCGTTCTTGATAAGGTTCTCACTTCCGGAGTCGTCATAACTTATACAGTGATGACTAGGATATCTTTATGATCCATGAAACTTCTCACTTATTATACAATGTTACGCATATGTAAGACCGAAATGGAAATGTTTTAATAAAATCGGATTTGGGTTGGCTCAGATGGGCTTATTTGGACTTTTTGTTGAATTGAAAGAGCAATTAGTTACTATAGTGATATCCGTATGTCGGGGATTTTTTAATAAGAACTGATTTAATGAAATTATAAATCTCTAACCATTTCTAAGCGTTGACCGGCTGCACGGAATTGGTATGAAGGGCGCAGGTTATCACCGCTTTGTGTCACAGGAATAAAACTCATATGACTCATTTTTATCAACACAAGTGATAAAATGTCAAATGAATTATGGATGTGTCATCTCTTATGTTACTGGACTCAATCCGTTGTGTACTGCAATGTCTATCCAAAACATCATTTCTATCCTATATGTGTCTATGTGTGGTCACCCAGTGGCTGTGATATGAATTGCAGGCTTGTTACTAACATGTTATTAAAGGAAATCTACCATCAAAATCCATCCTGATAAACCAGGGACATTACTCATAGATCCAGGCACCGCGACTGTGGTAATCTTCTTATAATTGTTATCCATGGCCTCCATCCTTCTAAAATAAACTTTAAAAACTATGCTAATGATTCAGAAACTATGCCAAAGAGCCAGAAGCCCCTTTGTACTGAAGCTTCATAGGCTGTTACCCTGTGCACTGTGCACTTCCCACTCTTAGTGTGTGAGATTACAGCAGCCAGCGGGATGGGGGAGGTACAGAGGTATCAGGGGGAGGGGGAGACAGTGTTACAGCCTGTGAAGCTAAAGGATGAGAGGGGGCTCTAGTAACATGTCCTATCTTTTCCCGGGCTACGAAGCGGTACGGTGCCGCACATGTACGATGCCGTCATCCCATAGAAGTGTATGGGAGACGTATATCGGCCGTATATACGTCGGCAGTATATACTTCCCCCATACATGTGTGTGAATGCAGCCAAAGGGTGAGATTTCACATAATAAATGTAAGGTTTGGAAGGACATTTCATGTCCTACCTGAGGCTGGTAGTTAGGCTACTTGCCCACTATCGTGTGCTCGCTGTGTGCCCACTATCTTTTCCCCTTGCATGGTACGATGCTACGCGTATATGGTCACCGTACTGGCGCCTATATGGGAATGTATATCCAGACGCAAACTTGTTGCCAGATATACGTCCCCAAACTGCAAGTGTAAAAAGGGCCTTAAAGGGAACCTGTCACCAAGGACCTCATTTTTACAAAATACAGAAGCCCATCTTACTTGCATTGCAAATCTGCCTTTCTGTAAGCATTTGCATAACAATATAATTGTGTGTTATAACTCACTTTGCACCCTGACAGAATCCTCTGTGGAGATCCAGGGGTTGGGCTTTGGTTTGGATGCATTTCATCCCCCACTGATGTCAGCTCACCAGGCTGTGATCTCTATAGAAGCAAGAGGGAGGAGCTGTACAGGAGCACAAAGGTTGGGGCTGAAAGCTGAGCAGTCTGCAGCACAGACAAGCCACATGTTGTAATTTGAAATGCATCCAAACCAAAGCCCAACCCCTGGGACTACACAGAGGATTCTGTCAGGGTGCAAGATAAGTTATAACACACAATTATAATGTAATGCAAATGCTTAGAGAAAGCAGGAAGACATATTGGCACTGCAGGTGTAATAGGCTTCTGCAACCTGTCTTTAGTGAAAATTAGGTCCCTGGTGACAGATTCCCTTTAAGTCATGTAAAAGCTGGTAATAGTGTTCTTTTAATGACTGGGTGATATAATGTTTTATTGTTATGTCTAACCCCCATTATTTAATTTAGTTATTTCCAATCCATTCTGGTCACCTGCTTGATAGGAATTGGAGACTACTGTGAGATTTGTCAGAAATAACCCCCATAGTTTATGAATAAACAAGGAAAAGGAGACGAAATGGGTAAGAATAATGCTGATATCATAGCAGGTAAGTCCTCCTTTAGAAGTGGGTGCAGTTTCAGGTGTTGATATAGAGAAGGGTCAGAATGATAACAGAATCCTCAGTGGGGGCGATGGGTTCCTCCTTTGTTCTCACTAAGTTCCTCGGACGCCTTCTAGTATAATTTTTTAAAAAATGAAATGAAACGACAGGGAAATGCCTGAGGTAGGAAAGTCATTTCCACGGCTCCTCTGCCTGAATTGTCTAACAGTCCGATAGTGATTGCCTTATTTTCGCCGCCTTTCTGTGACTTGCCTGGAATATGTAATTAACTCAGTGCTACCTCTTATCCAGAGCCGCTGCCGTAACACCCGAGAAATCGCCCTCGCATGACTGGAATGTAAAGAGGAAGCAATTTGTGGGGAAAAAAAACATGACAGCACAGGCTCCACTAGTGTCTCGCATGAAATTATGGTGTGTAGCTTTTTAATATTTATTAAATTTAAGACATTGGGGGAGATCTATCAGAAGTGCCTGAGGTAAAACTGTTCTAGTTGCCCATGGAAACCAATCAGAGATCAGCTTTCATATTGTAAACAGCTGTGGGAAAGTGAAAGCTGAGCGCTGATTGGTTGCCATGGGAAACTGAAACAGTTCAGCACTCAGACACTTTTGATAAGTCTTCCCCATTGAGCCGAGGAAGCTAGTAGTCCCTACTTCAAATAAACTTATCCAAAATCCTATAATAATCGTGGATGGTCTATTCTTAGCTGAACTCGGCATTGTGTTTTTTACATCTTCTGTTGAGAGAGGCATTTTGCGCTAACAAAAAACCTGTAATCTCACTTTCTTCAAAAATACCCAAATACTGGGCTTTACCAGAACTAATGGCTAGTTTCACTAGAAGAAAAACCTGTCAGTGAAACCTCTGTTTTTTTGGGACAATGTGCAATGGTCTATTATTTCTTGATGCTACTATTTTTATCTTTTAAAAAAAAAAAAAAAGTCTGGGTACTACTGTGGAACAGTCACAATACACTCTTTTTCAGAGGTGTAACTACAGTGGTAGCAGCCATAGCAGCTGCTTTCGGGACCATATTGTCAGGGGGCCCCGGCATCCGTCCTGACACTCTATAGAGAGGACGATGTGCACCATTATATACATATTGGGGCTCATTTACTAAGGGTCCACGGACCACACTATTGTCGGATATTCCGCCGAGTTCTGATTTGCTCCGCATTTAGCAGGGGTTTTTGGCGCAAGCGATCAGATTTTGGCGTATCGGCGCCGGCTTTCATGCGACACCAATCAGGGAGGAGGGGGGGAGCGTGCCGTTGAGCGATCCTACTGATTCGGACTTAGCATGAGATTTAACATTTAAATTGTATTGCAAGCCAAGCACTCACATGCACCGGGAAGAAGATGGAAAACTCCGGCGGACCTGAGCGGGGAGCAACACATGCAGGATATCGGGCGTGCTATAGTAGTATAGTAGTATACATATATGAATTAATCCTGCCGGGTTACGGGGGCCCCATTCAGAAGTCTGCGACGGGTCCTAACTCTCCTAGCCACTCCCCTGCTCTTTTTGATCTCATTCTTCAGCTTTACTGTATAGACTGGAACAGTGGTGGTGAACCTTTTAGAGACCGAGTGCCCAAAATTAGACCCAAAACACACTAGCTTTTCCCAAAGTGCCAACACGGCAATTTAGGCAGTAACAAACTTATTGCTACCAGAAACTTTGAGCTCCAATCCGACCCTGTCCACACCTTCTCACTCTTCAGACAGGACCAAGCAGCACAGGATGGGTCACTTTAAAATAGCAGGTGACTACTTGGACTGCCTGAGACTGCAGGAAGATGCCATGTCTGGCAAACTCTGTGTAGGTTGCATCGTCCATAGAAAACCTGTATAGTGTCAAGGCCCCTTTAAAACAAAAAAAAAAGCCTTCAACTAAGATGTTTATGTAATAAAATTGTTATCTTGATGTGTTCGGTCAACTGAGATTGACTGATATGTGAAAATGCAGATTGCTGCCGGTTCCCTTGTAAAACTTGGAAGGCAATGAATACTTAAACCAGGTGTCTTTTCGCTATTGATTGTTTCCTAGGATCCCGTCCAAAATGTTCAAGGGCAGATGAGTTTTACAACTTGCACAACAGCTATTAAAAGTAAAATGATACTACACGCATTTCCATCCATTTACACAGACGTGTCATTGCTGTGACTCACAAACACCAAAGAACATCAGTGTTTTGGCCAAAACATCGATGTGAGAAGAATAAACGTTCTCAAGTTATAATTCCAGTCATTAGATAGACTTGTAACACTTCCAACAAAAATCCATTGACGAGTTTAAGGTTTTCTCTTCATCCGTTTAACTGTTTGATTGTAGCGTAAAAGTATATGCACCCGCTGCCAATATTGTTACAGTAATCATAACTACAGATGGTTGGGGCTACCCAGTGAAAGCCGATGTACAACAGCTATTGGATGAAGAAGTGTTATAGGGGATTATGATGTCACTTTTGTTATTTATGATGTTTTTTGTACACTGCTCACCCCCGCCCCTCACATTGTGATACATGGCGCACAGCACCATATTCCTGGGAAAGATAGGACATGTCCAATCTTTCTCCCAGCTATGGAACGGTATGGTGCCGCACGTGTTCTGGACCGCACCGCTCCCGTACGGCGCAGTGCGCCATTGCTGTCTATGGGGGACGTATATACGGCGTATACATGTTGGCCATATATACGTCTCCCATATGGCCGTGTGAATGTAGCCTAAGGCTGCTTTCACACATGCTCGGCTGGAGAGGTGGAGGGATGTATCTCCTCTCCATATACACATGGGTGCTCTCCATATTTTGCCATGTACCATGCATTTCTATGGCATCCGTATGCTAGCCGCCGTACGTATGGCTGGAATACAGCTGCCATATATAGTCGTGTGAAACCAGCCTAAGACTGCAATAGCCCTTGGGCTGAATGAAAATTGCGGGTCCCCAATAAGTCTATTTTTTTAAGGGTTTCACATTTACTGCCTACACATGGTACAAGAACCAAGCATTTGGTGAAAGAATGATGGGGGTTCCTTCTATCCGTATTCAGTTCTCTGGTTGAATGAACTTAAGAACCCTCAAATGCCCTAGAAGGCTTCTTGCATACATGTGTGTGCGGGGTCAGACTAGAACATCATAATTCCAGAACATCCGCCAGTAGGCCCAGCAAGAGTCCTTATAGGCAATAGGTAACCTACTTTGATTTCTACAAGGGTGGGATGGGATGTGGAGGGTGGGCCTTAACAACAACCGCCTGACACCATGGGGGTTGAGATGTGGTACATATGAATGAGGATTACAGGGCTGGTGGTTCCTTTCTTTATTATCTCTACAGGGCAATATAAACTTGGTCAATACTTTGGTTGGCTATGGGCCCCCTTGGAGCTTTGGGTCCTGGGCAACCGGTGACACTTCCCTTCAACAAGGGACTTAAGAGCCAGGAACAAAAGTAAACACCTTTTTATCCCTCCATTTCAGGCAGCCTTCAGGTAGCCATAGATGTCTTGTGACAGAGTATCCCAAAACCAACCCTTTTTTTTTTAAAGTTGTGTCTTACGGGATCCATGTCAGGATATTTTGAGTCACAGCCATAACATGTAAATATCTGTTTGCAAATATTACAGGAGCACAATAATATCTAAAGTCATCTTTACCTAAGACTTCATGTGATTGCCACCATGTTGCCGTAACTTAACGAAAATGGCTGCTTTCATTTAAAAAGTTCCACCCACCCATAGGCGAAGACCTTAGTGTCAGTTCTGACTGTTGAGTATATGTTGGCAACAGATAATAATAGTCACAAAATGCCTTCTGGTAGTTACTGGTTACTGTGGCCTCATCTATTCTTATCTCAGCGAGTTGGCCCTCAGGCAGAGGGTAAGGATCCCATGTTGGCCTCTCTGCCTTCTCAGAGATATCGTGCTAGGAGACCACTTCATTATTCCAGCCTTCTCCCAGAGATCAGTCATGCTTTAGAAAGAAATAATCGCAACTTTGGCTTTTCAGTATTTGGGGCCTAAGGCACATGGGGAAGAAGTCTCTTGCCTATGATCCCTAGGAGCTGACACAAAGTCTCAAACCAGATTTTCCTCTGGAGCGGGAGCTTAAAAATGAATTAGCAATGAGGAATTGGATAACTTGCTTTAAGTGCATCGAAACCTCTCGAGGACTTGGAAGAACGGAGATGCAGAAATTCATGTTGGAAAATAAATTTGCAATGTAAATGAAGTTGGAGCTTGACATTAGAATATCTGAGCCTGCTGTATGTAAATGCCTGAGACGTTGGGAGTTTCAGGTTTCCGATTCAAGGAGGACACTCAAAAAACAAACTAGTGCTAAAATGTTTATATAGATACTTATATAAATATGGACATGAAGGGAGATTAAACTCAGAGAACCACAAATGGCAGGACCAGAATTTATGGGGCATTAAAAAATTATAGTCCCCCCCCTCATAAATACTTCCCTTTACCGCATAATTATTACCATAATCGGATTCTGTTCTGTAAGTGTGAATATGAGAAAAAACAAGTAGTAAATTTAGCATTTTTAGTCAAATGTTATTCATTCTCATCTAAAAAGAAAACCAGAAAAGCTAATTTTACCCACCTGGGTCTCATGCAGTGTGTGGAGTGGCCCAACTGAGAACCAGGTGGCTCAGTGATTCGTACTATAGCCTTGCAGCACTGGGGACCTGGGTTCAAGTCCTAGGGTCAACATCTGCAAAGAGTTTGCATGTTTTTTCCCTGTTTGAGTGGGTTTCCTCTGGGTCCTCCGGTTTCCTCCAACACACCAAAACATGTGAGTTCTATTGGGGACAGGGACCGATGTGGCAAGCTCTGTGCAGCGCGGTGTAATCTGTGTGCACTACATAACTAAATGAATTATTATTATTTACCAACCACTTGACCCCAGAAGTACATAAGAAGATGTATATCTAAAAAGTCGGCAATCATTCTCAAGTAATGCAAATTCATAGGTTTTTATTAATATTGGTACAGCAATGGAAGAATATGCAACGTTTTGGGCCCTTCATCAGGCACGGATTGCCAGGCAGTAAAGTGGTAAAGTGTGCCACTAAGTAAGACGGCGAAAGGAAATGTGGCTTATCGCCGTGTAAATGGAGGGTGCCCTCCACTTACATGGCAATCTGTACCTGATGAAGGACCCTTGGGGCCCGAAACATTGCATAATCTTGGATTGCTGTACCATTATTATTAGAAACCTATGAATTTGCATAACTTCAGAATGAGTGCTGACGTTTTGGATATACATTAATGAGGGATGGTACCCTAGCCATGTACCAGATCTACTCTAAGGAGTGACGCGTATTACTATGCAATGAGTAAATAAGAAGACAACCCAATTCGGATGCTACTAGGGTCTATTTCCTAGGTGTTGGTGAAGTTTGGGCCCGCAGGATAATTTTAATCTGGTAAAGCCGAGCAGAGTCCGACACTGTTCTCATGTAGATTTCAATAGTTGTAATACATGTAATTTTACATTGTGGGACTTAGAGGTTCACTTTATAAAAGGTGTCCACATTTGGTGGAGGCTTACCGATTTTGGGATCAGGCCTGCTGATTTTTTTTTTAATTAGGTCCTCTGTTTCCTTAACAGACAGAGCCAATGGGGCTTATTTACTAAGGGTCCTGCGGCTGTATTTTCGTCAGATTTCCTGACTTTTTGGGGATCGCACCGGGGATTGTGTCGCACGCGATCGTATTGTGTCACAATCAGCAAAAATCGGGGAGGGTGCCATCGGACGATCCGATGGATTTGGACTAAGCGCGGGATTCATCATTTAAATTTGTATCGCAAGACAATGCACTTACAAGCACTGGGAAGAAGCAGGTGAACTCTGGCGGACCTCAGGGCAGAAGTGACGAATGCAGGAAATTGGGGGCACGAGCTTAGTGAATTGCAAATCCTCGTCGGACAACACACTGCAGGATCGCAACAGGACCAGGTAAGTAAATCTACCCCTATCTGTGTGACAGTCACATGGTCCCTAATTGTTTCGATCATTTGTGAACTCTGTCGGACCTGAGCGGGGAAGCCACACATGCAGGATATCTGGCGCACGATCTACGTGGATCGCGGCACAGTGCATCATCGTCGGAGAGTCCGGATCGGGGATCGCGACTCGAGCGGGTAAGTAAATGTGCCCCAATGTGTCAATGACTGCTCTTTGCAGTCAGATGGGTGATACCAGAAAAGGACCACTTACCTGTGCTGGGGTATGACAAAGGCTAGAAAAATTTTTTATTGTGTCAGAATAATTTAAAAAAACACCTGTAAAGCAGGCAAAAAGCTGGAGTTAGTAGAAGCGATGAAGTGAATTTTTCTTTCCAGAAAAGATAAATAGGTCATTTGGATGGCTGATCTAGGAGGATTCTGTTACATTGGTTTATTGGTTCGTTTTCTATATCAAATAAACTTTTTTTGACTTTTTTGAATAGAAGATTAGTAGACAATCCAAATAAAACTTTCATTCATCTGCTGGTCTGAAAGGCAGAGGAAATTTTAGCCTCATAGGGTAATTCAAAAGCCAAAATAAAAACAATGGGGAAATCTATCAGAAGTGTCAGAGGTAAAACTGTTCCAGTTGCCTTTGGAAACCAATCAGAGCTCAGCTTTAATTTTATAAACAGATGTGGGAAAATGAAAGCTGAGCTCTGATTGGTTACCATGGGTAACTAGAACATAGAACAATAAATCTCCCCCGAATAAGTGGTGTTCTGCCTAAACTTATTTGGGAACAGCCCCCGCTCCCATGTGAACCAAATTCGAAATATATTCTTAAATGGCTTCTATTTTGTTCGCACTTCAGTCAATTTTCAATCTTCATAATTGACTCGGTTTGAGTAGCGACTCATTCCTCGGGGTGGTAATTACGGTACAACATACGGCCTTAACGGTAAAGTTTGTGGAAATAAAAATGATTTGTCAGAATATTACTTGAATCTGACATTTCTGTACTAATGTTTAGAAGAGATTTGCATAACAGTGACTTTACATCAGAAAGCCATAATCACAGCTGACAGAGCAGTATAACCTTGGTGTCGGAGCCATAGAACAATGACATGAAATAAACTGCGGAAAACACATGAAGAGAACGGAACAAAAGCTGCCGTAGCTATAGGTAATAATGTAATTGTTACGTTCTATAAATAGTCATTATTGCCCATTTTACAGGATGAAAAACAAGAATATACGTGGAACAAGAACAACTGGAGACATACTGGTAAAAGGTCACTACGTGGCAAAACGCTTCCATTGACCACCAGAATTGTGCATTTCATAAAATCTGTAATAATGAAAAGTTATCAAAATAATTAGGGACCATGTGAGTGTCACACAGATAGAGTTGGAATGAAACATTTTGTCTGGGCCCCTTGTTAATCACTAAGGATGCTATGGACGTAGCTCCACCAGGGAAGTCCCAGAAATCCTTTAATTTGCTATCGCCGGGTGATAATTTTCTCCGTCCTTTGAAACTTTACTCTACCTACTTTGGGTGGAAAGTTGGTACCTTTTTTGGAAAACGGCAGCTTATACAATGCCCTTTCAAGCTAAGATTCTACCTTGTCATGTAACTTATCCAAAACACAAAGGGTCCACGGTCCGCACTTTGTTGGAATATCCGACGATTTCCGATGTGCGCCGCATTTAGAAAGGGTTTATGGCGCACGTGATCGGATTTTGGTGCATCGGTGCCAGCTTTCACGCGACACAAATCGGGGGTGGGCCGTCGGTCGGTCCGACAGATTCAGACAATGCGCAGGATTTAACAAAGCAATTTGTGTCGCAAGCCATGCACTTACATACACCAGGAGGAAGATGGTGATCTCCGGAGGACCTGAGCGGGGAAGCGACACATGCAGGAAATAGGCCGTACAATCTTCATGAATCGCAGAAGATGTGGATTCCGGCGGACAACGCACCCCGGGGATCGCGCAGGGGCCAGGTAAGTAAATGTGCCCCGTAGAGATCTGGAATTCTGTCACATTTAGCTTAGTAACTCTCCTCCCTAATTATTCAGGGGTTTACATGATTCTGAGTCACTATGGTCCAGTGAGGGGCTGTTGATTTTGTTGCCCAAACATCCTGGTGTCCAGTGCTTTATTGTCCATGGTAAGTGACCTAATTGCTGAATTCAGTAACACCTAGCACCTACCCATGGCTTCTAGTGGTTAAATGCCCTTATTTTCCCTATGATAGTCCCTATAATTTCCTTCTTATTACCTAATAGTTTTGATATTTTCAGAATCCATGGGTTTAACGACCATATCTGGTTCATAAAGCTTTAATGTCACTGTTGTCTTGTGATCAAGTAATGGCAGATGCTTGGTTTTTCAAGGCTTAAAGGCAACCTGTCATCAGGGACCTCGTTTTCACTAAAGACAGGTTGTAGAAGCTGCATTGTAAATATGTCTTTATGCCTCTCCTAAGCATTTCCACTATAATATAATTGTGTGTTATAACTTACCTTGCACACTGAAAGAATCCTCTGTGTAGTCCCAGGGGTTGGGCTTTGGTTTGGATGCATTACAAAAAGCATGTGACTTGTCTGTTCTGAAGACTGCTCAGCTCTCAGCCCCCACCTTTGTGCCCCTGTGCAGCTCCTCCCTCTCCCACTGATGTCAGCTCACCAGGTTGTGACCTCTGTGAAGGAGCAGGAGTGAGGATCTGTACAGGAGAACAAAGGTGGGGGCTGAGAGCGGAGGAGTCTGCAGCACAGACAAGTCACATGTTATTTTTTGCAATGCATCCAAACCAAAGCCCAACCCCTGGGACTACACAGAGGATTCTGTCAGGGTGCAAGGTAAGTTGTAACACAATTATATTGTAATGCAAATACTTAGAAAAGGCAGAAAAGCATCTGTGCATTGCGAGTGTGATGGGCTTCTACAACCTGTCTTTAGTGAAAATGAGGTCCCTGGTGACAGGTTCCCTTTAAGGTCAAAGTCACTGTTATCTACTGGTTGAATGATCCATTAATTGAATCTATTGATGTAATGCCCATTTTCTTGTGTCCATTACCTCTGGGTCCAGTGGTTTGATATCCACATCTCTGTTGTTTAGTCGTTGTGTAATTTGATCCATTTGTTTGGTGCCCCTATCCCAGGTCTCCAGTGTTTAGCTGTTCCATTCCTTGATGTGTAGCGAGTTGTTCCTGTTACTATTGTCTACTGGTTTATCATCCCTATAAAAGTTTCTCACGGTCTCTTATTTACTAAGTTACTAAAAGTTGATAGGTACTTATATTGATTAGTGAAGGAAATAAAATCAAGAATATATAACATACTATAAAAATGTAGATAGCTATTGTTTGCTAGTCTTCATCAAATAAGGAAATGATTGTGTAGTGAAGAAGTGAACCTTTTTTTTTTGCGGAGGAAAATACGTCTTGAGGACCAGAGTAGGACACTTTTTTAGTAATGTCTCCATAACTCCCATAAGGTGGATCTATCTATAACATTTAACCTTAAAGGGAACCTGTCACCAGGGACCTAATTTTCACTAAAGACAGATTGTAAAAGCCCATGACACCTGCAGTGCACATCTGCCTCTTTGCCTTTTCTAAGCATTTGCATTACAATATAATTGTGTGTTATAACTCACTCTTGCATCCTGACAAGATCCTGGGGTAGTCACATGGGCTGGACTTTGGTTTTCATGCATTTTAAAAAACAACATGTGCATAGCTCCCAAACGTCCCGATTTTGCCGGGAAAGTCCCGTTTTTCTTACCTCTGCCCCGCGTCACGGGCAGCTATGAGATTGTCACGGATTCTCCCCTCGGGAGGGAATCCTTTTCAGAGAAGTGTCGGGCTTAGCGGAGAGCAGGGACCACGTCATCAGGTTCAGATCACCATCTGTCCATATATGGTCACTGCATCTCCTAGGGTTCCCCAGGGCAGACATCGGGCAGGGAATCCTTTTCAGAGAAGTGTCGGGTTAGCGGAGAGCAGGGACCACGTCATCAGCTTACCATCTGTCCATATATGGTCACTGCATCTCCTAGGGTTCCCCAGAGCAGACATCGGGCAGGGAATCCTTTTCAGAGAAGTGTCGGCTTAGCAGAGAGAGCAGGGACCACGTCATCAGGTCAGATCAGCATCTGTCCATATATGGTCTCCAGGGCTTCCCCAGACACAAGCTATTAATTTAATTAAATAAAGTTTTGCCCAGGCTGAGATTCGAACCTGGGACCCTCTGCACCATAGACAGGAGCCTTAACTAACTGAGCTATAAGCCCAGTGATACAGAGCTGAGGATTTCTGGTAACTAAGAAGTGTTATCTGCCACTGTTACACTGTGACACAGACTAATGCACTGATATATAGAGAGGGATCTTCTCAGAGATTATTTCTGTTAATTATTGAAACTATTATTATTATTATAAATTTTATTATTTTTAATATTATGGAGACGATTATTAATAATAGTAAAAATAATAATAATCATCTCAATAATAATAATAATAATAATAATCTCCATAATAATAATAATAATAGTCTCAATAATTACAATAATCTCTGAGAAGATCCCTCCCTATATACCAAAGCATTAAATCTGTGTCACAGTGTAACAGTAGTCATAGTTCTTAGTTACCAAAATTCAACACCTAGATAATCACAGAGGTTATAGCTCAGTTGGTTGAGGCCCTGTGTCATTATTGTACATGGGCACTGCAGGTTCTGGGTTCAAATCCCAATGAGGATAATTTAATTTTTTTTTTTATTGCAATGATTTTTATTAGTATAATAAAATTTTGGGCGTGGCCAGGGAGTGATTGGGGGTGTGGCTTAGGGGGATCGCTTGTCCCTCTTTCCCTTTCACAAATGTTGGGAGGTATGACATGTGACCTGTTTGAGCTGCAGGCGGTCTCCATGTTTGTGCTCCTGTACAGCTTGTCCCTCCCCCACTGATGTCAGGCTGACAAGGCTGTGACCTCTGAGAAAGAGCAGGAGGTGGAGCTGTACAGGAGCACAAAGATGGGGGCCAAGCTCTGAGGAGTGAGTAACACAGACAAGCCACATGTTGTTTTTTGAAATGCATCCAAACCAAAGCCCAGCCCCTGGGACTACCACAAGATTTTGTCAGGGTGCAAGGTAAGTTATAACACACAATTATATTGTAATGCAAATGCTTAGAAAAGGAAGAAAGATTTGCACTGCAGGTGTGAAGGGCTTCTGCAAGCTGGCTTTAGTGAAAATGAGGTCCCCGGTGACAGGTTCCCTTTAAGCTATTTTCTTGATCCCTTCATTGATTACATGCACATGCATGAGGGACCTCTACTGAAGTCGATGGACATTCCACCACAGCCCAGCTCGGAGCGATGGGACCTCAAAGTCAGAGTAAAGTAGGTACAATACATGGCAACCTATGAATCCCTCCAATACTAGAGCATATGCGTAGTTATTCCTATGCATTAACTATTCAGAACATCTTCCAGTATAGAAAGCCAACCATGTCATCCATGCAGAAGGCCTCATTATTATTTCATAGATTGTCACAATTGTCACCAGGTCATTGCACTCTTCAGGAATGTGAATGCCGCATTCTACTACATTGTTACATTCCTGCAATTAGCAGGGTGACATCATTTTAATTTATGCAAATGAGACAACTCCTACAGGTTGATTATTGTCACGGCGTCCCAGATGAACGCTCAGTGTTTACAATCAGCGGCTATTTATGTACTTGTTTGTTTCCAAGTTCCTTTAAGCCTTTGCTCCTCACATTTCATTAAGTAAAACCGTGTCGTAATTAAATGTCTAATAAGTGATTATTAGATTGTGCTAATATAGAAAGAAAAGAAAAGCACAATTATGCAAAGTAAAAAATTAGACACAGATTTATTTTCTTTCGATTTTTAGCAGAAACATAGAAACATATATCCGGAACACTAAAGACAGTGTGATGTATTGTGCAGGACCTCAGGGGTGGGGCATAATGCAAGGCTCAAAGGGGTTTTCTCATGTAGATGATTTATGACCATTTGGGCTCCATACCTATAACTGGAAAGGAGGTCCACGTACTCCCCTCCTACAGCCGCAAGTGCAACCACTCTCAGTTCAGATGTATCGGTGCAACAACAATAAGACTTGGTGTTCCCATAGAATTTAATGCAAAGTGGCAAGGAAAAACCCTTTAAAGGCAGGTTGTTAGTTTGGGGCCATGAAACTTTTACACAACTGAGATCAAGGATCCGAAACATTTTTAGTTGACGCATGCTAACTTTGAACCATGAAGCTTAGGTCAGTGCACAAAGCTTCACTTCACATGTGCCCAAAATCCATGCACATTCCCAATGCATGTGCTGAGTAGTCCTTAGGCGGCGTACCACCAGGGGACCCCCATTGGTTCCTATATTTAATCCATATTGTAAAAGACAAGCAATCCAAAAATGATAGGTGGAAATCTGATATAGCCTTCGCTTAGACCTACCTTAGGTTATAGGTAATGTACATGGACTCTCCGCCTCACACCGATCCAGAAGGCGTAGAGGAGGAATTTGTCACAATTCCCAGCTCTGCGCCATGGCTAAATCACGCCGGTTTACTAACCCTCCTCCCTGCGTTTCCAATATACACAAAATTTTACTATGAGTCTGGGACCTCTAAACCACTAGCATCGCTTACACAACTGGGGATAAGGGGCTGAAAATATTTATCTCAACTCTGCCCTTTACCGTTTCGGAGCAAACATCAGGACAACAGTTGGAGTTGGTTCAGCAGGATGGCATGTTGTTCTTGAGGAAGCTGGGGGCAGTACACCTCCGTTCAATGTGCATGCTCAGCATCCTGGGTAACTGCACAGTCAGGTGTACGGTCCTTCGCTTCATCAGATGCTCTGCGCGTGCGCTTACAGAATTTTGGACACTGAATATAATCAGGGTTGGCTCCAGGTTTTAGTAGGCCCCTTTGCAGTGAACTCATGTGGTGGCAATAAAAATTCTAAAACTAAAACAGTCTCCTGTTTCCTAAAATATTCCCTAGTTTATAATCCCAAACATCTCCCCTCATGGTTATTTTACATAAAACCCCCCTCACCTCCATTAATTCCTTATGTAAAGCCTTATGTGGGCCCCCTCCAGCAGCCCTGGGCCCCCGACACGTGCTCGGGCATGCCTAGTGCTGGCGCCGGCCCTGAATATAAATATATTTATCTTGTGTCACACATGTTCACTTACATCCAGAGCCGAGACAAAAGGTAAGCAAGGACTTACCTGTTAGAAGTGATGGTGTACATTTTGCAATATTTGTGTTATAAAATAAAGATGTTATTTAGAGAATTCTGGTCAATCAATTTGGACTAATTCACTTATCTGCAGCCACTGATACCTCGTCTACATTACAGCTCATGACTTTATATTCGCCATTGTTTCGGAATAATTCTGCCCTATTGCTGTATATACGATATCCACCTCATTACTGACAGGAGACACGACACAATTAATATGGCTATCCCCACACATTTACATCTCAGACAGATAATGAGGGAGGTGTTCAGAAAGGGAACTGGGCTGTAAAATGTAATTTATAGGGATTCACAGCGATGCACAGCAGATGCTCAGAAAGGAAAGATAAAAGATGAGGGGCTACGGAAAAATGAAGCAAAAGAAAATAAAAAACAGCTCATGCTGAATGAAGTGTCTGACAACAAGGTCTCATCCCACGAGGACCGTAATGTAATCAATATGGGCTACACCTCCTCTGTATTGTCACACCAGGACACGGCAGGGAAACACAGCTATGGAAAGTTGGAATTATTAATAAAAAAAAAAACTCATTCAAAGCATTAAAAGGGAAACTGTAGTCAGGAGGGTCATTTTTACTTGAAGACCTAATCCAAAATGTCCTCTCCTCCGTCCCTTCAAAGTTCTGACTAAGACTGAAACCTGGTCACAGATGTGGGTTTGTTACAATGTTTTAGTCTAGGAAATGTTTAGTAAAGTAAACGCAAAGGGGCAGATTAATCATAGGCTGACGCTTAGTGCCCCCCCCCCCCCGGCCAGGAACTACAAAATCACAGCTTGAATAAGTCGTTATAGATAGATGATAGATAGATAGATATAAGATAGATGACAGATAGATACTCGAGTATAAGCCTAGTTTTTCAGCACAAAAAAATGTGCTGAAAACCCAAACTCGGCTTATACTTGAGTAAAAAAAAATATATCAAAACTCACCTTTCCGGCTTCCGCCGCTGCTGGCTATATACTGGGGCAGGGAGCTGGCTATATACTGGGGCAGGTGGGGCTAGCTATATGCTGGGGGATATGGGCTGGCAGGCTATATACTGGGGGGCAGGTGCTGGCTATATACTATGGGGCAGGGTCCGGCAGGCTATATAATGGGGAGGATGTGACCAATGTATTTCCCACCCTCGGCTTATACTCGAGTCAATTGGTTTTCCCAGGTTTTTGTGGTAAAATTAGGGTCCTCAGCTTATACTTGGGTCAGCTTATACTCGAGTATATAGGGGTAGATGGATAGATAGATAGATATGAGATAGATATGAGATAGATAGATATATATGAGATAGATAGGGAGATAGATAGATAGATAGATAGATAGATATGAGATAGATAGATGGATGGATATGAGATAGATAGATAGATATGAGATAGATATGAGATAGATAGATAGATATGAGATAGATATGAGATAGATAGATAGATATGAGATAGATAGGGAGATAGATAGATAGATAGATAGATAGATAGATAGATAGATAGATAGATATGAGATAGATAGATGGATGGATATGAGATAGATAGATGGATGGATATGAGATAGATAGATAGATAGATAGATAGATAGATAGATAGATAGATAGATATGGGATAGATAGATAGGTAGATAGATAGATAGATAGATAGATATGAGATAGATAGATGGATGGATATGAGATAGATAGATAGATAGATAGATAGATAGATAGATAGATAGATAGATGATAGATAGATAGATAGGAGACAGATAGATAGATGATAAATAATAGTTAGATACATAATAGATAGATAGATAGAAACGAGACAGATGATTCATGGATAGAAGTGAGACATTTCTACATGAAATAGTCAAAATTACAAAAAAGAGACATCTGCACTTATTCCAGTTTTACATTTCAGAAGTCATCCATTATGCTGAATGTATACTCATCTATTATACTGATATATTTATTCTACCGCATGAAACACTTACATTTTATGAGAGCGCTGGAGAAAAATCCAAGAAAAATAAAGCACTGGGATTGAGAAAGATCCACAGCACTTTCTTATTTTGTGTTCTTTGGTTCCCGGCCCGCCATGATAAATGACTCAATATGAGAATTCGGACTAAGTGCTAAAGTAGCCTCCCATTACAATCCCATAAAGCAATTTTCCTGACGGGCTATTAGGGGGGCACTCTGCGCTGTGAGAGGGAGGGGGGAAGCGCTGAGATCCTCTCTATTTTCTGGAGTTAGTAGTGAGATGGTGACATAAACACTCTGCTCTATAGATGGATCACAGAGTGTAA
The DNA here is from genome assembly GCA_019512145.1 of Engystomops pustulosus. Taxonomy (NCBI): domain Eukaryota; kingdom Metazoa; phylum Chordata; class Amphibia; order Anura; family Leptodactylidae; genus Engystomops; species Engystomops pustulosus. Next base: position 21,750,190 of record CM033641.1, read on the forward strand.
TTCATAGGGGGCTGCATGTAATATCTCCCATCTATAGCAGGTATTTGCTGTAATGTGCCTCCCCATTATTCACATTTATAGTGGGATACATCCTATAAAGTGGTTGTCAGACGCAATCCTGCTTCCACTATTATAGGGCAGGACATCACCGTGACCGTAGACCTTTCTAATGTCATCTTTATTACCTGGCCTCCGACAGTAAATGTCCTGTGTGCTATGATATGCGGCTACTCAATGCTTTCAGGAAAATATAAAACAACAGATATTAGCAAAGACACCACTAGGGTTCCCCTGCATGGAGGATTTCTCTAAAATGGGGTCACACTCACCTCTCTGTTCTGGTACATAGTACATGTCAGCCGGTGTCGGACTGGGGTTCCTCACACCACTAGACCACCGTTGATCATTCCCCAGGATAAAGACCCTACTAGGCTCCAAATAAAGAAATCTTATGTTGTACTTCTGAAGTCCAATACTATATTAGCGTCTGGACCCACCGGAGGATCCTCTGGTTATCCGGTGGGCCAGTCCGACACTGTTGCCACCGGTGACCCATCATTCAAGTGAGGATACTAGAGAAAAGGTGGATTGGTGGGTTGACTTTTTCAACTTTGTGAGGATTTACAGTCATATTTATCGATGTTCTATGCTCAGGATTAGTGGGAGGCTTGACAGACGCCTGATTTGTGCATATTCATCAGTTTTCCACAAAGAGTCAGAAGGAGTTGTCTCCATCTTCTTTCATGCAGTTACAGAGTAAGTGTGTCCATGATAACTCCTTGAAAACCCCTTTAAGTGCAAGCCAAAGGTTGTTCCCTTTAGTGACAGCTATGACTCTAGAGTTCACCAAGGCAAAGGGGCATTTATGTGTAATGGGAACGTGGACATCAACGTGTCAGGTAGTTTATTCTACCAATATTTTAGACACCGTAAACTTAATCGATGTAAGAAAATGTTACTTCCTTGCATTGCATTATAGGAGCTCAGCTGAGCAGAATTATGAATGCAGCTCTGGATCGTGATACAGGAAACAATTGGGGTCATTTCGGGAAAATGTATATATGAGGTTTTATGTAGATTAAATCTGTAGATATTGGGGCAGATTTACTTACCCGGTCCATTCGCGATCCAGTGGCGCGTTCTCTGTGGAGGATTCGGGTCTTCCGGCGATTCACTAAGGTAGTTCCCGACGTCCACCAGGTGTTGCTGCTGCGCTGAATTTCGTCGGAGTGCACTTAAGTTCACCAAGCCGGGCCGGGTGCAGGTAAGCGTGTGTCCAGCGACACACTTTTTTTTTTTAAATACGTTGGTTTCTCTGAATCCAACAGGTTTTCTTACAGCCACGCCCCCCCGATTTCCATTGCATGCATGCCGGCGCCAATGCGCCACAATCCGATCGCGTGCGCCAAAATCCCGGGGAAATTCAGGGAAAATCGGCACAAAACGGTAAAATTCGTGTAACCGGGCGTAAAAACTCGTTTCGGGCCCCCAATATGTCAAAATGGCTAAATTCTTTAAATTCCCTCTTTTCTGTGTCAGTTTCCACATTTTCCTTACATTTTTGAGACTATCATTTGGTAAAAACAACGTCTGCGGAGAAGATTTTAAAAATTCAGATGATTACAGAAAATGAATAATTTAATCTAATTGCTTGGACTGAGCTCCAGTGAGAACTCTTGAGGTGTTAACACTCCTAGTGCAATTTTAATTAATCTTATTTAATGCTCCTGTAATAAAATGATATTTATACCGGAATAATCATGGAGCTGGCACAGCGACTCCTACATATGTATGGGAAGCAGAGGTCTGCATGAAAAAATTCTAAGATACTATAATATGAACTTTTGTATCTCTAAATGCAGTGACGTAACTAGAAGCTGATGGGCCCCAGTGCAAAGTCTGTGCCAGGCCCCCGACTATAATGTATGGTTTATAGTAATAGTCTTCTCATATGGGAAAGTGACACCATAAGGGCCCCCTAAACCTCTTGGGCCCAGGTGTGATCGCAACCTCTGCCCCCCTAAAGTTATCGCCCTTCTGAATGCAAAAGTTTTACAGCATTTATTGTGTTTATAGTAATTATATGAGCTGTAACCTACTGTAACACCAAAACCTACAGGCTATTTCTGAAGTGGCTACTTGGTTTTCATTTGGGTTTGGTTGAACACTGTTACAGAGAAACCACCGGTTGCTACCTCCTTGTAGTCTGGTTTATGGCCGAGCAGACCAAAGAAATACAACAAAAAAAATGCGAACTGGCTACAGCCAATTCCTGGAGTATTTTCCAGTGTAAATGTTGAGTGCTCCGAAAAATGCTGGACAAGTATGTGCATCACAGTAAAGGAATTAACGAAGATTTCCAGCACATCGCTACATCATCCATAAATATTCTTCTATTATAGTGAATGCAGGATGAATACATTGGGGGACATTGATCATAGTTTTACATTTTTTTTGCACAATATCTGGCAATAGTGTTTTTGGCGCATTCTGCGACTTTTCGGCCCGCGGCAAGTCCTGAGTTCTGAGTCCCTGCGCCTTATCTGACATAGGAGAGGCTGCTATAGCATGTTTGCACGGTGATATCACAAATTTTGCCCTAAAAAGACCAAAAAAGTCAAAGATCCCAGTGCAAAAAAAAAAATTGCACCACCTGCAGACTAAAGTTACAGATATGTAAAAAACTCTGACATCAAATCTTTTTTTTATAATGTACAGAATGGAGTATGATAATTTCTCAGATCTGTACAATAAGACAATAATCACTCCAGAGATGATCCATAGACAATAATCTACTGAGATACGCAAGTACCATGATGATCCATGAGAAACCTCTGAGTATGATAAGTTTTTTTGAAGTGCTAAAAAGTCTCACAGGACTATATACACCCTCTTCTTATCTGGCCTAAACATAGAACTACGGCGGTCCCCTACTTAAGAACACTCGACTTACATACGACCCCTAGTTCAAACGGACCTCTGGATTGGTAATTATGTACTTTATTCCTAGGCTACAATACAGCTGTACAGTTATCACAGGTGTCTGTAATGAAGCTTTAGTGTTAATATTAATTCTTATGACAATCCATATTTTTAAAAATCCAATTGTCCACAGACCAAAAAAGTTCTGGCTGGGTTACAGTGATAAAATATACAGTTCCAGACTTACATACAATTCAACTTAAGAACAAACCTACAGACCCTATCTTGTACAAACCCGGGACTGCCTGTACTGCTAGTGCAACATCGTGCAAGCCAGATTCATGACTTGAGACTTTTGAAAAAGTTCATAAAAAGTCCTCAAACTTACTCCAGTCCCTGCTGCTCTATGTGCTGAGACTTTTATGCATTTTGAGACTTTTTGGGCTTTTGAAAAAAAAATAGACCGTAAGAACATTATTAAAGGGCCAAAGACACTTTAATGAATCTGATGGGCAGCAGAGCTCCTAAAATAGACATAGAACTGTCTCAAGGAGCTAAAGATAAATAACCCCATAGACACTAGATTATTGGTCAGGCAGGCTTGTATTTGTGACCAATTGAAAATCTAGACACTGGTTCAGACAAGCTTCTACAAATATGAGACATGTGTCAAGTCACTATCAAACTGTAATTCTAGTGGACAGGAATATCTTACCAAAACTATGACAATATAACTAAAAGCCCAAATTGCTTAGAATCCTACAAGTGGGGATGGTGCCTCATACAGTATCAGAGACACATAGCCTTGTGATGTACAATAAGTGCTGAGCTGTGCCATCAGGCATCTCTTGGTAGAGTACAGCAGAAGAAGGAGGACAAAAAGGGCTAAAAACGAAAAAACTGCAGCGCAAAGAGGACCAAAAGTAACCCAATTGATGTGACCTTTAAGTGAGATATCAGTGTTCGGAGACCACAAGTGTTATACACTAGAAGTCTTGTCCTGCGGCCAACATTAGGGGGAGCTCATGAGCTTATTGCATACAAGTTATGCATTATCTTCTTTAATAAAGTGGGATATCCATATGTATTATGACTGTGCAGAATAACTATGGATAAGACAACTAATAGTTTTTGAGAGCTAGATTTTCCAATGCAGAAAATAACTAGGGGTAGGGAGATCCTTATTTTAAGTGGGGGATGATTACCAAGTACGACAAGTAAGACACTCATAGGACTTTAGGTGTATCCAAAGGTGTATAGCACTGGTGTCTTCATATGGACACAGGACACCTAACAGAACAGCTATGGCTCTTGGGTCTTGGTGTGATGCTCTGCGCCCCCGAAGTTGTGCCCCCTTGATGACACATTGGGGGTCATTTACTAAGGGCCCGATTCGCATTTTCCCGACATGTTACCCGAATATTTCCGACTTGCGCCGATTTTCCCTGTATTGCCCCGTGATTTTGGCGCACGCGAACGGATTGTGGCGCATCGGCGCTGGCATGCACGCAACAGAAATCGGGGGGCGTGGCCGAACGAAAACCCGACGGATTTGGAAAAACCGCCGCATTTAAAAAAAAAAGTGTTGCGGGACTCGCGCTTACCTTCACCAGGAATAGGCCGGTGAACTTCAGTGCATTCCAGGGAACTTCAGCGCAGCAGCGCCACCTGGTGGACGTCGGAGGAACTGCCTTAGTGAATTGCCCGGAAGACCCGAATCCACCGCAGAGAACGCGCCGCTGGATCGCGAATGGACCGGGTAAGTAAATCTCCCCCTGTGAGGCACTTGTTATGGACCAAGGGGACACAAAGAGACATCCCTTAGCAGAGGGATAAAGGACTGTAGTCCCCAATCTTTAATGAATCTAGAACTCCCAGTAGAGACCACTAATACGGGCCATGAACTGCACCCCCCTTTGCAAAGTAGTAAAGAACGGCCCCATAAATCAGCGTAATCTTCATTCTAATGTCTGAATTGTTCCCACAAATATGTTGCCGTTTGCAGCCTGATTGTTCTTCTTATGTCATAAAAGTCTGAGAATTACCATGAAAAATAAGAATATTTGTCTGGTGGAAGCAAATGACCCAAATGCACGGAGCGTTCCCAGCAGGATGTGATAAAATAATTAGAATATGAAGTCATGGAGGGAATTCATCTGCATGATAAATAGATGGAGACAGATCATTACATTCTGTACATTGCTGCAGTAATAGCTCCGCATGTCTGTATTAGTATCTCCACAATGGAGGGAAAGAATCAATTATTATTATTACCGGCTGAACGGGACTGCTTAATAATGTAGGATTGGATGTACCGAAAGTGAAGAACCTTATAGAAATTTGTGGATGGATTGAGTCTCTCACCTCGTACCTCAAATCTCCATTCAGTAGAGGTTTGGTACAACACATAGGTAATACACATAGTAATTACAGTAACACGGGTAATACACCCAGGATATTCACAGTACAGGGGTCAATACAAAGGTGATGTCACAGTACAGAGAAATACACACACGTGATGTCACAGACAGAGATAATTACCACAGTGATGTCACAGTACGAGGCTAATACACACCGTGATGTCACAGTAAGGGTAATACACACAAGAGAATGGTCACATGTACAGGGATAATACACCAGTGAAGTCAGCAGTACCTAAGATAATACCAAATTTTACCAAACAAAAACAGGAGTTACATACAATAAACACACGTGATTTCACAGTACAAGGATAATACACACAGTGATGTCCATACTATCACAGTACAGGCATAATCACACAGTGATCACAGTAAGGATAACACACAGTGGAGTCAACAGGAGATAATCACCAGTGATGTCACAGTACAGAGATAATACACACAGTGAGTCACAGTACAGAGGATAATACACACAGGTGATGTCACAGTACAGGGATAATACACACAGTGATGGTCACAGTACAGGGATAATACAACACAGGATGTCAACAGTGCAGGGATAATACACACATGATGTCAAGTACAGAATAATACACACAGTGATGTCACAGTACAGAATAATACCACAGTGATGTCACAGTAACAGATATAACACACAGTGATGTCACAGTACAGGATATAACACACAGTGATTCACGTACGATATACGTAGTACAGTACGGATAATACACACAATGATGTACAGTACGAGAATATACACACAGTGATTCCAGTACAGGGAATAATACACACAGTGATGTCACAGTACAGGATAACACACACAGTATGTCACAGTGTCAGGGATAATACACACAGTGATGTCAAGCACAGGGATAATATACACCGTGATCTCACAGTAAGGGATAATACACACAGTGATGTCACAGTACAGTATAATTCCAGTGGTCACAGTACAGAGAATAATACACACAGTGATGTCACAGTACAGGGATAATACAATCCACACGTGATGTCACTAACAGGGGATACCCCACTATGATGTCACAGTACAGGATAAACACACAGTGATGTCAGTCACAGGGATAATATACACAGTGATCTCACAGTACAGGTATAATACACACAGTGATGTCACAGTACATGGATAATACACACAGTGATGTCACAGTACAGGGATAATACACACAGTGTATGTCACAGTACAGGGATAATACAGATGTCACAGTACAGGATAATCACACAGTGATGTCACAGTACAGAGATAATCCACAGTGATGCACAGTACAGGGATAATCCACAGTGATGTCACAGCACAGGGATAGTAACACATGGATGTCACAGTACAGCGGATATACAACAGTGATGCCACACCACAGGATAGTACACACAGTGATGTCACAGTAAGGATAATACACACAGTGATGTCACAGTACAGAGATAATCACACCAGTGATGTCAGTACAGGATAATACACACAGTGATGTCACAGTACATGGGGGTAATACACACAGTGATGCCACCACAGGGATAATACACACAAGTGATGTCACACGTACAGAGATAATACACACAGTGATGTCACAGTACAGGATAATACACACAGTGATGTCAAAGTCAGGGGATATACACCAGTGATGCCACCACAGGATGAATACCACGTGATGCCACAGTGTAAGGATATACAAGTGATCACAGTACAGAGATAATACACACAGTGATGTCACGTAAGGGATAATACACCAGTGAGTCACATACGATAATCACACAGTGATGTCACAGTACAGATAATACACACAGTGATGTCACAGTACAGGATAATACACACAGTGATATTCACAGTACAGGAGATAATACACACAGTGATGTCCACAGTCAGGGATATACACCCAGTGATGTCCAGTACAGAATCACACAGTATGTCACAGTACAGAATAATACACACAGGTATGTCACAGTACAGGGATTACACCCGTGATTGACCGTACAGTTAAGGTTATACACCATAATGTCACAACAGTACAGGGATTATACACACAGCGATGTCACAGTACAGGGATTATACACACAGTGATGTCACAACACATAGGTAATACACACAGTGATGTCATAATACATTTATCGGTACAATAATGTATTCTGACTTGCCTTGGTTTCTATGGTAGGTGTTAGTTTTAATATGGCCAGTTAGATGTATAAAATAGATCAGACTAAGATGAGAGGACTATTTATGTAACATGATAAATATACAAAACATACAATTTGTTTTGTTCCTCGTTATATTTGTGGCCTCAAATTTGATGTTACATATATTTTACTATACATTATTTTGGGAATTTTTACGTGGATATTTTGGAATCATACCTAAATGGTAACTTCTGTTTTGGGCTGGACAATGTCTTTAAGTTCAGACAAGTCTGATTTCCCTTCTCCATTGAAGTCCTTCTTTTCTCCATAATAACTTTGAATTGAAGTCAAATCATAAGAATCTCACCCTAGGTTTGGCCAATTTCCATCTACAACCACAATTTTTGTTGCCGCTGGCTCAGATTCCTGTGTTGTAGGTTGAAGAACCTCGAGCCTAAGACTTCTAAGCCTTATAATAAGGATTCCTGGATTGTGTAGGTCTAGTTTTTCTACCCATGGAGGTCACAGACTGGGAGGTTTTTTTTTTTTTTTGAACATTTGTGGTTATAATGTGAATACAAATAGATATTTCTGGACATCAAACAATTTCCCTAAAATTAAACATTGTGTCAAGCCAATCAAGTAAATGCAAAGGTCTGATGGTATCAGCCACCACATCACGACTGGCTCGCCAGTATTGTCATAGCCAAATCTTATCCCGCCAGAGGAACCTTTCTGTGAAAATAAACACTGGGTAGAAAGTACGATCCTGCTTATTACTTGAAGAAAACATGTTTTTGAGAAGAAAATGTCATCATTGAGGTCCATGCCCCGGAGAAGGAACTTCTTAAAGTTTATGTATGTTGCTAAATTGATGGTTATCTGATGGTTTCTGATGATATCTGATGGATTCATGGTCAGGATACGTGGACATTGGCTCGCTGACATGTCCTTGTTACTACGATATAAAATTATGTTGATGGTTCAAACTCCTGATACTCTCTCATCTATAACCATACGGGCTTCACAAAGGTCCAAGGTCAACGACTAGACCTATGGACACTCATATACGCCAGCTATACATTCAGCTGTGTCATGTTACGATGACTGTCCTAGTATTTTTAGTGGTTGATGAAGGAAAAAAAATAATTAGCTATTGGAATTCAATGGGGCACATTTACTTACCCGGTCCAGTCGCGATCCTGCGGCGTGTTGTCCGACGAGGATTCGGGTTCTGCCGGGGTTCACTAATGGCCGTGCGCCTGATATCCAGCAGGTGTCGCTGCTGTGCCGAGGTCCGCCGGAGGTCACCTTCTTCTTCCTGGTGCATGTAAGTGCGCGATCTTGCGACACAAATAGTTTTTTAAAATCTGCGTTTTTCCCGAATCCGTCGGGTTGTCCGATGGCCACGCCCTCGATTTCTGTCGCGTGAAAAACGTCTAAAACGTTCACCCTCAATGCCCTAGTCCATTGGGTCTCATGGCTGGGTCAGAGCATTGGTAAAGCCTTAGTTAGAATCTTTAGAAAATCCTATAGCATTACTGACCTGTGAAACATAACATGTCACAGATATTGCTCGTTGACTCTCAGAGTATAGCATTGCGTGGCTATTTTCTGGAAAACAACAGTAAGTACATAATGAGTTTTCGCTGTATTCACTTACTTATTTTTCGATGGACTTTGAAAGGATTTCAGCTGAAATGTCAAAGGAAAATAATTCAGGCAAATGGCTCGGTAAAGCAAAGTGAATAGACGAGGCTTCCTGATAAATCAGATTTTATTGCATGAACTCTGAAGATATGCAATTAGTTACACAGCTGGTAATATTAGAGGCCTGGAGACAACTCACACACTGACAGGCGGAACCCCGACCGAACCAAGCCAAATTACTGCAAAGAAAAACCATGAAATGCCGGATTTTGTTTTCTGTTTTGAAGCATACAACAAGGTCTGAGAGGTTTCTTTTAAGTCCAAGATCAAGTGAGAAAAGGCAAAAGTGAAATGAAGGTGACACAGAAAGGAGAGAGATAGACATGGTCATTCAGCTATAGCAAAAGCCACCGAAAACTGATAGATTAGATTTGTATCATCAACGCAAAGATGAAGAGTTGGAAAAAATGCTGCAGCGTAAAACACAAATTCAGCAACACAAAGTAAAATACAGAAAAATTAACCAAATACACAAAAGCAAATAAAAAAAAATAATTAAAAATGATACACTGTATATATGTACACATATACTGTAGTATATTAGACAACATACTAGTTATAGAAAATCAACTGAGCACAATTAACACTCACTATCGCCAAATAAGCGGTCATAACTCCTTTGTCCCAAAACCGACCAAAATGTTCAACTAATCAATCAGCACTCAGCACAAAGACCAATACCCATCACCAGGACCCACCCCCTTGCTCCCCCCAATATCCACAAATGTTGACAGAATGGGGATTATTTACTACGGGTCCCGCGGATCGCACATTCGTCGGCTTTTAGAAATTTTCGGGATCTGCGCCACTGGGACAGGTATTTAGAAGGGGATTGTGTTTTGCACGCGATCGGATTTTGGCACAATCGCGCCGACTTTCATGCGACAGAAATCGGGGAAGCGGGCAAACGATCCGACGGATTCGGAGTGCGGGATTTAACTTTAAAATTGTGTCGCAAGACAATGCACTTACATGAACTCCGGCGGACCTGAGCGGAGAAGGGACACATGCAGGATATCGGGCGCACGATCGATGTGAATCGCGGCACAGTGCATGATCGTTGGACAACGCACAGCGGGGATCACGACAGGACCGGGTAAGTAAATGTTTACCCGTCCGAAGGAGATCACAGAAAGTGCATTGTCCAACGATCATGCCCGGTGCCAGGATTCACTAAGATTGTGCGCCCGATATCCTGCATATGTCGCTTCCCCGCTCAGCTCTGCCGGAGTTCACCTTCTTCTTCCTAGTGTATGTAAGTGCATGTCCTGCGACACAATTTGAGAGTTAAATCCCGCGCTCAGTCCGAAACCCCCGGATCGCCCGACGGTCCACCCCCGATTGCTGTCGCATGAAAGCAGCGCAGCTGCGCCACAATCCGATCGCGTGAGACACAATCCCTTATTACAGCCACAAAACCTGAAAACATTGGAAAGTCCGACGAAAGTGCATCCGCGGACCCTTAGTAAATAAGCCCCAATAGCTTATAGCTGAAAAGAATGAGTGAACTGCTTGCAGGGTGCAGGATGCACCAAATAATTGAAGATAATTTAATAATCTGCTGCACATTAGCCAATGGGGGAGATTTATCAGCACTTCTATGCCAGTTTCTGGAGTAGAAATTGCGGTTATGATTGTGACTACGCCACCTACTAGCCATGTGGGTGAGGAGGGGTGCTGCCACTGGCAGAGTGGATGGGCACAGGGCGTTCCTGCCCTATGCCTACGTACTTTCTGAAAACCTGCAAACGTTCCGATCACAGTTTTCCCTTAAACTATACCAGGCCTGACCTGTCGTAGTTTTGCCGGGCAGTGTGGCCACCGGACAGATGCATCCTACCGGACAGGGGTGGGCGTGACCTCTATTATACGCACTTGCACACCGGCATATGATAAATCTCTCCCAATGTTTGCCTTTATGAAAAAATCAAAGCGACCTGAGAAGATGTGGTCAGTGCTAGGAAATATCCCCGGAGACAAATAACTAGATAACTGACTGTAGAAGAGATAAAATCTGCCAATTCCACTATGACGATTGCTGAACAGATAAAAAGACAAAAATCTATGGGAACTTGTGTTGTGTTCATTGGTTTTCCATGGAGGTGTCAGTTAAGTTGCCTTTAAATAAAAAAAATTACAAAAAATTACAAAAATAGTTAAAAAAAAATGCATGGAAGCCAATCTGTCCGTCAGTATTTAGTCCCCACCTACTGACATGGTTATTTTTGTAGAAAACTTCTCATTTCCTTGGAAAAAAACCTTTACGTTTGTCTAAAGTAAGTTATACCACATTCGCATATAATCAAATTTTTTTTTCCGTGATAGAAAAAGAAACATCCATTTGCCTGGAAAGCCACATTTAATCAATAGACACAGCTGCTCCATAGCCTGGAAAATAAGTGACCCAAAGGTGTCATCCGGAATAAAACGAAGGGCGGTCAATATGCAATTGTGTTTGGCTGACATGTTTATAACACCCGGCACGCGCACAAGTTTCATCGCATCCCATAAATATATCTGCATGGGACGATGCGCATTGTTTTACATGCGGCCGGGCATTAGGGTCACCCATATCACAAGTTGTATGTTCTTCTACGTCCATTGTACTTAATCAAGACTCAAGGAAATCAATATCCACGTCCACGGGTAACAATTCCCTTGGTTCTTTAGCAGAAGATTCTTGTCTTGTGGATTCATCCTGAATTCAGAGCGAACATATTTTTTTTTTTGTCTTTCCGCTGTAAGCCGGAATATAAATGAAGGGATCTGACCTTTATTTCTTCTCTGGTGTCTTGTGGGAGCGAAGTGAAATCTTCCGTCTTGCTTTATATTTCGCACAATGTTTTGACTATAGAACAATCGAACAATTAACTTATAGCTTCTCCTCGATTCTTATTTTTTAAGCTCTAAAGTCTATCTATGATTTGAGTCCTTACAATCCTCCTTCTTCTGCTAATACCTCATTCACAAATATTGGCCTATCTGCAGGCAGCATGTTATAGAGCAGGAGGAGCTGAGCAGATTGTAAATAGTGTCCTATCTGCAGTCAGCATGTTATAGAGCAGGAGGAGCTGAGCAGATTGTAAATAGTGTCCTATCTGCAGTCAGCATGGTATAGAGCAGGAGGAGATGAGCAGATTGTACATAGTGTCCTATCTGCAGGCAGTAAATTATTGAGCAGGAGGAGCTGAGCAGATTGTACATATTGTCCTATCTGCAGGCGGCATGTTATAGAGCAGGAGGAGATGAGCAGATTGTACATATTGTCCTATCTGCAGGCGGCATATTATAGAGCAGGAGGAGATGAGCAGATTGTACATAGTGTCCTATCTGCAGGCAGTAAATTATTGAGCAGGAGGAGCTGAAAAGATTGTAAATAGTGTCCTATCTGCAGGCAGCATTTTATAGAGCAGGAGACCTGAGCAGATTGTACATAGTGTCCTATCTGCATCCAGCATGTTACAGAGCAGGAGGAGCAGAGGGGATTGTACATAGTGTCCTATCTGCAGGCACCATGTTATAGAGCAGGATGAGATAAGCAGATTGTACATAGTGTCTTATCTGCAGGCAGCATGTTATAGAGCAGGAGGAGCTGAGCAGATTGTACATAGTGTCCTTTCTGCAGGCAGAATGTTATAGAGCAGGAGGAGCTGAGCAGATTGTACATAGTGTCTTATCTGCAGGCAGCATGTTATAGAGCAGGATGAGCTGAGAACATTGTACATGATACTGAGCAGTTTTACAAAAGAACAACTTTTTATTAGCAATATAGATGTTTTTGGAGGTCCAAAACAAGCAGCTTTTATAATTTTCTTTTAAAAATAAAAAAAACAGTGATCCAATTTATTTTCAGAGAGGTCTGTATCATAATAATGTTAATCAAAATAATTATATAAAAAAGTAATTATTCAGAAACCACAGAATTTTAGGTAGTGTCCCCATGTGACTAAATAGGTGTAACACTGTTCCTGTATATTATGTAACATACGTTATCTATATTCTGACAGCATTCCTCCCTCCGGTTTCTGCCTGGTATTCCCATACTCTCATTACTGGTGGGTGGACACGTGCTGCTGTGACTCATTGCTCCCCTCTCCTCTCCATAGACTTCTATGTAATCTGATATCTCAGTGAGCGACAGCATTTCAAATAATATAGTTTAATCTGAAAAAAAGGGTGCATAGAGGAACTAAGTGAGTGTAGAAAAAGTTAATTGAAAGTTATCACTAACTTGATGGGGTGGGGCCTGTATCAGGATTATGGTTGATATTTATATCATTGACTCTCAGACAAAGGGAGGAGCTGTGGAACAGTTCATTCCAAAGCAGAAAGCTCTCAGCTGAAAGACCCGCCCAGAGCAACCGCAGAGCGTGAACCTGGATTAATGATATTCCCATTTTACAAATTACTGTTATTGTTGGTGTAATGAAAGTTATACAATTTTCCAAAATACTTTCTATATCACTTGTTGTGTTTATCTAGATCTCTGCTTGCTAGCCTTCTCTCTAGAAATCTTCTATGTTTACTTCCAGTGGACAGAAATCTGACCATGGTCGCACAGGTGCAGGCTTGTTATATCACAGAGAGTAAACAGAGCCTATAAAATCTATAAATCAACGGCGCCTCAGTGGTTAGCACTACACCTTGCAGCTGGGGTCCTGGATTCAAGTCCTATCCTGTCAACATTTGCAAAGAATTTGTATGTTCTCTCCGTGTTTGGCGTGCATTTCCTCCAGGTCCTCCAATTTCCTCCCACACTCCATAACACACTGGTAGGTGATTAGATTGTGGCCCCATTGAGGACAGGGACTGATTTGGCAAGTTTCTGTGCAGCACTGCGTAATCTATGTGCTATATAAATAAGAATTTATATTAGTTAAATTTTCACAGTTCCGCTGCTACTAACTACACAAAGGAATGGAAACACGACATTCTATGGATTGTCTGTAACATTTTGGTGAAATGACTGAACTTCCTGTAGCGTTAAATAATACATTTTGTCCGAATGTTCTCATTATTTCACTGATTACAGAGGTAAAAGGCAAAAACTGCCTCATCATGGAGATGATTGGAAGGTTTTTGTGCATTTTTGTTAGGGGCTTTGCGCTCTCACGCCATTACGACACCTGACGGCAATTTATCTAACAGTGCTTTTGTCATCAGCCATTAGACAAAGTGGTTATTGTTATAAATTAGCGCCGCCACGGTTTATTAGACAACATTTTTTTGCAGCGTTCCTCCTGTCGCTCAGCGTTAACAACATCATTAGTCTCATCCAACACCAGGAACATCTTGAAATACAATTTTCTAACTGGACCATAATAAATAATGATGATTTTTTTTTTTATTTCACTGCTCGTTTTGTTCATCCTTCCAGGGAGCACGGACTCTCATTAATCCTGTGTACAGTCAGGAAATCCAAGAATCGTCTCTTCAGTATAACGGGGGATTAGATACTGTCAGCGAGTCTGCGCCCCTGAATCTTAAGCAGTGACAAAGGTCATTTCTTCCCCACAGACTAAATTCCTTAAAGGAAATCTAACCACCAGGATAAAGGATTGTAACCAAGCACACTGACATACATGTGTGTGCCCCCTTCTGGTAGGATCTGATCTTCTTCGAGCTTCTTATGCTCTGGTTTTTACAGAAACATAGCTTTGTATGATTATAAATATATGATGCTAATGGTGCACTGAGTGCACTTAGTCCACAGAGATTATGGCTTGTTTACTCTGGAACAGTGCCACTTCTAGGCATGGACGTGTCTGGTATTGGGCACACAGCACAATTTAAGTAAATGAAGAAAGTTGCCTGTCTTGTTCTGCACAAGCTTCTTAAAGGAAACCTACACTGCCCGCTGATGAAATCATGCGAGCAAATCACCTGGTAGGCTACTTAATGCTGATGCCGGCACATAGTTTGTTAGGCTCGGCGAACTTTAGTTTAGCTAAAAAAACTATTTTCTTACAATTTTAAATGAGCCCCTCCGGTGCTAACCCTGCGACATCTTTTGGGCTGGCGATGGCTTCCAATGTTAATTATCCTCCTTCAGTGCCGAGAGCCGGTGACGTCACCAAGCTCTCGGCACCTATCGCCGGCCGGCTGTGCGAGACTTAGTGTCTGCGCATGCGCGATAGGTAGGTGCCGAGAGCTGGTGACATCACGGCTCTCGGCACCTGAAGTAGTGTCTTATCTGCAGGCAGCATGTTATAGAGCAGGAGGAGCTGAGAACATTGTACATGGTACTGAGCAGTTTTACAAAAGAACAACTTTTTATTATGCAAGTAATAGATGTTTTTGGAGGTCAAAACAAGCAGCTTTTATACATTTTCTTTTAAAAATAAAAGAAAACAGTGATCCAATTTATTTTGCAGAGAGGTCTGTATCAGATAATGTAATCAAAATAATTATATAAAAAAGTAATTATTCAGAACAGCACAGAATTTTAGGTAGTGTCCCATGTGACTAAATAAGGTGTAACACTGTTCCTGTATATTATGTAACATACGTTATCTATATTCTGACAGCATTCCTCCCTCCGGTTTCTGCCTGGTATTCCCATACTCTCATTACTGGTGGGTGGACACGTAGCTGCTGTGACTCATTGCTCCCCCTCTCCTCTCCATAGACTTCTATGTAATCTGATATCTCAGTGAGCGACAGCATTTTCAAATAATATAGTTTAATCGGGAAAAAAAGGTGCATGAGAGGAACTAAGTGAGTGGAGAAAAAGTTAATTGAAAAGTTATCAACTAATAAAAGGAAACCTGTCAGCAATTCTGACCATGCAAAGTTACAGACAGGATTAGGCATTGTCCCTGCAGATCTGTGTAACAATAACTTTGTGTGTGTTGTTAGTAGTAATAGGAATGTAAAATGTGAAGTTATAATCCAGCTCTATGGCTTTTCCTAGGGCTCTGGGTGGGTCTTTCAGCATGAAGAGCTTTCTGCTTCCTGCACTGTGTTACTCCACAGTCCCTCCCCTCTGTTACGAGATGGGGCCTGTATCAGGATTATGGTTGGATATTTATATCATTGACTCAGAGCAAAGGGGAGGAGCTGTGGAACAGTTCATTCCAAAGAGCAGAAAGCTCTTCAGGTTGAAAGACCCGCCCAGAGCAACCGCAGGAGCTGTGAACCTGGATTAAATTGATATTCCCATTTTAGCAAATTACTGTTATTGTTTGTGTAATGAAAAGTTATACAATTTTCCAAAATACTTTCTATATCACTTGTTTGTGGTTATCTAGATCTCTGCTTGCTGTCCTTCTCTAGAAATCTTCTATGTTTACTTCCAGTGGACAGAAATCTGACCATGGTCGCACAGGTGCACGGCTCGTTATATCACAGAGAGTAATCAGAGCCGTGTGATATAACGAGCCGTGCACCTGTGTGACCATGGTCGGATTTCTATCCACTGGAAATAAACAATGAAGCTTTCTATAAAATGACAGCAAGCAGTGATCTATAAATCACGGCGCCTCAGTGGTTAGCACTACAGCCTTGCAGCTGGGGTCCTGGATTCAAGTCCTATCCTGGTCAACATTTGCAAAGAATTTGTATGTTCTCTCCGTGTTTGCGTGCATTTCCTCCAGGTCCTCCAATTTCCTCCCACACTCCATAACACACTGGTAGGTGATTAGATTGTGAGCCCCATTGAGGACAGGGACTGATTTGGCAAGTTCTGTGCAGCACTGCGTAATCTATGTGCTATATAAATAAAGAATTATTATTAGTTAAATTTTCACAGTTCCGCTGCTACTAACTACACAAAGGAATGGAAACACGACATTCTATGGATTGTCTGTAACATTTTGGTGAAATGACTGAACTTCCTGTAGCGTTAAATAATAACATTTGTCCGAATGTTCTCATTATTTCACTGATTACAGAGGTAAAAGGCAAAAACTGCCTCATCACGGAGATGATTGGAAGGTTTTTGTGCATTTTTGTTAGGGGCTTTGCAGCTCTCACGCCATTACGACACCTGACGGCAATTTATCTAACAGGTGCTTTTGTCATCAGCCATTAGACAAAGTGGTTATTGTTATAAATTAGCGCCGCCGCAGTTATTAGACAACATTTTTTGCAGCGTTCCTCCTGTCAGCTCAGCGTTACACAACATCATTAGTCTCATCCAACACCAGGAACATCTTGAAATACAATTTTCTAACTGGACCATATAAAATAATGATGATTTTTTTTTAATTTCACTGCTCGTTTTGTTCATCCTCCCAGGGAGCACGGACTCTCATTAATCCTGTGTACAGTCAGGAAATCCAAGAATCGTCTCTTCAGTATAACAGGGGGATTAGATACATGTCAGCGAGTCTGCGCCCCTGAATCTTAAGCAGTGACAAAGGTCAATTTCTTCCCCACAGACTAAATTCCTTAAAGGAAATCTACCACCAGGATAAAGGATTGTAGACCAAGCACACTGACATACCAGTGTGTGCCCCCTTCTGGTAGGATCTGCTCTTCTTCGAGCTTCTTATGCTCTGGTTTTTACAGAAACATAGCTTTGTATGATATATAAAATATATGATGCTAATGGTGCACTGAGTGCACTTAGTCCACAGAGATTATGGCTTGTTTACTCTGGAAACAGTGCCACTTCTAGGCATGGACGTGTCTGGTATTGCAGCACAGCACAATTTAAGTAAATGAAGAAAGTTGCCTGTCTTGTTCTGCACAAGCTTCTTAAAGGAAACCTACCACTGCCCGCATGATGAAATCATGCGAGCAAATCACCTGGTAGGCTACTTAATGCTGATGCCGGCACATAGTTTTGTTAGGCTCGGCGAACTTTAGTTTAGCTAAAAAAAACTATTTTCTTACATATTCAGTCTAATGTCGAGATTGTTTCCCACAAATATGTTGCCGTTTGCAGGCCTGATTGTTGCTTCTTTTCATAAAAGTGCTGATAATTACCATGAAAAATAAGAATATTTTGTCTGGTAAAGCACAATGACCCAAATGCAACAGGAGCGTTCCCACAGGATGTAGAAATAATTAGAGATGAAGTCATGGAGGGAGATTCATCTGCAGCATAATATAGATGGAGACAGATCATTACATTCTGTACGATGCTTGCAAGTATCGCTCCGCATTTCTGTAAATCTTCCACAATGTGGGGAAAGAATCAATTATTATTATGATACCGGCTACGGGACTGCTTTAATATGTAGGATGGATGTTACCCCCAAGTGAGAAACCTTATAAATTTCGTGGATGATTGAGTCCGTGGTCTCACACCATCGTACCTCAAATCTCCATTCAGTAAGAGTTTTGTGTACACACCATAGGTAATACACCTAGTAATTACAGTACAGTAACACAGGGTCACATACACGGGCAATCACGGTGAAGTCACAGTTACGAGAGGTAATACACACACGTGAATGTCACAGTACAGAGATAATACACACGTGATGGTTCACAGACAGGGATAATTACACACCGTGTGTCACAGTAAGGGTAATACACACAAGATGATGGTTCACAGTACAGGGCTAATACACACATCAAGCAGCGTACAGTAAGGGATAATACACCAGGAGCACGATCTAGTAACTAAAATTCTCAAGAAAGAATACCACGTGATGTTCACAGTAAGATAATACAACACAGTGATGTCACAATAAAGGGGATAATCACACAGTGATTCACAGTACGTGATAAACACACAGTATGTCCATACAAGGGATCCAGTGGATAATCCCCAGGATAGACACCAGTGTCACAGTACAGAGTAATACACACAGTGAAGTCACAGTAAAGGCATAATACACCAGGTGTGTCACAGTACAAGGGATAATACACACAGTGATGGTCACAGTACAGCGGATAATACAACACAGGAGTCAACAGTGGCGGGATACTACACACATGATTGTCACAAGTACAGAATAATACACACAGTGATGTTCACAGTACAAGGAATTAATACGCACAGTATGTCACAGTACAGATATAATCCACACAGTGATTCACAGTACATGGATAATACACACAGTGATTTCACGTACAGGATCATACAGTGATGTTACAGTAGCTAGGACTAATACACACAGATGATGTGACAGTACGAGAATATACACCAGTTGATTCGCACGTACAGGGGAATATACACACAGTGATTCAGCAGTACAGGGACTAACACACACAGTAATGTCACAGTTGTCAGGATAATACACACCAGTTATGTCACCAGCACAGGATATATACAGTTATCTCCAGTAGGGAGAATACACACAGTGATTCACAGTATTAACAGTGCGTCATACAGAAATAACACGTGATGGTCACAGTACATGGATAATACACCACAAGTGATGTCACCGTACAAGGGAGTAAACACCCACTGATGTCACATACAGGGATAAAACACACAGTGTGTCACGTCACAGGGATAAATACCACAGTGATTCAAGACAGGTATAACACATACACGACAGTATATCAGATTCACACGTACATGGATAATACCACCACAGTGATGTCAACAGTACCAGCGGGATAATACCACGTGATTCCAGTAAGATATCCAGTGATGTCACAGTACAGGTAATACCACAGAGATGTCACAGTACAAGATATACACACAGTGATGTCACAGTACAGGGATAAGACACACAGTGATGTCACAGCACAGGGATATTACACACAGTGATGTCCACGTCCAGCGGATAATACACACAGTGATGCCACCGCACAGTGATGTACCACACAGTGATGTCACAGTATAGCGGATAATACACACAGTGATGGTCCAGGACCAGAGATATACGATCCAGTGATGTCACAGTACAGGATAATCACACATTGATGTCACAGTACATGGGTAATACACACAGTGATCCACCAGCACACGTGATAATACACACAGTGATTCACAGTAGAGATAATACACACGTGATGTCACATAGAGGGATAATACACACATTGATGCATCAAAGTAACGAAGGGGTAATACACACAGTGCATGCCACAGCACAGGATAATACACACAGTGATGCCACAGTGTAAGGTAATACACACAGTGTGTCACAGTACAGAGATATACACACAGTGATGTCAGTACAAAGTAATACACACGTGAAGTCACAGACACGGATACTACACACAGTGATGTCACAGTAAGCGGATAATCCACACAGTGATGTCACAGTACAGGGATACACACCAGTGATGTCCAGTAACGAGGGATAATACACACGTGATTCACAGTGCAGGGATAATACACACAGTGAGTGTCACAGTAAGAGATAACACCGACACAGTATGTCCATACGTACAGGATAATATCCACACAGTTATGTCACAGTACAGGTGATACACACAGTGATGTACAGTCTACAGGGATTATAACACAGTAATGTCCACGTACAGGATTATACACACGCGATGTCACAGTACAGGGATTATACACACAGTGATGTCACAACACATAGGTAATCCACACAGTGTGCATAATACATTTACTCGGTACAATAATGTATTCTGACGTCTGGTTTCTATGTAGGTGTTAGTTTTAATATGGCCAATTAGATGTATGAAAATGATCCAATACTAGATGAGAGGACTATTATGTAACATGATAATATACAAACACTACAATTTGTTTTGTTCCTCGTTATATTTGTGGCCTCAAATTTGATGTTACATATATTTTACTATACATATTTTGGGAATTTTTACGTGCGATATTTTGGAATCATACCTAATTGTAACTTCTGTTTTGGGCTGGACAATGTCTTTAAGTTCAGACAGTCTGATTCCCTCTCCATTGAAGGTCTTCTTCTTTCTCCATAATAACTTTGAAATTGAGCAAATCATAAGAATCTAGCTCACCCTAGGTTTGGCCATGTTCCATCTACAACCACATTTTTTGTTCCGCTGGCTAAGATTCCTGTGTTGTAGGTTGACAGAACCTCGAGCCTAAGACTTCTAAGCCTTATTAAGTTCCTGGATTGTGTTAGGTCTAGTTTTTCTACCCATGGAGGTCACGAGACTGGGAGGTTTTTTTTTTTTTTGAACATTTGTGGTTATAATGTGTAATACAAATAGATATTTCTGGCCATCAAAACAATTTCCCTAAATTAAACATTGTGTCAGGCCAATCAGTAAATGCAAAGGTCTGATGGTATCAGCCACACATCACGGACTGGCTCGCCTAGTATTGTCATAGCCAAACCTTTATTCCCGCAGAGAACCTCTTATGAAAATAACACTGGGTAGAAGTACGATCCTGCTTATTACTTGAAGGAAACATGTTTTGAGAAGAAAATGTCATCCATTGAGGTCCTGCCCCGGAGAAGGACTTCTTAAGTTTATGTATGTTGGTAAATTGATGGTTATCTGATGGTTTTCTGATGATATCTGATGGTTTCATGGTCAGATACGTTGGACATTGGCTCGCTGACATGACCGTTGTTACTACGATATAAATTATTGATTTGGGTTCAAACGCCTGATACTCTTTCACATTTATAACCATAGGCTTCACAAAGGTCCAAGGTCACGACTAGACCTATGACACTCATATACTCAGTATACATTCAGCTGTGTGATGTTACGTGACTGTCCTATTAGTTTTAAGTGGTTGTAAGGAAAAAAAAGAATTAGCTATTGGAATCAATGGGGCACATTTACTTACCCCGTCCAGTCGCGATCCCACGCTTGTTTTGTCCGACAGGATTCTGGTTCTCTGCCGGTGTCACTAATGGCCGTGCACCCGTATCCAGCATGGTGTCGCTAGTGTGCCGAGGTCCGCCGGAGTGTCACCTTCTTCTTCCTGTGCATTAAGTGCGCGATCTTGCGGACACAAATCGTTTTTTAAATCTGCGTCTTTTCCGAACCGTCGGGTTGTCCGATGCCGCCACGCCCTCGATTTCTGTCGCTGAAAAACGTCAAAAACGTTCACACCCAATGCCCTAGTCCGTGGGTCTCATGGCTGGGTCGAGCATTGGTAAAGCCTTAGTTAAAATCTTTAGAAAATCCTATAGCATTACGGACCTGTGAAACATAACATGTCACAGATATTGCTCGTTGACTCTCAGAGTATAGCATTGCGTGGCTATTTTCTGGAAAACAACAGTAAGATTAATGAGTTTTCGCTGTATTCACTTACTTATTTTTCGATGGACTTTGAAAGGATTTCAGCTAAAGTCAAGCGAAAATAATTCAGAGCACAATGGCTGGTAAAGCAAAGTGAATAGACGAGGCTTCCTGATAAATCAGATTTAATTGCAGAACTCTGAAGATATGCAATTAGTTACACAGGCTGATATATTAGAGGCCTGGAGACAACTCACACACTGACAGGCGGAACCCGACCGAACCAAGCCAATATACTGCAAAGAAAAACCATGAAATGCCGGATTTTGTTTTCTGTTTTGAAGATACAACAAGGTCTGAGAGGTTTCTTTAAGTCCAAGATCAAGTGAAAAAGGCAAAAGTGAAATGAAGGTGCACACAGAAAGGAAGAGATAGACATGGTCATTCAGCTATAGCAAAAGCACCCGAAAACTGATAGATTAGATTTTGTCATCAACGCAAAGATGAATAGTTGGAAAAAATGCTTGCAGCGTAAACACAAATTCAGCACAAAGTAAAATACAAAAAATTAACCAAATACACAAAGCAAATAAAAAAAAAAATATTTAAAAATGATACACTGTATATATGTACACATATACTGTAGTATATAAGACAACATACTAGTTATAGAAAATCAACTGAGCACAATTAACACTCACTATCGCCAATAAGCGTCATAACTCCTTTGTCCCAAAACCGCACCAAAATGTTCAACTAATCAATCACACTCACACAAAGACCAATACCCATCACCAGGACCCACCCCCTTGCTCCCCCCATATCCACAAATTTGACAGAATGGGGATTATTTACTACGGGTCCCGCGGATCGCCATTCGTCGGCTTTTAGAAATTTTCGGGATCTGCGCCACTGGGACAGGTATTTAGAAGGATTGTGTTTGTGCACCGATCGGATTTTGGCACAATCGCGCCGACTTTCATGACAGAAATCGGGGAAGCGGGCAAACGATCCGACGGATTCGGAGTGCGGATTTAACTTAAAATTGTGTCGCAAGACAATGCACTTACATGAACTCCGGCGGACCTAGCGGAGAAGGACACATGCAGGATATCGGCGCCGACGATGTGAATGCGGCACAGTGCATGATCGTTGGGACAACGCACACGGGGATCACGACAGGACCGGTGAAGTAAATGTTTACCCTCCGAAGGAGATCACAGAATTGCATTGTCCAACGTCATCGCCCGGTGCCAGGATTCACTAAGATTGTGCGCCATATATCCGCATATGTCGCTTCCCCCCGCTCAGCTCTGCCGGAGTTCACCTTCTTCTTCCTAGTGTATGTAGTGCATGTCCTGCGACACAATTTGAGAGTTAAATCCCGCGCTCAGTCCGAAACCACCCCCGGATCGCCCGCGGTCCACCCCCGATTGCTGTCGCATGAAACAGCGCAGCTGCGCCAACAATCCGATCGCGTGAGACACAATCCCTTATTACAGCCACAACAAACCTGAAAACATTGGAAAGTCCGACGAAAGTGCATCCGCGGCCCCTTAGTAAATAAGCCCCAATACTTATAGCTGAAAAGAATGAGTGAACTGCTTGCAGGTGCAGGATGCACCAATAATTGAAGATAATTTAATAATCTGCTGCACATTAGCCAATGGGGGAGATTTATCAGCACTTCTATGCCAGTTTCTGGAGTAGAATTGCGTTTATGATTGTGACTACGCCACCTACTAGCCATGTGGGTGAGGAGGGTGCTGCCACTGGCAGAGTGGATGGGCCAGGGCGTTCCTGCCCTATGCCTACGTACTTTTCGAAAACCTGCAAACGTTCCGATCACAGTTTTCCCTTAAACTATACCAGGCCTGACCTGTCGTGTTTTGCCGGGCAGTGTGGCCACCGGACAGATGCATCCTACCGGACGGGGTGGGCGTGACCTCTATTATACGCACTTGCACACCGGCATATGATAAATCTCTCCCAATGTTTGCCTTTATGAAAAAATCAAAGCGACCTGAGAAATGTGGTCAGTGCTAGGAAATATCCCCCCGAGACAAATACGATATACTGACTGTAGAAGGAAATCAAAATCTGCCAATTCCACTATGACGATTGCTGAACAGATAAAAAGACAAAAATCTATGGGAACTTGTGTTGTGTTCATTGGTTTTCCATGGAGGTGTCAGTTAAGTTGCCTTTAAATAAAAAAAATTACAAAAAATTACAAAATAGGTTAAAAAAAATGCATGGAAGCCAATCTGTCCGTCAGTATTTAGTCCCCACCTACTGACATGGTTATTTTTGTAGAAAACTTCTCATTTCCTTGGAAAAAAACCTTTACGTTTGTCTAAGTAAGTTATACCACATTCGCATATAATCAATTTTTTTTGTTCCGTGATAGAAAAAGAAACATCCATTTGCCTGGAAAGCCACTTTAATCAATAGACACAGCTGCTCCATAGCCTGAAAATAAGTGACCCAAAGGTGTCATCCGGAATAAAACGAAGGGCGGTCAATATGCAATTGTGTTTGGCTGACATTGTTTAAACACCCGCACGCGCACAAGTTTCATCGCATCCCATAAATATATCTGCATGGGACGATGCGCATTGTTTTACATGCGGCCCGGGCATTAGGGTCACCCATATCACGTTGTTGTTTCTTCTACTCCATTGTACTTAATCAAGACTCAAGGAAATCAATATCCACGTCCACGGGTAACAATTCCCTTGTTCTTTAGCAGAAGATTCTTGTCTTGTGGATTCATCCTGAATTCAGAGCGAACATATTTTTTTTTTTTGTCTTTCCGCTGTAAGCCCGGAATATAATGAAGGGATCTGACCTTTATTTTCATTTCTTCTCTGGTGTCTTGTGGGAGCGAAGTGAAATCTTCCGTCTTGCTTATATTTCGCACAATGTTTTGACTATAAACAATCCAACAATTAACTTATAGCTTCTCCTCGATTCTTATTTTTAAGCTCTAAAGTCTATCTATGATTTGAGTCCTTACAATCCTCCTCTCTCGAATACCTCATTCACAAATATTGGCCTACTGCGCAGCATGTTATAGAGCAGGAGGAGCTGAGCAGATTGAATAGTGTCCTATCGGCATGTCAGCATGTTATGAGCAGGAGAGCTGAGCAGGATTTAATATAGTGTCCTATCTGCAGTCAGCATGGTATAGACGAGCAGGATGAAGATGAGCATATTGTACATGTTGTCCTTCTGCAGGCAGTAATTTTACATGAGCAGAGAGCTGAGCAGATTGTCTATGTCCTATCGGCAGGCGGCATTTATGAGCAGAGAGAGACAGATTGTACATATTGTCCTATCTGCAGGATGGCGGCATATTATATATGCAGAGGAGATGAGCGATTGTACATATGTCCTATCTGCGGCAGTAAATTATTTGAGCAGGAGGAGCTGAAAATTGTAATAGTGTCCTATCTGCAGGCAGCATTTATAAGAGCAGGAGACCTGAGCAGATGGTACATAGTGTCCTTTCTGCATCCAGCATGTTAGAGCAGGAGGAGCAGAGGGATTGTACATAGTGTCCTATCTGCAGGCACCATGTTATAGAGCAGGATAGATAAGCAGATTGTACATAGTGTCTTATCTGCAGGCAGCATTTATAGAGCAGGAGGAGCTAGCAGATTGTACATATTGTCCTTTCTGCATGCGAATGTTATAGTGGCAGAGGAGCTACAATTGTACATAGTGTCTTATCTGCAGGCAGCATTTTATAGAGCGGATGAGCTGAGAACATGTACTGTACTGAGCAGTTTTACAAAAGAACACTTTTATTATGCAATTAATAGATGTTTTTGGAGGTCAAAACAAGCAGCTTTTATACATTTTCTTTTAAAAATAAAAGAAAACAGTGATCCAATTTATTTTGCAGAGAGGTCTGTATCAGATAATGTAATCAAAATTATATAAAAAAGTGAATTATTGCAAACACAGAATTTTAGTATGTGTCCCATGTGTGACTAAATAGGTGTAACACTGTTCCTGTATATTATGTAACATACGTTATCTAATTCTGACAGCATTCCTCCCTCCGGTTTCTGCCTGGTATTCCCATACTCTCATTACTGGTGGGTGGACACGTAGCTGCTGTGACTCATTGCTCCCTCCCCCTCTCCATAACTTTCTATGTAATCTGATATCTCAGTGAGCGACAGCATTTTCAAATAATATAGTTTAATCTGGAAAAAAAGGGTGCATGAGAGGAACTAAGTGATGTGAGAAAAAGTTAAAATTGAAAGTTATCACTAACTTGATGGGGCCTGTATCAGGATTATGGTTGAGTATTTATATCATTGACTCAGAGCAAAGGGAGGAGCTGTGGAACAGTTCATTCCAAAGACAAAAGCTCTCAGCTGAAAGACCCGCCCAGACAACCGCAGGAGCTGTGAACCTGGATTAATTGATATTCCCATTTTAGCAAATTACTGTTATGTTTGTGTGTAATGAAAAGTTTATACAATTTTCCAAAATACTTTCCTATATCACTGTTGTGGTTATCTAGATCTCTGCTTTGCTATCCTTCTCTACTAAAATCTCTAATGTTTACTTCCATGTGGACAGAAATCTGACCATGGGTCGCACAGTGCAGGGCTTGTTATATCACAGAGAGTAAATCAGAGCCTAAAATCTATAAATCACAGGCCGCCTCAGTGTGTTCAGCTCACGACCTTGCGCTGGGGTCTGTGATCTAAGTCCATCCTGGTTCAAATTTGTCAAAGAATTTGTATGTTCTCTCCTGTTTGCGTGCATTTCCTCCAGTTCCTCCAATTTCCTCCCACACTCCATAACACACTGGTAGGTGATTAGATTGTGACCCCATTGAGGACAGGGACTGATTTGGCAAGTTCTGTGCAGCACTGCGTAATCTATGTTGCTATATAAATAAGAATTATGATTATTTATTTTCACAGTTCCGCTGCTACTAACTACTACACAAAGGAATGGAAACACGACATTCTATATGGATTGTCTGTACATTTGTGTGAAATGACTGAACTTCCTGTAGCGTTAAATAATAACTTTTGTCCGAATGTTCTCATTATTTCACTGATTACAGAGGTAAAAGGCAAAAACTGCCTCATCATGGAGATGATTGGAAGGTTTTGTGTGCATTTTTGTTAGGGGCTTTTGCACTCTCCACCCATTACGACACCTGACGGCAATTTATCTAACAGTGCTTTTGTCATCAGCCTTAGACAAAGTTTATTGTTATAAATTAGCGCCGCCACTGTTATTAGACCACATTTTTTGCAGCGTTCCTCCTGTCGAGCTCAGCTTACACAACATCATTAGTCTCATCCAACACCAGGAACATCTTGAAATACAATTTTCTAACTGGACCATATAAATAATGATGATTTTTTTTTTTATTTCACTGCTCGTTTTGTTCATCCTTCCCGGGAGCACGGACTCTCATTAATCCTGGTACAGTCAAGGAAATCCAAGAATCGTCTCTCATTAGTAACAGGGGATTAGATCATTGTCAGCGAGTCTGCGCCCCTGAATCTTAAGCAGTGACAAGGTCAATTTCTTCCCCACAGACTAATTTCCTAAAGGAAATCTACCACCAGGATAAAGGATTGTAAGCCCAAGCACACTGACATACCAGTGTGTGCCCCCTTCTGGTAGGATCTGATCTTCTTCGGCTTCTTATGCTCTGGTTTTTACGAAACATAGCTTTGTAGATATATAATATATGATGCTAATGGTGCACTGAGTGCACTTAGTCCACAGAGATTATGGCTTGTTTACTCTGGAAACGTGCCACTTCTAGGCATGGACTGTCTGGTATTGCGCACAGCACAATTTAAGTAAATGAAGAAAGTTGCCTGTCTTTTCTGCACAAGCGTCTTAAAGGAAACCTACCCTCACACTCCCCGCATGATGAAATCATGCGAGCAAATCACCTGGTAGGCTACTTAATAGCTGATGCCGCACATAGTTTGTTGGCTCGGCGAACTTTAGTTTAGCTAAAAAAACTATTTTCTTACAATTTTAAAAGAGCCCTCCGGTGCTACCCTGCGACATCTTTGGGCTGCGATGGCTTCCAATGTTTTTAATTATCCTCCTTCAGTGCCGAGAGCCGTGACGTCCCAAAAGCTCTCGCACACTATCGCCGGCCGCTGTGCGAGACTTAGTGTCTGCGCATGCGCGATAGGTGCCGAGAGCTGGTGACATCACGGCTCTCGCACTGAGGAGGAATAATTAAACATCGGAAGCCATCGCCAGCCCGAAATGAACGCAGGTAGCACCCGGAGGGCTCATTTAAATATGTAAGAAATAGTTTTTTTTAGCTAAACTAAAGTCGTTGCCGTCACCAAGTGTATAGTGGTGTTGAGAGACCTGCAATCAGTGAGGCCCCGCAATACAAGCAAACACAAAATAAAACACGAGCACCCACAGTGATCTAGCTTCAACAGTGGTTATTAACAGAGGTACTAAAATGATCCCAACCAGTGATGTCACAGTGTACAGGATAATACAACACGTGATGTCACAGTACCACATACATGGGATGAATCACACAAGTGTAATGTCGAACAAGTACAGTGGATAATACACATCATAGTGATGCACAGTAACGAGAGATAATACATGACCAGACATGATGTCACACCAGTTACTAGGGATAATACACACATTGATGGTCACAGTACAGAGATAATACACACAATTATGTCACAGTAGCAGGGATAATACCACAGTTGATGTCACAGTACAGGATAATACACACATTGAATGTCACACAGTACAGAGGGATAAATATACAACACGTGATGTCACGTACAAGGGGATAGTACACCATGATGGTGTCACAGTAACCGGGTGGAATAATCAACACCCCCACAGTGGATGTCAATAGTTACCTTTTAATCGGCTACAAGTACTCATGATATTCCTGACATTGCCTTGGTTTCTATGGTAGGTGTTAGTTTTAATATTGGCCAGTTTTAGATGTATAAATAGATCAACTAAGATGAGAGGACATAACTTTAATTTAACGATAATACTAAAACAACATACAACCTACTTTCTACGATAACCATTATTTTGTTGGAATTGTACGTGGATATTTTTGGAATCATAACCTAAAATGAGTAGGTAACTTCCAGGCTTGTGTGGGCTGGACAATCTCTTTAAATTCAGACAAGCATTCACACTTCCTTCCTTCGTTTGACAAGGCCTCTCTTTCTCCATAATAACTCTTGAATTGAAGTAAAATCCATAAGATCATCACCCTATGGTTTTGGCCTTTGTCAGTTCGAAACCTACACTAAACCACCCACAAAAATTTTTCCGTTCCCGCATCGGCCTCAGATTCCGGTGTTGTAACTTTGAAGAACCTCGAAGCCTGACCTTCTAAGCCCTTATAATAAGGATTCCTGGATTAGTGTATGTTCTAGTTTTTCTCCTACCCATGGCAGGTCACATACTGGTGAAGGGTTGTTTTTTTTGAACATTTGTGGTTTATAATGTGAATACAAATAAGATATTTCTGGACATCAACAATTTCCTACAATTAAACACTTGTGTCAATAGAAATCAAGTAATCAAAGGTCTGATGGTATCAGCCACCACAAGAATTAAAATAAATCTTCAAACGACTAGGCTCGCCAGTATTGTGGGCTAGCCAAGTAAAAATCTATATGCCTGCCAGAGGAAACTCTTTCTGTGTAAAATAAACACTGGGAGAAAGTACGATCCTGATCCTGCTTATTTACTTGAAGAAAACATGTTTTTGAGAAAAAATGGAATGGCTCTATCATTGAGTGTCCTATTGCCCCGGAAGAAGGAACTATCTTAAAGTTTACATGTATGTCTAAATTGAATGGTTTCTGATGGTTTCTGAAATGATATCTAGATGGATTCATGGTTTCAAGTAAGTATACGTGAGAACAGTGGCACTATCGTGACACAAAATGTACACTTGTTAACCTACGATTAACATTACAATGCTTGATGGTCAAACTCCTGATACTACCTCTCAAATCATATACCATAACGGGCTTCACAAAGGGCGCTACATCCAGGTCACAGA
Source organism: Engystomops pustulosus (assembly GCA_019512145.1). Taxonomy (NCBI): domain Eukaryota; kingdom Metazoa; phylum Chordata; class Amphibia; order Anura; family Leptodactylidae; genus Engystomops; species Engystomops pustulosus. Next base: position 21,780,502 of record CM033641.1, read on the forward strand.
CTAGATTAGCCAGGGTCGCGTATGGACCCTCATATCGGCCCAGCTATACTTCAGCTGTGCATGTTACATGATTGTCCTAAAAGTATTTTTACAGAGTGCTGGTTGATGAAGGCAACAAAAATAACCTTCTGCTATTGAACATTAAATTGGGCACAGATTTACTATTAACCAAGTTTTAGCCACAACCTTACCAATTTACTTTCCTTTCACGAACTAGCCGGTGCTACACTTTACCAGACTCCTTACCAAACAGGTCCCAATCAGCGAACTCCATTGCGTCTATTTTGTCCGAACGAGGATTTCGGGTTCTGCCTGCCGGGGTTCACTAATGGCCGTTCATTTTGGGTGCTCGTCCCATGATGGAATTGTGGCCGTGCGCAAAGCTGATATCCAGTCAAGTGTCTCTGCCTTGTCCAGGTCCGCCGAGGTCACCGTTCTTCCTTTTCCTTCTACCTTGCTTCCTTCCTGGTGCATGTAAGTGCGCGATCTTGCGACAACAAGGAAATAGTTTTTTAAAATCTATCTGGCCGTGTTTTTCTTGTTTTTCCATGTGCGTCATTCCTGTAGTTCTAAATCTTTCCGCATCCCGCCTCCCCCTCATCCAACCCCGCTACCAAAATCATGTCTGCATCGTCTCCTTCCCCCCCACACCTTCCCCTCCCCGGGTAAGCCTCCCCCCACCTCTCACACCTCTCCCCGCCTCACCAGGGCACCCCCCATCCCCGCCACCGGTTAAGTACTTACGCAACTCCGCCTATCCCGCGGGGGTCCCTTCGTGCGTAGGGTCCCTCGGGCCCCCGTTCACCCTTCTCTCCTGCGGCGGACCTGGGCCCCCCTACTGGTCTACGGCTCTCCATCAAGCGACACGGATGCGGCATTCCGCGGCACTGATTCCTATCTACGCTCCGTGCCTCCCCAGGGTAACACATCCCCCTCCCCCCCCCCCCACCAGGTCCTACTCCCGCCTTAAACAATCAACTCAGGCGACTCTCCTATGAGAAACTTTCGCGCCACACCCGTCCTCCCCATCCCCGAACGCATCTTCATCCATATCCCCCTCGGTTTCCCTCCTCCCTCCTCCTCCCCCCGTTCGCCACCGGTTTGCTTAATTGGTTTTTTTTCCTTAGTTGAGGTGTTTAGTCCTCGGTTTCTCCCCCTCCACCCAAAAGCCCAGCCCGTCCCAGTCGGGCCCCTCCCCCGTCCTGGAGGCCCACTCTCGTTTCCTGTTCTGTCTCCCGAATGCGTGAAAAACGTCTAAACCGTCTGAAAAGAAACGTTCACCCTCAATGCCTCAGTCCCATTCGGTTCTCCACATTGTGCTGGGTCAGAGCAGTGTTGGTAGAATCCTTAGTTTTGAGAAGCTCTATAAAGAAAACCTATAGCAATTTACTGACCTTATGAAACATAACATCGTCACAGATATTAGTGCTGCGTTACTCTCAGAGTATAGCATTGCGCTGGCTATTTTCCCTGGAACACAACGTATAGTATTAGAAGTTTTCGCTGTATTCACTTTACTTAATTTTTTCGCATGGACTTCTGAAAGGTTTCGAGCTTAAATGTTCAAAGGAAAATAATTCAGAGCAGGCAAATGGCTCGGTAAAGCAAAGTGAATGACGGCTTCCTGATAAATCAGTTTAATTGCATGAACTCTGACAGATATGCAATTAAGTTACCACCGGCTTGAAATTATAGAGGCCTGGAGAAACTCACCACACTGACAGGCGGAACCCTCCGACCGAACCAGTCCTAATAACTGGCAAAGAACAAGACCATGAAATGCCGGCATTTTGGTTTTCCTGTTTTGAAGAAACAACAGGTCTGATAGGTCTTCTTTTAAGTCCAGATCAAGTAGAAAGGCCAAAATGAAATGAAGGTGACACGCCATGAAAGGATACTAGAGATGACAATGGTGTCATTCATGCTATAGCACAAAGCACCGAAAACTGATAGATTAGATTTGTCATCAAACTGCAAAAGATAAGTAGGTGGAAAATGGCTGTGCAGTCGTAAAACACAAGTATTCAAGCGGACCAACAGTAAAATACATAAAAATTAACCAATACACACAAGCACATAAAAAAAAAATATTTAAAAAAATGATACACTGATATATGTACACATATACTGTAGTATATAGACAACATACAGTTATCGAAAATCAACTGAGCACAATTAACACTCACTATCGCCAATAAGCGTCATAACTCCTTTTCCAAAACCGACCAAAAATGTTCAACTAATCAATCAGCACTTCACACAAGACCAATACCCCATCACCAGGACCCACCCCCTTGCTCCCCCCAATCCCAAATTTGACAGAATGGGGATTATTTACTACGGGTCCCGCGGATCGCCATTCGTCGGCTTTTAGAAATTTTCGGGATCTGCGCCACTGGGACAGGTTTTAGAAGGGGATTGTTTTTGCCCGCGATCGGATTTTGGCACAACGCGCCGACTTTCATGCTACAGAAATCGGGGAAGCGGGCAAACGATCCGCGGATTCGGAGTCGTGAATTTAACTTTAAAATTGTGTCCGCAAGACAATGCACTTACATACATGAACTCCGGCGGACCTTAGCGGAGAAGGGACACATGCAGATTCGGCGCAACGATCGATGTGAATCGGCACATGCATGATCGTTGGACAACGCACATCGGCGGATCACGACAGGACCGGTAAGTAAATTTTTACCCTCCGAAGGAGATCACAGAAGTGCATTGTCCAACGATCATTCCCGGTGCCAGATTCACTAGATTTTGCTCCCGATATCGCATATGTCGCTTCCCTCCCCGCTCAGCTCTGCCGGAGTTCACCTTCTTCTTCCTAGTGTAGGGTAGTGCATGTCCTGCGACACAATTTGAGAGTTAAATCCCCGCTCAGTCCGAAACCCCCCGGATCGCCCCACGGTCCACCCCCGATGCTGTCGCATGAAAGCAGCGCAGCTGCGCCACAATCCGATCGCGTGAGACACAATCCCTTATTACAAGCCACAAAACCTGAAAACATCGGAAAGTCCGACGAAAGTGCATCCGCGGACCCTTAGTAAATAAGCCCCAATAGCTTATAGCTGAAAAGAATGAGTGAACTGCTTGCAGGGTGCAGATGCACCAAATAAATTGAAGATATTTAATAATCTGCTGCTGCCATTAGCCAATGGGGGAGATTTACATCAGTCACTTCTATGCCAGTTTCTGGAGTAGAATTGCGGTTATATGAGTGACTACGCCACCTACTAGCCATGTGGGAGGAGGGGTGCTGCACTGGCAGAGTGGATGGGCCACGGGCGTTCCTGCCCTATGCCTACGTACTTTCTGAAAACCTGCAAACGTTCGATCACAGTTTCCCTTAAACTATACCATGCCTGACCTGTCGTCGTTTTGCCGGGCAGTGTGGCCACCGGACAATCATCCTATCCTACCGGAAGGGGTGCGTGACTCTATTATAACGCACTTGCACCCCGGCATATGATAACTCTCCCAATGTTTGCCTTTATGAAAAATCAAAGCGACCGATAAGATGTGGTCAGTGCTAGGAAATATCCCCCCCCGGAGACAAATACTGATAACTGACTGTAAAAAGAGATCAAATCTGCAATTCCACTATGACGATTGCTGAACAGATAAAAACAAAAATCTATGGGAACTTGTTGTGTTCATTGGTTTTCCATGAGGTGTCAGTTAAGTTGCCTTTAATAAAAAATAATACAAAAAATTACAAAAATAGTTAAAAAAATGCATGGAAGCCAATCTGTCCGTCAGTATTTGATGCCCCACCTACTGACATGGTTTTTTTTGTAGAAAACTTCTCATTTCCTGGAAAAAAAACCTTTACGTTTGTCTAAAGTAAGTTATACCACCATTCGCATATACAAATTTTTTTTTTTCCGTGATAATAAGAAAGAAACATCCATTTGCCGTGGAAAGCCACTTTAATCAATAGACCAGCTGCTCCATAGCCTGAAATAAGTGACCCAAAGGTGTCATCCGGAATAAAACGAAGGGCGGTCAATATGCAATTGTGTTTTGGCTGACTGTTTACACACCCGCACGCGCACAAGTTTCATCGCATCCCATAAATATATCTGCATGGGACGATGCGCATTGTTTTACATGCGGCCCGGGCATTAGGGTCACCCTATCACAGTTGTATGTTCTTCTTCTACGTCCATTGTACTTATCAAGACTCAAGGAAATCAATATCCCCGTCCACGGGTAACACTTCCCTTGTTCTTTAGCAGAAAGATTTCTTTGTCTTGTGGATTCATCCTGAATTCAGAGCGAACATATTTTTTTTTTTGTCTTCCGCTGTAGCCGGAATAAATGAAGGGATCTGACCTTTACTTTTCTTCTCTTGGTGGTCTTGGGGAGCGAGTGAAATCTTCCGTCTGCTTATATTTCGCACAATGTTTGACTATAGAAAAATCGAACAATTAACTTATTAGCTCTCCTCTCCTCGATTCTTATTTTTTAGCTCTACAAGTCTATCTATGATTTGAGTCTTACAATCCTCCTTCTTTCTGCTAATACCTCATTCACAAATATTGGCCTACTGCAGTCCGCATGTTATAGAGCACAGGAGAGCTAAGTAGTTTTACATAGTGTCTATATGGCAGGCAGCATGTTATGGAGCGGAGAAGCTCAGAGATTTTTACATAATGTCCTATCTGCAGCAGCATGTTAGAGAGCAGATGAAGCTAATTAGTTTTGTACATAGTGTCCTATATGCAGGCACATTTTATGGAGCAAGAAGCTAGTAGATTTTGCATAATGTCCTATCTGGCAGGCGGCATGTATATGAGGCAGGAGGAGATGAGGCAGATTGTACATAGTGTCCTAATCTGCAGCAGTCAATTATTGAGTCATGAGGAGCTATAGCAGTACATATATGTCCTATCTGCAGCGTCAATGTTATAGACAGGAGGATGAGCAGATTGTACATACTTGTCCTATCTGCAGCGCAAATTGTTAGTGCAGGATGACGAACAGAGATTGTAATAGTTCCTATTCTCAGGCACATTTTATAGAGCGGGAGATCTGAGGAGATGTACATAGTGTCCTATCTGCTGCAGCGATGTTATAGAGCAGGAGAAGGAGGGCAATTGTACATAGTGTCCTATTCTGCGAGCACCATGTTATAGAGCAGGAGGAATAAGCAATTGTACTATTGTCTTATCTGCAGGCAGCAGTTATAAGCAGAGGCAGAGATTGACATATGTCTATGAGAATGTCATTGTACTGGTCTCAGGCCATTTTATAGGCAGGAGAGCTGAGAACATTGTCTGCTACTGAGCAGTTTTACAAAGACAACTTTTTATTAGCAAGTAATAGATGTTTTTGGAGGTCAAAACAAGCAGCTTTTATACATTTTCTTTTAAAAATAAAAGAAAACAGTGATCCAATTTATTTTGCAGAGAGGTCTGTATCAGATAATGTAATCAAATAATTATATAAAACAGTACTAGATTATCTATTAGCAGCACAGAATTTTAGGTAGTGTCCTAAGTGACGAGCACTAAAAATGGCTCTGGGTTCTCTCGTTATTCGAGACGACTTTCCAGATGCTTCGGTGGCTCGTCTCAGAATAACGAGCCCCATTTTGAAGTCGAATTGGGAGACCCAGCATGTTTTAAATAAAACGAACAGTAATACAAGAACGTGTGCAAAAAAACAAATCCAGATGTTTGCAGAGTTTTTACTTGTAATGACACATTGAAATAACACTATTTCTTCACTTTGCAGTGTGTTTCGGCTGTGTCTCCCCCGCTAAGTTAGAGAGATGTTTCGCACATGCATCATGTGAAGATAGTGTTATTTTAATTGTGTTTCTGCACTTTAAATGTTCGTGTTTTTCAAACTGTTTTTGAATGTTTTAATTCTATCTTCACATTGCCGGTGTGCGCGCGTGGTCTCCCTATAGTTCGGAGATACGCGCGCACAGCCTGCAAATGTAAGAATAGAATAAAACATTAAAACCATTGAATACAGGACATTTGAAGTGCAGGACACATTGAAAGAAACAATACTGTCTTCACATTCCAGATGTTCCGAACATCTCCGAACCTAGCGGGAACCGCCGAACACCTGCAAGTGAGAATAGTGTTATTTCAATGTGTCTTACAGTAAACATCTGCAAACTGTGGTATATTTTTTTTTTACAATAAAATACTTTTGAATTCAATTTATTTTATTAATTTACTGCTCGTCCACTCCGAGCCGGCGAGATAACTCTCGCGAGTATACAGCCGGTCGAGTATGCGAATAACTCGACCAGCAGTATACTATCGACAGTATACTGCTCTCGCTATAGTGTCCCATGTGAATTAGGTGTAACACTGTTCCCTGTACTATTATGTAACTACATTATCTATATTCTGACACATGCATCTCCCTTCCGGTTTCTTCTGCCTGTTATTCCCATACTCTCTTACTGGTGGGTGACACGTAGCTGCTATACCTTGCCCCCCTCTCCTCTCCATAGACTCTTCTATGTAATCTGATATCTCATGAGCTAACACATTTCAAATAATATGTTAAATCGGTAAAAAAAGGTGCATGAAGGACTAAGTGAGTGGAGAAAAGTTAATTGCAAAGTTAAGCAATAATAACAAGGAAACCTGTCAGCAATCTGACCCATAGTGACAGACAGGATTCGCATGTCCCTGCAGAATCTGTGTAACAATACTTTGTGGTGTTGTTAGTAGTAATAGGAATGTCAAAATGTGAAGTTATAATCCAGCTCTATGGCTTTTCCTAGGGCCTGGGTTGGTCTTTCCATGAAGCAGCTTTCTCTGCTTGCTTCCTGGCACTGTTTCTCCCACAGTCCCTCCCCTCTGTTACTAGATGGGGCCTGTATCAGGATTATGGTTGGATATTTATATCATTGACTCAGAGCAAGGGGCGGAGCTGTGGAACAGTTCATTCCAAAGATCAAAGCTCTCAGCTTGAAAGACCGCCCAAGCAACCGCAGGAGCTGTAACCTGGATTAAAGGATATTCCCATTTTAGGCAAATTACTGTTATTGTTTGTGTAATGAAAAGTTATACAATTTTCCAAAATACTTTCTATATCATTGTTTTGTGTTTATCTAGATCTCTCTTCTGCTCCTCTGCTAGAAATCTTCTATGTTTACTTCCAGTGGACAAATCTGACCATGTCGCACAGGTGCACGCTGCTTATATCACAGAAGTAATCAGAGCCGTTGATATAACAGCCGTGCACCTGTGTGACCTGGTCGATTTCTATCCACTGGAAAAACAATGACGCTTTCTATAAATGACAGCAACAGTGATCGATAAACACTGGCGCCTCATGGTTAGCACTACAGCCTTGCAGCGGGGGTCCGGGGATTCAAGTCCTATCCTGCAACATTTGCAAAGAATTTGTATGTTCTCTCCGTGTTTTGCGTGCTTTCCTCCAGGTCCTCCATTTCCTTCCTCCCACACTCCATAACACACTGGTAGGTGGTTAGATTGTGACCCCCATAGAGAGGACAGGACTGATTTGGCAAGTTTCTGTGCAGCACTGCGTAATCTATGGCTATAATATAATAAAGATTATTATTAGTTAAATTTTCACAGTTCCACGCTGCTACTAACTACAAAGGAATGGAACACGACATTCTATGGATTGCCTGTAACATTTTGGGGAAATGACTGAACTTCCTGTAGCGTTAACTAATAACTTTGTCCGAATGTTCTCATTATTCACACTGATTACAGAGGTAAAAGCAAAAACTGCCTCATCACGGAGATGATTGGAAGGTTTTTGTGCATTTTTGGTTAGGGGCTTTGCAGCTCTCACGCCATTACGACACCTGACGCAATTTAGTCTAACAGGTGCTTTTGTCATCAGCCATTAGACAAAGTGGTTATTGTTATAAATTAGGCGCCGCCGGCGTTATTAGACACATTTTTTGCAGCGTTCCTCCTGTCAGCTCAGCGTTACACAACATCATTAGTCTCATCCAACACCAAACATCTTGAAATACAATTTTCAACTGGACCATTAAAATAATGATATTTTTTTTTAATTTCACTGCTCGTTTTGTTCATCCTCCCAGGGAGCACGGACTCTCATTAATCCTGTGTACAGTCAGGAAATCCAAGAATCGTCTTCTTCAGTATAACAGGGGGTTAGATACAGTCAGCAGTCCTGCGCCCCTGAATTTAAGCCAGTGACAAAGTCATTTTCTTCCCACAGACTAAATTCCTTAAAGGAAATCATCTACCACCAGGGATAAGGATTGTAATACCAAGCCACTGACATACTAGTGTGTGCCCCCTTCTGGTAGGAATCTGCCTTCTTTCGGCTTCTTATGCTTGGTTTTACAGAAAAGCTTTGTATATATATAAAATATATTATGCTAATGGTGCACTGAGTGCACTATAACACAGAGATTATGGCTTGTTTACTCTGGAAACAGTGCCACTTCTAGCATGGACGTGTCTGGTTTGCAGCACAGCACAATTAAGTAAATGAAGAAAGTTGCCTGTCTTGTTCTGCACAAGCTTCTTAAAGAAACCTACCACTCCCGCATGATGAAATCATGCGAGCAAATCACCTGTAGCGCTACTTAATGCTGATTCCCGGCACATAGTTTTGTTAGGCCGGCGAACTTATGTTAGCTAAAAAACTATTTCTTTACATTGTAAATGAGCCCCTCCTGTGCTAACCTGCGTCATCTTCGGGCTGGCGATGGCTCCAATGTTTAATTATTCTTCCTTCAGGTGCCGAAGCCCGTGACTCACCAGCTCTCGGCACCTATCGCCGGCCGGCTGTGCGAGACTTAGTGTCTGCGCATGCGCGATAGGTGCCGAAGCTTGTGACATCACGGCTCTCGGCACCTGAAGGAGGAATAATTAAACATCGGAAGCCATCGCCAGCCCGAAAATGACGCAGGGTAGCACCGGAGGGCTCATTTAAATATGTAAGAAAATGTTTTTTTAGCTAAATAAAGAAGTTCGCCGAGCCTAACAAAACTATGTGCCGGCATCAGCATTAAGTAGCCTACTGGGTGGTCTGCTCAGTGATGTGTTAGGTTTCCTTTAAAGCGAACCTGTCTCAGGAATGTGTTTTTTAAAAACTGGTGACCGGTTACAATATATCTATGTATGCTGATTTTAAAAATACCATTTGAACCATTTTAGTATTTATAATAGTTTAAAATTTATATTCATTTTCTGGCTCCCGCCAGCAGCAGGTGAGTAGTCCCGAGAGGGGCAGCTGCAGCCTGTGTGTGCTTGTGTCTCCTATGCCTTCTTCTTCTCCTCCTCACCATCCATGAGCCTGGAGAGAGGAGACAGGCACACACACCAGCTGTAGCTTCCCTTCGCATGGGCGTCACCACACACGCTGGAAGGGAGCAGGCAATGTGAATTAAACTTAAGAAAGTACTGAAAGGATTCAGAATGCTGACATTTTTAAAATCAGTTAGCATGGATATTGGACCTGTCACCAGCCACAAATTACATTCCTCATGACAGGTTCCCTTCAAGTTACAACTCATGTTTTTAGTGCAGTGTAAAACGGGTCGGTTCTCTATGGCAATACCCTTCCCCCACCACCCCCAGGCCATGCCAGCATATAAGCCATCTGTCGCTTATTATTAGTTTTTTTTTGCTGCTCTTATAAATGTTCTATGTTAGATCTTAAAATCTTTGCTGACACTTTCCCATGAAAGAAGATGTTTTTGCTTTACATTCATTAGTCTTGGTAATCCGAGGAACATATGTTTTGATTAATTTATACCGAGTCTTCTTAGACAGTTTATGGGAGGAAAGTAACGTTGTACGGATAGGAGTAATGCTGGAATTGCTGTTCCGTATATATTCTGTTATGGGGGGAATGTACACTGCAGGTGCACTCAGATGAGGAAGATGGAAGTAGGAGGAATCTTATAAAAGTTTAATGCAATTTTCAGGTATTTGATAAAACTGTAAAAGCATCAGCTCAACCCTCATCTACACTGTAGAGATACTATACAAAACTGATTGCATTGTGCAGCTCACTCTCAATCAATACCAGTCCCAAAGTTGTTTGCAATACAGTAACACAGATAAATCTGCTCCCATTTTAGCGCCCCACAATCACACGAGAGTCAAAAGGAGGTGCTCAGCAGGAAGACACCCCTAGGCACCATTAGGCACCAATTTTCCATTATTTGGGCTGCAAATGTCAACAAAATGCAAAGAAACTTGTGTGCAGAAAGGCCCCCCAAAAAACTGATTATCCCTTAGACCTTGTGATCCATCATAACAGTCCTACTCTCCTTGGGCAATTTCATCCATGCAAAGACCTTCACTGATGCCTAACAATCATGGAGAATAATTCAGGTGCAGGTCAATATATGCGCTGGTAATAGAAGGAGACAATCTGGAATGTGGGTTTAACAAAAAAGGCTGGAAATGGCGTTACATTAGAAGTGTTGTTAAGTTTACAAGAAGGCAAGGTAGTAAATCTATGCACTGGTTGTATGAGAGCGTGGGCACAAGGTGCTGTGGTGTGTACGGAGAAGGAGGACATTTTGGTGTTTGGTGTGTGAGTAGGGAGGGAAATGTTGGGGCTCATTTACTAAGGTCCTGCGCCGCCTTTGTCGGAATATTCCAAGCAATTTCTGCTCCGCGCTGCATTGCACCGGGGATTGTTTGCACATGCTATCAGATTTTGGCGTAGCGGCGTCTGCTGCAACGCAAACATCAACGGGGGGCGGCCGTCCTACGTACGGTCTCGGACTACGCGCAGATTTAACATTTCCAAATTGTTCGCTTAGCATACTATTACAAGCACCGGAAGAAGAAGGTGAAACTCCCGGTGACCTCGGCTGGAATGATATTGGACAGTGATGCCTACGTGAATCGCCACATGATGTAGAAAATCGGAGTTGCAAGGGGGAGGACCCTGGGATGCTGACTATGTAGAAGAGAGTAGGTGGCTTACTACTTGTTTGTCATGTGTCAACGTGGGGGAGACATGGGCTCCTAGGCATGTGAGGTGAGGCGTGGTGTGAGTGAATAGGAAGATGGGGAATTAGAGTGCTGCTGTGGAGTATAGAGGGGACGTGTAGGACCAGTGTGTGTTGGCTATATAAGGAAAGAATTGGGGTTCCCTGTATTTTATGGGTGCAAATGGATAGGAAAGAGTGGGAGCATGATGGTTGTTGGCTGTGGGATGAGGAGGACCTGGTTGGGCTGGAGAGAAGAAGAGGCCATTGAGTTTGCCGCTGTGTGATGCACCGGGAAATAGAGTATGCTGGCCTGTGTGATAGCACAGGGAAATAGAGATGCTGTCTGTGGTTGAAGAGGAGGTGTTGCCTTGGGGTGAGTTTGTAAAGGAGGCGGGATACTTTGTGGTGCAGCTGTGGTATAGAGGGTAAGTTTAATTGATGTACAGGTTGTACTTGTGTGGTCGAGATCGTGATAAACAAGAATTCTGTTTGGTGGTAGAGGGAAACATTGAGCACATGGGTTGGATGTAAAATAAAAATTCCCATATTGACATACTCTTTTAAGAGATATCCCCAACTCGCCCGGGGCCTACTGAAACCTGGATGCGGCCCTGGGGTGCAAGAACAACATCGTAGTATCCAATGGAAACATTTTTCTCCCTAAACTTTTCCAACAACAAATCAATTGTTTTCAGGCAGAGCGCCAAGTTATCAGCCAAGCTCCGACAGCTACATTGACATATCATCGACGGCAATTGATATCAAAGTTCTGTACACAAATAGAAGCCACACATGCCCCAGCCTCCAATACTTATGAGTAGATTACAAGGGTTACAGCCCTGATACCACACTCTTCTTGGGCACAGTGATTGGTCTATTCTCCACTTCCTAATTATAGGGTTTTAACTCAACCCTTTCCTTACTGTTGAATACTTTTAGAAGTCGAATTCCTTCAAAAAATTCATACTTTTGTATTTTAGATAAACCAAAGATAAAATCATAGAGCAAAACTATTAACAGAAAATAAAACGGAGGATAAATGCAAGACTAAAGATATCATCTACATTACATCTAATTTAATTATGTAAATTTTATAAGAATATCATTACATAAAAATATTAATATACTATAGCAACCTCCTATGTGCAATTGAACTTTTTTAACCACAAAAAATATACACCCATAGAGAGAAAAGGACATGGGGACAGGAAAGGACTAGCATGAAAAACCATAAAAAAATAAAATCTTTGTGTAATTACTTATAATCCTTCCCACATTAAGAACTTCAATCAAATTTTGTATCAAGCCGAATTTTTAACATTGTGATAATAAACACCCCATAGGTTTTGAACTATCGTTGGACTGTATGTACTTTCAATCTCATCTTAACGGGGCATGTCCCATGAATCGACAAATTTTTGAAATATACTCACGATGTGCAACAAATACACATTTACCTGTTCAATCAGTACCAACATACACGTAATTCCCGCGCCTTTAGATGCGCTTCTCTACCACCGGATTTATGTACCTCATTTTTCGGTTGTTCTGGATACGCCCCACAACTCACGTCTGGTACTAGGTACGTCTGGTTCAGAGTACAGCAATTTCTACCTCACAGCCAGCCACGCGTCTCCTTGTATTGCCAGAGGGGAATAGAGGCAGAGACTACTGAGATTCATGAGATACTTCTTTTCCAGTCTTGTGCAGAGCCAGACTGGCAAATAAGCTCTTGTTTTAAAAAGTAGGGGGGTATTGCAGTGCGATTATGTTTTTTTGTTTATGTGATATTCAGTCTGAGTTAGTCATTTGGTCTTACATCCATTCAACACTCTGATCTGTCTTATCTTTCTTTTCTATGTGTCCGTTCATTGCTAAATCTTCAGAAGCAATGAATGTGTAGATAAACCCTGGTACCTAAAACTCTAAAGCCCCGTCTGCCACATCAGCACCTAGCATATCAACAGAGGGAATCTGAAATGTCAGCCAGCCAGAAAGCTGAATCTTTACAACTGAGAGCTCATGTATGATAGTAAACAAAACGGCAAATGCACTAAACTGAGTAAAACTGCAAAGTGGGGCATAAGAAGCTCTACCACCAGGATTAAAGACGTGTATGCAAATATCCTGAGGTCTCCAGCGCCATAAGGTGTTTAATGTAGCCTGGAGTCCCTCAAGCTCATTTGCAACGTCTTTTCCTGGTGGTAATGCTTCTCTAAGTTAAAATCACTTTTGTCATGGGAAAAAACACTTCAAGCTACGTGTAGTTTGAAGGATCCCTTCACATGGGTCCTTCATGTTCCTGAACTTTTCAAAAACTACTTTTATCCACACACGGTCTAGGTTTATGGGTTTATTGAGTAGGTTACTGGTAGCAGTTCCCTTTAATATATGTCAACATATACATTCTCAAAACCCACGTGGGGAGGGGCAAAGTTCTTTACCTATCCACGAGTGTAAATAGTAATTTTGTGCAAGGAAAGTAGTGCATCCGTCTAAGCCATTTGTGGTGCTTCACTTGTGCAGCAGGATCCATCTAGTATTCTCCAGACTGTATCCGTCCAATGACAAAAACTCGAGCACTTGTTCTAAATTTCTCGAAAATGAAACCTCAGAAGGATCATGGAGTGCGAACCAATAGCCAGACAGAAGCATTAATAACGCCCGGGTGCTCCTGGTCTGAAGACAGAAAACTATTGTAAAAATAATCCGTCACCAACAGATAGATTTCCGAAGGCTCCCGCTATGCATCAGCATGTGAGTATATTGGCCACCGTAAATGAGAAAGTTGGGTGATGGATTACACGTTACTATCAAATATCAGATCTGCAGAATTTATCAAGTCCACAGTACAAGGATAGACATTACGTATCGGCAGCGCAAGGCATTTTTATGAGGTCTTTATCCTCAAAAACTGGATCTACAAAAAACGATATCAAAAGAAACCTGCTACTTCCATTTTTGTGCCAGTAAATGACTTACTATCACTTACTCAAACCTCGGCCAAATCAGTGCTTGCAGCCTTGGCTCCATCGCACTCCGACGCAGGCTCCGCAATTTCTATGTTTTTTGAAATTTCGTTTCTATTAACAGGAGTTATCTGGGATTAGCCTTATTTTTAACAGACCCCAGTTGGTTAAAAATACTAACATATAAATTACCTATTGGGCCCCCCTTACCTCCATGGCCGTATCAATGGTGGGGTCCTTTAGAGTGGCTGTCGGACATTCAGTGTGGGGCCTCCTGAAGAGAACCGTGGTGGGGGCTCTGGGTCATATATCCCTGAGCTCTCCCCATAATATGTAGGCCTGCTTATGCTCTGTTCCAGTGTGGCACCTCCCAGATTGATGACAGAGACACTCCCCCCCGCTACAAAAAAAAAAACCTGGGGATGTGACCTGAGGGCTGTCGTTGGGTGCTCTCGTGCCGACACAATGTCACGCAGAGAGTCTTTGTGGCCGGGGTGACGAAGCCCCACATTGGCCGGAGTAGGTTGGCCAACTTGCCAAACTGGTGAGTCCACCTATGTTTTAAATTGATTATGGCACATCCTTGCCAACCATTTTTTGAGGATGACCGCTCCCAATGATATAATTTCTTTTGGCAAGGATCATGTCTACCTTGATCCGGTTAACAGTTTAGGCCCGAGATCGTGGCCAGCACCGATCATGGTCCGGTTCTACAGCCAATGGTTTTGAGCTAGACCCCAACCGACAAAGTTTGCTCATCCTATGGTCCCATGGTGGTCCCTTTTTGTATAAAGGGTGATCCCCCTATAAAATTTTCTGTTGCCAGTTATGGCCAACTGTTTCAAATCTCATAGTGCCCACATAGGGAATATGATATTACCTGTATGTGAGATTGATACACGTAGGTCCCCCAGGCCCTGGCCTAAATATGATTTTGCAACACGGAATCCCCCCTCAGAAACTAACCTACAGGCAGGTCCCTGGTTACGTACAGATAGTCCTGGAGTTTGTTCTTAGTTTGAATTTGTATGTAAGTCCGAAACTGTATTTATATTTTAGATCCAGACAAAAAAAATTTTTGTCCCCAGTGCAATGGAGTTATAATAACAAATTTTTGCGTAATGGACAAAGATTCATATAAAGCTTCATTCCAGACACCCTTACAGCTCATCATGTCGCCTGTGACTAAGTAACTCCAGAGAGCTTCAATCACAGAGGTCAGAGGGGTCTGTTCTGTAACATGGGTTGTCCTGTAAGTCGCGGGTGTCCTTAGTAGGGGACACGCCTGTATTAAATATTGGGTGGCAGAATTTACTTACCCGGTCCGTTCGCGATCCCAGCGGCCGCGTTCTCTGCGCTGGATTCGGGTTCCGCGGGATTCACAAGCAGTTCCTCCGACGTCCACCAGTGGCGCTGCTGCGCTGAATTCCGCTGGAATGCCTCGAATGCCCGGCCGATCCAGGATGAAGCGTAAGTGAATCCGCGACACAATTTTTTTTTTTAAATGCGGCGGTTTTTCCGAATACGACGGGTTTTCGTTCGGCCAGCCACGCCCCCCCCCGATTTCCGTCGCGCGGCATGCCGCGCCGATGTGCGCCACTCCGTATCGCGTGCCCAAAAACCCGGGGCATTCAGGTCCATCGGCGCAAATCGGAAATAGTCGGGTAACACGTCGGGAAAACCCGAATCGGGCCCCTTAGTAATGACCCCCAATGTGTTTTCCTTCCATATAACTCTCCTATGGTAAACAGAAACTGAAAATTTTGGACAGAAACCAGCATTTTAACCCTAAAAGTGATGGTGACATGTGAAAAGTAAAATCAAACCATCCTCGTACAGACAGTTTTTCACCAGGGCAGACTATTTCCGCCAGATTTGGGATAGAGAGTAAATAATTACATTCTATCTACCTCCTTCTCTATGCGCGGACTAAGACCCTGACAAGAAGTGGAGGCCCCTTCCTAGGAAAATACAATATCTCACATTGTAGGTGCGTGCCACTGGACACATTACAACAGCGCCTCCGACAGGGCCCCCTCTGCTTCATCAGAACCAGAATCACAAGAACACGGTCGATTGTAAGTAAATATGCATATTTCTACTTTCTTCTATTTATTTAGGGAAGCGATGGCCAAGTCCTTAAAAACCAATGATAAAATACTATGTTATTGGCTCTGACAAAGACTTTCTTTCAGCCTGATTTACTTACTGACCCAAAATAGACCGTCTCGAGCAAACTAGAAGAGTCACTAGGAAAGAGAAAGAAGAACTGCAGTAATTACCGTTTTACATGGTGTATTTCCTCTGGCCTTTGTCCCATTGCCTATGACGCTTCCATGTTCTCTTAACTGGGGGGAAAAAACTTTAAGCTTTTAGTGTTTTATACCTCAAATAGAATGACAGAAATGCATGTGAGGACTGACACGAAAAATAATAATGACTCACTGTTCATAGGGGGTCGATAGTATCAGATTCCAGATATCGATGGAGCCCCGAAGAACTAGTAGATATAAAGATTTGAGATAGTGTAATGAGATAGATATAGATATGAATGATAGATGACAATGATAGCTAGATATGATAGATAGATGAATAATGAGATGATGATCGAGATAATAGATAATGTAGATACAATAGTGATAGATAGATAGAATATGATATTATATTTGAAAAGAGTCTAGATAGAATAGACAGATAATTGAGTAGATAGATATGAATAGTAGATATAGATAGATAAAGATAGATATGAAAGAGAGTGATGATAGATATATAGACTAGATATCCTCTCCGATACTCAATAGCGCTGTGAAACTCTAGAGCACTCTGCAGCTGCCCGCACTACTGCTGCTCGTCGGCCGTGCTCCTGACTCTACTCTAGAAGCTACGCGAGTTGGTGACTTCGATCCTCTGAGATGAGCTCGCTACGCTCCTCTGCCTCGCCGCTAGTCCTCTCGCTCTCACACCCTGGCTCTCTGGCTCCTGCGGTCGCGCTTTAGGTACTCGAAACGCCTTGCTCTGTCTTCGTCTCGAGTATCTCCCCCCGTCGCTCGGGACGCTTCGTTCGTCTGACGCTTTCCATTACACCCCCCGTGACAACCCCTGAAGAATAGAATACAAACGTGAACACAGTGGAACCGAGGATCCATTTAAGTGAAGAACACAGTGAGAATAGATTCAGATCGTTCGGCACATCTGCTTACTTGTCGGAATACCACGCGGAAACGCGCACATGGAGAACAATCGCACAGCAGGGAGCATCTGGCGCAGCAGACAGGCATCTTGCGCACAGAGAGACACATCTGGCGCAGCAGCAACACATCGGACGCGCAGCAGGGAGACCTCGGTGCAGGCAGGAGACATCGCGCGCAGCAGGGAGACTCGGGCACCACGGAGACATCGGTCAGCAGCGACATCGGCGCACCACGGAGACATCGGCAGCAAGGGAGACATCGGCACCAGGGAGACATCGGGATCAGGCAGACCATCGGTCACCAGTGATACATCGGGCAAGCAGGAGACATCGTGGAACTTCAGTGGAAGAAGGAGACGATCCGTGACAGCGTATCTCCTCTCCCGACAAGTAACAGATGTGCCGAACATCTTAATCTATCTCACTGTGTTCTTCACTGTGTTTTTCACTAAATGACCTGTGTTCACTGTTTTTATTCTATTTCTTCCTGTTCTCACACTGTTCACGTTGTCGGAGATAAATTACTCACGAACAGTGACAGATAGATTGGCAGATGTTTCCATCATCTGATTCACTTCAGAAGACATCTCTTTTTCAATTAATTATACACAATTTTATTCCCTCGAACCATGTCCCTTTGAAAAATCGTCGAGTCTCCCATTTACTTCAATGGGGCGCGTTATGTCGATGACGACACATCTAGCATCTGGAAAAGTTCGTCTCGAATAACGTGCACGGCCGACATTTTATGTCTCGCTCATCTCTAGTAGAGATATATAATATCAGAATCATGGCGCTCTCTCCAAAAAATGTTTCAGTGAACGCAGCACCCCAACAGAGCATTTTTTCACACATAGCACAAAAGCACCTTTCATCAATAAATTATTTTGGAGTGCTGCCGCATCTGTCTGCTTTCGCTGTGGTTTAATATAGTGGAAGCCGAGTTTGGGGGTAGGTTGTCGAGATAATATAGATATAGTATTAAAGGTCCAAGTCCGGCACTCAGTTATAGCAAAAAAACCTCCTCAAAAGGAGGGGTGCCGAACACCCCCATAGGTTTCTTGCTTGTTCCTCTATAGATAACACTTTTTCCAGTTATACAATATCGAAAAATTTATAACTTTTTCATACACAAAGAAAATCAATGATTTTGCTGAAGGTACAACCCTTTAAGAGGTCCACATGAAATGAGAAGCGAGTGGCCCTCACCATTAGTGAAAAGTTTTTCTTTATGCATGTGTTCATACAGTAAGTGACACATCGGGGCATGCATGCCTTTAAGAGAGTAGGCGGGTTAGATATTGCTATATACCGAAATGTGTAAAACTAGGGGGTTATGACAAAATCAACTAAAAAGTGACTAAAGGGTATTCCGTCTGGGCCCTCACTATTCTGTTTCATTCAATCTGCCATATATAAACATTTCTTCATTCAATGATGTATTGAAAAAATGTTACACTGTGTGTTAAGATATATCTCATAATGTTCGCCATATGGCCACATAGAACCAAGTTCTTGGATCAGACCACTCTGCTGGAGTAGAATTGCACAAAGCAACAAAAGGTTTTTTTGATATAAAATGTCGCAGGTCCCACAGACATCCTGTGGTAATGATCGCTGAAATCCAGAAGGTCAGCAGGACACATCAGTGCATGATCCGCTGTCCAAAATGGTGTTGGTGGTCGTTATCCGAGGAATGCCATCTCGTTTCTTAGGGACAACATAGCACATCGTCCAATGGGAAACCCCATTTAAGACAGATATTGGTTAAAAATCTTTCTGAAGAGGGAGACACAAGACACAGCATAGAGCTGTAACGATCTGCTGATGTGTTATCGAGGATATGGTTTCGCTGCACTGGAACGCAGTGGGGATAGCGCACCGTTTATGTAGACTAGATTATAATTAAATTTGTGATTAGTAACTGTGCCAAAATACACACACACCTATCTACAGTCACCACCCTCACACCCGCTACTCTTTCTATCCATTAGCAGGCACTCCATACTTAGTCATTCAGGATAGACATTAAACAAACAAGGCGAGACCTAGTAACCACTAAGGCATTTTGCTTCCATTCTCGGGAAACCCTTAAGAAGAATTATCAAAGCTGGCATCTGATTGGTTGCCAGGGTCCACCCCGCCTTTGTACCGTTTCCCCTTGTGTTATTAAC
The DNA here is from genome assembly GCA_019512145.1 of Engystomops pustulosus. Taxonomy (NCBI): domain Eukaryota; kingdom Metazoa; phylum Chordata; class Amphibia; order Anura; family Leptodactylidae; genus Engystomops; species Engystomops pustulosus. The sequence continues at coordinate 21,799,780 of CM033641.1, forward strand.
AAAGTCTCAATGTCTTGAAGTAGAGTCAGGCTTTGTATTTTTGGAAAGGTGAACGTTTTTCCCATTCCATTCAGAACAAAGGTCTTATTCAAACTTTACTTAACCCTTTATTAACTCCCATTCTAGTCCGATATAATTCATGGTGCGGGGGGACTCCCCGGATAAACATATCAACGGCAGTGTTGTGCGACTGCGTTGCCGCGGCGCATTGCATCCTACAAAAATTAATTAGTGCCATTTGTATGCATCACTCAGCTTTTTGTAGGAAGAACAAGACCCGTGGAGATACTTCTCGAATTCGGGCTCAACGTTTTCAAATTCAATCAGCGCAAATCACCACGCTGATTTCTGCGGTTCAATCAATATGCGCCGGCCTCAGCCGTCTGTGTGCCTTTCCCTGTTACACAGATATCTGCTAATCAGGAATTGGACAACTATGGACACTGGAAGATATTACAGAATGATAATGTACAAAATGCATCATCAAAATGCTGAAAACATTACAAATTCGGATTCATTTGAGACTAAAACTTTGGTCAGGATCAGGTGTCTGGGTACCAAACCTAACACTGGACCACCACAATACCACTCACGATCAGTGTTGGCATCGATCCGCAGCCTTTAATGGCACTCCAAAGTTGATGCAGTGCGTGTACCCATCAGTGATCATGATATTGACCTTTCAGTTCGGGTCCACTCACCACTACATTTATTCTTTCCACACCAGTATTAAAACATACTGCAATTCAAATATAATATAATAATATTTATAAATTTTATGTTATATGTGGCGCCCTAATATCCGTAAAGCGTTACATCATCACAAACACTTGTTGCCTTCTGAAAGCTGCTCATCTCATGACTCTCCAGCCAGCGGAGAGGTAATCGGAATATCATGTTTCCTCATGTGATCTCTGACTACGTGTTCTAGACTACAGATAGGAGAAACAGACGGACCTTTCAAGTTAGGCTACATTCACACTGCCGTGACGCGGGCACACGCAGTGCCAGGGAGAGGAGGGAGAGGGCCCTCACCCCCTCCCCTCTCCATAGGAATATATGGCTCACAACGCCATAACTCTGGCGAAAGATAGTACATGTCTGTGTGGCACTATACGTCCCCCATACATTCGTCTGAATGTAGACTAAAGGGAATAATGTGAGTTCTACTTCTAAGCCTAAGGGGAATCCATCCAGCCAGGTCCATAACTGACTTCAGCCAGGTCTACCTCAGCCTAGCTGACCCACCAATATGGAATCTGCTCTACCATTATAATGCAGTTTGTCCAGTTTTGAGAATAAAAAACTGTAGGTTACATCCAACTGTCTACTTGCTTGCCACTCACAACATCATCAACCCAGACCGTTGCATCCGGGTCCTCTACCAGCCTTGACTGGTAAGTGAGTCATCCTACCATGACTATACGCAGATAGGCCTTCTCACTAATACCACTCGCCCCGTTCCATGTATTAATTATTAAGGAAGTCCAGGGGCCCCGGCTATTTGTCTCCATCAGATATTCCTTCTATTAGTGTCTATAATAAAAAGTGCTTTTAATGGGTTTTTAGTTTCCAGAGTGTCCAAGTCTTCTGTATAAACAACTCTTCGCGATCTCATAAGCAAGAGGAGATTATGTATTTTCTGGGTGACGCTGGAGTATTTATTGTGCACTGACTGGGAGCTGACGCTGCTGGGGAAGGTTATTCTGGTGCTTTAAGTTTATTTATGCAGAGAAGAAATATGAGGCTTTAATAGAGTATGTGCTGACTAATGCTGTCATATCAGGAGAACGTGTGCTCTGGGTATGAATGAATACTCTATCCATCATGTGCTGACCTCAGAACACCCGCGCGCCTCGTCTTCCTCCATCTGCTGTAATGGAACAAAAAAGTTTGCTAAAAAGTTTGAAATGAGGGAGTTGAAGGTCTGCAACAGTAGTCTCGATGTCATTCCCGCATGGAGCATGCTGCATCTCCGAGAACACAAGCAAGGGGTGGCTTTAAGAAGACCTGAACCTAAATGCAAAATCTAAGGCCCATTGTGACATGGGGCTTTTGAGATCCTCTAAGTGCCAGTGTCTATGCAGGACCCACCAATTCACACCAACTACAGCCATGTAGGGTAAGAAGAGGTTTTCCTACTGTAAAATTGCCACAGGGGTCCAACTTTCTGTGCTCACTCATACAAAAAAGTTGGAAACTGCTTATTCCACCAACTATTGAACATATCTAGTATCCTCCTTCACACGCACAGGATTTCTTATGAGTGGGTTGGCAAAAAGACCTCACGGCTTTCTCTATGAGTGGTGGAAAAAGGCTCCACAGGCTTTCTCTATGAGTGGGTGGAAAAAAGGACTCACAGCTTTCCTCTATAAGTGGTTAGGGCATGAGACTCCCAGGCTTTCTGTATGAGTGGTGGGGAAGCAGGACTCACAAGCTTTCTCTATGAGTGGTGGGGAAGAAGACTCACAGGCTTTCTCTATGGGTTGTTGGGAAGACAGGAATCCACAGGCTTTCTCTATAGTGGGTGGCGAAGCAGGACTCACAGGCTTTTTGTTGAGATGGGTGGTGAGGAGCAGGACTCAGGCTTTCTCTATGAGTGGTGGGAAGCAGGACTCACATGCTTTCTCTATCATGATAGGAAGCAGGACTCCAGGCTTTTTCTATGAGTGGGGGTGAAGCAGGACTCAGGCTTTCTCTATGATTGGGGGCAACAGGCTCGAGTCTTTCTCATGAGTGATGGTAGCATAGGACTCAAAGGCTTTCTCTATGATGGATGAGGGAAGCAGGACTCACAGGTTTCTCTATGATGGGTCGGGAAGCATACTCACAGGCTTTGTATATGATTTGGTGGGGAAGCAGGACTCACAGGCTTTCTGTATGAGTGGTCGGGAAGCAGGACTCACAGGCTTTGTATATGATTGGGTGGCAAGCAGGACTCACAGCTTTCTATATGAATGGGTGGTGAAGCAGGACTCACAGCTTTCTCTTGGATTGGATGGTGTAGAAGGACTCACAGGCTTTCTCGTGATTGGAGGGTAAAGGACTCACAGACTAATAGCTTCCTCTATGAGTGGGCAGGAAGCATGATAAATTTAATAAGCATGTCCCCAATGCCCAGCATCTCCCCCACTCCTACACTCAGAGCGGCAACATTACAGACTTGGATCGCAGCAGGACCCATGTGCAGCTATTCCGTGTATATGGCTTTCTCATATGCCGCTATCTTTTCCCCATGTATCTTGTGGATTAATGAAAAGAGACACTTGCCGCACCTTCCTTATATTTAGTTTTATGATGACTGATAATGCATTAACGTTGGAGAAAACTCAGAGGAAAGGTCGTAGGTTCTGCTTATTTCCCAAGATGGAGCCTTTCGTGGATGAGCATTTTAGACTCTGAATCAAAGTGTTGTCTCAACATTCCCGTTAATTTGTTTCCTGCGCGGTTTCCTGACTATCCGGACGTGATAGTTTCCGATGCATTAGCAAGTTTGTGTTGGTGTTTGAAGATCCTTGGGCACTTAGCACAAAGCGTTGGGGTGCGCAGCTGGCCGGTGCCGAGGAATACAGGGGAATTTTTCTCATCACGAGTGAATTAACTAAAGACATATGAGGGTAATGGATCCTGATCATGGTGTAGACCGAGAGAGATTGATTACTGTGAAGTGTGGTTAGTATATATTCATGTATCTGGGGTATTGTCCGAGTTAGATCCACAAATTCATAGATTGATATAGATATTCCATTAAGTTGACTTGAGATTATAAAAGGTATGCTGCTGTTGGAAACCACAGCAAGTGGTTATCTCTATTTATTACGTATACATGAAGATCACATGACTATCTAATACATGCAAAAGTCAGCAAATTTTTATATTGTTTGTATGATGCCAAAGTTGTACAATCTTCCATATATTTTCTGTATCAATTTTCTAGATCTCTGCTTGCTGTTATTTTGATAGACGCTCATTGTTTACTCTTCCTGTGGACAAACGAACCCCGTGGTTAAGTCATGTCACACAGGTGCACGGTTCGTTCTATCACTGGTCAATGAGATGCCAACAGTTGCATGGCTTGTTATATCCCTGTCATGTGAGGTCACACAGGTCATGGCTTGTTATATCCTGGTCATGTGAACTCAAACAGATGCACAGCTTTATATCCCTGGTCTGTGATGTCACACGGTGAACGGCCATTATGTCCCTTGTCAGTGATGACACACAGATGCACAGCAGTTATATCCCTGGTCCATGTGATGTCACACACATGCACAGCAGTTATATCCCTGTCTATGTGATGTCACACAGGTGCACGGCTCTTATATCCCTTTGTCAGTGATGTCACACCAGATGCACGCAGTTATATCCCTGGTCATGTGGATGTCACATACGCACAGCAGTTATATCCCTGTAATGTATGTCACACGGTGCACGGCTCCGTTATATCCCTGTCAGTGGCATGGGCTTATTATCTGGTCATGTGATTCACACAGGTACATTGCTCATTATAAACCAACACAGCTCTATTCACTCTCTGTGATATAACAACCAGGCACCTGTTGATATCACATGACCAGGAATATAATGAAGCCGTGCACCTGTGTGACATCACATGATTAGGAATGTGTTTTATCCACAGAAGTAAACAATGAAGCTTCCTTCAGAATGACAGCAACGGATCTAGAAACCAGAAGGAAACAATACATAAAGTATATTGAAAGATTTTGTAAACTTTTCATTACACAAAAATATCAATATTTGCACAAAAACCTTTTTGGTACACTGGATGCAAGCACCTAGGCAGAGTATATCCACATCACCTGTTACATAGAGCGATTTCTGAGGTAAATTACTCGAGCCCATCTATGTGTCACTATTTGCAATGATAATCCTGTACATGTCTTCTATTGAAGGACAAGCGGTGATATCCCTTGTGGCTAGTTATACAGACAAACATCCCGGGCCGCGTGTTCTTCCACCATAATACCCGTATACGGACTTGTAGCTTTGATCTGATTCAGATTGCTCGACTGTCATCTGAACACCACGGGAGCTGACTTCTCCATAATTAATCACATTCCACAATGGATGAATGAACTTGATAAAAAGCCTCGGTGACAAATGAGACAACGGGCGCTTCTTTATCGTGGAAGGCTGCGAGAAGTTCTTTACTAAATGTATTTTATCATTTGAAGATTGTATGTAAGAAACACATACACGTTGCCGTAGATTTGAGAACTGAATACAACAGAGGTTCCTTATCCAAAATGTAATAGTTTTTTTACTGTGGTCATTGGGGGTGCCACTATAATAGCATGGAGGCAGGGTGGCATATGCTCACATGAATACCATGCTCCAAGGAATATGCTGCCTTCTATCACGTGTGCCTCAGGCAGGCTGTATTAGTAATGCCATTTAAAACCCATAGCCCCTCGAGGCTCCTGGCTGGACCCCTGTTATGTGACTGACGTAACCCTGACTACCGCTACCACACAGTGATTGATATTGAGTGTCTGGGTGGGCATCAACATATATCTTATGTAAAAACACCCATTAGGGCACTTAATCTTACAATATAACACAATGTCAGTAACCAAAACATTTGGGATAGAATCCCCAATTTTCAGCTATGGAAGCTGTATACAACAGCTGCACTCCTAGCTGGCAAGTCGGTCAAAACCGATCAACAACCACCATCTCAATAGTCCAGATCATTTCTCCAGCTGTAACTTGAAATTAAATGCAAAAATATAATCACCAATATATAAAACATTACAAAACATACCAACTCAATACATAGGGAGGGAGGGATAGCTTGAGAGTTGCTTCAAAGCAGAAGAGGGAAGACAGAGCACACCATATTAAATCCCACGTTTCTGTGGGAGGGGAGTAAACAACAGAGGAGGGTGAGAGCCCATCTTTAAAGGCACACTCACCAACGACTATTAAAGTGCAATAGTACCCCACATTTTTACCCCTTCATACCTAAAACATCATCCCCCATCACTAGAGTTTTGATTACTTCACTCACACACAGTGGGATTGAGAAAAGAGTCCTGATTACCCCGCCCCATACATGCAGTTGACAGTGAGATTCTTAATTACTCCTCTCATATTACAATGATGGCACGTGAAGACCTTGTTTACACCCTACTACACCACGCCAAACACTGTGATTTGACATGAGAGTCTAATTACTTACTACTCTCCTACTCCCCACACACAAGATTGCAGTGAGAGTCATGATTACCACCCCTACTACCTACCACCTCCGCCCACACACAGTATAGACAATGAGAGTCCGGATTACCCCCCCCCACACACCAGTGGTTGAGAGTGAGAGTCCGATTACTTCTGGTCGCCCACACACTGTTGCACAGTAGAACCTGATTAGCCCACCCACCCACAGTGATTGCTGGGATGGGTCCTGATTACTTACTCTCCCCACAACAGTGTTTTGAGATGAGAGTCCTATTACCCCTCCCACACCAGTTATTGACATTGAGAGTCCTGATTTACTCCTCCTCAAGTCTATGACAGTAAGTCCTGAATTACCAGCCCTCACACGTGATTGACAGTGAGAGGTCCTGATTACTCCACCACACACACGTGATTGACATGAGAGTCCTGATTACTCCGTCCGCCCCACATATATTGACAGTAAGAGTCCTGATTAACCAGCCCTCACACGTGATTGACATGATATCCTGATAACCCGCCCACACACGATGATTGACAGTAAGACACACTCATTACCACGCCAAGCACAGTGCTTGATGTGGAGGCTATGTTGAATGTGTATACAGCTGTTGATGACCTCTAATGGATTACAAACGTCATGAAGAGTCTTGAAACGCAACCAAAAGCTTGCCATTGCTCATTCATTCCTTGTCGCCTCAGTCTAATTTGTTTGTGATCGTTATCACAAGAATCAGCCCCAGCTAGAAGCCTGTTCAGTACACATCAGACAGAAATAAGGTACACACAATCATCTTTATGTCAACTGGGATTGTTTGAATCATTACAGCGCACAAAGAACAACATGATTAAATACCCCCCGTTCCGTCTAAAGATTCCTTTATAGGAAGAAGCTGAGACGTCATTTAGGAGCAAACACTCAATACACTCACTCTTCGGTGAAAAAGAATCTTGTTTGTTTCATAAATGCGGGTTAAGAAATATTTATAACATGTTTGGCATAGAGAGTGAAACACTTGTCTGATATTGCCAGCTTGTGAGCAATTACAGGGATTTTCTGGGCTGGAACACATTTATATAAAACTGACCTATTCTCCTGAAAATTCATCAATAATGGCTGAATTTAGTCCTTCTGAAGTGATTTGAAGTTTCTGAAACTTCTACTCCGGTTCCAATTCCCTATAGTGTACTATAGGGGCGAGGTTTGCTGTACACCTTTGACCTCTTTTAACAATATACAATTTAAGTTTTTTTAAATGGGGTAATTTATTTAACGCTTAATTCTTAGTTTATGACCAAGCGCTGTGTTATCCCTTATTAACCATTTATTGTCAAAGAAGAAGTATGGAAAACATATAGGAAGCTGTAGATAAATAGCAGCTGCAAGGTTAAGTGTTCCTTTTACTCCCTAGATGCCGAGAAGAATGCAAGATGATTCCATTGTATACGCTGCCATCAAGCTTTATTATGGAGGTATCTAAAAACCAAAGAGTGGGAGCCCCAGCTTCTGTGCCTAAGGGGCCTTGTTTGTATAGAGTATTAATGGTATTTGTGTTCCAGGAAGACAAACCAACAATCTTTGGGCCTGTCCACCTAATTTAAGACTACTGAAGTACTGGCTGATGAAAAGTTGCCAGGAAGCTAAACTTTTGCATTTGTGGTGGTTGCTCAGTCATTCGATGTGCAAAGATATTAACGTGGAGGCAAAGGTTAATGCAGATCTATTGGTGTTTTGTGCTATATGAAACAGAAGACAGGACGCTTTATGCACCACCATTGTAACTATTACTCATGCCAAACGCTGTGATCAGGCAGTATTTGTCCAGGGTTTTAGGGGTCACTGTTGACTGCACTGAGAACCTCATTCATTTTAAAACCTTTATAGAAACATCGCGCACTGTTCCTTTGCGGTCGATGAATGAGAAATGCTGATGAGGTTTTGGTTTTCGATTCCTCAAAACTCCCCATCTAAAAGTTTCTAGTGCTGAGCCCCCTGCCGTTTATCACCGGGACATGAAGTAGTTTTTGTGTCGCCTATATTTGTTGCTTGAAAAGCGCCAGCATGGTGACAAACTACAGACTTTGGCCTTCAGCCCATCGGATAAAATCTACAAAGCTCTGATAGGACTTCAAAGCACGTGATTCCCGTTTTTCTAGCGGCCTGGTAGCGTGGCGAGAAAGATCTCAGTAGGTAAGATGTATTTCGAAATGAATTGTTAATCTCTTTCGTTGTCATGATACCTTAGAAAGGCTCCTTGAATGCGTCCTGATGAAACAAGGGTCTGTAAGATGTAATGTTTGATCATTATATTTTGAAGGCCATGATCCATTTACCAGAAACCCCCAACTACATAGATAAGGGGAAACCTAAACGTTTGAATCTGTAACCAATTCCATCTATAATATATTATGCTGAGCTCCTTATATAGGACACATTTACCTTTGGCAAAATCTAATGGTTCTCTTGGACCTCGATGTGGCTTCCTTGAACCCTCTCAGTTTATGCCCCATATATAGAGGACCCAACCCATGCCCCCACAAACACTGTGACCCTACCCACCCCGGATGATTTTTTTTCTTTGGGACTGATCGATTGGTTTCTTCTTCCCATATTTTCCACATTTAACTAATGTGATCATATGGCAGGCCCAGCTCAATGGTCCATGGTGTCCTTCCTAATTAATGTTGGAAGAAATCAGCATGGAATATTTGTTTTCATTTGGTACTTGTAGTAACATAGATACCATAGTCTCTACCTACCTTTTCTTGGCTAAAAAAATATCTAGAGATGTGTGTTTTTTTTGACAACTTATAAAGGCAACGTGATGAAGTTAATCTTCATTCAGCAGAGTGACGGCTCTTCTACAAATTGACTCTCCGTCTATTGCATCTATGCAATTTGGACCCTTTTCCAGGCTTACTAGTGTGGACATTAGGAGGCTCGTTTGTGATATCCTCCGTGGTTGATGGACATGAATTTCTGTCTACATTTTCTCGAAGAAAGAAACTACATTAATGACAAAAACACACTATGAAAGTTTAAAGAGGCCACAAGATGCACCTGGCAAGGTTAATTCCTCAGGGTCCCCAGGCTGGTTGTACCGTAGACAGCAGCAGGACCCAATGAGCTGGCATGATTGGTACACATTCCCAGGAGCGACGTTTTTGATTGATTGCATGCGCCTCGACCATAGAAAAGACTCTTAATCGACCTTGTCAGCTAGGATTTCTTCTTCTCCCACCTTGCAAATACCCTTTTTTCATTTTCTGGAAGGTAGCAACTCATCTACGACGGTCCATAGGCACTCCCATGGGCATTATGGGCACATTTTACTTTTTACTTACCCTTCCACTGGCAATCCCCGGGGTTTGTGTCAGAAAACGGGATTCGGAGCTGCCGCTAAACAACTATTCACTAAGATTGTGCATCCAATTTCCTGCATGTGTTGCTTTCCGGCTCAGGTCCGCCGAGTTCCCTTAGAAGTCTTCCAGTTGCATGTAAGTGCATGGCATGGACAACATTTTGAATGATAAATCCTCTGCGCAATAGTCTGAATCAGTCGGGTGTCCACAAACACGCTCCCGCGATTTGTATTTCATGAAAGTCTGCACGATTATGCCCATAATCCATTGCCGTGTACCTAAAAAACCAAAAACCCCAGTTTAAAATATGCGGTGCAATGGAAAAAGTCAGGAAACCGGGGGGGACCTGACTAAAATGTGCCGACAGACCTTAGTAAAGTTCCCCTAATATTTCAATGAATTAAACACCCCGCACTACCTATGACAAGGGTACATCTACACTTATAGGTCGATTATACAAAAGACCTATAAGGATCTAGTAGTCTTGATGCCTCTATGACACAATGGTGTAATTCCATTATGCCATCTCTGTCTTCTCTGCCATTTTCTGCGGAGAAAGCCATAATCTTCCTGTACCTGCCTTTTTTTTTTACTTTCTCCGACCTTAACGCACTATGGCGGTAGGGGTGGAGAGCTGGTGGGAAGCAGCGGGCAAACAGAGAGGGCATTCACCCTCCGCCTCTCACATTTCCCAGATTCTATTCCGGCGGAGCCTATAGCAAAAACTCTACCGTTCAACCTGGTCCTAAACATTTCGACTGGCAGAATTTGTTCCCACATTTTACTTAGAGTCCATACTTTCTTAGTAAAATGGGTTCTGGACCTGCCATCATGGGGACTTTTTAAGTCCTTAATGAATGCCCCCCCTATATTGAGATATCATAATAGGTCATGAAGTTGTAATAGGTCCTTTAAAGGAAAATCTACCATCAGGATCATGGATTAACCAAATACACTTACATTATGGTGTGGTGGTTCCCTTTATTAGGATTTGCTCTTCTTTAACTTCCTTACACCCTAGATTTTTAATCAAATATGCTTTAAAAGCTATGCAAATGACCTAGGCTCCAGTCTCCATTCACTCTATACTTAACGTCGCAACTCCCAAGCTCATTTTTTGAAGGCCTTTTTTTCATAAAAACAAAGGCATAAAAAAGCCTAAAAGAAGAGCGGATCCTGACAAGTGAGGGCACACACAGCATGTCCATGTACTTGTTTATAATCAATAATCCGGTGTTAGATTTCCTTTAAGTGTCACAACCACAAGCCCGATGTTATGGCAGTACAGAACGTTGCACACAAAGCATAGACCATTGTCCTTATGTTAATAAGGGGAGGACACTATAGACTTCTAATATTTTCCACAATTATTTCTGCACCCAGTTTGGGCAAACTCAACTTGATTGGCCCAAAAAGTGGTGGGATAGTAAAAACCCTCACTTCCCCACATCACTATAACTGAATCATTCATACATCATTGCAGCTAATCATGGTCCTAGGAAGTCGTGACTTTACCACACTTGATAGCTGTGTGTCACATAAAATAGGAAAAGGTCTAGGCTGTGATAAGTTTAAAGTTATGAAAAGTTTACGGAGTTGAATAGTTCTGTGTTCACCGCTAAAGTTCGCCGAGCCTAACAAAACTATGTGCCGGCATCAGCATTAAGTAGCCTACTGGGTGGTCTGCAGTGGTAGGTTTCCTTTAAAGCGAACCTGTCATCAGGAATGTGTTTTTAAACTGGTGACAGGTTACAATAGTCTATGATATGCTGATTTTAAAAATACCTTTGAACCATTTTAGTAATTTATAATAGTTTAAATTTATATTCATATTTCTGGCTCCCTGCCAGCAGCATGTGGTGAGTCCCGAGGAGGGGCAGCTGCAGCCTGTGTGTGCTTGTGTCTCCTAATGCCTTCTTCTTCTCCTCCTCACCATCCATGAGCCTGGAGGAGAGGAGACAGGCACACACACACAGGCTGTAGCTTCCCCTTCGCATGGGCTCACCACACACTGCTGGAAGGGAGCAGGCAATGTGAATTAAACTTATAGAAAGTACTGAAATGATTCAGAATGCTGACATTTTTAAAATCAGTATAGCATGGGATATTGGAACCTGTCACCAGCCACAAATTACATTCCTCATGACAGGTTCCCTTCAAGTTACAAACTCATGTTTTTAGTGCAGTGTAAAACGGGTCGGTTCTCTTTCTGCACCTATGGGCAATACCCTTCCCCCACCACCCCAGGCCATGCAGCAGTATAACCAATCTGTAGCTTATTATTATGTTTTTTTTTTGCTGCTCTTATAAATTATTCTATGTTGAGTCTTAAAATCTTTGCTGACACTTCCCATTAGAAAGAAGATGTTTTTGCTTTTACATTCATTAGTCTTGGTAATCCGAGGAACATATGTTTGATTATTTATACCGTCTTCTTATGACAGGTGTATGGGAGGAAAGTAACGTTGTACTGATGAGGAGTAAGTGCTGGGAAATTGCTGTTCCGTATATATTCTGTTATGGGGGGAGATGTACACTGCAGGTGCACTCAGATGAGGAAAGATGGAAGTAGGAGGAATCTTATAAAAGTTTAATGCAATTTTCAGGTATTTGATAAAACTGTAAAAAGCATCAGCTGCAGACCCTTCATCTACACTGTAGAGATACTATACAAAACTGGATTGCATTGTGCAGCTCACTCTCAATCAATACCAAGTCCCAAATTTTTGCAATAACAGTAACCAATAAAATTGCTCCCCATTTTAGCCCCAAAATTCACATGAGAGTCAAAAGGAGGTGCTCAGCTAGGAAGACACCCCTAGGCACCAAGTTAGGGATCCAATTGTGTGCAGAAAGCACATTGAATTATCCCTTAGGACCTGTGATGACATCATAACAGGTCCTACTCTCCTTTGGGATATATGTTATTTGTAATATAACATCTGCAATTTCCATCCATGCAGAAAGACCTTCAATGATGCCATAACAAGTCATGGAGAATAAGTCAGGGTGCAGGCTCAATCTGGCTGTGTAAGAGAAGGAAGACATCATGGAGATGGCTGTGTAACAAAAAAAGGCGTGTTGAATGTACAAGTGGGGGTGTTGAATGTACAAGAAGGAAGAGTAAAATCTGAGGGCACTGGTTGTATGAGGAGGCGGGGGGCAAAGGGTGCTGGGTGTGTACGGAGAAGGAGGACATTTTGGGGTTGGTTGTGTGAGTAGGAGGGGAACATGTTGGGGCTCATTTACTAAGGGTCCTGCGGCCGCACTTTGGTCGGATATTCCAACAATTTCTGATCCGCGCTGCATTGCACCGGGGATTGTTGCACATGCGATCAGATTTTGGCGTATCGGCGTCGGCTTGCACGCAACACAAATCGGGGGGCGGGCCGTCCGACGGATTCGGACTACGCGCAGGATTTAACATTTCAAATTGTGTCGCTAGACAAGCACTTACAAGCACCGGGAAGAAGAAGGTGAACTCCGGTGGACCTCGGCGGGGAAGTGACAGATGCAGGAGCTACGTGAATCGCACTGATGAGAAGAAATCAGAGTTGCAAGGGGGAGGACCTGGGGATGCTGACTATGTGAGAAGAGGTAGGTGCTTACTACTGTGTGATCATGTGTCAACGTGGGGAGGACATGGGGCTCCTAGGCATGTGAGGTGAGGGCTTGGTGAGTGAATAGGACAATGGGGAATTAGAAGTGCTGGCTGTGTGATAAGGAGGACGTGGTAGGACCAGCTCTTGTAGTTGACCTAGGTGTGTTGGCTATTTAAGGAGAAGAATATGGGGGTTCCCTGTATTTATAGGGTGCAAAGTGATGAGGAAGAGTGGGACATGATGGTGTTGGCTGTGTGGGGATGAGGAGGACCTGGGGTTGTGGCTGTGAGAAGAAGAAGGCCATTGAGTTGCCGGCTGTGTGATAGCACAGGGAAATAGAGATGCTGGCTGTGTGATAGCACAGGGAAATAGAGATGCTGGCTGTGTGAAGAGGAGGTGTTGACCTTGGGGTGGTAGCTTTGTAAGGAGGAGGGAGACATGTGGGTGCAGGCTGTGGTATAGGGGTAAGTTTAAAGGACACCTGTCATCAGTGTGCTCTGCCCTAGTCCCTGTCACTTCTACCATGTTGGAGACAGCTCACAAGGATCCCATCCCAGGCCTGTTATCTAGTTATTGCATACATTAATCATTGCATTAAAATCATTATTGTTCATGGTAAATACTAGGCTCGGTCAACATGTCAGGAGGCGTGATGTCCCCCTGGTTCTCCCTCCCTCTCCTCCCCCTGCTTATGTCTGTGTGTAATGTATAGGATCAGCTTGCTAGTGTGTTTGGCCTGTTCTATCGCCTGACATGCGCCTTCTCCTAATATACAGGTGAGAGACACAAGACTCAGGTCACACATGAATCTGACATGTTTGTCTGCTGTACATGGCTGCCTGGAGCGTGCTGTCATCTCATCCTACCACACACACACATGCCCAACACAGGCTGCAGGGGGCGTGGTCACCAGCACCAGAAGCACATCATTTATAGCGCTTCACTCCATTATCAGGCTGTTAGTCATCACTGGGGGTGTGGCTGTGCCTCCCACTCATGAATAGAGTGGACAGCTTGAATATGCTAATGCTTCATTGGACATTTCACAGGTCATTTGCATACAGCTTTAGGACCTCATTGCTTAGGTTTACAGGCATGTAGAGGGACAATGAAGGGATAGAGGCAATGCTCTCTAATGGCAGTTTATGAAAATATATTTAGTTTAGGGGGGTTATTTTGCCTGACGGGTTCTCTTTAAATTGATGTACAGGTTGTACTTGTGTGGTCGGGAGATCGTGATTAACAAGAATTCTGGTTCTGGTGGTAGAGGTGGAAACATTGGACACATGGGTTGGATGTAAAATAAAAAGTCCCATATTGACATACTCTTTTAAGAGATATACCCAGACTCGCCCCGGGGCCTACTGAAACCTGGAGGCGGCCCTGGGTGCAAGCACAACACGCGTAGATATCACAATGGAAACATTTTCTCCCTAAGCTTTTCCAACAACAAAATCAATTGTTTTCAGGCAGAGTGCCAGAGTTATCAGCCAAGCTCCGACAGCTACATTGACGAACAGTCAGACGGCAAATTGAGATCAAAGTTCTGTACACAAAATAGAAGCCCACACATGCCCCAGCTCTCCAATACATTATGGAGTAGATTACAAGGGGTTACAGCCCTGGACCACACTCTTCTGGGCACAAGTGATTGGTCTATTCTCCACTTCCTAAATTATAGGGTTTTAGCTCAACCCTTTCCTTACTGTTGAATACTTTTAGAAGTCGAATTCCTTCAAAAAATTCATACTTTTGTATTTTAGATAAACCCAAAGATAAATCATAGAGCAAAACTACTTAACAGAAAATAAAACAGGAGCAAATTGCAAGACTAAAGATACATCTACATTAGATACATCTATTTAATTATGTTAAATTTTATAAGAAATATCATTACATAAAAAATATTAATATACTATAGCAACCTCCTATGTGCATTGAACTTTTTTAATCCACAAAAAAATATACAACCCATAGAGAGAAAAGGACATGGGGGCAGGAAAGGACTAGCATGAAAAACACATAAAAAATAAAATCTGTGTGTAATTACTTATAATCCTTCCCTACATTATAGACTTCAATCAAATTTGTATCAAAGCCGAATTTTTACATGTGATGAATAAAAAACATAGTTTTGAATAATAGTTGGACTGTATGTACTTTCAATCAATCATTTAAAGGGGCATTCCCATGAAGACAAAATTTTGAAATATACTCACGATGGCAAAAATAACACATTTAATGTTATAAACAAAAATACAGTAATTCACAAACTTTCTCTATCAGACGTGATGTTGTATATTTCGGTTGTTCTTGGATACGACCATAAACTCAGTCTGGTAAGGGAGGTCTTGTCAGGTCAGACTCTACTCACACAAACACGCGTCTCCTGTATTGCAGGAGGGGGAAGAGAGGCAGAGACTACTGGAGTCAGAGATACTTCTTGTCCAGTCGTGTGCAGAGCAGACCTGGCAAGATAAGCTCTTGTTTAAAAAGTAGGGGGTATTGCAGTGCTGAGTATGTGTTTTATTGTTTATGTGATATATCAGGTCTGAGTGTGTCATTGTCTTACATCCATCTCAGAACTCTGATCTGTCTTATCTTTCTTTTTCTATGTGTCAGTTATTGCTAAAATCTTCAGAAGCTAAATGAATGTGTAGATAAACCCTGTACCCTAATACTCTAAGCACACTGTCAGCACACAGCATAGCATAGCACAGAGGGATCATGAAATGTCAGCCCATCCAGAAAGCTGAATCTTACACTGAGGAGCTAATGTATTGATAGAAAACAAAAGCAGCAATAAAACTGAGTATAACTGCAAAGTGAGGGGCATAAAGAGCATCTACCACCAGGATGAAAGACTGTATGCAAATGATCCTGAGGAGCTCCAGGCTCCATAGGTGTTAATACAGCCTGGAGTCCCTCAAGCTCATTTGCATACAGCCTTTCATCCTGGTGGTAGATGTTCTTTAAAGTTAAAATCACTTTTGTTCATGGGAAAAAAACACTTCAAGCTACGAGTAGTTTGAAGGGATCCCTTCAACAGTGGGTCCTTCAGGTTCCTGAAATTTTTCAAAAACTACTTTTATTCCCACGGTAGTATTTAGGGTTTATTGAGTAGGTTACTGGTAGCAGGTTCCCTTTAATAATGCCACATATGACATTCATCAAAACCCAGTGGGGAGGGGCAAAGTTCTTTACTATCCAGATGATATAATTTTGTAGCAAGGAAAGTATTGGCATCCGTCTTAGCCATTTGTGGTGCTTCACTTGTAGCAGAGTATCCATCTAGGTAATTCTACAGACTGTATCCGTCACATGACCAAAAACTCGAGCATTGTTCTAAATTTCTCGAAAATGAAACCTCAGAAGGATATGGAGTGCAGAACCAATAAGCCAGACCAGAAGCACTTAATACGCCCGGTGCTCCTGGTCTGAAGACAGAAAACTATTGTAAAAATATCCTCAACACAGACAATAGATCCGAAGGCTCCCGCTATGCATCAGCATGTGAGTAATATGTGGCCACCGTAAATGGAAAAGTTGGGATGGAATTACACTTTACTATCAAAATATAGAGTCTGCAGAATTTATCAAGTCCACAGTACAAGGAGAGAACATTACGTAATAGCGCAGAAGGCATTTTATGGGTCTTTATCCTCAAAAACTGGATCTACAAAAAAAAAGATATAAAAGAAAACCTGCTACTTCCATTTTTGGCCAAGTAAATGACTTACTTCACTTACTCAAAACCTCGGCCAAATCATGTGCTGCAGCCTTGGCTTCCAGCACTCCGGACGCAGGCTCCGCAAGTTTCTATTTTTTATTGAATGTTTCTATTAAAGGGGTTATCTGGGATTAGCCCTTATTTTACAGACCCCAGTTGGTGTAAAAATAACTAACATATAAAATTTACCTTGGCCCTTACCTCCATGGCCGGATTCAGATTGGTGGAGGTCTTTAGAGGTGGCTGTCGGACATTACAGGTGGGGCCTTCCTGAAGAGAAAAGTGGTGGGGGCTCCGGGGCATATGCCCTGGGAGCTCTCCCCATAATATGGCCCTGCTTAGCTCTGTTCCAGTGTGGCACCTCCCAGATGTGATGACAGAGAACTCCCGCTACACCCTGTGGATGTGACCTGTATGAGGCTGTAGTGGGTGCGCTCTGCCGACACAATGTCACCACAGAGTCTTTGTGGCCGGTGGTGACAGAAGGCACCACATTGGACCGGAAGTAGGTGGCCAAACTGCCAAACTGGTGAAGTCACCTATGGTATTTAAATTGATTATGCACATCCTGTGCCACCATTTTTTGGAGGATCAATGCTCCCAATGATATAATTTTGGCAAGGATCAGTGCTACCTATGATGCCGGTTAAACAGTTTATGCCCGAGATCGGTGCCAGCACCGATCATGGTCGTTACTGCCAAATGGTTTGAGCTAGACCCCAACCGACAAAGTTTGCTCATCCCTAGTGGTCCCATGGTGGTCCCATTTTTGTTATAAGGTGATCCCCTATAAAAATTGTAATCTGTTGCCAGTTATGGCTGCAACTGTTCAAATCTCTATAGTGCCTCCAGAGGGAATATGAAGTATTACACTGTATTGAGATTGATACACTAGGTCCTCCACAGGCCCTCTGCCTAATATATGATATTTGCAAACAGGAATCCCCCTCATAATAACTCATTACAGGCAGTCCCCGGGTTACGTACAAGATAGGGTCTGGAGGTTTGTTCTTAAGTTGAATTTGTATGTAAGTCGAAACTGTATATTTAATAATTGTAGATCCAGACAAAAAAATTTTTGGCCCCAGTGACAATTGGAGTTTAAACAATTTTTGCTGTAATGGGACCAAGGATTATCAATAAAGCTTCATTACAGACACCTTACAGCTCATCATTGCAGCCTGGGACTATAGTAACATCCAGAGAGCTTCACCAGAGGTCAGAGGGGTCTGTCTGTAACTATGGGTTGTCTGTAAGTCGGGTGTCCTTAAGTAGGGGACCGCCTGTATTAAATATTGGGGCAGATTTACTTACCCGGTCCGTTCGCGATCCAGCGGCGCGTTCTCTGCGCTGGATTCGGGTCCGGTCGGGATTCATCAAAGCAGTTCCTCCGACGTCCACCAGGTGGCGCTGCTGCGCTGAAGTCCGCTGGAATGCCTCGAAATGCACCGGCCGATCCAGGATGAAGGTAAGTGTAAATTTCGCGACACAATTTTTTTTTTAAATGCGGCGGTTTTTCCGAATACGACGGGTTTTCGTTCGGCCACGCCCCCCGATTTCCGTCGCGCGCATGCCGGCGCCGATGCGCCACAATCCGATCGCGTGCGCCAAAAACCCGGGGCAATTCAGGTACAATCGGCGCAAATCGGAAATATTCGGGTAACACGTCGGGAAAACCCGAATCGGGCCCTTAGTAAATGACCCCCATTGTGTTTTCCTTTTCAGATAATCTCCTTAATGGGAAAACAGAAACTGAAAATTTTGGACAGAACCAGCATTTTACCCTAAAAGTGAATGGTGAATGTGAAAAGTAAAAATAAACCATCCTCTTACAGACAGTTTATGTCAGGGCAGACTATTTCCGCCAGATTTGGGGATAGAGAGTAAATAATTACATTCTACCTTCTTCTTATGGCGCGGACTAAGACCCTGACAAGGAGGTGAGGCCCTTCCTTAGGACAATAAATATCTCACAGTGTAGGTGCGGTGCCACTGACACATTACAAGACTCCAAGGCCACACATCTGCTTTCAATACCAGACACAGAACACGGTCGGATTGAAGTAAAATATGCATATTTCTACTTGCTTCTATTTATTTAGGGAAGCGATGGGCCAAGTCTTAAAAACCTGATAAAATACTATGTTTAATTGGCTCTACAGACTTTTCTTTCAGCCGATTTACTTACTGACCCAAATAATAGATCCGCTGAGCCAAACTAGAAGAGGTCACGATGGAAAGAAGAAAGAACGGCAGAATTACCGTTTACATTGTGTGTTTTCTCTGGCCTTTCCCATCGCTATGTGCTTCCATGTTCTCTTAACTGGGGGGAAAAAAACTTTAAGCTTTTAAGTGGTTTTATACACTCAGGAATAGAATGACAGAAATGCAGTGAGGACTGACAGAGAAAGATAATAATGAACCATCACTGGTTCATAGGGGGTCGATGTATCATGTTCCAGCGTATGATGGAGCCTGTAGATAGATAAATAGATAGATAGATAGATATGAGATAGATAGATAGATAGATATGAGTAGATAGATAGAAGATGATATGAGATTGATAGACATTTGAGATAGTAGATAGATAGATAGCTATGACAGATATGAGATAGATAGATATGAGATAGATACGATAGATAGATAGAGATAGATAGATAGATAGATGATATGAGATAAAGATATGAATAATAGATATGAGATAGATATGAGATGATATGAGATAGATAGATAGATAGATAGATAGCAGATAGATAGAGATGAGGTATGATAGATATGAGGATAGATAATGAGTGTAGATATGAGATAGATATGAGATAGATAGATGATAGATATATATAGATAGAAGATAGATATAGAATCAGATAGATAGATGAAACTCTAGAGCAGCAGCGCCCCAAAAGGTGGGTGCTGAGCTATATAGAATAGATAAGTAGAGATTAGAGATGAGAGAGTAAGTAGACTCGTCCGAGCGTGATGCTCTGTTCGAGTATTAAGGGTACTCGAAACGGCTCGTTGCTCGGACGAGTATTTTCCCCGCCGAGATCGAGCATTTAAAACAAACACAGTGAAGAACAATGAAGAATAGAATAAAACAGTGAACACAGTGAACACAGGTCATTTAAGTGAAGAACACAGTGAAGAAAGATTACAGATGTTCGGCACATCTGTTACTTGTCGGAAGATACCGCGGAACGGCAGCAGGGAGACATCGCACAGCAGGGAGACATCTGGCGCAGCAGAACACATTGGCGCAGCAGAGAGACACATCTGGCGCAGCAGAGACACATGCGGCGCAGCAGGGAGACATCGCGGGCAGCAGGGAGACATCGCGCGCAGCAGGGAGAGTGCACGGAGAATCGGGCCACGGCAGATGCAGACATCGGGCCACCAGGAGACATCGGGCAGCAGGGAGACATCGGGCACCAGGGAGACATCGGGCAGCAGGCAGACATCGGGCACCCGGGAGACATCGGGCAGCAGGGCAGACATCGGGGAGACTTCAGTGGAAGAAGAGGAGCGGATCCGGGACAGCGTATCTCCTCTCCGCAAAGTAAGCAGATGTGCCGAACATCTGTAATCTATTCTTCACTGTGTTTTCACGTGTTTTTTCAATTAAATGATCCTGTGTTCACTGTTTTTATTTATTTTCACTGTTCTTCACATTGTTAACTTGTCGGGAGATAATATCCGCACGGAACAGTGAGAATAGATTGCAGATGTTCCATTCATCTGATCACTTATCAGAAGACATCTTTTTCAATTAAATAACCATTATCCGAACCATGGTCCCTTTGAAAAATGCTCGAGTCTCCCATTGACTTCAATGGGGCTCGTTATTCGAGACGAGCACTCGAGCATCTGGAAAAGTTCGTCTCGAATAACGAGCACCCGAGCATTTTAGTGCTCGCTCATCTCTAGTAGAGATATATAATAATCAGAACATGGCGGCTCTCCAAAAAATGTTTCAGTGAAGCAAGCACCTCAACAGAGCATTTTTGCACACATATGGCAAAAAGAAGCAGCTTTTGCATCAATAAAATTATTTTGGAGTGCTGCCATCTTCTGCTTTCTGTGGTTTAATAGGGAAGCAGAGTTGGGGGTAGGTTGGTAGATAAATAGATAGATAGTAGTAAAGTCCAAGTCGGCACAGTTATAGCAAAAAAACTCCTCAAAAGGAGGGGTGCAGCACCCCCATAGGTTCTTGCTTGTTCCTCTATAGATAACACTCCAGTTATACAATATCGAAAAATTTTATAACTTTTCATTACACAAAGAATATCAATGATTTGCTGAAGGTAGACAACCCCTTTAAGAGGTCCACATGAAATGAAGAAGCGGAGTGGCACTCACCAATAGTGAAAACTGTTTTCTTTATTCATGTGTTCATACAGTAAGTACACAGGGGGGCATGCAGTGCCTTTAAGAGGTAGTGGCGGGGTGATATTTCTATACGGAAATAGGGTGAAAACTAGGGAGGTTATTGACAAAATCAAACTAAAAAGTGACTTAAAGGAGTATTCTCGTCTGGGCACTCACATTCTGTTTCATTAATCTGCCATATATAAACATTTCTTCAATTAGATGTTATTAAAAAAAATGTTACCTGTGTGAAGATAATTTCTCATAAATGTAGCCATATGGTCCAATAGAAACAAGTTCTTGGATACGACCACCTCTGCTGGAGGGATTGCACAAAGAAACAAAAGGTTGTTTGTATATGAAATGTCTGCAGGTCCCACAGACATCCTGTGGTAATGATCGCTGAATCCAGGAGGTCAGGCAGGACACAATAGTGCATGTCCGCTGCCAAAATGTGAGGTGGTCGTATCCGAGGAAGCCATCTCGTTTCTTAGGGACAACATAGCTACATTTATGTGATGGCTACATTTATTGAAGAAATGTTTACATGTGGCAAATGAATTAAATGTAAATGTCCAGATGGGAAAACCCCTTTAAGACAAGATTGGTTAAAAATCTGTTCTGAGAGGGAGACACAAGACACAAGCATAGAGCTGTAAACGATGGCTGATGTGTTATCGAGGATATGTTTCGCTGCACTGGAACGCAGTGGGGATAGCACCGTTTTATGTAGACTAGATATAATATAAATTTGTGAGTATGTGAACTGTGCCAAATGACACACACAACTATGCTACATTCACCACCCTCAGCACTGCTACATCTTTCTATCTCATTAGCAGGCATTCTCATACATTAGCATTCAAGTAGAAATAAACAAACAAGACGAGACCTTAGTAACCACTAAGGCATTTGCTTCCATTCTCGGGAACCCTTAAGAAAAGTTATCAAAGCTGGCATCTGATTGGTTGCCAGGGTCACCCCGCCTTTGTACCGTTTCCTTGTGTTATTAAACAAGTCTCAATGTGTCTTCAAGTAGGTCAGGCTTTGTATTATTTAGGAAGAAGGTGAACGTTTTCCCATTCATGCAGATACAAAAGGGTCTTAATTCAAACTTTACTTAAACTCCTTATACTCCCATTCTAGTCCGATTATAATTCATGGTGCGGGGGGACATCCCCGGAATAACAATCATCACGGCAGTGTTGTGCGACTCAGTATGCGCGGCGCATTGGCATCCTACTAAAAAATTAATTAGTGCCATTTGTATGCATCACTCAGCTTTTTGTAGCGAAGAACAAGACCCGTGGAGATACTTCTCGAATTCGGGCTCAACTTTTCTAAATTCAATCAGCGCAAATCACGGCTGATTTCTGCGGTTAATCAGATATGCGCCGTGCTCAGCCGTCTGTGTACACTTTCCCTGTTAACACAGATATCTGCTAATCAGGAATTGGACAACTATGGACACTGGAAGAATATTACAGAATGATAATGTACAGAAATGTATCATTTAGGGCTATGAAAACTATTACAAATTCGGATTCATTTGAGACTAAAACTTTGGTCAAGGATCAGGTGTCTGGGTACCAAACCTAAACACTGGACCCCACAAGTACCACTCACGATCAGTGTTGGCATCGATCGCGCCTTTAAATGGCACTCCAAAGTTAGTGCAGTGCGTGTACCCAGCAGTGATCATGGATATTGACCTTTCAGTTCGGGTCCACTCAACACTACATTTTATCTATTCACACCAGTATTAAAACATACTGCAATTCAAAATATAATAATAATAATAATAATAATAATAATAATAATATTTATAATGTTTATTTATATGGCGCCATCATATTCCGTAAAGCTTTACAAATCAAAGCAGGTGGCCACACAAGGACACATACAGCAGATCACTTTATGGCAATATCACAAAACATTGTTGTCTTGAAAAGCTGCTCATCTCATGACATCTCCAGCCAAGCGGAGAGGTATCTGAATATCAGTGTTCCTCATGTGATCTCTGACTACGTGTTCTAGACTACAGATAGGAGAAACAGACGGACCTTTCAGAGTTAGGCTACATTCACACTGCCGTAGCACAGCGGGCACACGGCAGTGCCAGGGAGAGGAGGAGGGGGAGAGGGCCGCTCACCCCCTCCCCTCTCCATAGGAATATATGGCTCACGACGCCATACTCTGGCGAAAGATAGTACATGTCTGTGTGCGGCACCTATACGTCCCCCATACATTCGTCTGAATGTAGACTAAAGGGAATAATGTGAGTTCTACGGCCTAAGCCTAGGGGAATCCATCCAGGCCAGGTCATAACTGACTTCAAGCCAGGTCTACCTCAGCCTAGCTGACCACCAGATATGGAATCTGCTCTACCATTATAATGCAGTTTGTCCAGTTTTGAGAATAAAAGAACTGTAGGTTACATCCAACTGTCTACTTGCTTGCCACTTCAACATCATCAACCCAGGACCGTTGCCATCCGGGTCTCTACCAGCCTTGACTGGTAAGGGAAGTGAGTCATCTACCATGACTACGCAGATAGGCCTTCTCACTAATACCACTCGCCCCGTTCCATGTATTAATTATTAAAGGAAGTCCAGGGGCCCCGGCTATTTGTCTCCATATCAGAATTCCTTCTATTAAGTGTCTATAATAAAAAGTGCTTTTATGGTTTTTAGTTTCCAGAGTGTCCAAGTCTTCTGTATAAACAACTCTTCGGAATCTCATAAAGCAGAGGAGATTTATGTATTTTCTGGGTGACGCTGGAGTATTTATTGTGCACTGACTGGGAGCTGACGCTGCTTGGGGAAGGTTATTTCTGGTGCTTTAAGTTATTTATAGCAGAGAAGAAATATGAGGCTTTAAATAGAGGATGTGCTGACTAATGCTGTCATACAGGAGAACGTGTGGCTCTGGGTATGACATGAATACTCTATCCATTCATGCGCTGACCTCAGAACACCAGCGCTGCCTCGTCTTCTCCATCTGCTGTGAATGGAACAAAAAGTTTGCTAAAAAGTTGAAATGAGGGAGTTGAAGGTCTGCAACATTAGTCTCGGAATTCATTTCCAGCATGGAGCATGCTGCATCCGAGAACACAAGCAAAGGGGTGGCTTTAAGACCCTGAACCTAAATGCAAAATCTAAGGCCCCATTGTGACATGGGGCTTTTGAGATCCTCTAAGTGCCAGTGTCTATGCAGGACCACCAATTCACACCAACTACAGCCATTGTAGGGTAAGAAAGAGGTTTTCTACTGTAATAATGCCACAGGGGTCCAAATTTCTGTGCTCACTCCAACAAAAAAGTTGGAAACCTGCTTATTCCACCAACTATTGAACATAATCTGAGTATCCTCCTTCACACGCACAGGATTTCTTTATGAGTGGGTTGGCAAAAAGGACTCACAGGCTTTCTCTATGAGTGGGTGGAGAAAAAGGACTCACAGGCTTTCTCTATGAGTGGGTGGAGAAAAAGGACTCACAGGCTTTCTCTATAAGTGGTTAGGGGAGCAGGACTCACAGGCTTTCTGTATGAGTGGGTGGGGAAGCAGGACTCACAGGCTTTCTCTATGAGTGGGTGGGGAAGAAGGACTCACAGGCTATTTTCTTATGGGGTGATTGGGGAAGCCAGGAATCACATTTTGCTTTTCTTATGGTGGGTGGCGAAGCAGAGGAGTCACAGGGCTTTTTTATGAGTGGGTGGTGAAGCAGGACTCAGGCTTTCTCTATGAGTGGGTGGTGAAGCAGGACTCACAGGCTTTCTCTATGAGTGGATGAGGAAGCAGGACTCAGGCTTTTTCTATGAGTGGGTGGTGAAGCAGGACTCAGGCTTTCTCTATGAGTGGGGGGCGAAACAGGACTCGCAGGCTTTCTCTATGAGTGAGTGGTGAAGCAGGACTCAAAGGCTTTCTCTATGAGTGGATGAGGAAGCAGGACTCACAGGCTTTCTCTATGAGTGGGTCGGGAAGCATGACTCACAGGCTTTGTATATGATTTGGTGGGGAAGCAGGACTCACAGGCTTTCTGTATGAGTGGTCGGGGAAGCAGGACTCACAGGCTTTGTATATGAGTGGGTGGCGAAGCAGGACTCACAGGCTTTCTATATGAATGGGTGGTGAATCAGGACTCACAGGCTTTCTCTTTGATTGGATGGTGTAGAAGGACTCACAGACTAATAAGCTTCCTCTATGAGTGGGCAGGAAAGCATGATAAATTTAATAAAGCATGTCCCCATGCCCAGCATCTTCCCCCACTCCTACACTCAGGCGGCATCATTACAGACTTGGAGCAGCAGCAGGACCCCCATGTGCAGCTATTCCGTGTATATGCGGTCTCATATGCCGCTAGCTTTCCCCATGTATCTTGTGGATTAATGAAAAGAGACACTTGCCGCACCTTCCTTATATTTAGTTTTATGATGACTGATAATGAGCATTAACGTTGGAGGAAAACTCAGAAGGAAAGGTCGTAGGTTTCTGCTTATTTCCCAAGATGGAGCCTTTCGTGGATGAGCAGTTTAGACTCTGAATCAAAGTGTTGTCTCAACATTCCCGTTAATTTGTTTCCTGCGCGGTTTCCTGACTATCCGGATAGTTTCCGATGCAATTAGCAATTTTGTGTTGGTGTTTGAAGATCCTTGGGCACTTAGCACTAAGCGTTGGTGGGCGCCAGCTGGCAGGTGCCGAGGAGATACAGGGGATTTTTTCTTCATCTAGTGAAATTAACTAAAGACATATGAGGGGTATGGATCCTGGATCATGGTGTAGCCGAGAGAGATGATGATCTGTGAAGTGTGGTTAGTAGATATTCATGTATCTGGGGTATTGTCCGAGGTTAGATCCACAAATTCATAGATTGATATAGATATTCCATTAAGTTGACTTGGAGATTATAAAAGGTATGCTGCTGTATGGAAACCATCAGCAAGTAGGTTATCTC
The DNA here is from genome assembly GCA_019512145.1 of Engystomops pustulosus. NCBI lineage: Eukaryota > Metazoa > Chordata > Amphibia > Anura > Leptodactylidae > Engystomops > Engystomops pustulosus. Next base: position 21,825,989 of record CM033641.1, read on the forward strand.
TATTTATACATATACATGAAGATCACATGACTATCTAATACATGCAAAAGTCAGCAAATATTTTATATTGTTTGTATGATGCAAAGTTGTACAATCTTCCAATATATTTTCTGTATCAATTTTCTAGATCTCTGCTTGCTGTTATTTTATAGGAAGCTGCATTGTTTACTTCCTGTGGACAAAAAGCGACCCCTGGTTAAGTCATGTCACACAGGTGCACGGTTCGTTATATCACTGGTCATGAGATGCCACACAGTTGCATGGCTTGTTATATCCCTGGTCATGTGAGGTCACACAGGTGCATGGCTTGTTATATCCCTGGTCATGTGATGTCACACAGGTGAACGGCTCATTATATCCCTTGTCAAGTGATGACACACAGATGCACAGCAGTTATATCCCTGGTCATGTGATGTCACACAGATGCACAGCAGTTATATCCCTGGTCATGTGATGTCACACAGGTGCACGGCTCGTTATATCCCTTGTCAGGTGCATGGCTTATATATCTGGTCATGTGATGTCACACAGGTACATGGCTCATTATAACACACACACAGCTCTATTCACTCTCTGTGATATAACAAACCAGGCACCTGTGTGATATCACATGACCAGGAATATAATGAGCCGTGCACCTGTGTGACATCACATGATTAGGAATAGGTGTTTATCCACAGGAAGTAAACAATGAAGCTTCCTTCAGAATGACAGCAAGCGGAGATCTAGAAAACCAGAAGGAAACAATACATAAAGTATATTGAAAGATTTTGTAAAACTTTTCATTACACAAAAATATCAATAATTTGCACAAAAAACCTTTTTGGTACACTGGATGCAAGCACCTAGGCAGAGTATATCCACATCAACTGTTACATAGAGACGATTTTCTAGAGGTAAATTACTCGGAGCCCATCTATGTGTCACTATTTGCAATGATAATCCTGTACATGTCTTCTGATTGAAGGACAGCGGTGTAATCTCCTGTGGCGAGTTATACAGAAAACATCCCGGGCCGCGTGTTCTTCCACCATAATACCCGTATACGGACTTGTAGCTTTGATCTGATTTCAGAATTGCTCGACTGTCATCTGAACACCACGGGAGCTGACTTCTCCATAATATAATCACATCCACAATGGATGAATGAACTTGGGATAAAAAGCCTCGGTGACAAATTGAGACGGACGGGCGCTTCTTTATCGTGGTAGGCTGCGAGAAGTTCTTTATCTAAATGTATTTTATCAATTTGAAGGATTGTAATGTAAGAAAACTACATACACGTGCCGTAAGATTGAGAACTGAATACAACAGAGGTTCCTTATCCAAAATGTAATAGTTTTTTTTACTGTGGTCATTGGGGTGCCACTATAATAGCATTGGAGCAGGGTGGTATAGGCTCACATGAATACCAGTGCTCTAAGGAATATGCTGCTCTTCTATCACAGTGTGCCTCAGGCAGGTTGTATTAGTAATGCCATTTAAAAACCATAGCCCCTCGAGGCTCCTGGCTGTGACCCCTGTTAATGTGACTGACAGTAAGCCCTGACTACAGCTCCCACACAGTGATTGATATTGAGTGTCTGGTGGGCATGCAACATAATATCTTATGTAAAACACCCATTAGGGCACTTTAATAATTACAATAATAACACAAATGTCAGTAAACTCAAACATTTGGGATAGAATAACCCAATTTTCAGCTATGGAAGCTGTATACACAGCTGCACTCCTAGCTGGCAAGTCGGTCAACCGAGCAACCACCATCTCAAATAGTCAGTCATTTCTCCAGCTGTAACTTGAAATTAAATGCAAAAATATAATTCAACAAATATATAAAACATTACAAAAACATAACAACTCAATAACATAGGGAGGGAGGGATAGCTTGAGAGTTGCTTCAAAGCAGAAGAAGGGAAGAAAGAGCAACCATATTAAATCCCCACGTTCTGTGGGAGGGGAGGTAAACAACAGAGGAGGGGTGAGAGCCCATCTTAAAGGCACAGCTCACCAACCCTATTAAAGTGCAATAGTACCCACATTTTTAACCCCTTCATACCTAATAACATCAGCCCCCACACTAGGAGTTTTGATTACTTCACTCACACACAGTGATTGAGAATAAGAGTCCTGATTACCCCTCCCATACATAGCAATTGACAGTGAGAATGTCTTAATTACTCCTCTCATATACAATGATTGACAGTGAGAGACCTGTTTACCCCGCCCAAACACTGTGATTGACAGTGAGAGTCCTAATTACTCCACCCACACACAATGATTGACAGTGAGAGTCATGATTACCCCGCCCACACACAGTAATAGACAGTGAGAGTCCTGATTACCCCGCCCACACACACAGTGGTTGAGAGTGAGAGTCCTAATTACTCTGCCCACACATAGTGATTGACAGTAAGAGTCCTGATTAGCCCACCCACACACAGTGATTGACCGGGAGGGTCCTGATTACTCCACCCACACACAGTGATTGAGATTGAGAGTCCTGATTACCCCTCCCACACACAGTGATTGACAGTGAGAGTCCTGATTACTCCGCCCTCACAGTAATTGACAGTAAGAGTCCTGATTACCCAGCCCTCACACAGTGATTGACAGTGAGAGTCCTGATTAACCCGCCCACACACAGTGATTGACAGTAAGACACCTCATTACCACGCCCACACACAGTGAAGGCTATTTGATGCTGTATACAGCTTGTGAATGACCCTAATGATTACAAAACGTCAATGAAGAGTCTTGAACTGCAAACCAAAAAGCTTGCATTGCTCATCTCATTCCTTGTCGCCTCTAAGTCTAATTTGTTGTGATCGTTAGTCACAAGAATCAGCCCCAGCTAAGAAGCCTGTGCAGTACATCAGACAGAAAATAAGGTACACACAAATCAGCTTATGTAATGGGATGTTTGAAGACATTAACAGCGCACAAACAAACATGATTAAATAACAGCCCCGTTCCGTCTAAAGATCCCTTTATAGGAAGAAGCTGAGACGTCAATTTAGAGCAAACATCTCAATACACTCACGTCTTCGGTGAAAAGATCTTTTATGTTTCATAAATGCTGGTTAGAAATGATTATATAACAGGTTTGGCATAGAGAGTGACACACTTGTCTGCATATTGCCAGCTGTGAGCAATTAAAGGGATTTTCTGGGCTGGGGACAAATTTATATAAAAATGACCTATTCTCAGGAAAATTCATCAATAATGGCTGAATTTTAGTCCTTCTGAAGTGATTTGAAGTTTACTGAAACTTCTACTCCTGGTTCCAATTCCCTATAGTGTAACTATAGGGGCGAGGGTTGCTGTACAACACTTTGACCTCTTTTAACAATATACAATTTAAGTATGGTAATATTATTTCAACCTTATTCTTTAGTTTATGACACAAGCTGCTGGTTGTATGCCCTTATTAACCATTTATTGTCAGAAGAAGAAGTAGGAAAACATATAGGAAGCTGTAGAGAAATATGCAGCTGCAAGGGTTACAGTGTTCTCTTTTTACTCACTAGATGCAGAGAAGAATGCATAATGATTCCATTGTATAGCTGCCATCTAAGCTTTATTATGGAGGTATCTAAAAACCAAAGAGTGGAGCTTCTGTATCTAAGGGGCCTTGTTTGTATAGATGTATTAATGGTATTCTGTTTCCAGGAAGAAAAACATCTTTGGGCCTGTCCACCTAATTTTTAAGACTACTGTAAGGTACTGAGGCATGAGGAAAAGTTGCAAGGGAAGCTAAACTTTTGCATTTGTGGTGGGTTGTGCTCAGTCATTCGGATGTGAAAAGATATTAAGTGGAGGCAAGAGGTTAATGCAGATCTATTGGTGTTGGTGCTATATGAACAGAAGACAGGAGGCTTTATGACCACCATTGTAAATGATTACTCATGCCAACCTGTGATCAGGCAGTATTGTCCTGGGGTTTTAGGGGTCAACTGGTGACTGCACTGAGAACCTCGTCATTTTAACCTTATATAAAAACATCCCACTTTCATTTCTCGAATAATAGAAATGAAAGGTTTGTTTTAATTCCTCAAAACTCCCCATCTAAAAGTTTCTAGTGCTGAGCCCCTGCCGTTTATCACCGGGACATGAAGGAGTTTGTGTTCGCCTATAGTTGTGCTTGAAAAGCGTCAGCATGTGACAAACTACAGACTTTGGCACTTCAGCCCATCTGATAAAATCTACAAAGCTCTGAGAGGACTTCAAAGCACCGTGATTCCCGTTTTTTATAGCGGCCTGGTAGCGTGGCGGAGAAAGGATCTCAGTAGGTAGATGTATTTCGAGATGAATTGTTAATCTCTTTCGTTGTCATGATACTTTAGAAAGAGCTCATTGATGCGTCTGATGAAACAATGGTCTGTAAGATGTAATGGTTTGATCGATTATATTTTTGAAGGGCCATGAGCCCATTTAACCCAGAAACCCCCAAACTACATAGATAGAGGGGAAACCTGAAACGTTTGAATCTGTACCAGATTCCCATCTATAATGTATTATGCTGAGCTTCTCATATAGGAAACATTTACCTTTTGGAAAAATTAAGGTTCTCTTGGACCTCGATGTGGCTCCTTGAACCCTCTCAAGTTATGCCCCATAGATAGGACCCAACCCATGCCCCACAACACTGTGACCCCTACCCACACTTGGATGTTTTTTACGTTGGGACTTGATCGATTTGGTTTCTTCCATATTTTCCACATTTACTAATGTAGATCATATGGCAAGGGCCCAGTCACATGGTCCATGGAGGTCTTCCTTAATTAATGTTGGAAGAAAGCAGCATGGAATATTTGTTTTCATTTGGTACTTGTAGTAACATACAGATACCATAGGTCTCTACCTACCTTTTCTTGGCTAAAAAATATCTAGAGATGTGTGTTTTTTTGACAAACTTATAAAGACAACGTGATTGAGTGATCTTCATTCAGAAGAAGTGACGGCTCTTCTACAAATTGACCTCCGTCTATTGCATCTATGGCAATTTGGACCCTTTTCCAGGCTTACTTAGTGGATGGACATTAGGAGGCTTTGTTGTGATATCTCCGTGGATTTGATGGACATGATTTCTACATTTTCTCGAAGAAAGTAACTACATTATGACAAAAAGCACAACTATGAGAAAGTTAAAGAGGCCACAAGATGCACCTGGCAAGGTTAATTCCTCAGGGTCCCCAGGCTGGTAATGTACGTAGACAGCAGGCAGGACCCAATGAGCTGGCAATGATTGGGTACAACATTCCCAGGAGCGACGTTCTTGATGATTGCATGCTCCGTCGACCATAGAAAAGACTCTTAATCCTACTCTTGTGCAAGTAGGATTTCTTCTTCTCCCACTTGCAAATACCTTTTTTCAAGTTACAAGAAGTTAACAACTTATCTAAGACGTCCATGCACTGCCATGGACATTATGGGGCACATTTACTTACCCGGTCCTGTCGCGATCCCGTGGTGCGTTGTCCGACGAGGATTCGGGTTCGGCTGCGAATCACTAAGCTCGTGCGCATGAGTTCCTGCATCTGTCGCTTTTGTGCCGAAGTCCCCTGCTTCTTTCCGGTGCAAGTGAGTGCTTGATCTTGCAACACAATCACGTTTTTAAATTCCGCGGGTTGTCCGACGGCCTGCCCCCAATTTCCGTTGCGTGCAAGCTGACGCCGATGACGTCCATGACGAGGGGACATCTACACCTAGAGTAAAGTTGTTACAACATCATCATAGACTGGGATCACTTCAACACAGTGGAACTCACTGCCATAGAAAATTATTGTATAAGAAGGAAAGGGAAGATATGACGTTAGGGGAATTAGATTTTTGTCCAGGGACGACTGAAGTCAGGAAGGAATTTTTTGCTTCTTTTTTGGGGATCCAAAATGTAGGATTTTAAATTGAACTTGATAGATCTGTGTCAAAAGCCCTTTAAAGGATCTAGTTTGGGCTTGATTGACCTACTATGACACAATGGTGGAGATTCATTATGCCTTCTCTACCAGTTTTATGGTGGATAAAGCACATGAATCTCCCTCTCCCTGCCTTTTTTTTACTTTCTCCGACCTCAATGCCACTATGGGTGTGTAGGGGTGGAGAGCGGTTGGGAAGCAGGGGGCAAACAGAGAGGGGGCCGGGCATTCACACCTCCGCCTGCTCACATTTACCATAGTCTATTCCGGCAGAGCCTATAGCAAAAAACTCCACAATTTGTGCCCACATTTACTTAGAGTCCATCCATTCTTAGTGAAAATGGGTGCTGGACTGCCAGCAGGGTGAATTTTAAGTCTTATGGAATCCCCCCCTACATCTAAACGATATCATAGTAGGTCCATGAAGTGGTAATAGGTCCTTTAAAGGAAATCTAACATCAGGATCATGGATTATAAACCAAATACACTAACATGATGGTGTGTGTTCCCTTTATCAGGATTTGCTCTTCTTTTCACTTCTTACACTCTAGATTTTTAAGTGAATATGCTTTAAAAGCTATGCAAATGAGCCTGAGGGGCTCCAGGCTCCATTAACTTCTATAACTTAACTTCTTAACTCCCACAGGCTCATTTTGAAGCCTTTTTTTCATATAAACAAAGGCATAAAAAGCTAAAAGAAGAGCGGATCCTGACAAAGGGGGTACACACCAGCATATCAGTGTACTTGGTTTATAATCAATAATCCTGGTGGTAGATTTCCTTTAAGTGTCACAAACACAAGCCCATGTTATGGCAGTACAGAAAGTTGAACACAAAGTCACAAGACCCTTGTCCTTATGTTATAAGGGGAGGACACTATAGACAGTCTAATATTTTCCACAATTATTTCTGCACCAATTTTGGCAAACTCAACTTGAATTGGCCCAAAAAGTGGTGGGATATGTAAAAACCCAGCACTTCCACATCACTATACTTGAATCATTACATCATTGCAGCTAATCATGGTCCTAGGAAGTAGTGACTTTACCAGCACTTGATAGCTGTGTGTCACATAAAATATGAATAAGATTTATGGCTGTGATAATTTAAAGTTATGAAAAGTTTAAGGAGTGTGAATAGTTCTGTGTTCAACCTCCTGTAAGTCAGATCAGTGTCAGATTGTGCCCCCCCCCCATTACAATAGGGATGGGTGTGTATAATACTCTACCAGGAGGAAGGGGGGGGGGTATGAGTAATACTATATTTTAGAATAACACTACAGAATAATCCCTCTATTTACTCTTGCAATTGATTGTTAATCCTGCAGTAAGATATCACATGTCATATACAAAGCGCAGATTTGACTTTTAAGGCTTCTTTCAAGGCAGATGGAAGTCGTCTATGGGAGATTGTGTTACAGAAGTTTTGTCTCGCCGTCACTAAGAAATAAATGAGATGAAGATCTGTGCACCTCTAATGACCCTGCCCCGACTCCTCTGGGTCTGGCTATAGTCTCATGTGGTGTGCAAGTCACTTATGTATCTATACAACGACTTGTAGTATTATCACACCACAAGGGTTAAAACTTATCCCAAAGGGAAAAAAAATGAGTAAGCATAAGGGTTGTGGGACAGGGACGTAACTAGAAGAGGCTGGGCCCCATAGCTGACTCCTGAGTGGGGCCCCCCTTCCCCTTAAAACATATACATATTATATACATACATACATACATAATTATAATCATACACAGTGGGGGTCATTTACTAAGGGCCCGATTCGCGTTTTCCCGACGTGTTACCCGAATATTTCCGATTTGCGCCGATTGTACCTGAATTGCCCCGGGATTGTGGCGCACGTATTCGGAAAAACCGCCGCATTTAAAAACCGAAAAAGTGTCGCTTGCGAAGCGCTTACCTTCACCTGGTCCGAGGTGGTGCATTCCGGCACGTTGAGATGACTTTCAGCGCAGCAGCGCCACCTGGTGGACGGCGGAGGAACTACCTTCATAAATCCCGGCCGGACCCGAATCCAGAGCAGAGAACGCGCCGCTGGATCGCGAATGGGCGAGGTAAGTAAATGTGCCCCAGTATATACACAACATGTATACATAAAACGTACATACAGTACCAGACATATAGCACATACAGCAAACAACTACATACAATAGCATACAGACACAGCATATACACACGCATATAGAGCATATACACATCACATATACACACATACAACTAATATACAAATACCTACAATACCATACAGACATATAGCATATACACATCACATATGCACACAGATTCAGAACATCACATTAAACCCTGGGGGCACAATTTCTCACTTTGTTTTTTCTGTTGTTTTTGCGGCCTTTTTTTCGTTTAGGCGCAACCGTTTGTTTGCGCCATTTTGCGGATTAAAACGTCAAATTAGCCGCGCACCAAAATACCACCTTTCCCTCATCTATCGTTCATTCCAGATGTTTTGCTGCGCCTAATGATATTCATCACGTGCAACTTTTGTCATTTAGCCGCAAAAACGGGCGCAAAAACACTCCAGCTCGAAGGTGGCGTTATCTGAGAAAAGCATTGAGCCCCTTTGCGATAGAAGCTCATTTCTAGCAGCAGAGGCTCACCCACACTGGAACATAAATAGATTACATTTTAGATACACTGCAGACACTGGAACATATAATAGAATACATTAGATACATTACAGACACTAGTACAGATAATACAGACATTAGATACTCTGCAGACACTGAGAACAGTATAATAGAACATTAGAAAATACACGCTGCAGACACCCACACAGATAATACAGACATTGATACTCTGCAGACACTGAACAATAAATAGAATACATTATATACGCTGCAGACACTGGAAATATATAATACATTAATTACACGCTACGCACACTAGCAAATAATAAACATTAGTATACTCTGCAACACGGAACATATAAGACGAACATTAATCAACACTCCCCTGGAACATATAATGACGATAGAGTGTACATTGCAACAGTAGCTGCACGACCTATTTACAGTTCATCACCTTCTATTTACAAAACAATCTGCAAAACCTGAGCTCACAGCAAGAGCAAGAGAAGTTTGCACAAGTTTGCAGATACTACAGACAAGTGTCCCCCATGTAATTCTGCACAGTATCACCAGTGTATCTGAGGGGGATATTGTGCAGAATTACAGGGGTGCAGCAGGAGACCAGCACTGGGGGATCCCCTCCAGGAGAAGCCACTGCTGAGGAGGTCACTGGGTGCTGGGTGTCACACACCTGGGTGCTGCTGTGAGTGTTATCTTCATGCTGGGATGTGGGAGAAGCAGAGAGGAGCTTGTAGCAGGATCACATGTAAGTGCCCGAATCTAACATTGCGCCTAAACTGTGTTAAAGTAAAGTGATTAATAAGAGGCAGAAAATATACTTATCACAGATGGTTGTAGCTTGTGATAATTCTGGCAAAACAGTGCGCCCGAATTTAGGCGCAACTACTACACTTAGGCGCACAATAGTGATAAATGTGGCCCACTGTATACACACATACAGAAAACACACAAATACATACAATACCATACAGACATACAGCATATACACAAGCATATAGAGCATATACACATCACATATACACACACATACAACTAATATACAAATACCTACAATACCATACAGAGATAGAGCATATACATACGTACATACAGTAACATATACATTCATGCTTTATATAGACAGACATACAGCATATACACATACACTCGCATATAGAGCATATACACATCACATATACACACGCATAAAGATAATATACAAATACCTACAATACCATACAGACATACAGCATATATGGCAGCACAGTGGCTGAGTGGTTAGCACTTCTGCCTTGCAGCACTGGGGACTTGGGTTCTAGTCCCACCCAGGTCAACATCTGCAAAGAGTTTGTATGTTCTCTTCGTGTTTGCGTGGGTTTCCTCCGGTTTCCTCCCACACTCCAAAACATACTGTTAGGTTGTTTAGATTGTGAGCCCCATGGGGACAGGGACTGATTTGTCATGCTTTGTGCAGCACTGCATAATCTGTGTGCGCTATATAAATAAAGAATTATTATTATTAAACACACACATTGTATATATACAGCGCACAGACACATACAGAAACTACATGAATACACACCATATACAGACATAACGTATATACACAGCACACACTTACTGCATATACACACCCATTACCACAGATACCGGGCCCCCTGACACTGCAGGCCCAATAGCAGGTGCTGTGGCTGCTTCCCTTGTAGTTACGCCCCTGTTGTAGGGACATTAGTAACCAGTGTCAGGAAGCTGGGATTGTGGGGTGTATCAGAGGGGTCATCATGGACTGTGCTGAGAGTGTAGTGGTAACATATTAGAATATTAGCTTCTGGAGGATGGTGATTAAATCTTATGTTTGGTCCAATGCTGTTGAACTTGATGAAGTCAAAGGGAAGACTGGTCCACATTCTCTGTTTTACAGGTGTAATGTGACTTGCGGGACAGTACGAGGCGGGACAGGGAGAGACTCTATAGGCTCCTACATTTAACAGAGATCTGGGTTGGATTCCTCTTTTTCAGGTCATGAACAGGCTAAGATCCAACATTTTTATATACCCGGATAACTAATTTAAAGGACATTTACCACCAGGATGAAGGATAGTAAATCAAGCATACTGGCATACTGGTGTTCTTTTACTGGTTCTTCTTTTAGCTTTTTATATCCTTGTTTTTACAGAAAAAAAAACTTTACAAATTATTCAAATGAGCCTGAGGGGGCTCTGGGCTCCATGGCTGTTCAGACTCATTTGTGCTTGGTTCATAATCCTTCATCCTGGTGAATGAATCTATTTACACAAAGCAAGCAGAGATCTTGTAAGGAACCAATCAGCAGTGTAGACCATGCAAATCAGCTGCCAGCATTAAGTATTTTCCCAAGAGATGCATGTAATCATATCTTTGTGTCTGGTGTTAGTAGCAGCAGGATTGTGAAATGTGGATTTATATTTAAGGACTGTAGCTAATAGAAGTGCATTGGGGAGTAATATCATACTGTGCTCTTAACTCTTTAAATTGAACTACTACTCTGTGCTCTGAGTAAAAGCTGTAGCAGGAATCTGATTGTGTCACTCAGAGCAGAAAGGAGGGGCTTTGTAGCAGTTCAATATACAGAGCTAAGGGCGCAGCAGTGTGAGGACACACCCTCATTACACTTAGAAGAGCAACAATCCTGGAATAGAAATACATTTTTCATATTTTGATATGATTATATATTGAATATCTCTTCAGAGCTCATATCATACAATGTTTACAGTTTGTATGGTCCAAAAAAAAAACTTAAAGGGGTTGTCTACAGTTTGAAAATCATGGCTGCTTTCTTCCAAAAAAAAAAGTGCCACATCTGACCATGGGCAGTGCGTACAACTAAGCCCCATTCATTTCTATACAGTTGAGCTGCAATACCGGCACACACCATGATCAGGAGTGGCGCTGTTTTTGGAAAACAGTTTTCCAACCTGCGGACAACCCCTTTAATTTTTCACTATCCACTTTTTTAGTATAATTAACTTCTCAAAAATGTTTCTAAATTCTTTAAAAAATTAAAAAATGACCTAATTCTGCTAATATTTTTTTCGTTTCTGCCGCGTTCTGTAGTAAGTGGTCATCCAATTTATCTCTCCGCCACCAACTCAATCATGTCATCTTCTTGGTGTGGAGAGGCAGCGACTCGCTCAAGGTCACGAGCAAAAAAAGGTGAGAGCCGAATGTAATTTAGATTTAACCCTCGAGCTCCAGGTTAATAGTCAACCTAATGGTCCTGGTGGGAGACGCATCCAAGTCTGGCTTTAAGAATCACGCTCCTCGCCAGGCTTATTAGGAGCTGACAATACACGGGAGAAGACTCCGCGCCTCTGGAAGGAACGCCAGCATACAATTATGTCTTATATCTATTGTTTACCTTCCTATTATGTTCATTTTTTGCTGCAATCACTTGCAAATAACAGCGCCATATATTCTGTGTCGCTCATAAAAACCGCCGTCACTGCCTCCGCCGCCGGTGAAAGGTTCATTGTTGTGAAATAACAGGAAACAGGGATTCGTTCGACTGCGAAGACTGGGCCGTCGCATATGATGGATTTTTCCCCATTGATTGACCATTTTGCAGAGTTTAGGTGAATTGATTTTCCTCTGAATAGATCTCCATGGCTCTATCCAATAAATGTTTCTCCCATAACATCAGGAAGTTCATGTTATTAAATGATTAACTCTTCCTGTACCTGAGCCATGTGCCCCCTTCCCCCGACAACTATTGTAAATGTAACTGTATATATGTATTTATAAGTATCATCAGGGGTTAAATTACCGTAATGACTATAATTATTTTTGTTATAATTATAATGTTATATTATTATTATTATTATTACTATTACTATTATTATTTATTCATAATTTTGATTGGTATTTTATTTTTATTATTATATCATTATTTAATATTAGATTTTTTAACATCGTTATATTATTATGATTATTATTATTTTTATTTTAATATTATTATTAATATTTTATACATTCTTTAAAATGTATTATCATTTTTATTTTATTTTTATTATTATTTTCAGAAGTCTAACAGATCCATTAAAATGTCCATGGTTTCAGTCCTTGTTTGTTATTACCTTTATATTGTTGAAAAAGTCCGCAAAAATTTACAAAACGATATCGGGAATTAAAAAAAAAAAAGTGTTTTAAGTTTGTGCTAATGAGCCAGAAGATCTCTGGGGGGTGTTACCAGAGCCCCTGCTTGATAAAGCTTCAAGAGCTGTTACGCTGTCTCCCCCTCCACCTGTTCTCTGAGCACCTCCCCCTCCCTCTGCCTGATGTCCAACACCCCTGCTAATACAAAGGCAGGCTGGAAGTTGCGAATAGCGCCCTCTCCAGGTTAGAAGATGACGGAGGGAGTGATGAACCCTCTATGAAGGTTCTAGAACCTGGTTATTGTGTAATAGCAGCTGGAGATTCTGACTGAACAGGCAATAATTAAGTGGGTGTAAGTTTTTGACCAATGAGGTGGTTGTATTTTAAACTGGAGTGTGATTGGAAAGGTGCTACCACCTGACCAGGAGAATAAAACCCCTGGGCAGGGAAAAGCAGAGGTCTTGTCTTGGAGCACCTGCTCTTTACAACAAGGTCCAGACCGCATGAGAGAGACAGTGTCAGTACACCTTCAGTGCTGACACTTAACCTAATCCTAGGACCAGAGTCAGGAGACTCAGATTCAGAGCTGCAGCTTCCAGAATTTGGACACAGCTCCATCCCAGCCTGCATCTACTACCAGGCTGGAGCACTATTCCTGAGGACCACTCTCCATGACCACTCCAGTAATCCGGAATCTGCTGTTAACCGTTTAGGCTCGTTGCCTGCTACCTCTTCAATAAAGAACCATAAGTTAATTTGCACAACGCTGCCTCCGTCTGATCCCTGCTCAAAAGATTCCACTGCCTATAATAGGATCCACGTGGCCTCTCATCAATTTGCACAGTAATTTTTTTGTCCTTGATTTTTTTTTTTCAAGGAAAACTCCTGATCTGGAAATTCCTAACAAAACTTCTCACCCAAATGTGAAATGTAAAAATGAAGCTATTGCCCGCCCCCATTGCACAGAGAAGCATAAATAAAACCACTGCTTTCTGATCAAACAGGTAAGATGTCTGCACAAGTTATCTCACTTGTGGAGATATTTGGGAGCTGGTGCACTCCCTTTAAGATGTAGTGACAGCAGCATTAGCAGAAAGAATTCAGCTACATGACTACTACAGATATATCCCTGCTACATCTGAAATCCGGCTCTGCTATATATTTATAGTCCAGTACTGTATAACACAATAGGCTGCCCCAGATTTACCACTAATCCAGACGTCTCAGCACTGCTACATCTGCACTACAACACCTCTGTGCCAAGTGTCGCACCTCGATATATTACAACTGTTCTCTCTCTGCTACATCTGTACTGTATAACACATGGTGTGAGTATAAATTGTGCCAAAAGGAGCCATGTGTACTCTAATAACTCAGCTCTGCTACATATGCGCACCATGTGACATCGCAGTTAATTGAGGTAGATTTTGTACATCTAAGAACTCAGCTCTGCTACATCTGTACTGCATAATGTAGCCTGATCGGTCAGCTCTGCTCCATCTATAATGTAGAGCAGATTGAAATATCATAATAAGTAGAGACAAATATCCTTATATTAATTTGATAACTCAGCTCTGCTACATCTGTACTTTATAACACAATGTGACGTTGGGATGATTTAGAGCAGATATAGGAGATCTTATATCACAACCCCGCCACATGTGTACTATAGCATAGGGTGATATCATATAGTGGTCCTGTAGATGCCTTGTTTCATCTCACTACTCAGCTCTGCTACATTTATAATGTATAACATACTGTAATATCACCATGAAACCAACATGGTTCTATACAATGGATAACTCGACTCTGCTACATGTGCGCTCTACAACAATATGATATTATGGATGGAGCCAAATATAACCCTGCATAAATTTACAACTCTGCTCTACTACATCTGTGCTGTGTCATATGTTGTGAAGTCACAGTGATCTGAGCCAAAGGAAGCGTCATACATCTGACAACTCTGCTGGTCGCCATCTGTCTGGTATAAGATGCTGGGAAATTATAATGTTCTATCAGATGGGGTCAATCCATCGCATGAGAATTCAGCTCTGCTACATCTGTATAACATGATATGATGTCACATTGAGGTAGATATCTCACGACTTAGCTCTGCAACATCTTTACCATGTAGCATACTGTAATGTCACAATGCGGTGTGATGAAGAAAGCTAAAGTATATAAATATATATGACTTTTCAGCTCTGCTACATACTTATAACACAATATGATGTCACAATGATACAAGGTTGATATGGTGCATCGGACAACTCAGCTCTGCTACATCTATACCATGTTGCTTACTGTAATTTCACAATGCGCTGAGATTAAAAAAGCTACATGTTATACATCTGACAACTCAGTCCTGCTACATCTATACCATAGCGTACTGTAATGTCACAAGGTGCTGTGATAAAGAAAACAACAGTATATATATACATCTGACAACTCAGCTCTTCTAGATCAGTATAACACATTAAGATGTCACAATGATATAAGTTAGGTAAGGTGCATTGGACAACTCAGCACTGCTACATCTATACTCATTGAGGAAGATATAGGACCAGTGAAAACTCAACACTGCTACATCTGTATCATGTAGCATGCTGTAATGTCACAATGAACTAAGACAAGAAAGCTACACTACACATCTGACAACTCAGCTCTGATACAAAAAGGAGCATTATATATGTGATAAGTGGCACCATTGAGTTGCTACAATTGTATTATGTAAGATATTGTGATGTTATATGTAACAAATGGAGATGACAATTCAGAGTTCTGTATAACGCAGTGTGATATCACAACGAACCGAGCTAAAAGTACCTTTCTAATTCAGCTCTGCTACACCTGTACTGCATAGCACATTGTAATTCTAGTTACAACATATACATCTGCCAACTCAGCTCTGCTACATCTTTTCTGTATAACATATTCACTCTGCTACACCTGCCACTTATAGACATTGTAATTCTAGTTTACACATATACATCTGCCAACTCAGCTCTGCTACATCTTTTCTGTATAACATATTCACTCTGCTACACCTGTACTGTATAGCACATTGTAATTCTAGTTACAACATATACATCTGCCAACTCAGCTCTGCTACATCTTTTCTGTATAACATATTCACTCTGCTACACCTGCACTGTATAGCACATTGGAATTCTAGTTACAACATATGCATCTGCCAACTCAGCTCTGCTACATCTTTTCTGTATAACATATTCACTCTGCTACACCTGTACTGTATAGCACATTGGAATTTTAGAGACAACTATATACATCTTACAACTCAGCACTGCTACATCTGCATTGTATAATATAATCTAATGCCACCTTGGATTGAACCAGATAAAGCTACACCAGTACTGTATAACATTATGTAAGATCACTTTTATTTAACCCACTTTTATTTAACTATATTAAGTACATCTGTCAACTCAGCCCTGCTACACCACTGTTGTATATTATATTTAAATAATAACAAAGTCAGCTCTGCTACATCTATACTATAATAAATATAATAACAGAATAAATGCTACCCTGAATTGAACCAGAGACCTGATGGCCCTGATCTATGTACATCTGACAGCTCAGCTCTGCTACATCGGTACTGTGCGATGTTGCCACTCGATGAGCCAGACACAGCTCTGTACATGACAACTTCTTGTTCTGTATAACCTATTAGCCGGCTCTACATGCCTGACAGCTCAGCTCTGCTACATCTATACTATAAGACTGTACATCACCCTCCAGCTCTGTAAGTGACTTGGAAATGAATCAGATTTTCCTGTATCTAGAATCTGGGCGATAAGGAGTTCACAGGAAGGTCAGAGGCGCAGATGTCAATGGCGAGCGGCAGACACATGTGGGTAAGATGCCGCCGCACCAGCCGCCTCGCTCCCCACGGACCACAAATGGATTTGTTTAAGCTTCAGGTTACCAGCGAGGAACGGCAAGGAAAACATAAAGCAAAAAGAAAATGTATCAGCCAAAACTTATTAGATTTCACGTATGTTACACGTCCGGCACGTCTACGGGGAACGTTCTCCCACTACGACCTCCCTGCTGCACTCACAATCTGGATTCCTCTCCCGGGTGAACGGGCCGCAGACATTCCGAATATTTCGTTGAACGTTTTAATTGAAACATTATCGAGTGTCGTGTAATGAAAGCAACAAGTCGTGGCCCGCCGGGAACAGTGCTCCTAACCTCGGGCACAGCACCTGCCACATGTGCCAGGAATTCTCCCTCACATTGTAGGGTTAATTATTTAGGAAAAAAACTCTCATGACTGTGAGGCCGCCATCACATGGACGTGGACGGACATTGTCTACTTGTATCCACTGACATATATAATGTTACAGTTTGGCGCTGCTTTTCTCTAGGGAATCTGGGACTCCTTACATCATACATCACTATGATACATGGAATCCCATCCCTTGCATTGGTTCCTAATATCCAGTCAGTGCAGAGCCATATGCCTCCTCAATACTGTGGTTGGTTGTGAAATCGGGTTGCACTGGCCTAGGTCCCATTACAGCAAAAAAATTTGAAACTCCGAGGCAAATAAAATTTTTGTCTGGATCTACAAAACCTATGAACCCTATCTTGTATGTAACCCGGGGGCTGCCTGTAGTCTCCTGTAATATGTTTCATTTTATTTTACAAAATCCCTGCGCTGCTTTTCTCCTCCAGAAAAACTACACATTAGGCCGACTGAAAACAAAATCACAGCTTGTCCCGCGCTCCTGAGGAGTCCCAGAAATAGAACAGGAGCTTGTCTGAATCCAGGAGCTGGCGAGGTCTCTATTATACTAGTGGTGACATCCAGACATGGCTGCCCTCTAATAGCGGGCGTCACCTCCACTTCAGTCATCATTATAGGAAAATACCTACTTATTATATCAGCAGAAAACAGAGTGAGAAGTGAGGAGACATTCCCAAATGTTACCGCTGACTTTACTTTATGAACGTTTTTAATCACGAGAACAAGAGCTGATGTATCAGAGGGGAATATGTTATGTAGCAGAATTTAAAGGGGTTGCCCTAACTGATGTGGACAGGAGATAACAATGTGATCAGTGTGGGTCTGACCGCTGGGACCTGCACCGATCACAACCCCACTCTCCAAATTGCTGGGGGTCCCATTGTTGTGACCAGTAGAGGTCTTAGAAGTTGGACCCTCACTGATCACCTTGTTGTCCCCTATCCACAGAATAAGGGATAACTTCCTACAATGGGATAACCCCTTCCACATTTTACTATTACACAGGACTTTAGGTATAACCGGTCAGTCAGGACAGAACTGGAATTATTCCACTACAGGGGTTAAAGTTGGGATATAGGTATAACATGGACAATGCACTCAGTGACAGCAACAAATCAAATCAGTTTTATTCGATGACAGGACCACGTACACTATGTTACACTATGTCAGTTTTGATTTCTCTTCCTAAAACCAAAAAGTGGTTTCCAAGGATGCTAAGGATCATCAGGATCAGTAAATAATATTAAAGGACATCTAACACCAGGATGAAGGATTGTAAACCAAGCACACTGACATACTGGTGTGTACCCCCTCTGGCAGCATCTTCTCTTATTTAAGCTTCTTATGCTCTTATTTTTAAGAAAAAAAAAAGGTTAAAAGATTATTCAAATGAGCCTGCGGGGCTCCAGGCTTCATTATCACCTATGGAGCCCAGAGCCCCTCGGGCTCATTTGCATAATTTTAAAAGCCTTTTTTTGGTAAAAATCAGGGCATAAGAAGCTTGAAAAAGAGAAGAACCTCCAAGAAGGGGCTTGGTATGTCAGTGTGCTTGGTTTACAATACTTCATCCTGGTGGTAGATGTCTTTTAAGTTAGAGGAATCTTGAAAAAAACTTGACACTCCTGTGATATTCGATTTGCATATTTTATTCAAGTGAATCAGCAATCCAAAATAAATGCAACGTTTCGGTCTTATAACATCAGACCTTTAGGCACGGATTGCTGAGTGGTAGAGGCTGTAAATGCGGTACTGTGACCGCTGAGGCGCTTAGGAGGCTGTGAAACGCGGGAGACCTCGCTGTAGAGTGGCTGCGCTTCCACTTGACTAAAATATGCAAATCAAATATCACAGGAGTGCCAAGTTTTTTTCAAGATTGGTCAAGGGGCATAGCAGCCTACTTGTGCACCCATGCCGCCAACATTGAGTGACGTGTATTACTTTTAAGTTAGAGGGACACACAGAACCCTCACTGACAGCTCTGTTCTCAAGTAAATAGCAGCTGCTCTGCAGTAACCTAGTCTCACCACTACACAGTATATGGAGCTGTCTGCTTCCTGTTCTATTTGCCAGGTGTAAGACACCGACCAATCTGATATAGATGACTCCTATAAAGATCAATATTTTCAGCACAGGATAAACCCATTAACCCCTTGATGGTGGCGTCTGGCAAGGGGTGGAGAGGGATCGAGGGCTGATTCCTCTCCATGCTATGCCTCTGCATATTGCACCAAACACCCAGTGTTACCACCCGCTATCAGTGCTGGCACTGATTGCAAGTGTTAACCTTTTAAATGCTGCCAGTAAAGCCACATAGGCGCTGCCATTGTCACTGTGATTGCTCCCCCTGATGTCATTCGAGCGACGATCCATTTCCATTACAGACTGAGGTCTTTATAAGACCCCAGGGCTTGTCGTTTCTGCATGTCTGTTACAGTGTGCCGGTGGCACATTATAACAAGTCGTGCAAAAAAACCATATACTGCTATACAGTACTATGGCAATATATGGTAGGATCTATGAGACCACCTAGGGTTAAAGTACCTTAGGTGGTATAAAAAATAGTAAAAAAGCTTAAAAAAAAAATAAATAAATAAAAAACCCTAAAAGTTCAAATCCCTCCCCCCTTTCCCTAGAACCGATATAAACATAACCAATAAACAAAAAATCTAACATGTTAGATATCGCCGCATCCCAAAAGTCCCAATCTTGATGAACCCCATAACGAAAAATAGCGCCCAAATGTCCGAAGTACCACTTTTTTTTGTCTTTTTGTAACACATAAAAAGGCGTACAGTCCTAAAAATAGTAGCAATGAAAACATCAGCACATGTCACAAAAAAGACACCTTACTCAGCTCCGTACACCAAAGTATGAAAAAGTTATTAGCGTCAGTAGATTGCAAAATGGAGAAATGTCAAAAGGGTAAAACAAAATTAAGATAGAGCCAAGTCATTGAGAGGTTAAAAGTAACATATCTCCTAAATCTGAAGAAATCTGAATAGTCACAACATTTATATAGGGCTCTATGACCACCCAGGTCAACATCTGCAAAGAGTTTATATGTTCTCTCCGTGTTTGCGTGATTTTCCTCCGAGTCCTCCGGTTTCCTCCCACACTCCAAAACATAATGGTAGATTGATTAGATTGTGAGCCCCATTGGGGACAGGGACCGATTTGGCAAGCTCTGTGCAGCGCTGCGTAATCTGTGTGCGCTATATAAATAAAGGAATTATTATTGTTATTATGACAACCTGGGAATAAATAAAGCAGTTCCACTATAGAAATGAGGAGGAAATTATTACAAGTTCATTTATTGTTCTGTTAACTGGTGAAGGTGGGTAGCACCAAGATTACAATATTCCCAGGGAACAAGAAGAGAGAATTTCACAGTGTGAACTGTCACAACTCATCTCATGTGATAGACAAGGATGGGTGGATATTTCCAGTCTCGCTTTCTCGTCACTACTGTATTGTGATGCGCTATAATTAGCACATGTATCTGTCATACAACTAGAGGGACGGGGAACAAAAAAGACGAATAATAATGTAAAATTCACCACAGGCAATAAAACACATTTAGTTTGTTTAAATAGTGTAATTCAGTCGCAGTATTTTACTCCAAAGCTGCATTTATAATTCTGCTGGTTGTCAATAAGTCATACACAGACATGACTTTAGCTGTGTAGCTGATCTCCTATTATGTGCTGTGGTCTGTAGTAATATAATACTATGTACTGCCTGACATACAGACTTCTATACCCAGAATGCACATCTCCATAGTAAATTCTTGCAGAATTTTGTCTCAGCAGTACCTGCAAACATGGAGACAAATACAAGACAATACAGAGAGGGATAATATCTAAATACTGGTCAAAACCAAGAGGACAATGCAGTACAAAATCACTAGGCAAATGGATAGTCAAGAATACAGGCATATGGTCAAAGACAACCAGTACACAGAATGACAGAATTTCATAGCTTTCTTACTAGGTACAAGACTACAGTAGGCACATGTTACTGCCCCACAAGCCCTTATATGAGAATCCATATCCCCTGACCAGAAGGTGATTGGATCAGACAGGATGGCAATGGGAGTGGAGAGAACTTCTGTCAATCACAGCAGGCTAACTGCTAGTGAACCAGAGCAGAGTCTGCAGGAGACAGTCAGGTGGGATGCATTTCAATCAAGGCTGCACGGAAAGAAGTACACCAGTGTACAACACATCCTTAGCAATATTCTACGGACAGAGGGGTGACGCAGGCACATATGTAATATTTAGTAACCAACTCTAAAGTAGAAATTGGAATTTTTACAAAAAAAACGCTATAATTGGATGGAAAATTTCCTTTGGAATCTCTATCTTTGACTTTGTTTCCTTGTGTCCTGCTTTATATGTCATGACCTGCGCATTCTACAACAACGACCCGGGTCAGTAACACAACATGTCCTACTTTTCGCTCAGCAAGAGGCGACCTCTTTGTCAGAGCATTCAGTTACTTCAGAACCAAGCACTTCCAATATGCCCACAGGTAGAACCAAGTAAGAGTAACGTATGTCTGAAAATGTTCCAGAATACTTCTCTGCCTCAATTTTACAGCTTTTTCTACAACCTCCAGGAAATCAGCTCTAGATGCCAGTTGCCTAAGAGGGCTCAGCGTTTCATGTGTTCCATGGCCAAGTCTCCAGCAGAACAGAGCTATGAAAAATAGAAGCAGAATCGCTGAATCCTGCCAGAACCCAGCAAGGACAAGGCAGCAGAGCCGGCTGTCAAGGCATGAAGATGTATTGGACTGGACTGAGGCTGACAGAAAGGAGCGCAGAGCAGGCTGTCATGGCATGGACATGCCTAGGACTAGAACTGAAGATGCCAGATAATTTGGCTCAAAGTAGTGATGGGCTGGTGGGGTGGCATTACCTGATTCATAGCCTTAACCAATGGACAATCTATAGCACTGACAGCTCCAGGCAGAGGGGGCCAATGGTTCCCCTTTACTCCCAATCCCTCAAGTGCCACTTATAACCAGGGCTGTAATAAGGGTGGTGGTGGCCCCTTGGCGCAAACTGTATTTGTAATTAAAAAATAAAAAAGCAACCATGTTTCTCTAACTTGTCAGAGCCCTAAACGGATTGGATTGCCTTACTGTGACTGGAAGTTCAGACTATGATTTTGTGGTCAGTTATCATGGAGATACATTGGTTTCACAGGAGCTATGAACTAAAATTTCACACATTTATCAGCTGTTTTGGTGGTCTCCCTTTTGGAGACCGATAAGAATAAGTTTAAGTGGCCAGACCCTTGGCTATCAGATGATTTGTAGTCTGGTTTGACTAAATTGAAGTCATACAGTTTGTACATATGTTTTTTCAAGACCGCTACTTGTAGTCACTAAAGGTGTTGTTTTTTTGTCATCCGCTATACAACTATCTGATTGGTGGTGTTCTGCCTGCTGGGACTCCTTTGATAAGCAAAACTGGGGTCTTATGTTCACTAATTGAATACAGTGGCAAGTAGAGAATATATTCTTCCATTCCAATATTATGGGAGTGTCAAAAATTGCAGAGCACAGGATTTGGCTATATTTGGAATTCCCATTTATAGCCAAGTGCTGGTTTTGGCAATTTCCAACTTCACATAGTATGAATTCAAGGGGCAGGATGTATGCGCAACCTACCGCTTCATTCAATTAGCCAGAACTAGACACCTGTTCTAGTAATCAGCGGTGGTCCATTCTCAGGATCATCGGGTCCCAACAGGCAGTGTTAGACTGGGGTTCCTTGGGCCCAGCCTTCATCATCCACTATTTAATAGACCCTACTAGCCTCCAAATTAGGGTTGTTTTCTACTGTATCTCTGGGAAGTATAAGGTTAGAACATTGGTCACATGAGGATCTATGAGGAGCAATGTAGAATGCACACAACCGTTTATGGCAGTTGTAAGCTAGCCACACGAGGGGGAGCTAGCACATGACCCCCATAGAAGTACATTGCACATGGCATGTTGCAGAATACTCTATCTTCTGCCATACATATGGCCCAACTACATGGCCCCCTATGGAGAAGGGAGAGGTGAGGGGTGCTCACTCCTCCCCTTCTCCAGCTTGACGGGGATTAGCATATGTTCCTGTGTAAGGGTCCTTAGATTAACATTACATGTTTCCTAGGGTGTATGCCCATTATGACACTAAACAAATATGGTGGAGCAGATATATATGGTGGTGCCATTTCCACATTCTAAGCAGATACTCCATTGAAATCAACTTGCGAGGAGATCGGTTGTGTTTTACATCTTATTTACACACAGCCTTTCTACAGCTAATTAATTTGCTGGAATGAGGCCACTTTCAGGGCAAAGGTCAATCTTCTAGTCTTGTAGTCTCCAATTTGCACGCGCCTGTTACCTGCTTCCCGGTGGTTATTACCTATTTATATAGTAAGTCATTCAATAACCTTAAAAATCATGACTTGTCTAACAATTACAGCGGCTATTACAGCTCTACAGTGCGAGTTGTCCATTCTGGAGTTTTATACTAAAAGTTAGAACAGTAAATAACAAAGTTGCCAGAAGGCTCATAAAATTAATATGGCTGGATGGTGCTAAAAAATAAATGTATGTGATTTTTTTTGAGCCTTTCTCACTTGTATGTTCAATCTGTTCCTCATTTGATTTCAACCAATAAAAAAAACAATGTTGGGAATTATTTTTCCCATTAAATATTGAGATAGTAGGAAATAATTCATGGTAGTTTTTCACAATTAGTATTCCATGGTCACGAAATTGTGTGCTATCAAGCACATGGTGCAGATATACTTAAAGGAAATCTACCATTTGATTTGATGCATTATGAAGCAAACATACCTTGAGCATGCTGTAGCTACACTGATGCAGGATGATATCTTGGTTAATCCCTGTGCTGCTGATAAAACAGATATAACATTATGATAATGAAGCTCTGGCCCTTCTATGGCTCCTTCAGCGCTTGCTTCTGCGCTTCTCCCAACCTGTGAGTTTTTTCTGCAGGAGATGATGATGCAATCACTTTTCTCCCTGCCAGACAGAATAATCAATTGCTGCACCATCCCCCAGCTGCTGTGTAAGAGAGATCCAGCTCAGGTTGATTAGTCATGTCTTGACTAACCTCCATTTGTAATTCCAAGCTCCGTTCTGTAATGTGCTGATCGAGGCAGCCATGCTGACCCAGCTTTCCCAATGTCCTGAATGTTATAATAGTTTTTTTCAGCAAAACCACTCAGCGCAGAGATTAACCAAGATATGATCCTGCATCAGTGTAGCTACAGCATTCTCAAGGTATGTTTGCTTCATAATGCATCAAATCAAATGGTAGGTTTCCTTTAAGGTTTCACATTTACAATTTATTTTTTAATTCTGCGTTGTCTAGAATGAAAAATGTTGCATACAGTCTTGTGTGTGTCCACATCTTCTATGTAAAACTAAGTGGTTCCATGGTAACAGACTACTAATAAAATTGATCCGACAGTCACATCCATCTGTTCCCTACATATTTCTAGCTCACCGAATGAATCTAAGACATAAGGGAATGTGACTGTGAGTTCAGACTACATTGGGTTTGTTTGTAGTCTGTTACCATAGAGATAGAACTGTAGATAACAATGGAGCTGTAGACTCACATTTCCAAAATGCAGCTTTAGTCTGAAGCTTTGGGGGGAAAAAAAACAAAACTCAAAAGACTGGGTCATCAATTTTTTTGAGAGTGCACTATGCAATTTTATACTACAACAATGGGGTGCAATATCTCTTTTCTGTTGACAGGGTTGTCTCTGAGCTTGGCGTGAACATCTAGTAACTTTTGACTCATACCCCCCTCCCTCTCAATAGACTGTAATCTGACACCTCCGTGAGAACCTGTCTTGTTGGTAGCAAGACGGAATGTAACAGAAATAACAGAGTGAAAAACTTCAGGGGGAGGAGTAAGATAAAAGCCAAAGTAAGTGGGGAAGGAAGAATTTACCATAATACTATATATTACAAGGTTTTTTCTATTTAGTGTGAGTGTCGTATTTGAAGCTCAGCCACTGAGACTCTACATCTCCAACCCCGAACCAGCAATAAATTTTGAACTTTCTCTTCTTACTCGATGATCAAGATTTCATCATGTTGACGTTCTTCAAGAGGGGATTCTAAGGAAGTGATCCTGGTTCTAGCAGATTTCCGGCTTCTGCAGTTCCTCTCTCTCTGCTTCACTTTCTGCCTCCAACCACTTGCGCAGAATTAGGGGACCATATGGTATTTTGACATTTACAGATTAATTAGCAAATGCTTACAAGGAGCCTACTTGCATATTTCTAGCATCAAGCTGAGTCGATGGAAATATTCAATGAGTGAATTAGAAGGGAGAAATAGAATGTTTTTGAGATTGTTAATGTAGACAGTTTGTGATAGAGACACAATGGCGGCATTAAAGTAAGAAGATATTCATCATTATTTATTCAGATTTCGCGTCCAGATGGTGATAGGGCTATGCCAGCATGTCCACATTGGGTAACTGTTTTCACACAGTCTGTGACCTTTCATCCAAATAATCGGGACAACAGTAGAAAAAGATAAATTCTAGCTCCCAGGGTAAATCTGGGCCGTTATGTGAGTGTTTGGAGGGTGAAAAGGTGAGCAGATTACATATCAGATAAGAAGATTGCTCAGAAGTACTGACCATGTAAAACTGCAAAGTGAGGTATTGACCCCGGAGATCTGTGTAATTATACCTTTGTGTATATTGTTAGTAGTGACAGGACTATGAAAAATAAATTTATATTCTGGGATCGTAGTTTCTGTTAATGGAGCTTAGGTGTTAATAGAACCTGGAGCCCCTCAGGCTCATTTGCATATTTTTTTAAGCCTTTTTTCTTAAAAACCAAGGCATAAGAAGCTAAAAGGAGAGCGGATCCTGTCAGAGGGAACACACACAAGTATGTCAGTGTGCTAGGTTTACAATCCTTCATTCTGGGGGTAGATGCCATTTAATGCAACAAGCAAAATCCATAGCAGTGAGAGGACATATCCCCCAATACACTGGGAGAAGCTATACGTCTGTACATCTGGTTGGTTTTGACAGATACAAAACTATACAAAATCACTGTGGACACAGAAGTATCTAGTATTCAGCTGTCTTACTCGTATATGCAGCCTCATTATGATGACTGGATGATCATATTGATTGGGTCACCTTTATTATATTTACAGTCTGTGAAGTATTTCGGTGAGCTGACAGTCACGTGACCCTCGGACAGCAGGATTCAGGACTTCCTGTCTTCTGGTGGATGGAGGTTGCCAAGCACTTTTTAATGTTTGAACACCTCCTCTACCATAACTACTTCCACATCAGTGGTTGGAGAGGAGTGCGGAGGTCCTGCCACTGACATGGTGGAAGGTAATTACAGAGAGGGCGTATATACAGTAATGACTTTACCGTCCCCTCCGTCTGATAGGACGTCACACGAAGCCTCTTGCCCTGCTGCCGACGGCTCATAAGACCTGCGGCTCCTGGTGGTTACCAACAAACATGCCTAGTGTAAGTATAATATAAGAGACCCTATTAGCATCTCATACTTCCCTGAATAAGTGGTCAACCCCTTTAAGCACTAGCCAGGAAAATCATTTTTGGGTGAATTAAATTATATTTAGGTCTATATTCATTTTGTACCTTTGTTTAGCTCGGCATCTTTCCCCGTTGTACAAGGAATACAGTACGAGCCAGGAAGGCGGCTTTCGTCTTTAACGACAGAAAACAATAAAAGTTGACCGTTCTCCGCTAAATCTCTTCATTATAAAGGATTATAGCTCGCAGCGTATGAGTGCGTATCATTCATTTTAAGTAAATAGCTTGCATCGGTAATGGGGGAGAGGGCTTCTTATCTGTGTGTATGAAAGCCATACTTATATAAATTGCATTATGCATGACGGCGGCTCCTTACTGCTAAATATTCCACTACTATGTGCCTGGCATACAGACAGCATGGTGACTGCTGACTAATTCCCAGCATCCTATTATAGTATGAAATCTGCAGGGGCCTTGTGCTTCCTATACATGCAGTGAGGGGTGGGTATTAATTAAAGCAAATAAAGAAGTTTTCAGGGACCATGACCTGCATTGCCTGATACAGATATCAGATTGGTAGAGTTGAAAAATTTTGTGTTCCCTTCTGCTTTTATCTCATAGTTGTTCTGCAGAGAGAAGAAAAGGGGACAAAGCTGTAATACCATGTATGGCCACTATCGGATGTATGGCACTGTGCCTGGTAATTAAATAAAGGGAAGCATTGCTAAGAGCATCACTGCCCCAACAGTCAACTGAAATATGGGATTGACATAAAACAGATTTTTAAAAATCTGATCTTGATGTTTGATCCTAAGGTATCAGTATCAAAGTATAATAATACATGTCACTCCTTGGGACGAATCAGGTGCACGACTAGGGAACCATCCCTTAATCATATCCATTGAAAAAAGTCGGCACTCATTCCAAAGTGATGCAAATTCCAAATATTTATTGATTTATAAATATTTTGTTAACGTTTCGAGCCCCAACGGGTCCTTCATCAGACATGGTGTCCTTCATCAGATGTTGGGAGGATCTAAAGGAGTGGTATACTGCTGGAGAAGGCGGATGGAGGAAGGACGGCTAAGTGCTGTTTGACCAGAACTAACTAGAAGAAGACCACAGAAGGGAGCAGCACCGGCCCCGCACAAGACCCAGTACAGTATATATATATATATCTTCACACATACAGGACCTGGATAGACATGGCTTACACTATATCATACTTGGTAGTACATGGTCCACCCGAGCTACAGTCACTCATTACTTTCACCCATCAGCTTATGATATGGTAACCCACTTATATTGGTGCTGCCTGGTGCCATTGTGTAACCAACTCCAACATAGGTTCAACGTTACAATTCTTTCTTCCGCCACTTTAGGTTCCAAGGCCGGTCCTGGTAGAAACAGTCCAAAATCCTTCCTGTTTTTGCTTTAACTTCTTAACTCTACTTGATGTATTTACAGATGGTCTCCTACTTAAGGACACCCGACTTACAGACGACCCTTAGTTACAGACAGACCCCTCTGCTCCCTGTGACCTCTGGTGAAGCTCCCTGAATGCTTTACTGTAGTTGCAGACTGCAATAATCAGCTGTAAGGTGTCTGTAATGAAGCTTTATTGATAATCCCTGTTCCCATGACAGCAAAAAACTTTGAAACTCCAATTGTCACTGGGGCAAAAAAAAATGTTGTCTGGATCTACAGTTAACAGTTTCAACTTACATACAAATTCAACTTAAGAACAAACCTTTCCTATGGAACCTATCTTGTACGTAACCCAGGGAATGCCTGTATACGTCATGGAGTATTAAAAAATATGAAGAGGGCTCACGCAAAATCTTTTGTCATGACAGCCTGGGGTTTTCATATGGTCTGGGCCTGTCTCATTTCTTCAGATCTGTTACAATGTGCAATTTGCAGATTGTAATAGATCATGTGGAAAATCCACATACACTTCCATATTGTAGCATCATAAAAAGTGTTGTTGGCTGATATGATGGTTTTATACTAGGTTTTAATTTGGGAACATGTGGATACACTCCTAGGAAAAGCCAGGATGCCTGTGGTACCTTCTCTCATGCTATTGGGTCAGTAGGTAAGTAGTGTTGGCTGAAATGATGGTTGTATACTAGGTCTTAATTTAAAGGTAGAGGGTTCTAGACCTTAATATGAGGTACATTTACTATAAAGATATATTCTTGGAAAAACCAGGATGCCTGCGGTACCTTCTCTCATGGTACTGGGTCAGCATGTAAGTGGTGTTAGCTGATATGATGGTTGTATACTAGGTCTTCATTTATGGGGAGAGGGTTCTAGACCATAATATGGGGTATATGAATACATTCTTGGGAAAAACCAGGATGCCTAGGGTACCTTCTCTCATGGTACTGGGTCAGTATGTAAGTGGTGTTGGCTGATATGATGGTTGTATACTAGGTCTTCATTTATGGGGAGAGGGTTCTAGGCCATAATATGGGGTACATTGACTATATAGATATATTCTTGGAAAAACCAGGATACCTGTGGTACCTTCTCTCATGCTACTGGGTCAGTATGTAGTGGTGATGGTTGTATACAAGGTTTTCTTGTAATCTAAAAGCCCCAGTGAGACAAGACCAAACTATAGAAATCAGAAAACACATATGATGACATTTTCCAACCAGACAATGGCGTGTGTGTCTTGGATGACAATGGCGGTGGTCAGATACAGAAGATGTCTGTTGTCAACGACAAATAGATTAAAATCCAATCCATTCCTGTTCATCAGATGTCTGTCCTGGCTGGAAACATATGTTGTAGTGTAGGAGGAAGAAGCGGTAGAGACATGTTGTGACTCTTCTGTCGAGAAGTTGTGAACATTAAGGTTAAGAGCTGCGTGTACCGGCAAATATTGACATCTCCAGACCCCTAGTAGAGAACAAATCTCAGCAAAAGCACAAATCTCCCCCGAGAATCTTTAAGACAAATGGATTTTTAATCAATCTACAATTGCTGTAGTTTCGCCGGACGGCTGTTGTCTAAACATTCCGAGCTTAGAACGTGCGCCTCCGGTCCCGACCACATCTTCTTCCCAGCATGGACAGTTCTATCTTCCATTGTCTTCAGCTGCATGTTGGCCTGTGTGACCCCACAAGCCGGCTCCTTCCTTACAGCACTTTCCACGCTGTCGGAGTTGGACTTCATTCAAAGACGCTCTGGCTGCCAGCAAGAGGGACATTTTCCACTCAGCATGAATTATGTATATTTCTATCCTTTCTTCTCTCTACCAGGGCACAGGCCAGGATTATTTCTTGCCTCATCTCAAGGTTCGCCCCATCATCTCTGTAACCCCGATCCTTACACGGGGCTTTCTTTGTGAAAGTCTTTCCAGCAGCAGTCACTGAAGTGATAATCATACTCTCAGGATTTTACATTACCGAGGTCAAATTCTCAGGGTCATTCAGCTCTGAGCTGTCCTAGTCAGGTCCTTTACTGAATCTATACTGTATGTAATGCAATACAATACAATAGGCCTTGTTCACTCGTTAGCAGTTTATTTACATTTGTCTGTGAGAATGGCGCAGGACCCTAATAAACCTCCCTCCACTGTATCTTATCTCTCATACCCTCCACTATATGTTGGAATCAGTACAATGTACTGTCTTCAATGGAGGCTGACCATGAGATAAATAGCAACAGTAGGAACCTTACAAAAATGGTATCTGCGTCTTTAAGACATGCATGCTATTGATTAGGAGAACGCAGCGGGTGGGAAAGCTCTGCATGGTCCCTTTCCATGGCTCAGGTGGCACGATGATGTTATTCCACAGAAGCTAAAGAAAGAGGAGTCGATGCAATGTCAAGTGCCACACTAAAGGGCCAATGTCATGTACATGCAATAATAAAGGGGGGCCTGTATATAAGTTAGTTTAGTTGGAATTCGGGCTACTGGGACATGTACTAGCCTTGCCCGGGGACTGGGCGCTAAGATTACACCCCACCCCAGTAGCCTCTGCAGTTAATCTATATATATATCCCTAAAATTAAAATTTGTAACAAGTTAGGTTCCAGGGTTATTAAACTACACATAAGGGCAGAAGCAGCAGGAGGAATCTATCATCACATCTACTTCTGATAGTAGATTCCTCATGGTAGGTTTCCTTTAAAGAAAGTATCTAAATTCATTAAAAGGAACACTATTTAAATGGGACACATTGGGGGTCATTTACTAAGGGCCCGATTCACGTTTTCCCGACGTGTTACCCGAATATTTCCGATTTGCGACGATTTTCCCTGTATTGCCCCGGGATTTTGGCGCACGCGATCGGATTGTGGCGCATCGGCGCTGGCATGCACGCGACGGAAATCAGGGAGCATGGCTGAACGAAAACCCGTCGGATTCGGAAAAACCGCCGCATTTAAAAAAAAAAGTGTTGCGAAACTTGCACTTACCTTCACTAGGAATAGGCCGGTGAACTTGAGTGCATTTCGGGGAACTTCAGCGCAGCAGCGCCACCTGGTGGACGTCGGAGGAGCTACCTTAGTGAATCCCGGCCGGACCCGAATTCACCGCAGAGAATGCGCCGCTGGATCGCGAATGGACCGGGTAAGTAAATCTGTCCCATTGTATCTAAATTAATTAAAGGGGCACCTTATCTAGATTTATTAGAGGGAACACTGTATCTGAATTAATTAAATGGGTCACTGTATCTACATTTATTAGAGGGGGTACTGTATCTCAGTTCATTAAGAGGGCATTTTATCTAAATTAATTACAAGGGGCACTGTTGATAAATTCATCAAGGGGACACTGTATGCAAATTCAATAAGAGAGGACTATATTGTTTTAGGTAGTGGGACCTGATTTGCCCCTGGGTAGTTTTTACTCTGTCTCCTAAAGTTGTCACTCTATTGTCTATTATTATCGCTAAATTCAATAAGGGGGCACAGGTATTAAATTATAATGATCATCATAAGACGATACAGTACATTTTAATCATTTGGAGCACACACCCCTGTAGGCAGGGTCCTATCCCAGTGCCATCTCCCCTGATACCATCGTATCAGCAATGATGACATTAATGCTGAGCTATGAGGCCACACTGAATGACATTGATGCAGAGGTTCAGGACCATGGAGAGCAGCTAAAGTAATTGAGCCTGTGTTGAATGAATGTCATTCTATCTGTCACAGTGTTACTACTAGAGATGAGCGGACTCATTGGGGCACATTCACTTACCCATCTGGAGGAGTTTCCCAAAAGTGCATTGTTCGACGAACATGCCCTGTGCCGCAATTCACTAAGATTGTGCGATATCCTCTCAGGTCCGCCGGAATTCACCTTCTTCTTCCTGGTGCATGTAAGTGCTTGATCTTACGACACAATTTTAAAGTTTAATACCGCGCTCAGTCTGAATCAGTCGGATCGTCCGACGGCACGCCCCCTGATTTCTGATACATGAAAGCATCAAAGCTGCTCTAAAATCTGATGGCGTGCGACACAATCCCCTGTTAAATTGTGTCTGTGGACCCTTAGTAAATAAGCCCCATTGTTTCATGACCCAAACATGATGACTTATTGGTGGCCAAACAGGCAATCTGGAAAATTGTTGCCCCTCGCTATTAATTTGAACCTGAACCTCTCATCTCTAATAAAGGACATATCCTAATATAATCTTTATGATATATCAATACTACAGAGTTGAGCTGTTTGGCTTCCCAAGAATCCTGCATATTTCTGGGGCTGGACAGCATAAAAGATCATACACATCTTATATGATGCATATTAATAACTTTGCATTTCAAGGACTACTTTAGCACATTTCTAGGCAACTACCTGGCTTAAACATATGCAGACATATAGTAGGTGATGCAGCGGTCATATACATGGGATCCCACCCAGGGGAATAATACTGATTACTAAGAAATTTTCATCTACACACATAACAGAGATGGAAAGGATATTCAGATCGTGGCTGTATTGTAATTATTATCTGAATATCTTGCAGCCATATCTTCCAGCGGTCCAGCGTATTCATGAGGGGGATGTCCAGGGGGCGGTGACTGCAGCATCAAACCTGGTGCGCCCTGCAGTCACCACCGGCATCTAGTGTGGGAGGGGCGGAGAGACGGAAGAGAGAAGAGCATGCCCACAACATTCTCTCATTAAAGCCCCCATAAGCTTATGTCCATATGGCTGCTGTAAAGCAAATGCTTAAAGGACATCTACCACCAAGATGAAGGATTGTAAACAAAGCACACTTACCTGCTGGTATGTGCCCCGTCTAGCAGGATCTTCTAAAGAGAATTTTTTTGCAAAAATTATGCAAATGAACCTGAGGGGCACCACATTCTACATAAAGAATGTAAAACAGAATTTTAAAAAAACAGCACTAAAATATTTTTGGGATTTAATTGATTGATTTTAGTTATTACAAATGTGATTTCTGTACTGTACTTTCCCCTTTTAGTAAACTTTTTAGGAGCATTTAGGTGCTTGTTGAACAGTGTTCACACATTCCAAATATACCTGTACTAACTATTTCTAGGACTACATTAAAAAGCCTTTATACCATATACACTTATCTCCTACTACCCCCGTCCCCCAAGCATATACTGATACCAGGACAGTACACCCTAGATTCACTGTGCATGCACTCGACCTCTGCCGCATGTGTCGGGTACATTCTGATTTCAGTGAAACTTTCCATAAGTTCTGAGAGCAACAAAATTATATCTTATAAGCCTCATGCCTGTACTTTCTATAGGATTTCTGACAGTCCTATATGATGTAATAACTTGTGAGATCATAAAGACTTGCTGAACTACTGGTTTCTAATCTATTATGGCAAATTGGCTAAAGGTCAACCACATCTTAGTCTGCTTTACTTCATAAGGATATGACAGTGGTGACTTCACTCCTGGATTACATCATATCAACTATAGACCATTGAGTGGTACATAATCATCTCAATGTGGCATCTTACCCAATTACCTCCTTGTATATGGATGTAGAGAGCTTAGTACCCCCCGAGGCCGTGGTGGCTCCACCTACTGATTCTGCTTGAGACAACTATGGGGCCGGATGAATAAATATGATGATACAGGAGTCGCAGATATGTTACAGCACAGCAATCAAGTGTTTAGTGACATTTTAGATGGAGAATCATTGTTTGTTTTATTTCACTTGATATCTTTGATTAATATTAATTTATTGCATTTAATTTACTGCTAATGACTCTCATCTTGCCAAACGAGACGCCATCTCAACGCGTCACCTATTCCAATACAGGGGGGAATTAGGATTCCACGGAGATGGTTGAGGTAACCATTTCGGCTCTCAAACATCTCGTCCCTTTGCGTAGCGATTGGTTAATTTTCTCGGGAATATGTATCGCCTTTTTATCATTTGGTTTTTACGATGGTTTTATAGACTGAAAGCAGAAGATAAATAGGAAGCCGCGCTAATCATGCATACAGATTAGGCGTGCAATTAAAAAAAAATGGATCTGGATATAGAACGCGGAACAATAATTAGCGGCGATAAACTAAAACTGAAAGATGGAGAAAACTCTCCGCATAGAGATACTGGACCTATTAACTAATGTATTATTGCTCCCTATGTGGCATAAAATGAAGTTTCATTTTAAGGCCAATTTTTTAGAAAAAACAAGTGGGTGTGGCTTAAATTAAAGGGTATCACTGTGTCACAGGGAAAATTCTGGTGCAGATTAGAGACCAGATTACACTATTCATTGGTTTGCAGAATCTGCCTTTTTGCTTTGGACAAATCATTTAAATACTGAATTAAGGTTATCTGCACTTGCACCAACCCTACACTTGGGTAGGATCTCAGATACATCATTGATACCAATTATGGGCAAAGGGGTCGATGTTGTACAAGAAAACGTGTGGCGAAACCCAACCACTTATACTCTACAAAACTAACATAGGTATGAATGTAAAGATATAAATGTGCTTGTGTATTAATAATCTACAAATCTAAAATAGAAGACTAGGCGAAATAAAGACGCTGGTCCATCAATCCAACCTACAATCCTACAGTACTGATCCAGAGGAAGGAAAAGAACCCTATAAGGCTGGTACCAGTTGGCCCTTAGGGGGATGCATTTCCTTCCTAAACCCAAAAAGGGGCAACATATAAACTCCCTAGAGTAACGTCCCATCACAAAAATGTATTCAAAGCTAAATGCTCACTTATGAGCGGATAAACATTGCACTAAGAAATAGATAACCCATTAACAAAGAGGATTATGGGTGATTTGCAATTCCTGGCTCTGAGGGCAGAGTGATGTCACCACTGAATGGAGTAATTTTATGTAAATTAGAAAAAGTTCAAAGTATGACATATTTTCCATCCTATCCTAAAGGAAATGATTATCTAATGGTCCAGACAGAGATCGTAAGCCGTGCACGGCCAATTGACCACCGTGTCATTAGCCTATGGGTTCACATAAATTATACTGCTTTATTAAAGGCCGGGGATGTAGTGGGTTATACTCTTTGCCGTAGGGTACAAGGTAGCATGATCTTCCATTATGTCGAAGTGAGGAAGCAGGGGCATGGTTTTATAGCCTGGAGGCTCCATCTCTGACTTATGAAGTGGGAAATGTTATTCCATTAGACATGGAAAGTTAAATATGAAAGCTAGCTAGGAAGTCATCAGAGCAGAAGATGAAATGAGAGGATAATATAATATAAGCTTTAAAGGGCATCTACCACTAGGATGAAGAATTGTATGCAAATGAGCCTGAGGGGCTCCAGGCTCCATAGGTGTTAATGGAGTCTGGAGCCTTTCAGGCTAATTTGCATACAGTCTATCATCCTGGTGGGGAATGCCCTTTAAAGTGAACTTGTCAACATACAAATGAAGAAAATGTCATCGATTCTGACTCCACAACTCTACATCCCTGACGTCAAAAGGGACTATATTTGGAAGGATGACATACTAGTGCAGTACACTGGGAAGGACAGTACTAGTGAGCTTGTTTTTGGTGGTAAGGATTGGCTGGTATTGGAAGAACAGGTGGTTATCGATACAATTTACTACACGGGAGTACATGAGGGACCCAAAAAAAGGAAGGGGGTTTTACTAGAAGGTCCACAATCATTTAGCTAATTTTTCCAACTTTGATCTGCATGCTGGAAAACCACATTTGGGAATAAAGTTTACTGTCTCTCTAGTCGTGTTTTCATATTTTCATTCGTAAGCAGATTTTTTTGGACAGGAGAGGAGACAAAAAGGGAAGCTATTATATAGAATACACTTCCAACTTTTACCCCATTCCATTTTCTAAAAGCATATTATTTAAGTATCATAGTGAACAAAGGTGAAATAAAAACACAGGTCCTTACAGTCCAATTACAATCCTACAGTGTTGCCCCATGTGAAGGCCAAAACCACTGGGTAATTTCAAATGACAAACAACAGGAAAAGCAGGAAAAAAAAATTCCCAACTGTGGCAACCAGAGAAAAATCCTAAATCAACATCCCATAAAATTATATTTTTGAATTCAAGTACAGCATCCAGGCACATCTTAAATGTGTAGAGTGACTTAACCATCACTACCTCCATTGTCTAATAACCCTTACAGTTAAAAGATACCTGCCATGAGGACTCTACCATCAGAAGTAGATGTGATGGTAGATTCCTGCTGTTGCCTCTGCCCTAATCTGTAATTTAATAATCTGGAAACATAACCCAACTTCTTAAAAACGTTATTTTAGTAATATGCAAATTAAATGCAGAGGCTACTGGGGGGGGTGTAGGCTTAGCTCCCAGGCTGAGTTAGTACACACCCCCATAGCCTCTGCAGTTAATTTACATATTACTAAAATAAAGTTTTTAACAAGTTAGGTTCCAGTATTATTAAATTACAGATTAGGGGAAAGCCAGGCAGGAGGAATCAACTATTAGATCTACTTCTTTCCTTTACCGGTTTCCTTTACAGTAATTCCTGTCTCTTACCAAGGTGAATTTAACTTTTCACCAGTGCCATATAACAAGATAAAAGTGGAGAGAAACCACAATTGGAACATAACAAATATTAGAAAATGTATAAAAAATTTAGCTCTGTTTCTGTATTTTTCCGAAAATAAGATTTTTTTGCATTCCTTGTAAAACCCTTTAAATTGGACATTAGTTATATATGACTATTACAAGGACAATATCCCCCAAAATTAGCTCAGTAGCTTATTCCATCACGTTTTATTGCACTAAAAAAATTTCTCAACTTTTTGCAATGAAACTTTTTTTACAGAAAAGAAAACAATTTGCAATATATCTTTGCTGCTTATATAAATGATTATTTCCCACGACGCGTCTTCTGTAATCTACAGGGAGAGCTTGTCTTTCCCACTTATAATTTATTTGATCTCGTTTACAGTTTCCGTGAGACGACTAAATTATTATAACTCCGAGGTTGAAGGGTCCGAGGCTAAATGATGTTATTGCTGGAAATCACACAATTCTCTCTGTCAGACGGAGTTAACATGAGCCGCATGTTGTATGTTCTCTGCTGACATGCCTTGTGCTGCTAATGTTCAGGGCTCATCAGGCCTCCTACCAGGGATGTCTCCACCAAAAGCTATTTTTATTCCATCACAAGTCTCACTTTAAGGCTCATCAGGCCATTCACTAATAAAAGCCATTGTGAAATACTTGTTGCCTAAGAAACAAAAAGATTTTAAAAAAAAGAGCAGAACAGAAAGCAGAAGCAGACAAAGAAAAGGTGAGATCTCCTAATACTAGAACATGATGTTCCATACTTTAGAAATAAAATCTAAAAGAAAATAAGGGATAGTCTTGATTTCACTGTAGGATTTTCTGCAGTTTCCTGGAACATAAGTCTTTAAAAAATTTTTGCATAAAGCAGAATACAACCTTGGAGACTCCTCGAGGGTGGAGCTCAGCAGTGGGGCAGGGCTAAGGACTACAGATCTTATATTGCAGGTTACGGTTCCTCCCACAAGGAAAGGAAGAAAAACCTTGAAAAACTTATAAAACATACAAGCTAAAAATATTGATAACCCATCCAAGGAATAGGTCACCGATTTTGTATTGTTGTGGGTCTGAATACCAGAACCCCCACATATCAGATGTTCTCAGTATAAAACCGGAGACCCTCTTTAATTATTATAAACTGCTTATTGTCAGTGAACAGCTGTTTGTTGTTTTGCCTCTTCAGGTTTTTGAATGATTTTAAGGCATCTTTAATGTTGGATGGTGAAATCTTGCCATTTTCACTTTAACTGGCCACTCGCTGATGTAGGTAACAAATGGCGGTAATATCCTCGGAGACTGTCTCTCAATATCAGAGAGAGTAGATATTATTCTATCACATTACAGTTATTGCACAAATCTGGAAATGTCACTTACCCTCAACTGCACCAGAATTAAAAGCATTCATCTGAGAACAGGTTCGGCTTCTTGATCTTCAGAATCTGTCATATTGTGCGTTCACTGCTTTACCTGAATTGCAGTGGAATATGTTGGTGTACCTGGACATTGTTGGGGTATCAGACTGCCAGATGCATTTTCAGTACTAAAAGTCTAAGGGCCTTAATAGAGATCCCCTTTAATTATCACTATACAAGTGTTTTGGTTGTGTACAGGACAGGTAGGAAGTCATAACCACCTTGAAACACGTTTGTAGAATAAGATTAGAAAATAAAGATATTGATGCACCATCTGTTGACATTATGGGGCACATTTACTTATCTGAAAACACCAAAAAGGGCCCCTATATGTAATTTAAACCACCCTCCAAAATCCAAAACCGACAAAAACCAAAAAACAAGAGAGCTTGCAAATATAGAAAACAAATTCACTTTATTCAAAAATACCGCATACAAAATAAGTAGACCACTTTCAGAAGGGATTCCTGAAAGTCAGAAATATAGGGGGAACAAAACAGTGTCCCAGATGGAAGTGGGACAGACACAAAGAACCTATGGCCCCCTTCCCTGTGTATGCCCCAAAAGTTGTGCCAAAAAATTGTTATATATCCGAAAATGTATAGTGTCCGAAAATAGGACTATGGTAAAAGGCAGTGGACCTATGTGTCACAATAACTGTGTATTCAACCGGAGGTACCATCCGGTGCCAACACACCAAGTCAGGAAACAAAGTCAAAAAAACAGGCCACACTTACCCAAAGGCATTATATAGGCGGCTCAGAGGCAGGCAGGGGGAGGGCCAACAGGAACACCCCGACGCGCGTTTCGCACTGATGCTTCGTCAGGAGGCCACAGAGGCACAACTTTTGGGGCATACACAGGGTAGGGGGGCCATAGGTTCTTTGTGTCTGTCCCACTTCCATCTGGGACACTGTTCTGTTCCCCCTATATTTCTGACTTTCAGGAATCCCTTCTGAAAGTGGTCTACTTATTTTGTATGTGGTATTTTTGAATAAAGTGAATTTGTTTTCTATATTTGCAAGCTCTCTTGTTTTTTGGTTTTTGTCACATTTACTTATCTGATCGTGATCCCCGAGGTGCGTTCCCCGACGATGATGAACTGTGCCGCGTTCCACGTAGATCCTGCGCCCGATATCCTGCATGTGTCGTTCCCCCCTCAATTCCACTGGAGTTCACCTTCTTCTTCTTCTGAATGTTAAATCCCGTGCTTAGTCCGAATCCGAAGGATCGTCCAATGGCTCTCCCCCCGATTTGTGTCTCGTAAAAACCGGTGCGATTGCAACACAATCCCCGGCGCGATCCCTGAAAATGACGAAAATGCGGCCGCGGGACCCTTAGTAAATAAGGCCCTATGTGATGTGTACCCGACCCCATCTCTACTATACAGGTAAAACTAACTAAATGAGTCCCTTGTTTTATTATTCCAGCTCTCCATAGATGTCTATAAAAAGGGAAGGGGGCGAGAAAGCAGGAAAGTGAGAGAATTTAAGATACAGACAAACGTGGAGCTTCTAGTAAGTTTTATATCTGACCCCCAAGAGATTTATCCATAGCAGCACTATATAGTGGTCTAACTACTTTCATCCACGATATTTATCACCGTATCTTAACGAATTTTCAGAAATCAGTAGTACATTGTGTGTACATGAGTAACAGTGACCTCTTTGCCTGCAAATTTACATTCTGAGCTGACAGGTGAGGACCTAGCTGCTGTGATTCACTCCTCTACACAGAGAGGTTCTCTGTAATCTGACACATTTCAGTTACTAGTAATGAGTTGGATCGTTTGGCTTTGCAAGCCAAAGTAAAATATTATTGATATATGAGCACTGTAAACTGCTGTCCCCTCCAATAACCCACCTTTTTAACCTGATGGTGTTACCCAAGGCTGCTCTTACATCTCATAGAGCCACTTAGTTTGTGAACGACATCCTGCTAGTAAGATGGAATTCAGCAGAAAGCCAAATAGCTGAATAGCCAAAGTAAGTGGTGAAAAAATTACTTACTTTTGATATTTATCTGGACTAATGCAAAGTTTCTTAAATAGTTACAATTTAAAGAGCAGAATGTCTTGTGTTGTGCCTGTGCTGTATAATCACCATAGAAGCTTCTCTCCACCCACCAGCATCGAGGCATCTGGGAATCAGTGATGGAGCATGCAGAGGGGAAAACTGCTAAAAACAAGTCATACAACAATCAGATATAGTCATGGAAAGCAATATGGTCTTACCCGGAATAAACTGTTGGAAAGTTGAGGTGTAATTAATTTATTAAAAACTTTTCTTTGGTATTTGACAAATTACCTAATTTTCTCTTTGTATTGAGTATGCCATTAAAGGGGGTTTTCCCACAAAACAAATTAGGCCCTATCCATATCAAAGTGCCTAACTTTCTGATCAGTGGTACTCTCTTTGATGAGAGAAGGGGGGGTCTGATGGGGTCCGATGTACCCCTGGGCTGCCCCGGTATCGCTCTACGGAATTGACGGAGATTGCAGAGCACCATACTCCAATCTCCATCACATCTATAGAGATGAACAGGGCATCTGTTGTGTGACCGGCTGCTCTGCTCATCTCGGGAACGACGAGGGGTCCGATGGCTTCGTTTCATCACTGAGACCACCACCAATCAGCAAGTTAGGCCCTATCCTGTGGATAAGGCCTAACTTTGTTGTGGGAAAACCCCTTTAAGAAGTTTATTACTACAGGAAGACGTCTGTCTGGTTCTAAGAGTCCTATAGAAGATACAGTTACAGGCTCCCGTTCCAGCTCTTCCCCCACTGTAAGAAGCCAGAACTGTCCAAAGTCCCCTCTTCCGTGGCAAGTAAAATATACTTAGAGTAAGTGCTCACACAGAACAGTCGCCAAGATCAAGACATTTCATAAACATGTGAGTCCCAGTCCAGCGCCCCCTTTAGTAACCTCAAGAAGACAGATAAAATAATTGGCTGGATGGGATCTGTTTCACTTACAGGATGCAGTAAATTACCGTATAATATATATCTGCCTGGTGACTTATTACAGTTATAGTTGTATACGTGTTTCTGTACTAGATCACAGACGCAGCTGTGCAGAGTGTGACATTTGGAACCATATCATTTATCTATGCTATTACATTCTTGCAGTAACTTTATCATAGACAATGCTATTTTACAGCATGCCACAAAGTGCTATCCTATATGTGTCTATGTGCAGCCACCCAGTGGTTGTGCTGTGGGGCGCAGCCTGGATTACATGAGAAACTAGAGACCATACCAATATGTGTGGAAAGTTAAAGATGGACACAACTGCAAGGCTGATGAGATATTGGGGGAAATGATGATATTAATAAATCTCTGTGTCATACAGATAAATTATATAGTCAAATCAGCAACTTTTTTGTGTGTGTACAATATACATCAAAGAAATAGGTCTTTTTCTTACAATGTATATGTTTTGTACAGACTTAATCTAGATTCAAAGATGCCCAATTTTTTAAACAAAGTTTGCCAAAATGTTCAGGCCTTGTGAGGCTGTGCTTACATGTGGCATTTACCGTATATTCTTAAAAAATATACACAAAAAACTGGGAAAACCTATTGACTTGAGTATAAGCCTATAAGCCTAAATGCATTGGTCACAGCCTCCAGCCAGTATATAGCCAGCCAGCCCCTGTCCCCCAGTATACAGCCAGGCCCTGCCCCACAGTATATAGCCAGCCTCCTGCCCCCCAGTATATGACCTGTTGTCCCATATCCCCCAGTATACAGCCTGCCAGCCCCTGCACCCCCCAGTATACAGCTAGCCCCAAATATACAGCTAGCCCCTGAGTATATAACCTGCCAGCCCCTGCCCCCAGTGTATAGCCTGCCAGCCCCTGCCCCCCAGTATATATTGAGCAGCCCCTGCCCTCAGTATATAGCCAGCAGCCCCTGCCCCCCCAGTATATAGCCTGCCAGCTCCTGCCCCCAGTAGATCACCAGCCCATCCTCCGAGTATATAGCTGGGTCTTCTTCTATCTTTGGGTGCTCCAGTTCTATCTTCGAATTCCTCCGTCTCCTCTTCGGGTCGCAGCCGGCACACGCAATGACATCAGCTGCTTGCCGACGTCATTGTGTGCGCCACCAGCATCGCATAGGGACCCAAAGAGGAGCCAGAGGAATTGGAAGAGGAGCCAGAAACACCCGGAGAGGAGCTGGAGGACCCCAATCAAGAAGAGGACCTGCGCAGGGCATCAGAAAAGTACAGAGTATTATTTATAGACTTGAGCATAAGCTGAGTTAGGGTTTTTTTGTGACCGAAAAACTCGGCTTATACTTGAGTATATATGGTACATTGCATTTTTAAACGCAAAGCAGCACTACTTTATCTTTATATAGCGCCATCAAATTCTTTTGCTTTACAGATTCTGGGGAACATATACAAATAAAATAAGACATTACAGAATAACAACAGTCATATGGAATGGGGGGCCAGCGAGGGCCCTTCTCACAAGACCTTATAGTCCATGAGCATATGAAACGGGCAGAACACCAGGATAACCCAAAACCATCCACTTTTTGGTTGTTTTGACATAACCCACTCTTTTTTGTGGTTATTACAGCCTAAATGTGGGTGCCTGCCAGGACTTTGGTAAGGTGGTGCTAACCATGACTATGTATCAGTGTATTGGCGTGTATCCATGTGTACTCTCCCGAAATCACTGCCCATGTTACTAGATTTGCATTGTAATAAGATTGATTAGGTGGCAACAAGTATATATCTAGTACCTAGTAAACATCATTATCTCTTAATTGCATGCATCAGGTAAGTGCACCTTCCGAGATGCCGGGTCACCCTTGGCGCTGTGGCCTCTCAGCTATATTTGCTTCCTCAGCTCTTGCAGTTGTGCACCTCTGTTACCTCTATACCACAAATTAAATTAGACTTCCATAAATGATTTATAGCCGCTGCTAATCACATCTAATGTTCAGACTCTAAGAGCTGAGAGAGTAAGCAGGATAATTGTTAGCAAAATAGAATTTTGCTCAAAGTACTTTTTGGGTGAAATTAAAGTAAATGTGAGTGTCGGGCCATAGCATTAAAGGAGGGCTTATTCTCTTTACAAAGGAAACATGGATATTGAAACGTTTTACCAAATTAATATGGGGGGGAGGAGCAGTCTTATTAGAAAATGTAAACTGAAACCTCTCTGACCTTCACAGATATATATATATATATATATATACACTCACTAGCTGTAGCTCTCGGCGTTACCCAAGATAGTAAATAACTGCTCTTAGCTATAACCAAATAGAATGGGTTAACAAAAATATTTTATATGTATCTATCTCTCTCTCTGACAGTCTGTGTGTCTCTCTGTCTTTGACTGTCTCTGACTATCTCCGACTGTCTCTTCTGTCTCTTACTGTCTCTGTCTCCAACAGTCTCAGTTACTGACAATTTCTGTCTTTGACTGTCTCTGGCGGTCACCGTCTTTAACTGTCTCTGCTGTCTCTGACTGTCTCTATCTCTGACTGTCTCTGTCTGTCACTGACTGTCTCTGTCTGTCACTGACCCTGGTTTTCATCCGTCTGTTTCTGTCTCTGACTGTCTGTCTCTGACAGTCTCTGACTGATTCTATATTTGTCTTTGATTGTGACTGTCTCTGACTCGGCTCATAACAGAGTCTATGAGCGATTTCAGCTTCTGAAGTAACTCAGCATCAGTACAAGATTTTCAGATTTTTATAAAGACTTGAGACTTAATTTAGATTTAATCTATAAGAACCAAAGTTTAAACAAAAAAAAAGAAAAAAAATGACTCATAGTCAGGTGATTGGTGTCGGATCCCCACCGATCAGATCACCAAAATCACAAACCTGGATAATATATCCTCTACTGTATGAAGATAGATGTCATGGAAATTGCTAATTATTTTCAGATGTCTCTGACTTTTCATCTATCCATTAAACTTATGCATAAGAAATGACTTTCCCCTGTTCCAGCCAAGACGGTAACATTCTATAGAAATCTATAATAACAATGGCGATTTATTAGCTAGGACAGGATCTGGGCATTTTGCTAAAAGCAGGAGAACTTGTAATAGAAGAATAATGGCTGTGTAGTCTCCTGCCATGGAGATAGACTACTACTGCCTTACTAATGGTCTGTCCGGGAGTAGATACCATCAGAGCTCCTGGCCAAAAAGATGGATCACCTCAGACTTAGCTATGTCCTCAGCCAGAAGAGTTATTAGTCTCTGTTCACATAACGTTACAGCCCTGGTGTATACTTCAAACAAGTGCATGGGATGTTATATATCCATTTTTTATCCATGGAAAATAAACACCACTTTTCTAGATCCAGTAAAAAAATTGTGTGATATATGTATTTTTTTTAGTTCGGCCTATGGGTAACATAAGCTAAGGGCTGCACCTGCCATGAGGCAAACTGAGCTTCTTGCCCTAGACAGCACCACATGCAAGAAAGGGCATAGTCCGGGCTACAGATTCTGGAGTATCTGCTCTGTTTATTATGTATACAATCTATAGTAACAATGAATGCATTATGCATGTATTATATATATACCTTATATACTCGAGTATAAGCCTAGTTTTTCAGCACAAAAAAATGTGCTGAAAACCCAAACTCGGCTTATACTCGAGTAAAAAATATATAGGTTTTAACAGGTTTTTGTGGTAAAATTAGGGGCCTCGGCTTATACTTGGGTCGGCTTATACTCGAGTATATACGGTAATTTAAGAAATTATACATCTCCAGTATCTGCTCCTACCATGTACAATCTATTGTAACAGTGAGTACATTATACATTACAATTATCTGCTACCTATATCAGTGGTTGTTTAGAATTATAGGCAGAAAATAAACATGGGAAATGCCAGGCTACTAATATCATTTTTTGTCCCTGCCTATGGGCCCTACCTACCTTAAGCAGCAGGAGACAACTGGGCGACATTATTTTCTGGTA
Organism: Engystomops pustulosus; assembly: GCA_019512145.1. Classification (NCBI taxonomy): domain Eukaryota; kingdom Metazoa; phylum Chordata; class Amphibia; order Anura; family Leptodactylidae; genus Engystomops; species Engystomops pustulosus. Next base: position 21,870,859 of record CM033641.1, read on the forward strand.
TCAAAGTTCAAACACGGAGACAAAGACAAAGGCAATACAAACAGAGACATATAGTCACCAAATATGGGTCAGAACAAGGAGGACAAAGCAGTACAAAATCTATGCAAATAATGATCAAATATACATGAAGAAGGGTCAAAGATATCAGAAAGGAGACAACAGAGTAAACACAGCTAGCCACGCACAAGACTATACCAGGCAAAGATCACTGGTCCACAATACCTATAGAAGACTCCAGAGTCTCGGTCCAGAAAATGATTGGATCAGTTCTCTGACACAGACAGGACAGAAATCAGAGAGGGGAGAAATTGTGGTAATCACAGAAGATTAACTGTTAGTGAACCAGAGCAGAGTTTGCAGGAGACATATGGGTGTGGTAAAATGCTTCTAGGAAAAGGAACATTGGTATTCAGACTAGAAAATGATGTGAAACATGAGACTGCATCCTCAGTCATACCTTTTGGACACAAGATGCAAAGACAGAAGTGTTGATAATGATATATCCTATGGGATAAAACTTTTGAGTACACATCCACGCACATTGTTAAACAGTAGCAGTCGTCTACCATCCTGGCTGCCACAGGAACCTAAAGGGGGTTCTCTGGAAAGGTATGTTTTTTATTTTTTGTGTACAAAAGCTAACTGGTGCACCGGAAAACCCCTTTAATAATAAGCCTGTCTACAGTATGCTACTTAGCTCCCCCTAGTGTCTGCAGTCACTCAAAGTTTTATCATGTGGCTTTTTGCAAGGTACTGGGAGTCTTACCTCACAAATAATGTCCATTTTTTTTACAAAATGAATTCTTCTTTCAAAGAAAAACCAAATAATGACCTATAAGTTGGCAGGACTTTATCACAATCAGCCACTCCTTCTAAAGTTGTGATGGAATTTTCATCTGGTTCATTCCCAGTGAGTTCTGCAGTTTGTTAACTTGCTGTAGAAATGATTGAACATGGATTAAATGCAGGAATCAGCTCGTAGAAATGAGGAAAAATTACCTCTGTCTGGTATAAGAGTTCAATGTTCTGCTCCGACACAAGAGTCTTTGTGCAAATTCAGCAAAATTTCTCTCTAATAAAATTCTTATTGTAGGTTTTCATGTATTGATTAATTCCTGGTTACTCTCTTGGAAAACCTTTCATCAAAATTATATTAGCTTTGATCACAGTGAAGACTTTCAATTAATCAAGTTCTGGGGTTCCGGCACAAGACGCTGGACCTGGATATATTGGCGGATTGGCGGCCTTGTAGACAATCCTGCAAATTGATGGCTTTAGCCATAGCTATGATTGGTCAGGGGGATGACCGGCAAATTTGTTTGGCGCACCAAAACCCGGTTCGGTCCTCTCTACTTTTAGTTTGATGCGGAGTAAACATAGGTTAACATAGTGTAAAAACAACTGTATAGCATTTACAATGCATTACCAAATGTAACATATGAAAGGACCCTAAATGTTCCCCCTTTTCTACTGAATGTTACATTGTTTTGGGTCTGACACCTGGCACTCCCACTGATAAAAGAGAAGTGATGTAGTCTCTTCACCACTTATCACAGTGCCATAAGTTATATAGTGTCTGGTATTGCAACGTAAATTTAACTTTAGGATTGAGTTGTAACAAAACCATCAAAATAATAATAAGAGTAGTTTATAAAGAGGATGCCATATACCAACCCTAATAGCTCATCAATATCTGAATACAGGTAAACCAATTAAATCTGCAATAAATACTTAAATGTTTTGGCAATAAACAATTTGGGGATTATTTATCATTGTTTTCCTGGGTTTTTTAGGCATAAAAAAGTCTTTAAAAAGGCGAATTGAGTTTTTTTGGGACATTTCACTGCTAAAAAGTCTTACAGAGGACTTTCACAACTTCATTAATCTGCTGTAAACATAGAAAAACTGATAGTACAACACAGATTCATAACTGGCTTCTGCAAAAAGTTCCATAAAAAGTCTAATGGTTACTCCAGTTCCCTGCCAATGTATGTACTTTTTATGCATTTTGAGACTTTTTTGGGACTTTAAAAAATCCATACAGAAAGTAGACCATAAGAACTTATATTAAAGGCCACTTCTTATGGGCAGCGGAGCACCAAAACTAGGCATAGTACTGTCCTGAGAAGCTGCCTAATAATAAATAACCCCCACAGGCTTGGTCCTTACCTTTGGTCCATCATATTGACTCCCATCACCACCGGCTTCTGTTGGTGTACAGAGGCTCAGTGGTAACATCACATCAGCAGCAATAGTGCTGCAGTAGCCCTATATAAGCTGTGGCCACTGGCTATAGCGCGTGCGCACTGTCAAATAGACATCGCCATTGATTGTCCAAGTACAAACCAAGGCTGGCGGTGATGGGAGATACCATGATGGAGCAGAGTTAAGGACCAGGGTTAGTATAGATTGTATCCTACTAAATCTAAACTATCCTAAATTCTGAACTAAGTGGTGAGGCTCCTGCGATTGCCGTGCCACTTTCTTGCCTCAGTGGTCACAGGACAAAGAATGGTGATGTTCTGGATTAATGTTGCCATTGTTGCTCCTCCCTGGCCTCATCGGTCTAAGGATCCTCAGTCTTAACAGACAGAAAAGGGACTCGATAACTCTTTTATTGCCCCAATATGCAAATATCTGAAAGAGGCTACTGGGGCGTGGAGTGCCCGGAGCTGAAGCCACGGTGTGGCTACTTACCCAAAAAACCTCTTTGGATCCTCCTACGAGATCTTCAGCACGCAGCTTCTGGCAGCTGCGCACCCTCATCTGCGATCGGCATAGACTATCTATGCAGAGCCTCGGCTCCAGAGCTATTAAGCATGCGCAGTAGCTCCGGCTTCTAAGCCGAGTACGCGCATCCGCCAGCTCTACATAGATAGTCTATGCAGAGGGCAGACAAGTGTGCGCAGCTGCCAGAAGCTGCGCTCTGAAGATCTCGTAGTAGGAGGATCCAAAGAGGCTACTGGGTCGTGGAGTAGCCTTGTCGTGTAGCTTCATCTCCGACTACTCCACGACCCAGTAGACTCTTTCAGATATTTGCATATTAGTGCAATAAAAGATTTATAAAGTTACAGGCCACTCAAGGATTAGCCCTATAAAGGGCTCCTATGTCATTCATTAGTTGAACCTGCCATTAGTTGATGGTAGGTTCCCTTTAAGACCCAGCCTTAAAGTAGCACAATTCCTTATACATGTAGATAGGCCCAGCATGTCTCCGTGTGTATCAATAAGGATCTGCCTCACTTTTGAGCCTATTATGTAGTGACAGCCAGCTACAATAACACTACATTAGCTATCGATGCTCCGCCATAGCAATACAAAGGAAGCTCTGGATTTCTGATGCCGAGAGGAGATTCTTTTGATGTGATAAATCTTGCAATATTTTTTTTTTATATTTTTTTTCCCAGAGAATGACCCCAGGGCTGCCAGAAATATCACAGAACACACGCCGCTTTTATCAGCTGCAATAGCGCACCACGCAGGACGTTCTCCTGGGGGTCACTGAGCTCGGCAAAGTTCCCGCTTCCACCGTCATTAGCCAATTACATTAAAAAATACCCCCCCCCCCAACTCCTCAAATCCCTTCTGCAATGTCCATGTTCCTTATCCTTTCCCTCAGATATTCTATGACTGTTCCCGGCATATCAGATTCCGAGTTTTGATCCCGTCCAGACTGTGTAAGATTCCGTATAGAACTTTATATAAAAGACATTCAGGACTCCGGGTTCGATGTTCAGGTTTGGACGCCTAACCTGTAAACCACTAGCCATGGCGATGATTAGGCAGGGGTGTCCCCCAGTCCAGCAATATTTCCGCACAAGCAGCCAAACCCAAACACCAAAGCCACCAAAATGACAGAGTAGACTAATGTAAGCAGAACCCAGCATTTTCAGCGTGTACAGGAGAAAGCCTAGATTCTCGAAAACAAGATATTGGTTATTACAAATATCGGGCATGTTGAGTTTTACCAACCCTTTTGTTCTAAGGGGGTTCACTAAAAGGGAAAGAGGACACGTTGAGGTTTTTGGATGAAGCTTTTGGATGAACCATTTTTTCTTAAAAGGTTTTAACTTCTAAAATTGCATCACAAAACTTAAACTTGTGTCTGTCCCATTATATGTCATTAGACAGTGGCTCAGTTCTTCTCTTTTTTTGTCCAGTTCACAGATTGTTTTATTGATACCGATACCAAATTGGTCACCTGTATTTGGATGGAGCCATTAGGTTCTGACAATAGTGGCAGTCCATTTAAACTTATCGGGATGGTGACCATGATGGTGATGAACATCTCCAATCTGATACTGATAACCTAATCACTAATGTAGAAAATAATCCCTTTAAGATTAGTAGTTCCGCCAACGATTTTGATAGATATTTGGGAGAGAAAATTTAAAAAAAAAAGAAAATTTCTAAATAAATCTACCCTCAATTACAAAAATAAATTATATCCCTTAAATTTCTGTACATTTTTGTAAATTACAATACAACTTTTTTTGTTTCCAGGGCCTCATCCTTTGGTACAATACAGTAAATTGAGTGAAGATGATCTGAGAAATACTTGAAAAACAGAAGAGTGTTACCATCTCTAAAGTTTTTAAGTGATATTTTGTGTTTGTTCAATTTAAAATTGCAGAGTACACGCTACCAAATTGGAAAAGCTATAATCTGTCCAAGCACCAACACGAGGTAAAATTATAGTATGTACCAAACTCTACTTCAGTCCTGACTCTACAGAGACGCGTCGTGATAAGAGGCTGCGCCGGGCTGATCGCTCTCCGCCATGTAATTTTGACAATCAGCTCCTGTGTTGATTCATTAAGTGCAGGATTTTATCATCTCCAGCTCTTCTCTTCTTCTTCTTCTCTCACAGCAGCTGTTACTGAAACATGTCCCCGTGTTATCTAAATGATCAGCCATAGAAACAATGTAACGCGAGGTCAGAAGGGGGGTCCCGGCATCACACAGATTGTATTGTGTTATGGAGTATTTTACTCCATTAGATCAGAGTTTTACATTCATCTCAATAGATAGTAAATAATTGGACAGATCTTACATATTTCTTTAGACAGATTTATCAAAAGGGTCTGACTGCTTAGTTTGCACCTTCTGCACATTATGTGACTTAGTTTATGCCAAAGAAATGCAGAAAAATTATGAATTTGCATTTTTCGTTAGATGCCATTTCCAATTAAGCCAATCTTTAATATATATTTCTGTCCCATATGATGTATAGAATGAAAGAGGGATGGATGGATGGATAGATAGATAGATAGATAGATAGATAGATAGATAGATAGATAGATAGATAGATATTTACTATCTATTTATCTCCTATGTATCTCCTATCTATTTATCTCCTATGTATCTCCTATCTATCTATCTATCTATCTATCTATCTATCTATCTATATATCTATCGTCTATCAGTCTTATCTATCTATCTATGACATATATATTATCTATCTACCAATCTATCTCATATCTATCTATCTATCTATCTATCTATCTATCCATCTATTGTCTATCTGTCTTATTTATCTATCTATTTATCTATCTATCTCCTATCTATCTATCTATCTATCTCCTATCTATCTCATATCTATCTATCTCCTATCTATCTATCTATCTATCATCTATCTATTTATCTATCCATCTATTGTCTATCTGTCTTATCTATCTTCCTCTCTGTATCATTCCTCTTCTATGTGGATGTTTCTCTGTATCTATGGTAAATACCAGACACTAATAAGTTGATGCTTCTCTCATGCAGAACCAGAACATGTTCTGCACCCTGTCCCATTACGCCTGTGATGTATCGCTGCTTCTGCGCTGTGGTTGTGTCTCTTTGTCACTGACACAAGCAAAAGGTCAACTTTAAGTGAAAAAAATAAATTGCAAGAGAAAGTACAGAGCGGAGACATATTTATGTACAAAACTTGTCACCAGTAAAAGGCAAAATGGATTTAGAGTTAGGTCTGTGAAACCACAACTCATTAAAAAATGTCATATCCCGAGCTGCGAAAGCCATTAGCAAGATCAAAAATCGCCACATGATAAAGTTCTGGAGCTGAGATGTTATGTCTTGTATCTGGATTATTACCTAAGCCCCCACAAATGTCTAATTTACAGGGGACATGGCGCATCCTAAACAATCCAATATGCAGAAGTAACGGAATGGATTGTACATAATCAGCAGGCAGCATGTTATAGAGCAGGAGGAGCAGAGCATATTGTACATAGTGTCCTATCTGCAGGCAGCATGTTATAGAGCAGGAAAAATAAATATATGTAAATACACATAAAATATTTCCCAATAAAAAAAATCCCCCGCTACAATATAAAAACATGAAAAAAATACTATACATCACTAAAAAAGGCCTTTTGTTAAACTTTTTGTAACTTTAACCACCCTACAAACTACAAAAAAAAAGCTTTAACATTTTTTAGCTTTTGACTAGCCCTTTGTGTCACAAAAAAAACAGCTTAATTTTTAATGCTAACACACAAAAGAAAGAAGCTATGGCCCTTAGAACACTACATGCAAAAATTTGCCAAAATGCACGGTCATTAAACCTTTTAAAGGCCTCATCATTAAGGGGTTAATGTGGAGTCTTCTCCTCTGATAAAATCTTTATTTTAGCAAATCCCTGTTACAACCATGAAATTACAATACTTACAGGGATCTCTACAGTTGTTAATCACATTGATAAATTGATCTGAACATTCTAGGACACCTAGTGATCCGCTGTACCAACAGGAAGTGATCGTATTCCCTGCACTGCCTCCACAGGGGAAAGGGGGTATTACACTTTAACTATTATTATTAAAACTATTATATAATTTTATTTCGTCATATGGTTTCCAATCAATTGTAAATTCAAACAATATAATTACAGGCAGCCCCGGGGTTACGTACAAAATATTTTCCAAAGGTTTGTTCTTAAGTTGAATGTGTATGTAAGTCGAAACTGTATATATTATAATTGTAGGTCCAGACAAATTTTTTTTTTTTTGCTCCAATGACAATTAAAGTTTCAACATTTTTGGCTGTAATTGGACCAAGGATTATCAATAAAGCTTCATTACAGACACCTTACAGCTGATCATTGCAGTCTGGGACTAAAGTAACATCCAGAGAGCTTCACCAGAGGTCACAGGAGGCAGAGAGGTCCATCTTTAACTAGGGGTTGTCTGTAAGTCAAGTGTCCTTAAGTAGGGGACCGCCTGTGTAAGTATAACCCTAATAATAATGAATAATAATAATTCTTTATTTATATAGCGCACACAGATTACGCAGCGCTGCGCAGAGTTTGCCAGATCAGTCGCTGTCCCCAATGGGACTCTAAACAATCTAAACAACCTACCAGTATGTTTTGGAGTGTGGGAGGAAACCGGAGGACCCGGAGGAAACCCACGCAAACACGGAGAGAATATGGAGGACATTAATCATAGAGGGTCTCAGGTTCGCCTATTTTTGCACCTGGTTTGTTCTCTATTTTGGCTCCTGATCTATGATGGATCTGGTTCTGCCTTAGTAAATGCACTTTGGAATTGTCTCAGGTCCGATTCATTTGCGCCTAAATTAGCGTCAAATTTGTCTCAAATTGTTAGATCTCATTTGTGAGCAATAATGAAAGGAGACTGAGAAAATGTGACAGAACGTTCAGGGCTTCATCTCTGCACAAAAAAACTATCATTGTGATGTAACTGCGGGGACTAAAAGATGTAAAAAAGAGATGTAAAGAGATGTAAAAAAAAAAAAAAAAAATTCTTGCTGAAATGAGTCTTTTCCTTTTTTATTATAATTTACATGAAATGGCGTCTGATAATATTCTCAGATCTGTACAATAAGACAATAATCACTCCCAGAGATGATCCCATAGACCAGCGATGGCGAACCTTTTAGAGACCGAGTGCCCAAACCTAAACAAAGACCCACTTATTTATCGCAAAGTGCCAACACCGAAATGTAATTAGTAATTTATACTCCCTTCTCTGTCACAGTTTTCATTGATACCAGCCCCTGAGGCACCAATAGAGCAGAAAATAGTCCCAGGTAGAGCTGTCACTTTAAAATACCTCTTTGCACAGCAAGTCCTGGGCTGTCTGGGACTGCAGGAAGATGCCTGGAGTCCTCTCTGGTGATGGCCTGAGTGCCCACAGAAAGGGCTCCGAGTGCCACCTCTGGCACCAGTGCCATAGGTTAGCCATCACTGCCATAGACAATGATGAAGTCGTCACTGGAGAAATTTTAGATTTTAAAACTGCTCCGAAGTATTTTCCATGTTGCATAGAGGGAATTCTTCATTTGGGAACCTAAAATGTCTGTTTTTAGTAATGAAAAGGGAAGTTTTTTGGAAGTGCACCTGCTCAGAGGAGGTGCATTTTCTGCGCCTATTTTGTGCCTTTTTAGGCGCAAAATAGTGATAGATCCCGTGCAAACATCTGTATAGGACGCACTCACTATGTCAGATAAGGCGCAGGGACTCAGAACCACTAAGTGCCGAACTTTGCCGTGCGCCAGAAACTGCGCCTAATTAACGAGATGCGCCAGATTTTTGCGCTAAAAGACGCTCAAAACAGTCTAACAGACTATGATTAATGTCCCCCTATGTATATGAATATGTATATATAACCTTAATAATAATAATTAATAATAATAATAATAACATTTATTTATATAGCGCACACAGATTACGCAGCGCTGCACAGAGTTTGCCAAATCGGTCTCTGTCCCCAATGGGGCTCACAATCTAATCACCTACCAGTATGTTTTGTGTGGGAGGAAACTGGAGGTCTTGGAGGAAACCCACCCAAACACGGAGAAAACATACAAATAACCCAAAAACAAATGAAGTTGTCAAAATGTGGAATCCTCTCCCTATGTGAACTAATGGAGATAGATAGATAGATGAAGATAGATATAAGATGAGATAGAAGATAGGAGACTTTTTTTAGATCTGCACATTAAGAATTGACAATTAACGACCACGGTGACTCAGGGTTAGAATTAGTCCTGCAGCGCGGGGCTTTGTTGTTTAAGTCCCAGGGTTCAACATCTGCAAAGAGTTTGTCTTTCGCTCGGTTGCGTGGGTTCCTCTGGGTCCTCCGGTTCCTCCCACACTCCAAAATTACGGTAGGTGATTAGATTGTTGAGCCCTATGGGGACAGGGAAGTGGTTTGGGAAGTTTGTGTGCGCTATAAAATCCTAAAGGAATTATTATTTATCCCCTAGAAATTGAAGTCGGACTAGTCCAGTAAACATGTGTGAAATAACTCATAGGGCAATTGTATCACGTGCCGGGTGTATGGTAAATGTTCCGCTATAAAAACATTTGAAATGAGAAATAATAGGACACTTTTGTGCAGGATGATATAATATATTTTTGTGGTGAAGCTCAGGTGTTGAAAAGGTCAATATAAGGTCAACCTTAAATAACCAAGAAAATATGATTAAACATGTAGAAGTTAGAGACCAGTGATTGATTCTCAGTCGCTTTCTCCTTAAACTAATATTTCAGAGGTTCAGAATATACAATTATTTGTGGATATCCGGACTGAACTGTCATGGACGGGTGATTTAGGATTTTTTTTCTTCTCCTCATCCGCTCACGGTACCACATGCTGTAATGCCTGTTTTGTTAAATTTCTTCCCAAATCAATTTCTATGACACAATTTCATCTGGCGAAGCAACGCTCCGATTAGAATCTTGACATAACTTGGAAGTGGCACAAAAGGAAACAGCTGCAAGGAATGAAGAGTCGCACAGAGTTCTGAGCGCCGCAGCCGCTCATGTGCAGCACCACTGCTCCGATGGCCTCAGAACAACATGGCTGCCGGCGCTAGGATGTATGGGGGACATCCTGCTGTTATCTAATGGACCAGTGACACATTACCCATGGAAAAACAGCTTAAGAATTAGTTCACATAGGGAGAGGATTCCACATTTTGACAACTTCATTTGTTTTTGGGTTATTTGTATGTTTTCTCCTGTGTTTGGGTGGGTTTCCTCCAAACCTCCAGTTTCCTCCCAAACAAACATACTGGTAGGTGAGGTGATTGATTGTGAGCCCCATTGGGGACCAGAGACCGATTTGGCAAACCTGGCAGCGATCGTAATCTGGTGCCGCTATATAAATAATGTTATTATTTGTTTTATTATTAAGTATATTATTAAGGGTATATATACATATTCATATAATAGGGGGAGGACATTAATATAGGCTGTTAGACTGTTTTGCGTCTTTTAGCGCAAAAAAATCTGCGCATCTCGTTAATTAGGCGAGTTTCTGGCGCACGGCAAAGTGGCAACTTAGTGGTTCTGAGTCCCTGCGCCTTATCTGACATAGTGAGTGCGTCCTATACAGATGTTTGCACGGGATCTTATCATCTATTTTGCCCCTAAAAAGCACCAAAAAAGGCGCAGGAAAAATGGCACCTCTCTGAGCCGGTGCACTTCCAAACAACTCCCTTTTCATACTAAAAACAGACATTTTAGGTTCCCAAATGAAGTTGCCTCTATGAAACCATTGGAAAATACTTCGGAGCAGTTTTAAAATCTAAATTTCTCCAGTGACGACTTCTCATTGTCTTGGCAGTGATCGGCTAACCATGGAACTGGGCCAGACGGTGGCACTCGGAAGAAAGGGCCATTCGTGGCACTCAGGCCATCACCAGACGAGGACTCCAGGCATCTTCCTGCAGTCCAGACAGCCAGGGACTTGCTGTGCAAAAGAGCGGCTCTCGAGACTTCTACTAGAGCCTTTGGGGAGCCCGGACTCGGGGTCGCGTAGGATTGGATTTAACTTAAGGGGAGTGCCGAGTGAGCGAGGTCGAGTTAGGGGGAGTGCGGAGGTTTTGGAGGATTGTCTATTTGTGATTGAGGGGTTTATTTTAAAGTGAAAGCTCTGAACTGGCGACTTATTTTCGGCTCTATTGGTGCCTCAGGGGCTGGTTATCAATGAAAAACTGTGACAGAGAAGGGAGTATAAATACTAATTACATTTCGGTGTTGTGTTGTTGGCACTGTGCGATATAAATACGTGGGTCTTTTGTTGGGTTTGGGCACTCGTGTCTATAAAAGGTCGCAATTTCGATGGTCTATGGGGATCATCTCTGGGAGTTGATTTATTGTCTTATTGTACGATCTGAGAATATTACTCAGACGCCATTCATGTAAAATTATAGATTAAAAAAGGAAAAAAAGACTTCATTTCAGCAAGAATTTTTTTTTTTTTTTACATCTCTTACATCTCTTTTTACATTCTTTTAGTCCCCGCAGTTACATCCAAGATAGTTTGGTATTGTGTGAAGAGATGAAGCACCTGAACGTTCGGTGTAAAGCATTGTTCTAAGTCTCCTGTTCATTATTGCCAAAACTGAGATCTAACAATTTTAGACAATTTGACGCTAATTTAGGGCAAATGAAAAAAAAAAATTTTTTCGGACCTGAGACAATTCCAAAGTGCATTTATAAGGCAGAAACCCGAGCCATCATAGATCAGGAGCCAATAGAGGAGAACAAACCAGGTGACAAATGCGAACCTGAGCCCTCTATGATAAGGTCTCCAGATATCTCCGTGTTGCGTGGGTTTCTCCGGGTCCTCGGTTCCTCCACATCAAAAAATGGTAGGGGTTTGATTGTGAGGTCCCATGGGGGACGCGACTGATTGGCAACATGCGCGGCGCGGTATCTGGTTTGGGGCAATGAAATAAAGAATCATTATCATCATGTAGGGTAGACGTATGACGGCGTGTACCATCTTAAGGCCCACTGACTTCAGACAACCAGTAAAGAGGACCTACTGCCTCGGGACCTTGGTGACGTTCTGGATGTTACTTCGTCGCGGCATGTAAGCTGAAGGGTAGTGTAATGTATGATACCTTGCCAGCCAGCCCCCGTGCCCCGTTAAGGGAGCAAACCCCCACAATCTGTCGTCCCTAAAAAAAAACGTGAGACATAAACACAAATAGAAGGAAACTTGGAAATATTGATAACGGGGCGCAAAATTGGTGAATCAAGATTGGACCTATGACGAAATTTATATCTATCTCATATCTATCTCATATCTATCTCATATCTATCTATCTATCTATCTATCTATCTCCTATCGATCTCATATCTATCTATCTATCTATCTATCTCATATTTATCCCCTATCTATCTCATATCTATCTATCTTATATCTATCTATCTCATATCTATCTCATATCTATCTCATATCTATCTCATATCTATCTCCTATTTATCTATCTATCTATCTCCTATCTATCTATCTATCTATCTATCTATCTATCTATCTATCTATCTATCTATCTATCTATCTATCTCATATCTATCTCATATCTATCTCCTATCTATCTATCTATCTATCTATTAATCTAGAAGAATATGCCACTCCCCTGGACGTTTCAGCCTTTCTATGCCTGCACATATAGTCACACTTGTGGCTCCTGTGCATTATGGATGAGTTGTATTTCCATGGCTTCAATGATTCACTGCACAGGCAATACAGGTACCAGAAATGAGACAAATGAGATGGTAAATACAAAGGGTTTTCTATCCTACAATAGTGGTCCCGGATATAGTTTGCTCAGTGGTTAGCACTACAGCCTTGCAGCATTGTGGTCCTGGTTTCAGGTTCTATCCAGGTCAACACCTGCAAAGAGTTTGTATGCAGGTTTCCTCCGGGTCCTCCGGTTTCCTCCCACACTCCAAAACATACAGGTAGGTTGATTAGATTGTGTGCCCCATGGGGACAGGGACTGATTTGGCAAACTCTGTGCACCGCTGCGGAATCTGTGTGCGCTATATACATAAAGAATTATTATTATTATTGGTTGAGGGTCTCAAACAAAGTCTATTTTAGATGTTCTGGAAATAAAAAAAACAATAAAACATGGATGTGAAAGTTTTCATTCCCCGTAACGTCCAGACACCATTACCAATAATGTCCATATGTAAATAAATGGAGCTTCAAGAATCTCCCAGATTGGGTGGATAGATGGGCTTGTTCTGCTGCATTGGCTCTGGGGCGATGATGTGGGCAGAGAAGAACCATCTGTAGTCACTTTATCTTGTGGTGCGCGCGGTATCGCAGCTAATTACCGCCACTTTGACTCGAAATCATTGAACTGTACGGCGGCAGTGAGCGGCTGCCATCTTGCAGGATAATACCGCTCCGAGATTGATTTATTGCCGCGCTGCATATGTAGCAGGTCAACGGAAGAAACGCTGAAGGCCTAAACCACCAAGATCTTCCTCAATGTATCCGCTGGTGCGGAAAAGGAGACCACAAGCGGGAGATGTCATATGACAAACCCGGGCGTCTGCTCCTAAACAAATGTTTATCTCCATGGAAAATAATGACGGCAATTTATACGGAGGAAGGGGAGGGGCTGTTTACATCGGCTAAATGAAGCGGACGTTGCCAATGTTGACGGTAGCCAGGTGGCTAATGGCTTCTGTGATGACTATAGAGTGTAATGTGCAGATATCCATGATGTGCAGGCTCAGCATAAGAAATATCGGGCATATTATGAAGTTATTCTCACCAACGATACAATTTTTGGAGGTTATAGTTAGGAGACTTATAAATTTAAGGGGTGGTAATGCAATGTAAAGGTAAACTATAATGCATGCCCTATAGCAGTGATGGTGAACCTTTTAGAGGCCGAGTGCCCAAACTACAACCAAGACCCGCTTATTTATCGCAAAGTGCCAACACAGAAATGTAATTTGTGATTTATACTCCCTTCTCTATCACAGTTTTCATTGATACCAGCACCTGAGGACACCAATACAGCAGAAAATAGTCCCAGGTAGAGCTGTCACTATAAAATAGCTCTGTGCACAGCAAGTCCTGGGCTGTCTGGGACTGCAGGAAGATACCTGGAGTCATCTCTGGTGATGGCCTGAGTGCCCACAGAAAGGGCTCAGAGTGCCACCTCTGGCACCAGTGCCATAGGTTAGCCATCACTGCCCTATAGTTATAACCATATAGAGGAACTATACTATACAATGTAATTAAATATATTTAGATGGAACCCTTAACGACAAATATATTTGAAAAAACTTAAATTTGGAACCAATAAAATGCATCATTGACAAGCTGCAATTTACACTATTTCCACTAGTCGGCAGCACGTAGACATATTTAGGATATCACTTTGTGACACTGTTGCACAACTATCATGTCTTGAAAATGTACAGGTAAGGGTGAACCTAAACTTTCTGAGTTATGCTATAGAATGGCACCCAACTCCACCCCATGTAGTAGTGTGGGGCGCACACTTCCAGAACAGTGCAGGGCGCACCAAATTAATGAAGACTGTGCCCGTTTTGATGAATCTGGCGCCCCCTGCACACTCCACAGACAACTGCACCCCTGATGCTGCCCCCTACTTTGCTGAAGGGGGTGCTCCCTGAGGCGAGAGGCTCAACTTGCCTCATGCCTTGTGGACCCCAGGACATAGGTATACGGAGATGTCCAAGAAAAAGTAAGGGGGCAACTTCTATATGTTGATATTTGATATTAAAGTCACATGTCCTTAACCTAAGATTTTTCAACGAATTAAAAATAATATTTTCTGATATTTTTCTACTGTTTTAAAAATAAAATATCTCGGTTTTTATTATCTATTTTTTATCTTATCACCTAAGATTTTTCTACATATATAAAAGAATATTTTCTGATGCTTTTTTTTACTCTTACTCTCTTTTAAAACCAAATATTTATGTTTTTATAACATAAATTTATCCTCAATTTTTAGTTTACATTTTTTCTATTCTATTTTTTACACTGTAGCTATGGGGGCAAATATCTTGTCGAGAGTTTTGCATCACACCGGTAACATGGTAAAGGAAGCTGCAGACTTCAATTCCTTTCTATGTCAGGTGTGTCAAAGTGCAAATCAAAAAGAAAAATAGAAAAAATCTAAATAATAAAATATTCACTTACAAAATCTTAAAATTTTATGTTCAACATTAAAGCTTGATTTAAACAAAGGTCATACGCTCCACCTAACCCTCTGTATCCATCCTTTCCACCACATCATTTTGCCTTCCGCTATAAGTACAGACTCACTAATGTAAAACTTGGGAGATTATAATTGTTTTTGTAAACTGATTACATAAAATATTAACAAGCCTCATAGAAATTCCGAAAATTAACTTCGCTTATGTAAATGAGACAATCAGCCTGAAATAGTGAATAATGACTACAGCTCAGTATCAATAAGCGGCAGGAATCCGTAATACATATCCCGTAATAAGGTTCAGTGGAAGCCGGATGTGATCATGTGGAAGACTATATGACAATTTCAAGTTTGCAGGTAAATTTGCAGCTTTTACATCACTGTGTGTATTATCCCTGTACTGTGACATCACTGTGTGTATTATCCCTGTACTGTGACATCACTGTGTGTACTATCCCTGTACTGTGACATCACTGTGTGTACTATCCCTGTACTGTGACATCACTGTGTGTATTATCTTCGTAATGTGACATCACTGTGTGTGATATCCCTGTACTGTGACATCCACTGTGTGGTATTACCTGTACTGTGCACATCACTTGTGTGTATTATCCCTGTATCTGTGACATCACTGTGTGTATTACTCCTGTACTGTGACATCACTGTGTGTATTATCTCCTGTACTGTGACATCACTGTGTGCATTATGTATCATAACTGTGAACATCACTGTTGTATTATCCCTGTACTGTGACATCACTTGTGTGTACTATCCCTGTACTGTGACATCACTGTGTGTATATCTCTGTCAATGTGACATTACTGTGTGTATTATACCTGTACTGTGACATCACTGTGGTATTATCCTGTACGTACTCACTGTGTGTATTATCTCTGTACTGTGCTCACTGTGTGCATTATGTCTATACTGTGACATCACTGTGTGTCATTATGTCCTATACTGTGACATCACTGTGGTGTATTATCGCTGTACTATGACATCATTGTGTGTAATTATCCCTGTATGTGACATCACTGTGGTATTATCTCTGTACTGTGATATCACTGTGTGTATTTCTCTGTACTGTGACATCACTGTGTGTATTACTCGGTACTGTGACATGACTGTGTGTATTATCCTGTACTGGGACATCACTGTGTGTAATTCTCCCTTTACTGTAACAATCACTGTGTTGTTTATCCCTGTACCGGTGACATCAATTCCTGGGTATTATCTCTGGACTGTGACATCACTGTGTGTATTATCCCTGTACTGTGACATCACTGTGTGTAGTATCCCTGTACTGTGACATCACTGTGTGTATTATCCCTGTACTGTGACATCACTGTGTGTATTATCTCTGTACTGTGACATCACTGTGATGGAATATTCTCTTTTAGGCGAAATAATACTTTAATTTTTTTTTTCTTTATGCCAAAAACAATTGATGACTGTTCTAATCTTATGTAACCACAGAGCAGGAAGCAGAATTCTCTTCTCATTACATTATTTTTTCCTTAAAAGTGTAAGAAAACAAGTCTTCTGCAGAATATTTTTGTTGGCTGATATCCTAAATGTATTTCATTTTTCATCGTTCCCTGTAATTGTACGAGGACGTCTCTTCCCTCTCACCCGCAGATACATCTGACTGCACACATTACATACACTCCAGTTTAGCAGAAGCTTTTAGCCCGTCGCCTGAAACCCCCGCACCGGCACTACATCACCAAGACACATCACAAGGAGCAATTAAACATTTAACTTCTGGTAAACTGAGCTCCAGATTGTCTGAGAACTCCTAGAAATGTGTGACGCCGGGGCCACCGGGTGCCTTCTCTCATCCAATGTGACTTACTAATACAATGTAACAGGAGGGTAAAAATGAGAAGGTCTGGATGAAAGCTTATGGGACATTAACAGTCAGGCTGTAATTAGACATGGAAGCAGACAGAAGCCTTAATTAAAGGGAAAGTCTCGCTTCAGAAAATTCTTTCCATATCCCTTTGTGTGGTGGAAGCCCCAAAGTCAAGGCGTAGGACCACTAATAACTGAGCCTGGAGGACCCAACTAAATGACCACATGCAATACCTCATTGTTCCTGTAGTGGCCACTCTGGGAAAGTCATAGTAGTTAATGGCATCTCTTGCTGACAAAGTGAGACATTTTTCTCAGCCGCTTTCTATTCCAGGTCTATTCTTATGAGGCTGGTTAGGCCATTTTCTTCAATCAGATTTTGAGACATTTATCCATCCCAGTGTCTGATCTAAAAAATCCCCCTTGTGTAAAATCCTCATAAAGTGGAAAATCCAACATAAAAAATGCTGTGTGAACATATCCTTACTCAAACAAATGTCATTTTTCCAAAAAGCAGCTAGTAAGGGGACGGAGGCAGATCAATGGTTAATGGCTGATCTGTTCCCGTTTTCTAAAACTTAACAAAATACAACTCATAGTCTTTCCATCAACTTACACATTCCTCCCACCAGACCTAAGAAGCATAATTCATGGTTCCACACTCTCCCCGGTCCCTAAAGTCCTCTGCCTTGGAGTCATCTTTGACTCTGTGTTATCCTTTAAGCCTCACATCCTGACCCTTAGTACAACCTTCCATCTCCATCTCAAGAACATCTATTGCATCCGAACCTTCCTCACCCCAGAGTCTATTCATCATCTCCCACCTTGTGGTCTCCCAGCTAACTCTCTAACACCCCTCCAATCTATCCTAAATTCTGCTGCCCGGCTATTCCATCTGCCCCTCGCTTCTCCTCTGCCTCTCCACTCTTCCAGTCTCTCCAGTGGTTACACAGTCAGTTCAAAACAACCAGACCACACCCTGTCCCCTCCATATATCTCTGGACTCATCCATCAACACCGCCCCACACGTAATCTCCGTTCCTCACAGGACCTTCAGATTTCCTCTATTATAATCTGCCCTTCTCCCAACCGACTTATCCCGTGCATCCCCCGTTTTCGGAAAGTCTCCACCGAAATGTGTCAGACAGTCCACCAACTTCCAATTCTTCTCATGTAACTTACAAACCTCAGCTCTGTTTCTCCGTGTAGGCTTTTGCTATTGTTTCTCTATTGTTTATTCTGGTTTTGATCTTTGCTATTGCTACCCTTGACTATCCCTTTGACTCAGATTCTGTACTCTACCAGCAGTGAAGTAACTAGAAGCTGATGGGCCCCAGTGCAAAGTCTGTGCCAGGCCCCCGACTATAATCTATGGTTTATAGTAATAGTCTTCTCATATGGGAAAGTGACACCATAAGGGCCCCCTAAACCTCTTGGGCCCAGGTGCCATCACAACCTCTGCACCCCCTAAAGTTACGCCTCTGTCTACCAGCTATCTTGTTGTGACTCGGACCTCTTGTGATTCTTCTTTGTTATTTGTTAGTTTTGTCTTGTTCTGTGTTTGCACAGTGGCTTATGAAGGGACGTCCTCGTGGTTGTCCAGTGCCACCTTTTAGGTCACGTGAGGCAAGTAGGTAGGTGAAAGCTTTGTTGGCTCAGCTTAGAGTCAAAGTCCTGTCTGTCCTCCCTTTGCCCCTTGCCACCCTCCCTTACACCCTTGTTCTTGTAATCCATTGGGACCCATCACTGAGACCCCCAACGATCAGCAACTTACTTGCTATCACTGGAAAAACCCTTAGTGGGTCTGATCACTCATACTTTTGTAATACAATACATAGTATAACTGCTTATCCCCGACCCATGCTAAGATGATGGAGCAACATTTGCGGGTGTCAACTGCGCGTGTCTGCTGTATAATACAGCAGTCTCCCACCAGTGCACGTTAAAGGAAACCTACCACTATGGATCTACCTACTAAAGTAGATCCGCTGGTAGGTGTATCTAACGAATGTAAGAATACCCCTTTTTAGGGCTAATCCTTTACTCCTCTCTATCTTTTCTAATCAGGGTAATTTTCTAATGAAGCTACTGGGGCGTGGGGTAGCTGGAGCTGAGGCTTCACGGTGCGGCTACTCCACGCCCCAGTAGCCTCTTTAGAAAATTTGCATATTACCCTGATTAAAGATTAGAAAAGATAGAGGGGAGTAAAGGATTAGCCCTAAAAAGGGCTATCCTTACATACATTAGATGCACTTACCACCGGATCTACCTTAATAGGTAGATCCGTAGTGGTAGGTTTCCTTTAAAAACCTTGCACCCTTTGTGTGCTCCTCACATTGTTAAGAGGTTAAATCAACAACATATAATTTAATGCATGTTCCAAAGATGCTGAAAGGAGCAGCGACCAAAAAAAAAAACCTCTAACAGGCCGAATTACGTTCCGAAAATTACATGTCGCCTAATTGGTTTGGATTGCAATTAGACTTTCTGCAGGTTGGATATCTGTGACTTTCCTGCACAGTTTGTCAGACACACTGTAACATCCTTAAATTAACCAGCTCTTAGGAGAAATTCAATTAAAACTGCGATTTATTTTTTTTTTTGCGTTTTTCTGCGAGCGCCCTCATGCAATATTTTAATTTTAGAAAGTGTCTGGTGTCAGATTTAATAGCGAAGCCCACAATGTAACTTTAAGTACTTTTTATTATGAGACTCAAGTAATTAAATGCGTTAAAACACCTCCGTGCCATAGTCCCCTTGCCAAACGTAATCCAATATTGACTGGCCATTGTACCTCCGCATAATGAGAATTCTTTCAGCCCGTGGCCGCGCTCCAGGAGCACAAGGCGACGGCGAATATGGCGTTTTATCTTTTATTTATCTAATAATAGAAGTTAATTACATTCCCAGAAGAAGGGATGGACGCTGCCAACACAATGATGAGATGTGGAAACTTTTATTAGATATGTCTTGTATCGAAAATATATACATTTCTCCTCTCGTAAAACAAACATCTCAGTCATTACGGAGGGAATATTTATTATTGCGTCGTTTTATATACGCCGCCACCCTGAGTTTAAAGCAGGAGTGCACTTAAGGGCTCAGAACTTAAATGGAAGTTTTGACCTTGAAAAACTGAAGAGTGAGTTATGTATCATCCCTGGAGATCTGTGTAACCATACCTGTGTGTGTGTCTTTCCTGCAGCATTAGCTTGGGTTCATTGGTGATTGACAGCTTCTCACACTACTTACCTGCTCTCTGTGTTGTCTGGATCTCTAAGTTCTGGTCCAATCAGGCTAGAGTCCTGCCCATCCTTCCTAGTGTGCTGACTGTAGAGCTCTTCTTAGTTAGTATTATACTTTATGACTCTGATCATTACTTTCCTGGTAGCCTGGCCTTTTTCTTTTGTTCAGACCACACTACTTTCTTGTGATTTTGTACTACTTTGACCTTTTTGTTGTGACTTGGCTCCAGCGACTACTCTTATCTGTTTGTACTGTTTTGTCATTGTCTCTGTGTTTTGTACTTTGGTACTGGACTGGTCTGTTTCTCCATGTAGGTATTTGCTATTGTTTCTCTAACGTTCATTCTGGTTTTGACCTTTGCTATTGTACCCTTGACCATCCCTATTGACTCAGAATCTGTACTCTACCAGATATCTTGTTGTGGCCTGGACCTCTCGTGCTATTTGTTAGTTTTGTCTTGTTCTGTGTTTGCACAGTGGCTTATGAAGGGACCGTCCTCTTGGTTGTCCAGTGCCACCTTTTAGGTCACGTGAGGCAAGTAGGTAGGTGAAAGCTTTGGGGGGCTCAGCTTAGAGTCAAAGTCCTGTCTGCCCCCCCTTCGCCACTTGCCACCCTCCCTTACACCCTCGTTCTTGTGATGTGTTGGGACCCATCACTGAGGCCCCCACCGATCAGCAATTTTCTTACTATCACTGGTAAAACCCTTAGTGGGTCTGATCGCTCATACTTTTGTATTACAATATATAGTATAACTGCTCATACCCGACCCGCGCTAAGATGACAGTACAACATTTGCGGGTGACCTTGAAAAACTGAAGACTGAGTTCCTAGGCTGCTGACTGTAGAGCTCCTCTTAGTTAGTTTCATACTTTGTGACTCTGATCATTACTTTCCTGGTAGCCTGACCTTTGTCTCTTGTTTAGACTAAGCTACTTTCTTGTGATTTTGTACTACTTTGACCTTTTTGTTGTGACTTGGCTCTGGCGACTACTCCTTCTGTTTGTACTGTCTTGTCTTTGTCTCTGTGTTTTGTACTTTGGTGCAGGGAGGTATTGGCAACCAGTTAATAGCCACTAGAGTGGATCAAGTAGTTTGGTAGGTCAAGATTGATGGCTTCAGAATTAGGGTTCACCATTAGGGTTTTCTCTCTTGAAAGTTAATTTGCTGTTTAGTGCCACCTCGCAGGTCCATACAAGAAACAAATTAATTTATTAGAGGAATTACTGCTGACAGGTTTCACATTTATGGATCTGGTTTGTCATTGGATTACACAGACCCTTCAATTTGAAGTGGCGTAGTACCTTATTTCACCTGTGGTGGTGCTGCAGGGAATTTATACACTTACTCCCAAGTGCACTTACAGATTGCCAGGGAGTCACAGAATCTGGAAACCCTCTAATCAGATTAAAATATCGATATTGGAATGAGTGGCCTTCTCTAAAAGGTGAGACAATATTCATAGATTAGAAAAGAATTAAAAATCCATCAGCGTAGCTATGGGATAATCTTGTCAAATATATGTTTTTGGAGAATGCTTCCTGTATTTCTGATGGGGTTCGGGTTAATGAGAAAAACTATGCAAATGATCCCTCTTCTAGATCTGCACATTAATATAATCGTCACAGCATTTGCATAGGTGCCCGGGGTCCAGAGATCTAACCTTCTAGATAACAATTGTATAAAGCCCACCCTAAACTATCTGACCCCCTTTTAAAGTGAATTGTAAAATGTTTTTGATAGGTATCCATCCCCTTTAAGAGCTACAGCAACAAACAGGAAAATGGCCACTATATCTACATAGATTAATAATTAGCAGGAGTCAATGAAGAACAATTAAGGAAGTTGGAAACAACCTCCTGGAAATGACTTAGAAATTCAATGATGGTGTTAAATAATCTGTTTTTCCGGATCTTCTCATGGAAGTTTGAGAGACCACAGAAAGGTCAATATTAATGGCAATATTAAATTAAATATTAATTAAGTAGAGAACTCAAGAGACTCCAACTGCAAAGATCATTACATAATCATAAAAGAAAATCAGCTTGATATAAAATATATATAACGGGGGTCATTTATCTTATTTCCCCCTTCTCTGAGCTCTTATTGTGCCTTTTGTAAATCGATTTTTTGCACCTGATTTGTCTTTGTTTTTTTTGGGGGGGGGGGTGCTTATGCGCAATTTTTTTTTTTTAAATCACACCATTCATTGCCTTTCCTAAGCACGGTCAGGACAGACGTGTCATTGGGCAATTATTTGTCAATCAATCAATGTTAAATAATGTGCAAACATCTGGAAGCAGAAGAAATAAAAAGACAAAATTAGGCACAAACCAGGAAACTGCTGCACGACGAACTCCAATGAACTGCTCAAAAATGTCGCAAAAATTTGTGCAAATGCCCAAATGAGCTCAAAATGTCACTAAAAACAGGAGCATCAGACCACCCAATACCTACCTCATTCCAATCTATTTACATCTATCTATCTAAATCAATCTCAATCAATCTTTCTTTCAATCTCTCTCATAGCCAACTATCTACATCATATCTAGCTTCTATGTATCTATCTATCTATGTATCTATCTATCATATTTCTACATCTATCTACCTCTTTCTGTAAATCCTGGGCTGATTTATCACACATGTGTGCCAGAAATTGCACCTATTTCCCCTTACACATGTCCAGCACAATTCTACAGCATGTCCGACCTGGATTAGACCTATTTAGCGGCGAAACCCCCACCAGGTATACCAGGAGGCCATGCACCGTCACATGATAGACCCCCCCCCCCCCCCCTCACAATATGTACTTGTTCTGTCTATCTCCCATTTCTGTTGGAGATTTATCAGAAGTGTCTGTAAGTAGAACTATTCTAGTTCCCATGGCAACCAATCAGACCTCAGCTTTGATTTTATAAACATGTGTGGGAAAATCAAAGCTGAGCTCTGATTGGTTGCTCTGGTTCTGCTCTCAGACACTACTGATGAATCTCCATTATATTATCTATCTGCCTATCCATCCATGGTGTACATTGTTGTGTTATTGAGGCAATGTATATCAGAATAGCAACATGGTTCATAGATAGATGTGCAGAATTTAGTAAAACAGCCATAGGAAATGTTCGCTCAATCAATTTCAACACAATTTGGCATTTTTTAATATCCTATCTTTCTACTGACTATGGAACGGTACAGTGCCGCACCGTACCGCTCCAGCACCGCGCCGCAAGGCCATTGAAGTGTATGGGGGGCGTATATACTCAGTATATACATCTGCCATATATATGCCCCCCCATACGTTCGTGTGAATGTAGCCTTAGGCTACTTTCATAATGACGTATGTTCAGCCACCGGTAGCCCTGGTGAGCATACAGCTGTGCGCTGGAGAGAGGAGGATACGTGCTTCTCACCCCTTCCCTCTATATAGGGCGAAGTTTGGCAAAGCCATACTGTACGTACGGGGAAAGATAGAGCAAGCTGCATCCTATTCCCTGGTACCGTACAGTACGAGTAGCATACTGAAAAAAAGCCTCCATGTGAAAGTAACCTTAGATAAATTCTGCATGAAAATTCTGCATGAAAACCACAGATGCAGATTTTCACTCTCCCATAGACTTCATCGTAGAAAAGCGCATGCAAAAATCCAGGAGGACGCACAAGAAAAGTAACGGGATCATTATTTCATTTTCCGCACTGAGTAACAATCACCGCACAGAAAAAAAACGTATCATTCATGTTACTTTTTCCAAATCACTTCCATTTTAATTCTACTGTATTACCCAAAATCCACAACATGAATCCGCACGCAATCTGCAACATGTGCAGATAGCTTTCTTCTGAGCAGGATGAGTATAGCTCATGTCGGTCTAAATCCACATCTTAAAGACGAGCTGTTTATTTTTTTCTCGGAAAATCCCAAAGATTATCTAATTACAAATTGGCGACGGATAACAGTGAACGAATATACAGGCAGTCACCGGGTTACGTACAAGATGGGGTCCATAGGTTTGTTCTTAAGTTGAATTTGTATGTAAGTCGAAACTGTATATTTTATCATTGTAGTTCAGGACAATTTTTTTTTTTTTTTTGCCCCAGTGACAATTGGAGTTTCAAAATTTTTAGCTGTAATGGGACCAAGGATTATCAATAAAGCTTCATTACAGACGCCTTACAGCTGATCATTGCAGTCTGGGACTATAGTAACATCCAGAGGTGTCACAGAGGTCACAGTGGGCAGAGGGGTCCGTCTTTAAGTAGGGGTCATCTATAAGTCAGGTGTAAGTAGGGTCCTTAAGTTACTGTCCATCCAGGATTCCATGTTCTACAAACTTGCCCTAGTATTATAGATATGTACAATTCCATTGTTTTACATAGAATGCGCTACAAATAACCAATGTTACCTTCAATGTCATAACAAAGGTCACAATGCGGTCACCTATCAGCATTTCTAATATATTATCATGTGCAAAACAGATGGAAAATGTAGAACAGTCTCCATTAAGGTCTTTATTCGCATCATCTAAGATCAGAGAACTTTCCCATGTACAATTCTATGTACGAAGTCACGCATTCATCACATAGCAAGGATTTCCAGTAGTGTCGGACATGTGTTTGCCGTTGTCGTAATTTTCCGCACATATGAAAAGAATTGCTGCTATGAGTCAGTGGAGCAGCAGGATCACAAAGAGATGACTAGGTTATCAAGATCCGAAAATCTCAGCTCCTCGCATGCCAGCGTCTACTCCCTATACATCTGCATCTCCGAGCCGAACCCTTTGTCCGATTCCACAGCACGTGTATAGGTCACTGCATCTGCTACTAATATTCTGCATGAAAAGGCTGGAAAATACTCCTGTCATGGAATAATGGGCAGCGCTAGAGGCAAAGGACCCCAAAAAATTTTCAGATATAAATCATAGCCTTCTTATGTTACGTCGAAAAATTTTACCGCGTGGAGTAAGAAGGTTGGAGGAACATCTCGAAGAAATGTTTTCCGTTATTTTGTTGACTTTATGACCACTTTACCTTTCAGTCCATGTTCTGGTATCTGTTATCGGTTAAAGATGAGGGAATCTGTTGGTTTACAGATTCGGCATGAACCTGCCATTTTTTTTTGGGCACCAAATCGAATCGGAATATTTTCACTTAATGAATAGTTTAAAATGGCAGTAAACTATTTCTTTCATTCATTCCAATGGCGGGACGGGCAGATTTAAAAATTAATAAAAATGTACAAAATATAAAAGGAGCTTTTCATGGAA
This sequence comes from Engystomops pustulosus, assembly GCA_019512145.1. Taxonomy (NCBI): domain Eukaryota; kingdom Metazoa; phylum Chordata; class Amphibia; order Anura; family Leptodactylidae; genus Engystomops; species Engystomops pustulosus. The sequence goes on from CM033641.1 coordinate 21,896,193, forward strand.
AATCTGTGTTTTTCAGGACTAGAGGGAGTTATATACCAATCTCCAGGGCTACTGAATCAACATCGGTTCAGAGGGAAACGATTTGGACCCTAAGCTAATTTTTTTTTAAATTTGGCAAAGCTTCTATGAATCAAATTGCGGATCTCTAATTTTCTTATAGTATGTGCTGCCCTAATGTCATCTAACAACGTAGAAGTTATATGCGGCATATTACAGGGTATAGCACAATCTTATATAAAAAAATCCAAATCTGGAACATTTGTAGTCTAAAATATAGAAAATTACACACACATACATATATATACATATATATATATTCTGCTTTTTATAGATTCTGATAAGTGTTACTTACATTACCAAATACCAGTCATTGATACATTGACCAAAGTAGATAGACCAAATCCAACGTCTAATATCCAATACCAACAATCAGATCTTATGCCAACAACTAGAATAGAGTAAACCCAAAGTTTAGGTCCAGCAGAGGTGACCACCAGTTGTCCATTTGGGGAATCATAACCATGCCTAGTTACCTGGAATGTAAAGCTGCCTGGTTGGCTGCCCATCAAGCAACAAGTCCGGGTTAGAATGTCCGAAAGTTCAAGTCATCTCTAACAATAGCCATAAATATCCAGGTCACATTTCTATACATATCTTCCTTTTCACATAATCTGTTAACTTGTTTTTTTTTTTTTAAATCCATTCTTTCCATCCATTGCCTCAATGTCACATAGCATGAGCTAACATGAAAGTGCCTTAAATATGACATTTCATCAAGATTAAAATGCTTCATGACCGTCATGTGATTGGTGCTGTGTCCCTGATCAATGTGGTTTTGGTTTTCTTTCGAACCATTCAAAAGATATGGCCGCTAGATTTTTTTTGTGAAATAGCCAAGGGGGCAGTTCACTTTTTAAATTTCTCTGGGGGCGTGTCTCTTTTTTATACTCCCCCCTTTGGCTAGTAGAAGATAATTCACATATAAACATCTAGGTGGGTGGACAGATTTTTTTTTAAAAACACCAAATGATCAGGGTCACAGAGGCAATCTTATTACTCAGCATTTTGTACATGGCGACAGATCTTCTTCAGGACATTCTGGAAAAAACAAAATAGAATGAAGTAATATGTCCTACCTCCATAGAGAGCTTTCAAGGACTTTTCCCATGTCCGCGTGGTAGTACTTAGTCAAAATGAGGATGACCTGTGGAAGAGATGGAGATATTGCATGGTCAGATTATGGAGAGCAACCAAGATGGACTACTTTATTAATGATTTGTATCTCATATACATAAAATAAATTAAAGGACTTAAAAGCATAGCAGGTTGACCCACTAAAGAACATTTTTAGGCCCAAATTTCAAAACTGTCATAAGCCTTGAAGGTCTAGCAGAAGATCACCAAATCTGCAAGATACTCTAGAGAGAACTACTAGACATTAAGGTAAATTTTACAAGTATACAATGTAATCATAAAGAAGGTGCGAATGATCTGTATCGAAAATTAGAATCTTTTCTTTTGGCAAACCAGAAGTTAACTTTAGCATTAAAATTGCTTAAGTGGCCATGATATTGTGCTGACGTAAACACCACTTCAGTGTGACTAAGTGCCTGATATATAATCCTGACCCCATGAGTAATTAGCAGTGATAAAGTTTTTAGTCTGGAGTCAACATATTTTCATTTGGTTCTGATCCAAGTGCAAAAATGTTCCGCAATCCTACAATAGTATCTGGAGCTGCCAGTAGCTATGGAGCTATATGTGGGCAAAGGGGCATGTCTGATCAGCAGGGGACTAACTTTTCGGGCCACGAATACAGTACTAGAACCTAGAAAAAATGCTACTAGAAACAATGCTTCAAAAATTGTCAAAATCTACCCAATTTTACTGTATATGTAACAGACAAAGACAATGGACATCAATACATAAGCAATCAATCCAAGACATAGTAAGATACATGACCTCATGTCCCGATTTGTCATCCCGCTGAGAGGAACAAACTATTAATAAAAGTTTTTTTTTATTGTGTTGGGGTTTTCAGCTTCTGTTTTGTTATATTCTTAACATAACTCAAGGATTAAAGATTCCCAAGTATTCCCATTGTTCGGCTTTTCAGAAATGGGGCATATGTCTTCTGATATAGACTCTACATGACAACGAAAATTTTTTGAAAAAGTCAGGAAATATGGAAATGTGTGCCCTGCATTTGGGGCCTTAGTGGTATTAGTGGTTGGCGTTATTGGTGTGATGTCATCACTGTATGGGAAATGTGCTGCGCTAGATCGGAAGTAAGGACTGAGGTAAAAATAAGATTTGATCCTGGACAACCCTATCATTGACCCAAGCTTGTATCAATAGATATCGTCAAGATTTCTGTGCGTTTTTTTAAATAATACCTTCAAGATTTTTGTAATCGTTTTCTGAGGAACACTGCAAAAACTGCCCAAAATGGAGTGTTTTAGTGGCGGCATTTATACATCGAACATCATATTAAGATGAATTTATCCCAAGTTTTTAACTCTTACTACTGAGTATAGCCCCTGACTCTGACTTTTGACTCTGATCCTTCATTTTGACATCCAACTTCCGTCTCTGACACCTGTAGAGTAAGGATTTAGAAACAAGAGTCAAAAGTCAGGTTAGGTGTCTAAGTCAGGATCAGATGTTAGAATTAGAAAATTGGCTGAAATTTACATTAATAAGATGATACTTGAAATTGCTGATGTTCTTCTAAATCTCTACAACCCCTTTAACCTGGTTTTTAAATGTTCAATTAGGTTGGTGCAGTTTATTGGAGTAGCAGTGTGGGGAAGAACCTGCTTTGTCTTCCACAGACATCCAACATAAGACTAGAGACGAATGTAAAGTAACAAAGTCTCTCCAGGTTGTATTTCAAAGTCAAACTCAGGACCGTCTAGACGGAAAAGTTCCCAGTATTTGCTATTATGATTAGGCAAATTACACTGCTGAACACAAAAAGGATAAAACTATTGAAAATGAAGTCACATCATCTCAGCTCAATCAATGAGCACAAGTCCATCAATGGTAGTGCGGTAGCTCAACCACAACTCTGCATAATTTATTTAGAAGGTAGAGAAGCCGAGAGAAGAGTAAGTTCAGGAGCAATCAGAAGGCATTGTAGTTCTTGTCCCAAAATGATGAAACTGGTTCTATAACAAAACATTATAATTGGGTATCCGGTACAGATGTTGCAACCAAGACTTAAAGTTCTGGTTATTGTTTGCATGGCCTTATAGACAATGTTTCTCTGGATGATGTAGAAGATAGTGCTCTAAAAGTTCAAAATACTCATTGGGAAAGAAGATGGGACTACCCAATTTTGCCCCCCCCCCTCTTTTCAAAGGTCATACAGCACAGTGGTCTCTATGTTGCATATACCTTTGAACTTGTCACTGAATTCACAATAATAAATCAGAAAATGGAGTCAGTAAAATTAGATGCATTGGCCGTTGCTGCCTAATCCACGTATGCGATTAAATTGTCTATTTGTGGCCGGGAACACTGAGACATTAGCATATAAATAGATTTACAATTTAAAATGATGTGCTCCATTCTTCTTGTCTTTTAAGAAATAGAGATAACCATTCCCGATTCTGCAAACTAGAGCATTCGGATAAATATACAGCCACTAATCAAAGGGAACTTTATTATCCTACCCGATGTGTTTGCATGCATTGAAATATGAAATTAGCTCTTGTTTGCCCTGGTAGACTGCGGAGAGGCTCGAATGACTTGGTCGAATTTCTTTGTTAACAAAAGTTGCAATGGTTTACTAAGCAGATGTCGCAACATTTGGAGAGTTCAGAATGAGACAGATATGGTGGAAAAGGCCGAGAAACGGCACATGGAGGACACCTTATGAGTAATAATGCTAAATCAATATCTTGAGGTTTAAGAGATATCAATAAAGTAGAAACTCAAAGAGGTCTACCCAAGACTGCAAGGTCTTCTAAATTTGTTTCTCAAAAAGCAGGTTATTACGTAAGGGGTTGTTATTGTATGTGGGCACCAATGTATAAATTAATTCGGACAATTTGTAAATCTTAGTTTCATTTACACATAACAATCATTGTACTTATAAGGACCCAGACCGATTTGGCTTTTAGTTAATCCCAAAGGTGTAACCCAAAAAATTCTGCAGTTTTGACCCTTTAATGTCGTCCTCACTACAACAGAAAAATAAACCTTCTACTTCTCAAAGAAGTCCTGGTTCTGGTGGCTGCTAACCCAGACGGGGTAAAGGATGCTGTTACAAGGCACCAGTCATCAGGAAATAGTCATGAACAGACCAAGGTCATGAGGAAAAGATATGGTGGGGGGCTGTCTCTAGGAATTGGAATGCAGTACAGAGTCTACAACAAAGTCTAGATAAAGAATACACAGGTCAGAGCATAAATCAGCCAACTTCACAAGAAGCTAGTAACCTGTTCCTACAATGCGCTGGAGCCTTTATGTTGAGGAGTATGTTTTTATCATTAATTAGCATGAGGAATAGATGGGGAAACTTAAAGGGAATGTCAGGGATTTAAAATTTTTTATATATGGCTGAGGGTGGGGGTTAAAACTAATGCTAAGTCATTGTTTTTGGGTTCCAAGGTTTACATCCAACTAAGGATAAAATCAATATGGAATTTTTATGTTCTCACTGTGTAGATTCCCACAGCACGAAGGCAGCGTGCCAAAAATGCCCATCGGGGTGTCAGTCATCGAGGTGGATGCCAGTGATCCTACCAACATGTAAAAAAAATCACCAGTGTTTTTTTTCCCACTATGGTAACCCACTCAATTGAATATGCTGAATTTGTGTTGGTTAAATAACTTGGTTAAATAAATGTTCATACCCTAAACCAGTATATGTTACGTAGTTACATACATCTTTTTATGAGATCTGAATAAAATGTATGTATTTTTGGATAAATTGAAGTCTGGCATATTTCTTTGTTTTGTAGGTTGTTGTTTTATGTAGATTTCCATTAGAGTTTTTCCAAAAACAAATATACTAGGTAAAGAATCGGTAATGTATGGCCAGAATTTTAGACCAGGAGTTTTTACATACTAGAGTCGATTGGATCAAAAGGTCCAAACCGATAATCCTACAGTGTTGGTATATAGAGGAAGGCTAAACACCATCATAAGTTTGATGACAAAAAATTTAGTGGCTAAATAAATTAATTCCAAACTCCAAAAAGGGAAGTCAGAATAAATCTTTGAATGGATGTCCCATCCTAAGAATTCTTTTCCGGTTAAATGCAAAGGAAATTTACAAAAACAATATAAAAATGAACAACATGAAATAAAATAAAAAGTAACACTACATAAAAATTCTAAACAATATGTGTAAAATAAAACAACAGAAACAGAAAAATGATGAATTACTCTTTGATCATGTGTTTTTGTCATTGAACTTTTGCCTTGTGCATCTTGCTCCCCCTGGAATATAGCATAGAGCTGGAAGGGTCTCATGTGTTTTCCACATTACAGCTGATCTGTGGAGTGTAGCTACTTGTTTGCAGCATGTTTTGTGGTTGACTCGGAGGTTAGAGCAGAGCCGGTAGCAGACAGGAAGAGTCACTTGTTCTACAGATGGTTATGCTCGTACATAATCATAGGATTACATCTTGTGGCCATTTATTTATATGACATGCACCAGAGATTATTTTCTTAACTTTATGGGGGTCATTTATCTTTTTTTCTCCTTGCCGTTGGCGTTTTTGCCCCTTTTTGCTGTGTAATGGCTGTTTTGCACCTATTTCGCGCTTTTTTTTTAATGTTATGCCTCAATTCGTTGTGTTGTTGCGCACCATTTGTCATTACATTGCGCCTCTTTCCAGATGTTTATGCCCGATTTATTATACTACTGCGCCTATATGGGCACAAATAATTGCTCTATAACACTCAATGACAGTCCTGACCATGTTTAGAAAAGGCAATGGTATGATTTGAGTAACACATTGCGCCTAATAAGGACTATTTAAAAACTGTAATAAAAACTGTATTTGACAAAGAGCCAAAACAACAAAGACAAATGAGGTGCAAAAAATTTACTCACGACAGGCACAAAAAGAGCGCAAAGAAGGGGGAAATAATATAAATGACCTCTTATGTGTCATTACTGGCTAAGCAAGAGACGTGGACTCCATTCATGTTGGTGGCTTACAAGATAATAAAGGGGTAGAGTCATGGTGCTCCCCTAGCATATCCCAAATCCTAGGTTTCCAGCATTTCATGAAAATCGAATTTTATCCATTGTCACGGATGTCACATTATCACCTTGGGGTATGTATTTTAAAAAGAAACATAGAGAGTAGGCAGAGGCACCACATGTGTAAAACCCTATAACTAGGGACAATTAGAGAATGGGTCCAAATTATTTTTCCCTATACGGCACCTCCATGGCATGTGGACGCTCCTGACCACTGTAGAACTGGCATATAACCGCCGGCAGTGCAACCCTTCCTCGGATTTATCACAAGGCCGAAGCCTTCTGATAGATTCAGCGAGTGCCAGGTTGTGGATACCGCAACAAATGCTGGCGCACCATGTGGCAGTGTGTGATTGATCCCCCCTAATACGATAATGAGAGAGATACACAAGAAGATTCTTCCGTTCAACACCGGCGCCAATCATACAATGTTCTACTAAAAGAACTTCACTTCTTTATTGATTATAATACTTTATATGTAACTGCCAAAAAGCCCAGTTTGGACTTTAAATGCGTCTTACAAAATTTTATTCATAACCAATACAGAAGTGAAGTTCTTTGAATATGACGATGTGTGATTGGCACTGGTGTCGAACGGAGGAATCTTATTGTGTATCTCCCTCATTATCTCACTGGGGGGGATTTATCACACACTGCCACGTAGTACACCAGTGTTTGATGCGTTTCCCGACCCCTGGCACTTGACAGTTCTATCAGAAGGCTCCGGCCTACTAATAAATCTGGTAAGGGTTGTGCCGTGGGATGTTCTACATGGGGCAGGAATGCCCACTTTGCATGAAGTTGGGGTAAACGGAGGAAATACACCAGGAACTGCACCTATTTCAGGAATTGTATGGCAGAATAATGGGGCACAAGCCCAGATAAATCAGCCCCCCCCATTTTTTTACTCTAGGGCTGGGATTTATCTTAGTCTGATATGGATTTTATGGTTGTATATTAGTGACTTTTTAGGTGTATTGTGTTTTTTTGTCAATTGTTTAAAACATTTTCATCTATCTATCTGCCTATCCCTCCATCCACATACACATCTGTTTGTTCTGCGGATCACGGTCCACTTGTTTTGTGTGCATTACATTCAGTGCTGAATTACAGCTTGTGACAAATGACAATAATCAGATATGTTGCAGAACGGGGTCACAACGTTACAAGAAATTTCTTATCTTTTAAACCATAGTGGTCATTATTTTGGATAATATTTAGAGGAGATCATTAAAAACGTGAAGTATCTCTGTCGCGCCTTGCGGATGAGCAATGTGCCAGTCATTGACTGCGGGGAAAACTTTCCACATTACAGAGAAAGTTCTCTAACTTTGCGAGGAGCCTGCAGGTGAGGTAATTGGATGTGGGAGACAATTGATGGAACGTATTGTTACTAGACCGAATGTCAAATCTGCGCAAAATGATGTCCTGCCAGAAACACAGTGTATTATATTATATATGTACAAGTGAGTGGCAGTAACTTCCACAGGATCTATAGAAGAATAGACTATACCCTGAGCATTGTGTAATGTAGAACATCTATAATACATCTCTGACAGGAAATTTCTGACAGGTCTATGATGGACCCTTACCAGATGGATCAAAGCGGAAGTCTCGCTTACCTAAATCGGAACCGTCAAGATTCCATTTTTTACTAGGTAGAATATGTTATGCGGCTTGTTAGAGGCAATGGAAAGCTGACAGAAAGCTGACAGATAAGAAGAGAAAACACGTCAACAGAGACTAACAGAACGGCCAAGAATTGACTGGATGTGATACAGAGCTATAATGTAGATGCCTGCATTGTGTAATGTATACATGGTCTTACCAGGATGATATCTCCTGCATTGTGTAATGTATACAGTCTTATAGGGATGATATCTCTCACATATGATAAAAATGCCTTATTTACCCCCTGTAGACAGGTGGGCGTGGAGGGGGCGGTGCCACACCGTGCAGTGGGCTGGCACATGACGTTGCTGCCCCGTGTCTGTGAACTGCCTATAGCCTGGCAGAAGCTATGGCACTATTTTACAACAGGTCAGACATGGCGTAGAAGTTCTCCGGTGGCGCAGCGCATCAGTCTGCTGTACAGCCGGCTGCCCGGTTTTATCAGGAGGCCTAAGCCAGCGGGGCGCAATTAGCCCCAGACTATAAGCAATATAAAAGCAATACAAATTAGAGAAAGTTAGAAAGAATACAGTATATTTATAAGACATAGATAGAAAAATAGATATAAAATTGAGGGATAAATGGTTAAATAGATAGATAAATAAATATTAGACATTGAAAGAGATATAAAGATAGATAATTTGGTAGATAGAAAGTAGATAGATGTGTCAGGCTCCAGGGGTAGTGGACCCACTGGACCACCGCGGATAATGACGTAAGCCGACACCTGGGACAGGAATCTAAGTGGCACCCGACTTTCACCAGAGCCCGCCGCAAAGCGGTTTGGACTTGCTGCGGCGTGGTGCCACCAGGTCGTTCCACGGGTGCAAATTAGTCCCTGGTGGGAGCCAAGGCGAGGTACAGAAACAGAAGGCAGGTTCATGCTTAGGGACAGGCAGGAGGTCAGGACAGGCAGCACAGGATCAACATCAAAGGCAAAGCAGAAGGTCAGGGCTGGCAGCGGAGGAGGGTTAACAGGAACAGGCACTGGGTCACAAGGGGAAATCAATACACGAATGCAGGGCAACAATACTAGCCTTCTCGGACGCATATAGCACAAATATCGGGCTGGGTGTGCAGGGAGAGGCCGAAATATAAGGGATTCTGGGAAGTGACCAGCGCCAATTAATGGCGCGCTGGCCCTTTAAATCTTCTGAAGCCGTCGCATTCATACCCTGGGACGCGCACATGACCAGAAGCAGGAACGAGGATGGGTGTGTAGCGCAGGCGCGATATAGGTCAAGGGAGCACCGGTGAAAGATGATAGATAGATAGATAGATAGATATGAGATAGATAGATGGATAGATAGATAGATAGATAGATAGATAGATAGATAGATAGGAGATAGATAGATATGAGATAGATAGATGATAGATGGATATGAGATAGATAGATAGATAGATAGATAGATAGATAGATAGATAGATAGATAGATAGATAGATAGATAGGAGATAGATAGGAGATAGATAGATAGATAGATAGATAGATAGATAGATAGATAGATAGATAGATAGATATGCAGAAAATAGCTTATCTGAAGTTTTCTTGTATATGTTAGTTTATATTCGGTTTTGCTTTAGTTATTTTTCTGTGTATTTTTTGTGTCTTTATTTTTCCCTGCCAAAGTTTGCATTGTCAACCTGTCGGTGGGAATAATAGGACTAAAATAAATTAGCGAAAGTTTTAGAAGTGGTTGTCATTGTAACCATGAGTGTTATTTCGGGAACACAGCGTCCTGTCACGTCAGTTCGTGCCTTTGCTTTGTGCGCCATATGGACTATTTTGCGAAAACACAGAAAACAAAATCTAAAGATGAGAAAACGTTTTTTTTTTCTATTTTTTTGTTGTTATTATATATACCACTTACAGTACAACAAGTCTTCTGCCCAAGGAGGGGACGTCAAAGGGGTTTTCCAACTCTTAAAGAAATGCCCATCCCTGTGAGCTCACCCCAAAACCCCCAAGGGGAACTTAGTAATACTTCACCTAACCTCACAAGTGCCTATGTATACATTACTAGCTAGCGCAGCAGTGTTGGGGGGTCTGTGACTGCTGCATCCAGTTAGTTGCCTTTGTGGCCACAGGTGCAGGAACCATAACGTAGGGGTTAGGATAAGTATAATTTATTATGTTATATTCTTCCTGTCCTGCCTCTGCTCTCTGGTCCATCCCACTAAATTTGATGGGAACTGCCCACTATGCTTTCTGATGAGTATGTTATCCCAATAAGGCACCCATATATGATATAGGGGGACAAAAATTGTTGGCCATATTGCATTTTACATAACTTTCCATTCTTACAAACTCTGGTTGCAGCTTCTGCTCCTTGTACATTAAAGGAAATCTACCATTTGTTTTTATGCATTATGAACCAAACATACCTTGAAAATGCTGTAGCTACACTGATGCAGAAACATATCTTGCTTAATCCGTGAACTGAGTGGTTTTGCTGAACAAATAATTATAAAATTATGATAATGAGGCTCTGTCGCTCCTGTGGCGGCCCCGGCGCGCTCCTCTTACCCTAATTATGCGCTGCTCCAACCTTGTCCTGTCAAGAAAAAGCCCAGAATACACTGTGTTGTCCCTGACAGGCAGAAGTAATCAATTGCTGCACCATCCCCTAGCTGCTGTGTGTGAGTGATCCAGCTCAGGTTGATTAGTCCTGTCTGGACAGTTTAGGCAGCTCCTGTGTATGCGGAAGTAATGTGTTTATGTACAGGAGCCAGGGCACCCAGCTTTCCCAAGGTCCTGAATTTTATGATTTTTTTTTTTTAGCAAAACCACTGGGTTCAGGGATTAAACAAGATATGTTTCTGAATCAGTGTGGCTACAGCAGTCTCAAGGTATGTTTGGTTCACAATGCATAAAAACAAATGGTAGATTTCCTTTAAGAACACATGCACACACAAGCTGAGCATGTGTGTGTATGGAGAAATCAAAAGGAATAGCCAATGACTGATATGAGCACAAACTTAATAAAATCTAGGCTGTTTTTGCAGCCAGATATTTTTCCTGTACAGGACCTGAACCCCTTGAACTCTAGACCCGCAATGCGACAAATATTCAAAGCCACATAATAAAAGTCTAATAACACACAACAAAAAGTCCTGTTAGACATAATAAATCGCTGCCTGTTGTTTCCCAGACACGTTTCTGCCTCCAGCTGCATGCTGAGACTTCTAGTTCCATAATTTATGGCGAGCCCCGTGAGACACACAACCCTCTCATGTACCAGCCCTCTAGTCCTACACGTCCTACTCTTGAATATCAAGTTAGACAAAACTCTCTTTTAACCCGCATTGTGAATAATGCATCATGTTGTGGAGCCCGAGAAGATAAAAACAACAAAAACATTGTAGATTCTATTTGATAATATGATAAATGCGCCTGACGGTACAAGACCTGTCCGTATTCAGCAAATATCACATAGTCTCATATCACAACACTGCCAAATAATGACTCGCGGACAAGTTCTCGCGCTCGTACTGAGCGGACCTGATCGTTGTGTTGTCTCCCGATGCTCTATATGATAATTCTATCACTGAGATGACATAAGGCACCAGGATTACCCATAACGTTGTGTTGTAAACCTAACATTGAGCGGCGTATATGATAAACCCAACTCTGCTGCATCAGCTACACATCGCTACTGCTACATCTGTATGAGAATGGGGTTAACTTCTGCTAGATACAGATAGAAGAGATAACTTGTGAGTGGAAGCAATAGTCTTTGGGTCAGGAAATGATGAGCTGGGCTTGGCCCTTCTTTTCTCTTTGATGATTTATCGAAATGTTCTCCTTGGTTTCTATAACAACTGGACTTTCAGGGCAGAGTGTCTATTCTTCAGACTTCAGGCTGAACACATAAATGATCATGCTACGATAGCAAATTATACTGGTAACAATTGTGAAGGTAATAGTACTACCCCACTGGGGGTACCCATATGTTTCATGGTGGTCAGTGGGGATTACCAGTTGTGTACAATGTAGGATTCTCTATGGTAAATGGATCAAAATATAAATAATAATGTTCTGTAGCTTTTTCAATGCATTGGGGAAGTGTCCTCGCACTGCTGTGCTTTTAGCTCTCTGCATTGATCAGCCCTAGAAGTCCTTCCCTTGTGCTCTGATTAAAAGATGTAGAAGGCTTCTGGTTAAATACAACAGCAATATATTGGAGTAGATGGGTGGAGCTATAGAACAGCGCACATCAGTGTAAGGGGACTAAGCTACAGTAACTCGGCTAGCCACTACTCCGAGATTGGAGATATTTTGTCTTTCCGTTCTCTGTGTTGCATCTGTTGCTGATAGTCGATTGCGTGGATCCCAAATGTGATACCCCTCACAATATGATATTGTTAAGCTATGGATTATATAGGTCATCAATATACATAAGCTTGATAACTCCTGCATTGGGGAAGTGTCCTCACACTGCTGTACCCTTAGCTCTCTGCATTGATCTGCCCCAGAAACCCCTCCCTTCTCCTCTGATTAAAAGCTGTAGAAGGCTTCTGGTTAAATACAACAGCAATATATTGGAATAGATGGGAGGAGCTATAGAACAGCGCACAGCAGTGTAAGGGGACTAAGCTACAGTAACCCGGCCTCGCCACTAACTCCGAGATTGGAGCTGTTTTTATGTCTCTGTTCTCTTTGTTGCATCTGCTGCCGACAGTCGATCACATGGATCCCAAGTGTGATACCCCTCACAATATGATATTGTTAACCTATGCATTAGATAGGTCATCAATATACATAAGCTTGAAAACTCCTATAGAGGGAACCTGTCATCAGAAATTGGCCTAATAAACAACTACCAGTGTGTTGTCAAGTCACTTAGCAGTTTCTAGATGATGTTTCTTCCATGGTGAAGTATGGTGGCGTCATCCAGAAAATCAACTTTGAAGTGAGATGTTGCTTGGTTTTATGAAGTCAGGAAGGCGGAGAGTTTAACATTAAATTCAAGCTCTACCTGTCTTAGAAAGCCCCTTCACTGTAATTGATGGTCCTGCATCCAAGGTCATCAATGACCAGATCTCCCGAAGTCCGGGGAATGATGTCAATCACATAGGTGGAGGAGTTCAGAGGCAGGGAGAGCTTGACTTCAGTGTTAAACTCTCCGCCTCCCTGACCTTATTCAACCAATTAACATCTCACTTCAAACTTGGATTTTCTGGATGATGCCACCACACTGGACCATGAATCAAACATGATCTAGAAGCTGTTCAGCTGCTTGACAACATGATGGTAGTGGTTATTAGGCCTATTTCTGATGACAGGTTCCCTTTAAGACTTTATGTCTTTTCAAATACTGCAAAATTAGTAGTCAAGTCAAGATTGGTCATGTGATCCATGTGCCGTTGCCTAAATCCAAGGTGGATTAAGATTAACCTGAATTTAAAGCTCCAGGGCTCCCGTCCACTATCTATAGTAGAGATCCCAACCATCATATGCCATTCAGTAGTGGTTTTGGCGGTAGCCTGGTGCCAAAGCCTTCTAGGGGGCCCATTACAGTCTTCTGGCACCCCTGATGCCATTTATAAAACTGCATCCAGTAAAATTGTGGATCAGTCCATTATGGTACCTAAAGAGTGCACAGTTTATAGGTTTTTCTTACATATTTTATTCATTGGGTTGGGTTTCCAGGATATCCACAATCCTCAGGGATGTTCCTCCCATTCTTCAGACAAGTGACCAAAAGTTGTAATGTTTTGCAAAATCATATTTGTTCTGTTTTTATACCAATTTCTCAAAACTCCACGTCCTGTAGGTAGTAATAAACCAGTATCTATATGTTTTCCTCGTGATTGTTAGGACATGGTATTTTCCATTGGATTTTTCCCCCAGATGCTTTTCTCTCTTTTTTTTTTACAGCTGATGTTAAAAATACAAATGTTTTTGAAGTGTGAAATTGTCCATTGTTTAGATTCGGTCTTCACATTATCTGAATAGTACTGCTCCCTCCAACTACTTAGATAATTATCCCATCAGGTAACATTTTATTTAATCTAGGACACCTAATGGAACAAGGCAATTATAGACTCGAGGCTGGAAATTTCCACAAGAGCAATAAATGTTCTTGTAGGAGTCAGTGGCGTTAAGTCACTTGCGATGTGTTCTTATACAACGTGTTCTGTGTATCAAGGAGGAATATATTTGTGTAATGGAAGACTTGTCCATTGCCTGTAATGTACATTACCCTAAATTTCAATAGAAGTTAACAAAATGTTCTTTGTTAAATGAGAATGCCCTTCATTATTCTCTAGGTAGGCATTCAGACTCCTGGACAGGGGTGCAGCTAAAGGGACACCTAGGTATCCAGGTTCTGCCTCTATTTTTAAATGAAATCCATTATGATAAACCAGGGACAATTACTCATAGATCCAGGCAACGTGACTGTGGTAATCTTATATTTGTTATCCATGGCCTCCTTCCTTCTTAAATCTACTTTTAATATTATGGTATTGAGCCACAAGGGTTCTGGAGGAGGGGTTACCTGAGCTCTGGCTTCACAGGCTGTCACACTCTTCAGGAGCACTTCCTCCTCCCACTGTGTGCTGAAACTGCAACCTTTTTCGGTGGCTGGAAGAAGCCAGGGTCCTGATTATCGGAGTGGCCGGATAGTGCGTTCTGGTCCTCGGGACTGCCCTCAGCCTGGTAAATAGCTTCAGGCTGGGCTGGTAGGAATAGAACATAGTCCTGATGTGGAGCTCTGCTCTGGGCCTAGTCCCCTCTGGCTGGCCAAGGTGTCAGGCAGCTTGCCTGAGACACCTCTGCTTCCTGGACTTACTTCCCTCTCCTCTCACTACTAACTTACTTTATCTCTCGCTTCCCCTGGGCTCCCACCCACAAGGGGTTTTATGACCTCCCCATGTGAAGTAGCAAGCACTTGTCCAACCAGCTTACGCCTTCCTTACAGCAAGTACAAAGCATATAATTGGATTATGCATTTAACTCATGATCTCGCTGGCAGAATCTTACAGCAGCAATTACCAAGTTTCTCATGCTAGAGACCTCCTAGTGAGCTGCACGGGCTCACCAGAAAGCTCCTGACACTTTCGCAACACTCACCTACCCTATGCATTGGCTGGGGTGTTGCAAAACATGCAAAACGTGAGGGGGAAGTGCTGAGCTAGCAAAGGCGGGGGGGGGGGGGGGGACAAATGAACAACCTTTGAAGCCATAGCATCAGTGGGCTTTAGTAAAGCCCCCCAGAGCCATGGAAAGAGGCCATGGATTACAAATATAAGAAGATTACCACAGTCACGGTGCCTGGATCTATGAGTAATGTCCCTGGTTTATCATGATGGGTTTGGATGGCAGATTTCCTTTAAATTGTATGGATTGAGATACTACTGCATTCCTATCTCTATAGTATTTTGAGAAAAGTGTAGAAATACCATAGAAGATTTTTTATTTTAGATTTCCTATCTCTATGAAAGAAATGCAAGCGCATCTAATATGATTTCTCTTCCTTTCCCTTTAGGCACAGGTAGGGAAAGAGACGTATTACTATCTGAAAGTGATATAGAGACAGATTGTATTATCCCCCTGTTTTTTCCTGAGGAATCTTCTAACGTTAACAAACATTTTAAAAATATAAAGTATAGACCCAAATGTGTATAACACTGAATATTATTAGTCAGATCTATTTTATAGAACAATATGGTAACAATCCCTTTGCCACTTATCTCTTATTAGTAGAGTCATCAAACGGCAGAGCAGAGAAGAATATGGGGTCTGTTTTCTGCCTTCTCAGATGTTGTACATTATGTTCATAATGGAGAATGTAATATCTAACTCATATGTATCCTGCAGCTATAGCTGTAAGTTGTCAGCCGGCCGTAGTATATAATGTACAGTGTAGTGTAATAAATTATCTCCAAAAAGGGAGATTCTACAGAATGGAAACCAATGTCACCTCAATTGTATATGCAGTATATACCTGTCTCCATGATCAATTACATTGAAAATGACCTTTAAAAAAATAAAGACCGAAACTTAAATCTTTCTGTTGTTTGCTAAGAGAATTAATGATGAAAATATGAAGAAAATTATAAAGGGGAAAGGTCAAAAGCGAAGAAGAAGAGACAAAACACAGTAGAAGTGGTGGAAGAGAAGGAGAGAAGAAGGCAGGATAGAGGAGGAAGATAAGTAAGGGGGTGGGGAGAAGGAGAGGACCAAGAAGAGGAACAAAAGAAACACATCAATAGAGAAAGATGCAAAGAGAAGGAGGAAGATGGAAAAGGTATTAAAAAAGAAGATAGAAAAGAAGAAAGGGGAGAAAAGAAAGCTATATAAACAGGAAGAAGAGAAAGAAGAAGGTGGGAAGGATAAAGAGATGGGGGGAAAGGAGGGTGAAAAACAATAAGAAGTACAGTAAATGGAACAAGAGGAGAAAGAGAAAGACAAGCAAATGGAAAGATTGTTATAAAGAAGTGGAACTAGTAGAAGAAAGGACAAAGCACGAGGGAAAGAGAGAAAAACAGAAAAAAGAAGAGTAACTAAGGAAAGAGGAGGAAGGGCTGTAAGAAAGGGGAAAGAAAGCAGAAGGGGAGAATGTATTGAGGATGAAGAAGAGTGAAAGGAGGAAGAAGAGGATAAAGAAAGGAAATCGGAAGAATAAGAAAGGGAAGAGGAGGAAGAGGGAGAGGGAGAGGAAAAAGATAGCGGTGCATAAGAAGGACAAGAAGAGAGACAAATCAGACATGTAAGTAGATAGAGACATAGAATCAGAGGAAGACAAAAAAATAAAAATAACTCATGAAGAGGTTATGAAAAAAAAGAGTGATAGGAGGATGGAGATGGAAGGCAGTAGAAGGAGGAAGAAGAGAGAAAGGTGGAAGACTAGAAAGACAGGGGAGTAGAAATATAAAGATGGAAAGGAAAACAATAAAGAAGGGGAACAAGAAGAAACTTTATTTTATAAATCCGATACATTATACACTGAAAAATGTATTGAAACTCCATGTCCTCGGTAACTCGGGACTCCATGTCCTCAGTAAGACTCTCCAGAAGACTCTCCAGAGTTGGTGAGGCCATACATGGAGAACCGCTATGAATGGAGCCACCGCTCTTTGTATATGGTTTATGCAGTAAAGTCAATGCAGCCCTAATAACAGCACTTGCAGGCAGAATCCCAGTGAAAGGCACTTTATTTTTACACCATCTCTGCATGCTGTTTTCCCTCAATGACAATACAGCCGCATGCGGCCTGAGTCGAAATGATTCACGTTATCACATGGATAAAACGCTTCCATTTGGAGTGGAGAGGCAATTTTCTCCTCATAAACATGATTGCAGTTGTATAGGAGATTATATGCAGTTAACATCATTAATGAGAGTGTTCCCAGCTTTTAATAATAGGTATTTTCTTGCTGTCTTTTATAAGCAAATGTGAATGAAGAAACCAGCCGGAGGAGCCGATTCATGTGGCCTCGGCTGTGCGCTCTGTGCGCTCTCCATGCTATAGCAGGGTCACTATACACTTCATATCATTCCAGAAGCAGGAAAAATAATTATAGTTCAAATAACTATTCCTCGTAGACTACACAATATGCCTTGACGACCTTGAAGATTACTCCATCCAAAACCTAAGACATTAACTTTGTATAGAGAGACATTTTCCAAAGCACAGACGGAGGACATTATCATCTTTCTCCTTGGCAGCCATATTGGCCAACTGGAGGCAACAGAGACTTGTTGTCTGTGTCTAATGTTCCTCTTCAAGGTCTTCCAGAGAATTCAAGGTCTTCCAGGCATTGGAGGACCAGTGATATTCAATTCAGGGCCAAAGCATTACTTAGGATATCAATTAATAGAGTCCTTATGAGTCTGACCAGGGTTGTACTGAACCCAATCCAGTCCAGCAAGCTGAACAGAGTTCAATGTGGTCCCATTCATATAATAAGCCTGGATATCAACTAAAAGACCATGGTCCACAAGCAAATTAATCAGATGCATTCATTTGCCAATTTAATCGGTTCCTATGGTTCAGACCCCATCAGTCATACATTGATAGTCAATCATAAGCATAGCCCATAAACTTAAAACCCGGAAACCCTTTAGCTGAGCTGAATGATAAGCCCAGGTCTTGTGTGTTGCTTTTGGGTGGCCTCAACATACACGATAAACTATTATATAAATCTAGTTCAAACAAATGAAATAGTTATAGAGATGTCCAAGAATTGTACTTGTATGGTCTTTACTAGTGATGAGCAGACCTGAACTGCAGAACACAGACATGGCCCATGTGTTCCTCTATTTTCCAAAGGACCATTGCTTCACTTCACTGCCAAAAAAGGTATTGCACATGCCAGCAGTGTTCAATGGTTTTACCAGTGGGTGATATGAGCCATTTAAAGAGTTAACATTGGAAAACGGTGCAAGAAACGATCGTGGGTGTTCGTTTTCGGGTCTTCCAAAACCTGCTGGACCTGAATACGGATGGGTCCACTCATCCCTTGTCATCACTATGTATTATATTCAGCTATCCATGTATTGTTAAAGGGTTCCATCTTCATCCGGTTGCCCCACTACAAAAATGCCCTCAACTAGAAATGAGCGGATACAATGCTCGGGTTGAGCGTTTAGGTTCTGTCGTCTGACCTGGAAATATTGCCGGTTGAACAGCAAATCTGGGAAAATTGATGACCCTTGAAACTTGCCATGGCTTTGATTGACCAAAGGGACACCAAACGCTGAAGCTGACCATCAGGTCTGCTCATCTCTACCCTCATTTTGGTCTCCTACTCAAAATAGATGATCACCAGTTGGAATGTTAAATTCCATTAACTCCCCGTATCTCATATATTCTTGCTGGTAGCAGACCAAAGTATCTTTAAACTTGTTTGTAGTTATTTTTAGTGGGTACAAATTAGCAGTTTTTGACATAATGCGGCCAAGATAAGTGATCATTATACTTGTTGCTATCTAAACACAAGTAATTATTTCTGAGACAGGGAATCTTGGAGAACTGCCTTCTATAGATCCGCTGCTGAAAATGATATAGGGTGTTGTCATGTATTTCTTGCTCTACATGAAAGGATAGTATGTTTAATTCTGAGAGAAACTATAAGGAATTCACACTCATTATCTACCTAATGCTACAACCGGGAACAGTGTTCCGACCAGGGAGGCAACCTTCTACACCCATGGCCTCATTACCTTACGTGTACTTCAGTGTTTAGTATATTTACTGATTGCAGCACGTGTGTTAACGAATCTAACTAGTAAGTTACAGAGAGGAAGGACCTCAAACAACAGAACGGTGGAAGAATATAGTAATGGTAGCTCCCTAGACCTTATCTATGTATGGAAGGATTAAACTGGCCACCCAACCTTTTACACTGCTTTTCTTCCTAAAAGGTTGGGCACCAGTCCTCTTTATTTTAAGATCTAAGACTAAAAAGCATGTTTATCGTTTACTATGTGAGCTAGCGTATGATGGTGCCCCCGCCTTCTGCCACTTGCTGGATCTATCAGGAGGCTCCGGGCAACTGATAAATCAGCCAAACGGCAGCAGTGTTGACTACGGGTCTGACCTGGTGTACAATTAATTCATAACCCACGCCTGAACAAGTGCAGGCTATAGACACTGGGGCTCATTTACTTAGCCGGTGCTGTTGCGATCCAGCGGCGCATTCTCCGACGAGGATTCGGGTCTTCCGGCGATTCACCGAGGTCCGCCGGAGTTCACCTGCTTCTCCCCGGTGCATGTAAGTGCTTCATTTTATGACACATTTCGTTTTTTACATTTTGCAGGTTTTCCGAATCCGTCGGGTTTTCTGACCGTCACGCCCCCCGATTTCTGTCACATGAAAGCCGGCGTGATTGCACCGAAATCCGATAGCGCACGTCAAAATCCCGGTGGAATTCGGCACAAAACGGAAAAAGTCGGGAAACCTGACGAAAGTGCGGCCGCGGAGCCCTTAGTAAATGAGTCCCACTATGCCCTGCGATGCCCCACTCAACCCCAGCCACGCTTCCCATCACAACCCTCTATGCCCACTTGGCCTGGAGGTGGCGTAGTAGGGAAATAGGCACAATTCCTGGCCATACACCAGGAATTACTCCTATTTCAGGGCTTGTACGCCAGATTATAGACCCTAATAAATCTAGCCCTAGTATCCTTTGCGAACATATAAAGGTGACCATTCAGTAAATACATCATTGCAGGAGTTACGATCCATCTTATCCAGTAATATCCGGAAGGATATCCGGCACTAAAGGAAATCTACCATCAAAGTTAAGCGTGATAAACCAGAGACACTGGGGGACATTTACTTAAAGTGTCGGTGTCTGCACTGGCTTTGTTACCGACCTGCTCTGGGAAAGAAGATACACATTTAATATTGTGGAGCTGTGCAGAGACATTTCTGGCGCCGAGACCTTTTTTTGTCCCTGGGACCAAAATCTGTCCTGAGCACCAGAAATATGTCCAACAGTCCCTGCTAGACCAGTTTTCTTTTGGTCTACTTTCCGCCAGTTTACAGCGCCCAAAAAGGGCTGCGACACATATTAATTGTGTCTGAGTTTCCACTCCGCCAAAGCCACGCCCCTTTTCGGAGAAGAGTCGGAGCAGACGGAAAAAGTCATTTTTTCTGGCGCCGCCAGCTAATAAATAGGTCTGAGAGCAGAACATGTGGTGAGAGCACCACAAAACTGGCGGAAACGCCATAGTAAATGTCCCCCACTGACTCATAGATCCAGGTACTGTAACTGTGGTAATCTTCTTATATTTGTTATACATGGACTTCTTCCTCATAAAATCATGTTTTATAATTATGGTAATGAGCCAGGATATTACCAGAGGCCCTGGGCAGTGTAGCTTTGCCAACTGTTACACTGCGCAGGAGCACTTCCTCCTCCCACTGTGTGCCGAAACTTCCTCTACTGCAGAGCCAGATTACATCAGGCAGAGACAGGGCGGAAAGTACTGGATGCGCAGTGGGAGGATGAGACCTTGTAACAGCCTGTGAATCTGTAGTATGCAGCAGCTCACTAGATACGTATAAGCAAATCAGATATAGAATGTACTTTTAAATACACAAAATTTATATACAAACACAGAAGAGTTTTCCAATATTTGCCATTACTGTAATTGTACCAAGGTAACTGTTATTCCTCTGTAACAATATAAGCTCTTATACCAGGCGAATGCAGTAATGTAGAAAGCTCATTAGCGACGCTTAGTCAGTGACTTTGCATTTCTCAGCAATTAGATCACAGGCGCGCATGTAACGTTGCATTTCACTGACTTGCAAAATAAATACAGGAGTTGCTGAAAACTGCCTTGGATTGTGAGTACAATTAATAGACGTGTTCAGCAGAGCAGATCACTCGCCGAGGTCCAAAGTTATTGTGGTCAGAGATAATGAGATAAGTCTAGAGTCGCAACGAAAATTACTAGCGAAAACTACTGAGAAACGTAGCAGCGCTGCCCTATGTGCACAGACAGCTCGTATTTAAAGATCTGTCCTCTATGTCTTGGAATAAACATTAAGAAACATTGCTGTGTAATACGGAGAGGCAGTCTCTTGTATTGCACATAGAGAGAGAAACAATGCTATGTAATGCAGAGAAGCAGTCTCTTATACTGTAAATAGAGAGAACAGTGCTGTGTTACACAGAGGCAGTCTCTTATACTGTAAATAGAGAGAAACATTGCTGTGTTATACAGAGAGGCAGTCTCCTGTATTGCAAATAGACAGAAACATTGCTGTGTAATATAGGGAGGCAGTCTCTTGTACTGCAAATAGACAGAAACATAGCTGTGTAATATAGGGAGGCAGTCTCTTGTACTGCAAATAGAAAGAGAAACATTGCTGTGTAATATAGGGAGGCAGTCTCTTGTACTGCAAATAGACAGAAACATTGCTGTGTAATATAGGGAGGCAGTCTCTTGTACTGCAAATAGACAGAAACATTGCTGTGTAATATAGGGAGGCAGTCTCTTGTACTGCAAATAGAAAAACATTGCCGTGTAATACAGAGAAGCATTGTCTTGTATTGCAAACAAAAATAAGCAATACTCTGCAATATAGGGAAGCAGTGTCTTGTACTGCAAATAGACTGAAATGTTGTGTAATATAAAGAAGCAGTCTCTTGCATTGCAAAAATAAAAAAAAAACATTGTGATGTCAGTCTCTTTTACTGCAAATATAGAGAAATGAAGCTGTGCAATAAAAGGAAGCAGTCTCTTGTACTGCTAATATAAAGAAGCAAGGCTGTGCAATATAGAGAAGCAGTGGGGCTTATTCACTAAGGGTCCGCGGGCGCACTTTTGTCTGACTTTCTGACATTTTCAAGTTTTGCGCGGCTGTGCCAGGGAATTGTGTCACACGCGATCGGATTCCATGCAACACAAATGGGGGGCTGTGCTGTCGGACAATCCAACTGATTCGGACTGAGCGCGGGATTTAACTTTCAAATTGTGTCGCAAGACAATGCACTTACATGCACTGGGAAGAAGAAAGTGAACTCCGGGGACCTGAGCGGGGAAGCGACACATGCAGGATATCAGGTGCACGATCTTAGGGAATCGCGGCAGAGTGCATTATCATCGGAAGGGTAAGTAAATGTGCCCCAGTGTCTTGTATTGCAAATATAGAGAAATAAAGCTGTGCAATATAAGGAAGCAGTGTCTTGTATTGCAAATATAGAGAAATAAAGCTGTGCAATATAGAGAAGCAGTCCCTTGTATTGCAAATATAGAGATATAAAGTTGTGTAATGTAGGGAAGCAATATCTTGTATCGCAAATAGAGCTCCCTGTAACATTGTCAGTACATATGGTTCTCCGGTACTCCCAGATGGGTCAGAAGCTTTCCGGGACAGCCAATTGGCAGGCCCCTTTCATACTAACGCAGGCAACACCTTGGTTAATCTTTTTTTCTCAGACTGTCAGGCCAACCATTCCTTATGATTTCCTCTAGTAAGTAATGGCCAATATAAACTTCTCCGTTTTCCATCTCAAATACTACTCCTTAACTCCAGGCATTGCTACACACAACAGGCAAAGAGACCTAAAGAGTAGGAACAAGCGAATGGAGAAATTTAATATGGGGTTTGAATTTTTGGATCTGGGGTCAATTAAAGGAACTTGTTCAAGTTTCAATCACATGGTCTGGTATGGAGTTTGAATTGAGGTCAACTCTGGGTTGGGAATATTAGGGTCTAGCATGGGGTCTGTATTATGAGTTCCAATATTAGAGTCTGATATGGGGTCTGTTTTGTAGGATTTAAATTGTGGGGTTGGGGGGACAGGCGAACTGAATGACATTGTTTGAATATTGGGGGCTTGAAGGAAAAAGAAGGGAAAAGTCAATTCTGTAACTGCTCATGAGAACTTCTTGTTGGCCAGAATCGTCTCGACCAGTCGTAGAACAAGCTGTATTTCAGCTTTATTGCATCTCCCAAGGTCCCATAGAAATCGCACAATTCACAACCTAACAGGGTGGAAACCTGAATCCTTAGGCACAGGGCATCACCTGAAACCCATAGATTCTAAATGATAGGGTCTGAATTAAGAGGGTTAGTAAGGGTTAACAGAAAGTGTAGTAGAAAATGAGATGACAAAAATTTAAAGACTTAAGATTCAAAGACTCAAACACCTGACTCGAAACAAGCCCCACCTTGAACAACCAATAAGAAGCCATCCCCAATACATCCTACATCTTGTCAAACTCAAATTGTTTAGCAATCTGACGTTGCCAACTGCGACTGAAATTCTGGACATCTAGATTGGAAGAGTAGTAGTTGCTAGGCAACCTACCGAAATGAAGCGGGACCTGCAGAAAAGAAAGGAACATAGATCCCTCAATCTTTTATATGTGAGCAACGATAAAAGAAATCTTTACCCATCCTATAACTCATCTAACTCTAGGATATTCGGAAACATTGGAGGGGCCTACAATAAGCCTTTAATTGCCGTAGCCCTTTATAGGTTTCCTTTTTATACTCCCCATTAGTGATGAGTGGATCCGAACCTCAATGTTTTGGTCCGTGCCGAACATTGCAAGTTTAGGTCCCCGAACCAGGACTTCTGCCACAAGTTCAGGGAGCGCTGATCTTAGGAGAAATGATGGGGCACATGGCAGCTGGCTGGCTTTTAAAAAAAATAACACCCACGATCTGTACCAACACCCATCAATAGTGTTAACAATGGGTGTTTGGGTACTTAAATCAAACTTTTCTCCAAAATTGGCAAACCCGGACCTGAACAGTTCCACTCATCATTACCTTTCAAAACTCCTCATTTTTTCTATTTATGGAGCTTTATGAGTGCTTGTTTTTTGCGTGACATATTGGGGTAAATTTACTTACCTGGTCCTGTCGCGATCCCCGATGGGGATGGTTCGACGAAGATCAAGTCCGACGCGATTCACGTAGCTCATGTGCCCGAGTTTCTGCATCCGCCGCTTCCCCGGAGTTCATCTTCTTCATCCCGGTGCTTGTAAGTGCGTGTCTTGCGACACAATTTGAAGTGTTAAATCCCACGCGTAGTCCGAATCCGTCGGGTTGTCCGTGGACCGATAGTAAATCAGCCCCATTGTATTTCAAAGGGGGATTATTAATATTCCATGCAATGTACTGGGAAGCAGGGGAGAAAAAATTCAAAAATAAGAAAAATTGAGTTGCTCAGTTTTATTATGGTTTTTGTTATTACAGCTTTTACTTTGGAATCCAAATGAACCATCCCCTTTATCTTTAATAATATTAAATAATAATAAATAATAATAATTATTATTTCTTTATTTATATAACACACACAGATTGCACTGCATAGAGTTTGCCAAATCTTTCCCTGTCCCCAGTGTGACTCACAATCTAATCAACCTACCAGTATGTTTTGGAGTGTGGAAGGAAACCGGAGGACCCGAAGGAAACCCACGCAAAAACGGAGAGAACATACAAACTCTTTTGACTGTATGACCCCAGTTGATCAGTGAGGGTCCAACGGCTGAGACTCACAGTAATGGCGAAGGGACACCGATTCTCTTTCTCACTAATGGGTTGAATGGCAGGTTGAGCATGTGTCCTGCTGCTCCACTGTCTGGAAGTTTTGGAAATCACAAAGCATCTTCAGCGCCCATTCTTTGTCCATGTATGTTCCGGAGATAGCCCATAAGTGAGAATAGGACCCCATCACTCTGGATTTCTGGGGTTCTCTTACTTGTGATTGGTCATACCCTCACCAATCTTCTCGAAAACTTGGGACAACCCCTTTAAAGGCATTAGGATACTAGTCTGCTTTGGCCAAAGTATTTACATACAGGGTTAGTTCCAAAACAAATTTGCCCCAGAATAAGGACAGCCGGGGGTGTGATTATGGTCAAGGGAAAGTAAGTTTTTCCCCTTTGATTGACTTTATAAGGAGTAACACTGATGGTAAAAAACGACTTATGAAAGATTTGGATTAAACCCGACTCTGCACAAAGTGTCATTGTTCTTACGTTTCTTGACATTCAATGTCCAGAAACTATTTGGTAATGACGGCAAATGAAAATTCAATTTATAGCAGAGATTTCGACTTATGACAAATAATGAAAGCGGAGAGAGAACTGTCAGGACGCTGATGGGAAGCGCAATGTCTGGAGATGACACTTAGAGAAAGTTAAATTGTATTTGCTATAAATGTGACTGAAGCCGAACATTGCAGTGTAATAAGACAGATTATCTAATGTCCGTCTGACAGCAGTTACAGATAGTTTTATGAGCCTCGCTCCTTATTGAAGGACAGGTATAGATATTTGGGATATTTGACCGCATAGGTGGCACTTTATTTATGGGGCTCACTTATATTACTCCAAAAGTAAAAGATGTGATTGAAGTAATGGTTAAGCTATACCTTCCCCAGAACAAAAGGGGAATAACGTTAATTTGTTCCCGGCTTTAGGTCACTAAGGATGCTCACCTTAAAGGGGTTGTCTACTTTCAGAAAATAATAGAAATGTTTTGTGTTATGCAATTTTTCAATACACTTACTGTATCTATTCGTCATGATTTTCTAGATCTCTGCTTGCTGTCATTCTATAGAAAGCATCTATGTTTACTTCCAGTGGATAGAAACCTGTTCTTGGTAACGTGATGTCACACAGGTGCACGGCTTGTTATATCCCTAGTCATGTGATGTCACACAGGTGCACGACTCATTATATCCCAGGTCATCTGATGTCACCACAGCGCACGCAGTTGTATAATCCCTGGTCATTGTGGATGTCCGGTGCACGTCTTGTTATTAATCCCTATTCATGTGATTGTCACAAGGTTCACAGCTCGTTATATTATGGTGGATGTCACAGAGGTGAACGGCTTGTTATTCACCCAGTATGTGATGTCACACAGGTGCACGATTCATATATCCCAGGTCATGTAGTGTCACACAGATGCACGCTGTTATATCCCAGGTCATGGATGTCAAAAAACAGGTGCAAGGCTCTTTATTCTCTGGTGATGTGATGTAACACGGTGCACGGCTCTTAGATCCACTGGTCATGTTAGATGACACACGGTGCACGGCTCTTTTTTATCCCAAGGTCATGTAATTGTTACACAGGTGCAGGGCTCGTTATATCCCTGGTCATATGATGTCACACAGGTGCACAGTTGTTATATCCCCAGTCATGTGATGTACACAGGGTCAGGCTTGTTATATCCACGGTCATGTGATGTTAGGCAGGTGCATGGCTTGGGATATTACCAGTCATGTGATGTTACGCAGGTGTACGGCTGTTATATCCCCATCATGTGATGACACAAGGTGCACGGCTTGTTACATCCCAGGGTATGTGTTGTAATCAGGTGAACGGTCGTTATGATCCCCGGTCATGTGATGTCAAACCGTGCATGGCTCTTTTATATCCCTTAGGTGATATATGTCACACAGGTGGGCTAGTTATGAATGCAAGCCTCCCTGATTGCTCTCGTGAATTAACCGATCTGTACACGGGGACATCCATGACCAGGGAATAAAAGCCGTGCACCTGTTTGACATCACATGACCAGGGATATAACGAGCGGTGCACATGTTTGAGATCACATGACCAGGGACTATACATGAGCCGTGCACCTGTGGGATATAATGAACCATGCACCTGTATGACTCACCTACCATAAGAAGATAAAAACAGGAGGCCACAGGTGGTACGTCAGGAAAAATATGTCTGACCGATTCCGGATGTGTCCTTACAATGGAGGACTAAAACATATATACTCTGTGCTCATACAAGTTGTCCGTTCCATCCCTAAAAGGGGAAAAGGAAAGGGAACATAGCAGACGCGAGTGATTGGTTACTGCCATCTTTAGATGTCTGTGGACAGTGCAATCACTAGGGACCTCCTGAGTGTACACTCAGGAGGCTGAGGGAGAGATGCAATATTTGCATCCGCACCCCATAAACTCCAATGGCCTCTAGCAGATATAGAGGAGGTTACAGGGCGATAAAGAGTTTTGGGGAAAAATTACAATAGAAATGCTGTAAACAATCATGGCCATGGCCAGTAGCAAAGCAGCGCCAATTTGCCGGATTGGCCAGAAATACGTAGGGTTGCGTGGCCAACACCCAAGCTGAAACTACTGCTCATCTCTTTCCAAAAAGTATCCACCTAAATTATCATATGATGATAGTTGCCTACTATATCATTAAGATTCATTTCATAAACCGGTCCCCACATTATATTCTACAACTGGGATTTCACTTTTCCTAAAATTGAGAAAAAATGGTGCAAACGTAATTTAAAATGTTGGTTGTAAAGAAAAAGAATAAAAGGCGGAGAAGATATTTTTGGTGTCATCATAAAAAAAGCGCCTGTCAAGGTCTATAATGTGATGAGATCGATATGGAGAGC
Source organism: Engystomops pustulosus (assembly GCA_019512145.1). NCBI lineage: Eukaryota > Metazoa > Chordata > Amphibia > Anura > Leptodactylidae > Engystomops > Engystomops pustulosus. Next base: position 21,923,942 of record CM033641.1, read on the forward strand.
GGTTATAAAGCATTACTGCTGTGAGACGCGCGTTCTTCCCTGTCATCTCTTATATAGGCAATTAAGTGAGAGTCAAAGCCATTAGGAAGGAGTGGTTCTCAGTCATAGTTTATTTAATGTCTCGTATGAATCAATAACAGTAACCAGGTCATCTCATTATTGCACTGGTGCCAGTTCGACCATGCCAGGGAATTAATGTCCTGCGCTGGAGCCATGAGCAGTCCACTATTAACAACATTAAGCTAGGAGACTGGCAGGGCGTGTATTGGCACCCGAATAAGCAATTCTGATTGGCAACTTCAGATACCAAATACTTTATAGGAGTTTTGAAAGATATAACAAAAATAACTAAGTGATAAATGAAATCATAGGTTATCTAAGGTTCAATTTATAAGTCCAAATATATTTAGTCGCACTGAAATTGCTTACTATCACATTAATCATGATAACCAGGGGCATTACTCATAGATCCAGGCTCCAGAATGTGTAATTATCTTATTTTTGTTATCTGTCGGCTCCTTCCTCTATAAATGAAATGTGTAAATGTGGGGGTGTTACCAGACCCCTCCGTGCTGCAGCTTACATGTGCACGGGTACTTACCCCACTTCCCCCTGTGTTTGTGAAATTCTCTGTGCTGTGAAATGACATCAGGCAGAGGGAGGGGGGAAGTTGGTGGGAGCAGGGTAGAGACAAGATGGATACAATATATGGTGTAGTAGAGTAGATAGATATGAATCAATGTAATAGGTAGATAGATAATAGATGTGAGATTGGAGAGATAGATATAGTAGAGAGATAAATGGACCAATTGGGGGACATATCTTACTTTGTGTCCCAGGTGCGGTCAACGTGCCGCTAGCCGCATTACAAACGCAACACTAAACATACGGGGGAGAAGGCTGAGCCGTCACCTATGTGTTTCTATGGTAACACATGCAATGGGTTCCAGTGTCTTGCATTAAAACAATGTGGGATTGATCAGGCTTGTGCCGGATGGAGTGGATAGGATAGATAGATAGATAGATAGATAGATAGATAGCTAGATAGATAGATAATAGATAGATAGATAGATAGATAGATAGATATTACTATGGATAGATAGATATAGATGAGATATATATGATAGATGATAGCATAGATTATGAGATGAGATATGATAGAGATAGATAGCTTAGAGATTAGATATTGATAGTATATGAGATAGATAAGATAGATATGAGATAGAATAGATAGTCTATGAGATATAGATATGAGATTACATAGATAGATAGCTGAGATAGATAGATAGATAAGAAGAGAGATAGATATGATAGATAGATAGATATGAGATAGATATGATAGATATGAGATAGATAAGATAGATATGAGATAGATAGATATGAGATAGATAGATATGAGATACATAGATAGATAGATAGATAGATAGACAGACAGACAGATAGATAGATAGATAGATAGATAGATAGATAGATAGATATGTGATAGATAGATAGATAGATAGATGGATATGAGATAGATAGATAGATAGATAGATAGATAGATAGATGGATATGAGATAGATAGATAGATAGATAGATAGATATGAGATAGATAGATAGATAGATATGAGATAGATAGATAGATAGATAGACAGACAGACAGATAGATAGATAGATATGTGATAGATAGATAGATAGATAGATAGATAGATAGATAGATAGATAGATAGATATGTGATAGATATGTGATAGATAGATAGATAGATAGATAAATAGATAGATAACATTTCAAAAAGACTGGAGATATTTCTCCGCTAGTGAGCTATAGACACAGCATTGGCGCTGTATACACAGCTTTATTAATATATTCATTTTCTTCTCTATTTACAGATTGAATTTGAACCACCGACCCCCATCGGCTGGATCAAATCCCCCCACAAGTCTCGAGCACATAGTGAACACAACTGTGTATTTTTACTCAATGGTGTGTATAGGTTTACGTTTTCCCAATCAATCTATCAGTCTATAGTGGCGACCCCCACTGGGAACCCTAGTGTTAGATACTATGAGGTTTTCTCCTCTGTGACTAGATCTCCGTTAGATCCGGGCAGGATAAGGGGAAAGTGGAACAGTTACCTGTGACACAACACCCTATTCCGGGCGTAGTGAAACCAACGGTGTTTCAACTGTTGGGATCACATACACGCACCCAGGACCTGGAGTCAAGAGTGGTCACGTTATATGGCCTTACCGGCCAACCAGTAGATACAGAACACATTAGGGGTTCCAAATATGATTTAGTGTGAGGTCTGCCCAAATTCAAGATGGCCGCCGGCACTTCGTACTTGAGTGCGCATGCGCCAACTCTCTGCACAGCCGGGTCGTCATGGCAACATGTCACTTCCGGTTTTACACGGAGCGGAACCATCACACACAGCTGACTTCCTCTACAAACAGTCGGAGGTTGGCGCCAGAACACAGCTGATCATACATCACATCAGGAACTTATGAATGGAGAGCCGAGACTGGGGGCGGTCCGAACGCCGATGGGGGGGGTACTTGTTTCTATTTACACATGTACACTTATATTTTATGCACGATCTGCTATAAATTTTCATTGTACTAGGATCTGATTGGGTCCTTCTTACCACTTATTCACATATACATTCTGTATACTTATGGAATGACTATTATATGTACAGGCGGTCCCCTACTTAAGAACACTCGACTTACATACGACGCGTAGTTACAAACGGACCTCTGGATATTGGTAATTTATTGTACTTTATCCCTGGGCTACAATAATCAGCTATAACAGTTATCACAGGTGTCTGTAATGAAGCTTTAGTGTTAATCCTGATTCTTATGGCAACCCAACATTTTTAGAATCCAATTGTCACAGAGACAAAAAAGTTCTGACTGGGATTACAATGATAAAATTGTAAGTTCTGACTTACACACAAATTCAACTTAAGAACAAACCTAAAGACCCTATCTTGTATGTAACCCGGGGACTGCCTGTACTGTTTTTCACGGCCCTTGTATGGACCAATGAGATGTATCACTGGCCTTTATATGTTTGCATACCGATCTATGTATCATGCTTGACAAAGGCTCCCTGTGAGCTGAGACGTTGCACATGGAATAAAAGACACCCCGTCACTTTTTGATATCAACTTGGAGTGCTGCCAGTCTTTTTGAAATTTTACTACCGAGGCTCTCGTGGCAGAGAGAATCTGGACTTTGCACCCACTAGAATTGCGGTGCTGCTCCGAACTTTCATTTTTTGTTTTCATTTTTAGATAGATAGATAGGTTTGGGTTTTAGGAAGAAAGTAGTCTAGACATCCCCACTATAACCCAAATTATAATACATACAGCTTAGAAGGAAAGTCTAAGCTCCATCTCGGAGTACATTATAATTATGGCTGGAAGGCCTTAGGCCGACTCCTGTTCCTGCTCAACATGTCTAATGTCTACTCCTGGCAAAACACAGGGAAATCTCCGTGTCAGCTAAGAGAAGTACAACAAATGGTGTTTTCTGCCCGGAGCGGATGTGTGCATATTTAATTATGATACAAAAAGAAGGTCAGTGGGAAAAAAAAATAAATTACTTTGACACATTTCATCAAATAAGTAGAAAATAAGCAGCACGTAAATCCCCCTTTGTTCTCTGAGCTGCCAACATCCCAGCTCCATGGACAACCCTATCTAGATCAAAATATGTGAATCCTTAAAAAGGTCGTCCACTTTCAGCAAATAATTGATATTCATTGTGTAAAGAAAAGTTATACAATTTTCAAATGTACTTCCTGTATCAATTCCTCACGGTTTTCTAGATCTCTGCTTGCTGTCATTCTATAGGAAGCTTCTATGTTTCCTTTCAGTGGATAGAAATCTGTCCCTGGTCATGTGATGTCACACAGGTGCATGGCTCGTTATTTCTCTGGTCATGTGATGTCACACAAGTGCACGGCTCATTATATCCCTGGTCATGTGATGTCACACAGGTGCCCGGCTCATTATATCCCTGGTCATGTGATGCCACATAGGTGTATGGCTCATTATTTCCCTGGTCATGTGATGTCACACAGGTGCATGGCTCGTTATATCCCTGGTCGTGTGATGTCACACAGGTGCCCGGCTCATTATATCCCTGGTCATGTGATGTCCCACAGGTGCCCGGCTCATTATATCCCTGGTCATGTGATACCACACAGGTGCCCGGCTCATTATATCCCTGGTCATGTGATGTCACACAGGAGCCCGGCTCATTATATCCCTGGTCATGTGATGTCACACAGGTGCACAGCTCGTTATATCCCTGGTCATGTGATGTCACACAGGTGCACAGCTCATTATATCCCTGGTCATGTGATGTCACACAGGTGCCCGGCTCATTATATCCCTGGTCATGTGATGTCACACAGGTGCACTGGTGCACAAAACCAGAGGTGAATTCAAGAAAACTTAATGTATAAATGCATCAAGTGAGAATCTATTTCTGAACTCCTCTAACATTTACATATAGAATTGTCATCTAGTAGGAGATGAGCAGATGTTGGAGGCGGCTTGGTAGACACGACTTGTCATATGAGATCATTTGTTAAGCGAAGGCGGGTGAATCCCGGTTATATCGCTTCATATCTATAATACTCCCAATGGCTTAGAATTGGATTGTCAAAGCTAATAGGTGACAATGGGCGGATATACAACAATGTATAGATATATATTGTGTGACATGTATGTCTGACATTGATGAAGACCATAGGGGTCATTTATCTTATTATCTTATTTTTTTGTGCCTTTTGTGAGTCTATTTTTTGCAACTCATTTGTGTTTGTAGTTTTGGCTCTTTGTCAATTGAAGATTTTTTTTCAGGCGCAAATTTTTGCGAGGCTCATACCATTGCTTTTCCTATGCATGGTCGGGACTTTTAGGCCCAAATCAATGTTAAATACGGCTCAAACATCTGGAAGCAGGAGAAAGACAAAGACAATTTAGGGGCAAACCAGGATTTCTGCTACATGCCGAACTGCGGCAACTTCCCAAATGCGCTCAAAAAGTCACTAAAACATGCATCAGACTGAGATACATCTGCCCCATATGTTGTGATGGTCACTAATAGATCAGTAAACCAGCAATTTGAGTTGTTAAAGGTGTATTCCCATCTGGACATTTACATTTAATTAATTCATTTGCCATATGTAAACATTTCTTCAATTGGATGTTATTAAAAAAAAAATGTTCCCGTGTGAAGATAATTTCTCATAATTATTGCTATGTTGTCTCTTGGAAACGAGATGGCTTCCTTGGATACGACCACCTCACATTTTGGCGGCGGTGGCCAGACATGTACTTTGAGTCCTGCCTGACCACATGGATTCAGCGATCATTACCACAGGACGGCTTTGGGACCTGCAGTAACTCCCGGACATTTCATATACAAAAACCTTTTATTTCTTTGTGCAATCCCTCCAGCAGAGGTGGTCGTATCCAAAGACACAGTCTTGTTTCTAAGCGACCATGTGACTACATTTATGAGAAATTATCTTCACACGGGAACATTTTTTTAAAATAACATCTAATCGAAGAAATGTTTATATATGGCAGATTAATGAAAAAATAAATGTGAATGCCCAGACGAGAATACCCCTTTAATAAACCAAATTAATTGCATGGTTGGGAAAATGTGTTTTCCCAAGATAGTGGGGGTCAGGACACCTTCATGTGGCATTTGGGCTAAAACAATTTAAAAAAAAAGATTTTGTTAAAAAAAAATCAGAAACTCTTAATTTTTTTAATACAAATGTCATTGAATATGAAAAAGAGACTTCCATAGACGTCCCCCTTTCGCCTCAGTATCGCCATGTGCTGAGCAGATCGACATAAACCTCTATTTATTCTTCTAAATTTCTCTACAGCAGTTTCCTAAAACTACCAAAAGTATCGATCTCAAGATGAATGACTCCGCTAATATTTCTCTTGGGATTCTTCACGGAAGTTGCCCTGGATGAAAGTTTTACGAATTAATAAATCCACTCAGTTATGTATTCAGGACGACAGTGGTTATAGATTTTATCAGAGGTGTTTTATACAACTGACCTTCTTCTACTCCGGACGACAAGTACAGCTCCCATCCTGACACCTCGTTCTTCTTGGGTCCAAACAAATTTATACTGGCCACAGAGTCAAGTATCGTCTGCACAGAGAGGGCGGCCATTGTACAGGGTAAAACAGGGTAAAGGTCTGATTTAATAACCACGCGAACTGTGATGGCCTCGTATAGTAGATTTTTTAATAGTATGTGCCCTAATTGAAGACAGTTTCTAGATATTTGTGGTCAATCATGGAAAGATTGTGCCACCCAAGACTTCAATTTATTTCCTTTATCATCCCCTTGCCATGACCATTACATGGTTGGCGCTTTTGCCAATCAACTAAATCAATTTTCTGCCATATATGTAGAAGAAATGTACATTCTGCTCCTGAAATCTTTGTAGCTCTTTTCAGGTACTCTGAAGGATCCATCCGTAAATCGGGTAAATTGGGGAGAATAACTGTAGGACAAGGATATGCCCCTAGACTGCCCCGGAACAAGCAACTGTAGGGGCGTGGTGTGTCTGACACTTACAGAAAGCTTCCCTATAAAGAAGTCAGCTGCCATTTTGAGACGGATCAGGCAAGCAATGAAGGATTCTAGATAGTTTGACTATAGATGCCTAATGTTTAGTCAACGTTTTCTTGGTCACTTGTGTAAGGAAATAGACCAGCACCCAAGTAGTGAAAAGGAATGTTCTTGTGCATGTTCTTGTTCTATGGTGTGAATGTTCTTTTGAATGTTCTGGTTCTATTGTGTGAATGTTCTTGTGGATGATCATGTTCTATGGTGTGAATGTTCTTGTGGATGATCATGTTCTATGTTTGTGAATGTTCTTGTGGATGTTCTGGTTCTATGGTGTGAATGTTCTTGTGAATGTTCTGGTTCATGGTGTGAATGTTCTTGTGGATGTTCTTGTTGTTTTGGTGTGAATGTTCTTGTGAATGTTCTGGTTCTATGGTGTGAATGTTCTTGTGAATGTTCTGGTTCTATGGTGTGAATGTTCTTGTGATGTTGGTCTTGGTGTGAATGTCTTGTGAATGTTCTGATTCTATGGTGTAAATGTTCTTGAAATGAACCGCTGAATATCATTTTTTTTTTTATATTTCCTTATACGGGAAATCCATAATGTGACCCTAAGATAAAAGGGATTTTGTACTCTTTAAACCTCATGGCCTAGAAAATATTTGACGTGTCACACATTCAGGAGCTTCATCAATATCTAGCCCATAGCTGCAATACCAAGTACAACCACTGCTATATATAAGGCGCTGTGCAATACAAAACAGACTAAAGAAATAATCAAGCAGCTGATGGACTAAAAGCTGGACCACCACATTGATATCAATTTTAATGAGTTGGATAATCCCTTTACAAAAAAAATTATGCTAATAATACTTATAATTGAGTTCCCTGCTTAGTATTCCTTTTACTGAGAATTTTCAATATTTTGCCACATTATTAAAAAATTTGGCTTTATTGGATGATTATTAAAATGTCAGTGTTATATACAAACATCTTCTTATACTACTGCTTCAAATAAGCCAAGAACCAGCTAATGAATTCATATTCTGGGAACCACATTGGCGCAGGATGAAGAGATGCTCTCAAGAATTACAATGCCACAGCACATCGTAGCCAGGGCTTGGCACAGAGTAATAAGTGTGAACAGACTGTAAGTGCTGCACAACCTGTCCATCGTACTAAACAATGGCGGCCATTCAGAGGTCATCTGAGGTTGTCGCTTGTGCCTTCTGCCAATATTGTGTGTATTTTTGAATTTCTTTTGCACCTGAACTTCTGATATCGTATTATTCTCCCGTTATGCCAAGATGACGGCGATGTTGGCAGTGCTGCAAGCGATTATTCAAATGAGGAAAAATGAGCTAATAATATATTCAGTGGGGGGGGATACGGTTTGGTGAGTTATTTTCATTCATCTGTAAATGAGCGTGGCTGAGATTGCTGTACAATATGGTTTGCTTTAATTAGGAAAATATTACTAAAAATTTAACTTTAGTTTACAGATACTGTACTTTGCTTATTAGTGTACGTTGAGTCATTAGAAGGCAAACCTTTAAATACATGGAGACACTCCAGGAATGAGGCTGAGGTTCCTTTAAGGGTACATCACACGGCCATCTGGAGGGATGTATATGTGGCCACAAATGTGGGTCGCATATATGTCCCCATAGACGGCAATGTTGGTCCTGTAGCGGTATGGTGACACGCATGCGTGGCACTGTTCCGCGCCGTACACGGGGAAAAGGTAGAGCCGAGCGGCTCTGTTCTCTACGGAGGAGAGGTCACCCTTCCTCCTCTCCAGTGCACAGCGGTATGCGGCATACGGCTGTGTGAATGTACCCTAAGATTATACTGCCCAAACTACTTGATGCTCCAAGAGTGTAAGCTAAAGATACCCTGTAAACAGGGCTGGTGCCAGCACTGGGCACAACTGGGAAAGTGCAGGGACCCAGGACTGCCAGGGGGGGCCCACATATTTTTTATGATGCCACGTGAGCTCCCTGCAAAGGGGCTGACACCCAGGGGCCTACTGAAGCCTGGAGCCGACCCTGTCTGGTACTAAATAATGACCTAAAACCAGCTGGAGTACCCTCCGATCCCCAGGTTCCTTTAATGTTTTGTTCCCAGGTTCCGGTCACAAATGTCTCAAATGTCTCCATTTCAGTCTCATCTCCAAATACCAAAAGTTTTGTACTGTGTTATCCAGTTGAAGAAATTCCTGTTGCTTTTGATGGGTCAAGAAGGTTAATTTATTTGACCTATCAAAAGGAACAGATATATCCAAATATTTAAAGGGAACATACCACCACAAATCTACCTATAAAGGTAGATCGGGTGGTAGGTGGTCATATGACGTGGGGATAGCCCTTAAGGCTAATCCTCACGTCTCGCACTTTTGGAAACTTTTATTGCACATAAATTTGAAATTGTAAATTTTTTTTATGCGGTATGGGCGTGGAGTAGCGCATTTGAGGTTCACGAGGCGGCTACTCCACGCCCCGGTAGCTCTTTTCTCCTCCACTTACAATCTTCGGCGCGCAGCTGCCGTAGCTGCGCGCCCTCGTCTGACGATCCTGCGTTCCGCATGCGCAGACAGCAGGCCGGCCTGGCAGCTCCGGCTTCGGAGCAGTGACCGCGCAGGCGCGGGCCTGCTGTTCTGCCAGAGGGCGCGCAGCTACGGGCAGCTGCGCGCCGAAGATTGTAAGTAGGAGGAGAAAAGAGGCTACCGGGGCGTGGAGTAGCCGCCTCGTGTAACCTTAGATGCGGCTACTCCACGCCCCAGTAGCCGCATAAAAAAATTTACATATGTGCAGAATAAAAGTTTCCAAAAAAGTGCGAGGACGTGAGGATTAGTCCATAAAAGGGCTATCCTCACGTCCCATTGATCCACCTACCACCCGATCTACCTTTATAGGTAGATTTGTGGTGGTAGGTTCCCTTTAACCCCAAAATATACTACTGAGGTTTGTTTTACAAGTGCATGTAATCCAAATCATGGATGCCCCCTGACACATTGTTCTAGAAGACTCCTTAAAAACTTGATACAAATGTCGATGCTTTTCACTACTCTCTTTACATATATGCATGTATGCAAGCAAACAGTAGAGGACTGAAAATTAGGGAGTGTTACTGCAGCATCAGACTACAGAAGATTTATTTGTAGTCTGTTACTATGGAGATCCATAGAACTATATTAGACATATAGATAGAAGTAGATGAAGAATTTGCTATTATTTGTTTGGTCGGTGTCTGACCTGCGGCCCACCATTTTCAATTAGTACAATGAAGGTCTTCTTCACGCATACAGTGAATCGTTTGGAATCGTTTGGATGGATGCTGATACCTGTTCGCTGCTAATGTAGGATAGGAGACTGTTCCTGTGTAAGGAGTGAAGGCACAGCAGATTTCTTTCATAGTACAGATCACTAGAGGTCCCTGGGGTCTGCTACTGAATCCAACCATCAGTGGTGGAGAATGCTTTAAAAGTAGGAATAATCCCTAGTAGATACAATAAAATAAAAACTTCAGTCTGACTGTATTTCACTTTGATATAATTTTACAGATCTAAGTATAAAATCTGTGTAGGCCTTGTGGAAAGCCTTATGTACAGTAAAATGTACAGAGGCCACACAGGTCTATATTGTGCACCTATGCACCAATCCTATAACGATGGCTCTAACTCATTGATATCACCAGCCTCCGGAGAGCTCCGCTCACGTATTTATTGTATAATTCACTTTTTATGGCCAAACCAATTACATTTAAGAAGCCCATTATCTAGGATCATATATGAAGTCATTTCACCTAACGGCAGACGCGAAGGGAAGCGGCAGTGAAAAATCTCATTGATGGTCCCGAGGCAAGGTATATAGCACAGAGAGCTGAGACTGATGAAGTCATTCATATCAAATTGTAAAAAATAATTATAAAAAAACAAAACACTGTTCGGAAGATTTATTAAAAAGAAGGCAAAGGATGAGTGGAGGAATTTCTGTGATTTCCTGTGATGAGGACATGTTCTTGGACATTCCCAATGGATGATCCATCAGTGATCAGCCATGAGAATCATAAGAGCAGTTATCCATAAGTACAAAAACATTAACATCTCATAAACTAGAGCTGCTAAATAAAAAATGGAAGGTATTTTCGGAATCAGCAGCAAAAAATTATCCTGGGGAGATAAGTTTTAAAACTAGAAAGCTGCACTCACCTCCTCCGTCACTCCTGGTGTCCGAGCCACCATCACGCTGGTCCGTCCCCTTCTTTGTTCACAGGGGCACGGAAATCCTCTGATTTCAGTTTCCAGCCCGCCGAGGTGGTCGGACACATCCCACCCATCCCCATAGCTCAGCGCTGGGAATAGGGACAGGTGGGCATGGCCGGAAGCCAATCTCAATGGGGCTTCCATGCCCCTGTGAACAAAGCTTTCTTTTTTTTTAAATTTACCTCCCCAGCACGCCATGATTTTCAAAAGAGTCGGACAACCCCTTTAATACAGTTGTCACACTAAGGCTTCCTGCACATCAATATTGCAACTCTGGAGCCATAGGGAAAGGGGGAACATGACAGTGGTAAGGGGGGGACCTATAACGCCTGAATTTTATGTGATAGAATTGATGTAATATTCAGGCAAGTTATTGGTGGACTAATTTAACTTATAGAGCATTAAAACCTCATGGTGGTGAACAGGCTGAGCTTTGGAAGTGGACAGCCTTAAGGGTCTGTAGATGGCCCAGGAACTTAAGACCAAGGGAGCCCACACCCCTGCCCTTACAGAAAGCACTAGTATTATTAGTAGCATATAGTATGGTGGGGCCCTGCTGTCTAGTGTCAAGAGACCTTTGATTTATTCATTTGGTTCCCGATGCTTTCCCCGTACCATTGCCTCTGTCACAGAGGATGGCATGGAGGGGGAGTGAGATGGACAGGGCCACCTACTTCTACCTAAAAACAACTTTTCAGGCACTTTTTTATGCATAAATTCATGACAAGCCATGCACCTCATGGTAAATCATGAACATCCTCCGCCGGCGCAGTTGTTGAGAATCAACGTTTTTCCCCATCATATAACATATAATTATACAACGTGCTTCATCTTCTTAAGAAGATCCAATGATTTGTGTTCATAACACTTTTACACATTGAACCTAAACATAACTTTCTGTGCCCAGATTCTCCATTGTCTACACCTAGAACAATGCCGTCTTTGAAAGGGAACCATTGTATGTGTGATGCATTAGAAATATGTTTCTACCTGTCTAATACCTAAAACATATTTGAACTCGGCTTCCAAGAGAGAAACCATTTATTCCCCAAATCTTTTGAATTATGAAACAATAATTCGTGCACCGAGTATCTGCTGTGATAATTCAATTCAATTACTCAAAGCCAAAAACACAGACATTACACTCACATTTCATAATCCTCTCAATGCAGCGAAAAAAACCATCCTTACTGTACAAAAGCCTTACCTCCTGATAAGTCCCACAATCCTAAGTCGGGTGTTCTTAAGTAGGGGACCGTATACCGGACTGTATATAGCAATATTACTGGTGATCTCTTATAGCGTGCCATCTGCTGGCAATTAGAGGTCATTACACCTGGCAAGCCTAGAAGTTTCATTGAGACTGTAGGCTGCCATTTCAACCAATCGCTTATGATGTCACAGGGAGGATGGGGGGGGCGGTAATAGGCCATCCAAGATGGCTGCGCCCATGAAGTGGTACCCGACCACGGCACCTAACTTACGACTTCATGGGCACGACATCTTGGATGGCCGATCACCGCCCCCTAGACGTCGGTAATCGGTTGCCAGCACTGACCGTGACAGTAAAAGGTGGGTGTCAGCTGTATTATACAGCCGTCACCCAATGTGTATGGAGAGAGCTCAGCCCGTGAGCTCCATACACCCCCGCAGCACCAGGACGTTATAGGAACATCATAATTGTATTCTTCTCATGATATCATTTTCTATGAGGTTCACATTATCACTACAGAAAATAATTAGACAATTAGCAGGAAAGTAGAGAGGATACGGCCAGATAAGGTCATAAAAATCCATTTAATAATTCTGTGGTCACAATTAAACATTTTTAATTATAAGTAAAGTTCCCCTAAGGACCAAGCTTCTTATTAAAAAGACCATACAATAGACCCTAAAATGTAATCTTCTTGGTTATTATTACCCGTGAGCCCTCCGCAGCCCAATCATGAGGTATCAAGTGATCATGAGGTTCACGTTCTCCTAATCTCGGCTAATGTCTTACAGCCCTAAGGCTTCTCTCCAGGGTGGACCTTGCAGGGGTCACAGGCTCTGTCAGCCATATTGGAGGCTATGAAGAGGTGCTTTAGACCGGTTCCTATAACATACTTAAACATTTTTTAAAAGTAGGCTAGAGGTACAAAAAACATCTGTTCAACCATTATTGTAATGGATTTCCTAAGCAGAACCATTTTCCACGGGTCACTTGGCCCAAGGTCTTTGAGCATCTGTGATAAACGGTTTCCTGATGCAAATCAAGTGTGAAAAACTTAGGAAAACACCTGTTTTTTCACAACAAAGAATTGTCACGTTAATTATCCAGTGTAGCCAAAAGTGACCCCTTACCTTCATGTCATTGGATGAAGACTACAGGACCTCTTATGTCATCAGAAACACAATGGGGCACATCTACAAAGGGTCTGCGGACCGCAAATATTTCCTTTTTGCGCGGAATTGCCCTGGGTTTTTGGTGCACGCAATCGGATTGTGGCGCATCGGCCCCGGCTTGCATGCAACACAAATGGGGGGCGTGCCGTCTGACAACCCGACTGATTCGGACAAACCAAGGAATTTAAAAATGAAATTGTGTCACAAGATCAGCACTCACATGCACCAGGAAGAAGAAGGTGAACTCCGGAGGACCTGAGCGGGGGAAGCGACACATGCAGGATATCGGGCGCACAACCTTAGTGAATCGCAGCAGACCCGAATCCTCATCGGACAACGCACAGTGGGGATCGCGACAGGACCGGGTAAGTAAATCTGCCCCAATATGTGCCATTAGAATCGGCTCTTTTTGTCTATGACCTCCCCACACACTTTTTTATTGTGACTGCCCCATTTTGTCATTGTAACCACTCCTTTTTAGATTGGGACTGCCCCCTTGCCACAGTAGATTTACCAATTCTTTAAGTAGTCCGATAGGCCTCCTGGAACCCTTCTGTACTGGGTGGCAAAGCCTGGCACCATAATCATCTGTGCTTTGCATTGCCCACATTTCCATCAACTCACTTGCATGTCTACATGAGATTTTTATTTAAAAGGGATTGTCTATGATTAGGAAAGCTTGTTTTTATCACCAGCTTTTACACCACTAAACTACCAGCCCCATCAGGTCGGGTATGAAAATCCCCTATAGAATTCTCTCTTTTGTGTGAAATCTAATCTGTTCGCTTATAAGAAATTTCCTCCAAAGTCATGTGAAAATGAGCAGAGAAGAGTCACTTTTTGATGAGTGACTTAAGACGCCCATATCTTATAATAATAATTCTATTTTTATATAGCGCCTACAAATTACGCAGCGCTGCACAGAGCATGTCAAATCTTCCTTTTCTATAGTACCTACAACCAGCTTTTGGTATCATATTAAAGATAATCACATCCGATTTGTGGTTCTGTGGGCTTCGGAACTGGAGACAAGGGCGGTTAAAGAGAAACATAGAAAATGTATCTTTATATAAACAGATGAGATTTCACATAAAAGAGGGATTTCGAAAAAATGACATTTCAACCCCTACCTGAGGGAAAAAGTACCGTATATACTCGAGAATAAGCCGACCCGAGTATAAGCCGAGGCCCCTAATTTTACCACAAAATACTGTGTAAACCTATTAACCCCTATAAGCCGAGGGAAATGCATTGGTCACAGCCTCCCCAGTATATAGCCAGCCAGGCTCTGCCCCAGTGTATATAGCCAGCCCCAGGCCTGCCCCATGTATATAGCCACCAGACCCTGCCTCAAGTGTATATTCGCTGCCAGACCTGCCCCGTGTATTATCCTGCCGACCCTCCCCACTGTAATACTATCCCGCCGCTGCCAGGACGATGGCACAGAAGCTATATCCAGGGGTCACTGGAAAGGTATTTTAGATATATTTATTTTTTGACTCGGTATAAGACCGAGTTTGGGGTTTTTCAGCACATTTTTTGTGCTGAAAATCTAGGCTTATACTCGAGTATATAAGGTAGTTAAATTTGTTAAAATCTGATGATAGTGTTCCTTTAAATGCCAGGGGTAAATTGCCAAGGGGGTGTTTTGGTTTGTCACTCCATAGTCTGACTCTGATTGGTCATTGTTATAATGTGCTGGGACACACCCACAACTGTTAAAACTATATTACCAATTTACTCTTAGAAGGAGAACAGAGTAACATCACAACACATAGTACTAAAACAATAATTCACATCCCAGGTCTTCTTTAAAGGAAATCTACCATCAAAATCCATCATGATAAACCAGGGACATTACTCAAAGATCCAGGCACCATGAGTGTGGTATCTTCTTATAATTGTTATCCATGGCCTCCTTCCTTCTAAAATCAACTTTGAAAACTATGCTAATGAGCCTGAAAGTCTCTGGGGGAGTGTTACCAGAACCCCTTTGTGCTGTAGCTTCTCAGGCTCTTACACTGTATATTAATTTCAATGACCTATCCTTGGCATAGGTGATCAGTATCGGATCTTTGGGGTCCACCACTAGGTCCCTCCAATGATACAGTTCTCTACAGGGGAATAAGCTGGTAGTTAATGATCTTTCTCTGGGACATTCTTGACTTGAGTGAGAGACAAACTCAGCTCTACCTTGTTACGAAAATCTCAACTATATCAGTCTACAAGAAATGAAATCTGAATTGAGCGGAACGAGAGACCGGCTCCAGATGTTGTCGCGAAGAATTTTTTTCTATCTATTTTCAGCTGCTGGTAGAGAATATAGAAAGTTTTATGACCTTATTAAAAGTAACTTTTGGAATACTGTATTCATAAATTGTATCGTACGTGTGATTATAATAACAGTGTGTGGATCTTATGCTGTTATTATGGCCGACCCATCTGCCAGGCATCTACACCGAGACACGATAACTTATATTATTATCTGTCTCCCGTCCCTTCATAGATAGGAAGAGAAGAGCTGCAGACGAGCTATTCCGGGGGTAGACAACTGCCTGCGCTGGGCATATGTGGGCGTAGGGTGGAGATTCTGCGCTTCTTAACTTTTGCTGCTGCGCTACACAATCTGAGACAAGCAGAAGTGAAAGATCCAATAGACACTTCCCAAATTATGTGGTATACAGGCAGTCCCCGGGTTACGTACAGGACAGGTTCTGTAGGTTTGTTCTTAAGTTGAATTTGTATGTAAATCTGAACTGTATATTTTATAATTGTAACCCCAGCAAATTTTTTTGGTCTCTGTGACAATTGGATTTTAAGAATGTTGGGTTGTCATCAGAACCAGGATCAACAATAAAGCTTCATTACAGACACCTTTAGTAACTATTATAGATGATTATTGTATCCTTGGGCTAAAGTTTAGTAAATTGCCAACATCCAGAGGTCTGTTTGTAACTAGGGGTCATCTGTAAGTCAAGTGTTCTTAAGTAGGGGACCGTCTGTATATACAAAATGTTGTGGGTTTTGATGCATAAGTTTCTGATCCTTGATCCTTCTTCAGTTACATTGATAAACATCACATTAGATAGAGACCTTTGAAGTACAACAAAATCGTAGGACCCCCCACCAGTAGAACTTAACCAGGCACAGCACCACTAATTTCAATGTGGTTATTCATGATATTACACTTTAGCCATTCAAATGAATGAAAATCTTCGAATTTGCCAATGGGGAATATGTGCAAGACGATTAGGGAATATTCACATTTATTAAGCAATCTTAATTTTATCGAGGATAATTTTTCTAGAATGCCAAAGCTTTCTGACTACACCACAAACACTCCACCTGAAAATATAATAATATAATGAGATAATCTGCCTTCCTGAAATCATGGTACATACACTCTCATTCTCAAGGACAGTGAAGGTCAGACAAATACAGTATTTTTAATCATATAATAAATAAATCTATCTGTCGATTTGGAGACTTTACGGCACCAAATCAAATCCAATTTTTTTCTGATTCTCTTCAGATAAACTGGGAATTGGTATATGACCCCTCTCATCCTCTAAAACACATTTATTTATTAATTAAAAAAAGGTTGTTTCAATCATTTTATCCACATTTTTACTATAGGGTTAGCATCATTTAATTAATAAGTTAGCATTAAGGTTAATGTTAATGTAAGAGTTAGGGTTAATTAGGGATAGCATTAGAGTTAGGGTTATCATTAAGGAAAGTGTTAATGTTAGGGTTAGTATTAGAGTTAGTCTTCATAAACAGACTGCCGGCGGGCATACATCAGCACCGTGGAGAGGAGGAGCGCTGCTCACCCCCGCCTCTCTCCATAGCTTAACATAGAGCCCGTTCCTGTATTCCATCGTAAGATAGGACATGTCCTATCTTTCTACGGGCTACGGAACGGTACAGTGCCGCACGCATGCCGTACCGCTGCCGTACGGCGCCATGAGGCCATTGTTGTGTATGGGGGATGTATATAAGCCGTATATACGTCCCCCATACGTTCGTGTAAATGTAGCCTTAGGGTTAGCATTATGGTTAGTATTAAGGTTACACTTAGTGAAAGTGTTGATATTAGGATTAGCATTGGAGTTAGGGTTAGTTTTATGGTTAAAATTAAAGTTAGAGTTAGGGGAAGTGGTAATATTAGGGTTAACATTAAAGTTAGGGTTAGAATTGGGGAAAGTGTTAATGTTAGGGGTTAGCGTTATGGTTCGTATTAGGGGTACAGTTAGGGAAAGTGTTAATATTAGAATTAGGGAAAGTGTTAATGTTAGGGTTAGCGTTATGGTTCGTATTAGGGTTACAGTTAGGGAACGTGTTAATGTTAGGGTTAACGTTAGGGTTAGCATTAGATCCCAATTCTTACACTAACCTTAACCTAATGAACCTAATGTTTACTATAAAGCTAACACTAACCCTAGTGCTAACAGAACCCTGATGTAAAAAAGTTGTACAAATTCAATGAATTACGAATTCCAAAAAAAAAAGTAATTTAATAAACCAGAGGTATTTATAAACAAATTTCCATAACAATAAAATAAATACTGTTTCGAATGATTCGATTCAGTCTCGTAAATCGAAAAGTTGCTTCACACACAAGTTATGCCCCTATATGATAAGTACAATGTGAACCTATAGGACTCATTAAGCACCATATAGTGGCATTGTGATCAATATTACAAATTAATAAGATGATTCTTTCTAACTTTTCCAATTTTTGTGTTTCCATTTATAAAATAGACTTGAAAAAAGAAAAAAATTGCTATAATGCGCCATCAATGATCTGAACTAAAGGAAACAATAGAACCTAAGGACATAAACATTAGAGAAGATTCACGTTTTATCGCCTTTCCACAATATTCCCAAAGGTGAAGCGGCCAATTAAATTATAAATTGGATTATGCAAATGTTTTGACATAAAAAATATATTAAATGTATTATTAAAATGAATAGGATGTTGTATATACGCTATATACATGTCTCTATGTCTTATTATTAATGATGGCACATTACTATTGTAGCAAATTTAATGAAACTTAGGGGAAAAGAAATCGTTAGACAAAACTTCTAAAATTTAATTAAAGTCTAATAACATAAAAGGTAAAAATCGTCAATTATATTTAATCTTTACAGTATATGTATATCAATGGGAATACTGTCAGCACTATGAAGATTTGTTCCTATGACATGGCAGACCCTGGGTTACATACAAGATAGGTTCCTTGGGTTTGTACTTAAGTTGAATTTGTATGTAAGTCGGAACTGTATATTTTATAATTGTAGCTCCAGACAAAATTTCTTTTTGTCCTAGTAACAATTGGATTTTCACATTTTTTTGCTTTAATGGGACCAAGGATTATGATTATAAATTTAATTACAGACACCTTACAGCTGATCAGTGCAGCCTGGGACTTTAGTAACATCCAGAGAGCTTCACCAGAGGTCACAGGGGGCAGAGGGGTCCGTCTGTAACTAGGGGTTGTCTGTAAGTCGGGTGTCCTTAAGTAGGGGACCACCTGTATATGATCTCATGTAATAGTAGTTTAGTTGAGAGAGCTGAAGTTTGTGCTTCAGAGCTGTTCTTCACTGTTTAGCGACTGGAAGACACCACCCATGTATTCATACAGGGGATGTCAAAAGTCACTTTTATTTCAGAAACAAAACGGAAAATGACAAGTAACGGGGAGGGGCCTATCTTTTAAGCTATGAACAGAACATGACCGCCATCTTGAAAGCCACCACATTGGATCCAGGGCACATTTTTCCAGTTAAAAAAAGTAGTCATCAGATTGTTATTAGATTTACTTTTCAAAAGTTATCAACATACAGATTCTCCTTAGAGTCTCATGTGGGTTTAAAACGATTTGCTGCAGCACCTTCAGCTCTGTGTTCAGCCCTATGGACAACACAATGTCACATAGCTGTGCATCACAGGAAACGTTTCCAGTCATTGTTGAAACTTGATGAGTTTTGAACCAAAAAAGATATTACAAATCTTATTGTGGCAATCAATTTCTGAGTCACTTCTGATCGTCTATGATTTTCACCATGACCACCTTGCCATTTAAAAAACTTGCCCTTAATCCAATATGATGGCTTTCAATGTAGCGGCCATGTTACCGACATAGCTTTAAATAATTTAAGCACGTCCTAGGACTTTTGACTCACCATAGCGGAATGACATTCTGATCAGGAGGGGTCTGACAGCCGATAACTCCTCGGTTTACAACAATGGAGGTCCCTTTTTTTTCTAATGAGTAGAGTCATAGTCACTTATCAACTGGTGAGCATGAGCCCTCCTGTTTTCTTAATTAAGGAGAATGGACCCATATTCTGGTAAGTGTCCAGGGGAAGCCCCACCAATGAATAAGTTCATCCCTTTCAGATGGGACAAACCATAGTCAGCCATTTTGAAGACTATTGAAAACTTTTACCCGTATCTACTAGGCATGTGAATCAGGAAGGCTTCCTGGGTATAATTTACATGGCCTATACTAAAAGTACTACTCAGACCAACACTATAGGTGATCAATGTCACTGTATAAAAAATATATACACTAGAGGCATCCATTGGGTACATGAAACCTCACAGACTGAAATACATCTCAGTCAACCTGGGGATAACTTGAGTTGCAGCCTTGCCAAGGTGCCTTAGTTGGCCAATATGGTGTCTCTTCCTATTATGAGGAGACCTGTACTATAAACACTACATTATAGTTTGGAAAAACCATGAAGGTGACCTTCAGTCTTGCCCACCAGAACGAGGAGGACAATAACTCCAAGCTATTCTTCTCTGCAGCCACCACTCGTGAGACCTCAGGACAACACAGGAGAATAACTCATGTAAGGACATGTATTTTCCATGTTTTGTTCTCACAAACAACATCGTATCCAAGGACTCATCTCTACAAGGAGCAAATAACTTAAAAGATGTGATTTTATAGCTTCCTAAATGTGTCGGCTACTCCTGGTGATGTTTCATACAAGAATAACATCAGTCATTACATCCAGGACAAGTGTCACAATCAGACTGAATCTCTCAGGTGATTCAGGACGAGACTTCCTGCCGAATAATGTGGTGCTCAATCAAACCGTTTTCACGTTTTCCGAACATCACATTTTTGTTTAGACGTTTAATGCCAGAAGCTACAAAGTAATGGTCTAAGATAATATATGATCAAAGTAAACAAAATAAGTAGAAAAAAACTCATCATTAAATGCCCAGGAGGTGAAAAATCATAAAACACAAAAGCAAAGAAAATAATATTTTTTTCCTCAGTTGGTTTTTTTGGCCTTACGGGAGACATCTGCATTGAGATAGAGCCATCGTGTGCAATTTATATCTTTTATTAACATGTAAAAAACACAATTATTGGAGACGGAATCGTTCCAGTTTTCAGGCAATCTCTAAATAAAATGGATTTTTCGTGTTGCTGAAGCTTCCAGTGACAAGAGTAATAGATTTTAGCTGAGGATGAATGCCTACGCTTGGCACACATAGGCAAGATGGCTCTTTGTATTAATATTTGATACAATATAAGCCAGGTGTCTGTAAACCTTTATAGGGTTTGGACCATTCGACATTAATATAATACCATATGGTTATTCTAGGTAGAAAAAAATCTGTAGGTTTTAGTTAAAACAAGCTATTGCAGTAAAACCAAAGTTTTTTGATTACCACAATCCATTTTATCTGTATCCTTCCAATATGTCAGTGTCCCATAGCATCCCACGTGTCTCAGAGTTTACACCCTCACCTGCATATCCCAGGAATGAGCCAAATGCAAAAATCTGCAAAAAGTTTGACCTATTCAGAGCCATATTATCCCCAATTGTAAACTGTCAAAAGTTGGGTCATGTTCCATCGCATGCTGTTTTCCAGGCGGTATTTTAATAGGAAAATGGAGGTACTGTGAATAGTTATCACCATTTAAGTTTGTCAAATGGGGGTCATCCCTTGGACTATTCCAAATTCATTAAGAACACCCAAGGGAGAGGGTTTGTTGAAGAGAATTTAGGTCATCGGAATTGAGTGAAGACTGCTCCTTCAAGCTCAACCTATAATTTTAAGTATCCCTCCAAAGAAACATAAGGCTGAAGTCAACTGGTCCACAAAAGGCAAAAATGGAAGAAAAAAATTGTAGATGAACCCTGGATCAAAAAATCTTAGTGGCCATAACATGTGATTCAGTTACATTACATTCAAGAAAAAGTTCCAAACCCTATAGTCTCATTTCCTCGCTTCCAAGACTACGGTGACGTTGTCTTTCCTCTAGATTTTACTCAAGGTGCTATGATTCCCAATGGCGTTTGAACTACTATTATTTACAAATTTGGTACATATCTACCTATTTTCCGACACAAAGGAAATGTTTTCTTTTGAGTTTCAGAGGGATTGATGCATTAGGGTTAGATTTAGGGTCAACCCTAATGCTACGTCTAAGGGCTCTCTTACATTGGTGTTGGTTCATCCATGGTTCAGTGATTTCCATGGATGCCTCAAAAATCCATTGATTTCTATGGGCGTTTTCACATTGGCTTTTATTTTCACCGATCCATTGGAAAAATATGAAACCTGTCCTATATTGTCACGGAAGTGGATCACATAAGCCCATAGCAGTCTATTGGTCCACAAAAAACAAAACTGATGAAGCTGAAAAACCAGGTGTGATGTTTTCCAAGCCATGTCAAACCTTCAGGTTTTTTGGGCGGACACGGAGACAAAACAGATGAAAAACGGAGACAGGACAGAGAAAAAATGCAAGACATGTGAAACTGAAGCTCAGCACCAACGGCCAATGTGAGAGAACATCTGTTTGGACCAATTATATTCAGATCAAAACTGAATCTTTTGAAAATTTCAGTGAATCGAATATCTTCTAGAGAACTGAGGTGGCCATAAACTTTTTAATACAATATACATTAACACAAGATAATCTACGCCACACCATAATACCCCAATACTGGTGAGTGCCACAGATGATACCTGAGTTTCATGGAAGTTTTTGGTTTCATGGTGTTTCACCTGTACAAATAGAATCTAGAAATATACATTTCGACAAAACTGCCAAGCATTCACTACCTGCCCAGACCTCTGTGTATAGACCTCTGTAGTATAGAAAGCGAAAAGGCTAAATCCTCCAGCAGAAAACTGGAAAGTAATTAAGACAAATGTAATACACATGTGCGGCTTAAATATCCCGGAGGGAAATGTTGTTAATATGTGAAAGCTGTAAAACGTAAAATGGTGAAAATATTTTACTGATGAAATCCTCATGTCCCGCTCCTCTGTGTACAGAAGATGGATGACTTCTTAGCTCGAGGAGAATCACCATGTGATTGAATACTACTGATCTGCACACAAGTGGTCATGGTACAATGTCATAATATGACCTGGCAGATATTGGCGATAATTCTCATGTGGCGTTCCGTCCGTAATTCTTTTTTGAGTAAAACACACACAGATATTAACAGGATACGGACACTAGAGAATGACAATATGGCACCACCGAAACCAGGAGCAAAGCCTATTCTTCATTATCTACTGAAACAGTGTACCACGCAATGAGGGGCAGGTCTGAACACCGTTTTGGCTTAGAAACTTTTACGCAAGTCAAGGTTTTTTGCCACCTTTGCCACTTTCCAAAATGGGGGTGTGACAAAGCCCATCGTCCAAACTTTCGTGCTGGAAACCGTTGTAAAAACTTACTACGAGTGACTCCAGCCCCCCGAAAGGAGTCCACTGCAGCAAGGCCGTGAAGAGGTGCAGGATTTGACTTTTGGATTTGAAAGATTAGGCACATGATGTGCTAGGACAGTGATGACAAATTTTTTTAGAGACCGGGTGCCCAAGTAACAACCAAAACCTAATAATTTACCATCAAGTGCTAATATGACAATTTAAACAGTAAATTATTGCTCCCTGCAACATTCAATCGTATCGACCTCCTGAGTACACCAATACAGTTGAAAGCAGGAGAGCAAATTCAGACATCATTCAAGATTCAAGTACTTTGTCTTGGGGTGACAGCCTGGGTGCCCAAAGAAAGGTCTCAGAGTGCCACCTTTGGCACTCGTGCCATAGTTTCGCCATCACTGTGCTAGGACAAACAGGGATATAGGATGCTGTAAAAATGCAGGATTTGATCTACGCCCCTATGTATTTAAACTGGAAAATCAAAATAAAGGTGAATAAGGGGGATACAGGGAATTGATCAAGATGACCCAAGTCTTGGCATGTATTTTAAACATGACTTGCTACATGACTCCAGTAAGGGACTGTAGGTATTTGTAGTGAATTGTCATACCAGACCCCTAACTTGAAAGTTGGTAAATCCAGTGGAGTTTCGTGGCTCAGACTTTTCCCTGCCTCAGCACAAAACGTTATCGAGAATTGAAGGGGACGGGATAAAAATTCCATTTGTACGGCAGAGTATCTTCCGTACTCTTTGCTGTGTGCATTGTACCTGAATAAGGTGAATGCAGCCACGTTCCAATAACAAATTGTTACAATGTAATTTCTAAGATTCTATCCATGATGGAATTTAGCCTGTTTGTTGCAAATTTTGTGTATTGCAGAGTGAAATTCTAAATTAAATGTACTACGTATGGCAATCCTGCACATTAAAATCCATACTGTGGGTCAATTCATTTACAAGGGTCAACTGCCCCTTTAATGACTAACCCTCTATACCCACTAATAGTCCTGTCCCATCATGCCCCTGGTACATTGGCGGCCATTCCCTGCATCCTCTGTGCTGATTTACATAACACGTACTTGCTGGCCTCATTTCTTCTGGTTAGCTAACCAAAAATATTACAATTTGTGAAACAGAAAGTCAAAGATGCAGGTGCAAAAAAGAGGAGTTATTTTTATACTGGGGGATAATTAGTGTAATTACGTCGCGGCTATTAAACTGCCAGAATAAGAGCGCCAAGCCGTGTTTTCAAAGACTCTGCAATGTACAATATAATATAGAGCAATTAGCTTAATTTCTTATTGTGCGCTATATTTTCCTCAAGTTTTTTCGCTGTCTTATTAATTCATCTTAAAAAGAAAGTAAAATGTATGTTAAATATCTCTATTCATAGAGTCGGGATTAAGTAACGGGGCTTTTATTGCTTTCCTTTCCATAATAGAGAATTACATAATCTCCTCTTTGCAGAAGTCCAGCAATGTTTTACTATGCAAATTTTAATTTAATATTTTGCAAGTCCTAATAATATTCCAGATTTCAGTTCATTACAGTCACTTACGGCGGAGGTGCAAAGCATGCTGGGAATTTCTCTTCAAGTCTCCTTAATTGAAACCATTCTGAAACGTTTAATGAGTGTCTGCGCTGTCCAGCAGCAGGAGGGCCAGTGATTGGTCCAGAACGGTTAATTAACACTTAATTACTAGTTTTTGATATAGAGCAGGTACAATGGAAACATTCCCACTAATGATGATGTGACCAGTGACCGTATATATTTACGATGTATGTCTGATCAGAAAATGTTTTACCCCTAAGATCAATATTTATTAATATGTAAATGAGATACCAAGTGCTTTGGGGGTTGTCTCCAGAGGACCACAAGGATGTACCCTCCCAATAGTAATCCTGCCCAAAGACACACCAGCCATATAGGTCGTGGCCAACCATTGACCATCTAAAATCTTGTACAAGTGCAATACCGATCAACCAGTCTCTCTATTATCTACTCTACTTTGCATTTAACAGCAAAGGTGGGGATGGGTAACGGTGCACACCAAACTCCAAACGACAGAAGGATCTGGTTGAAACCTTTATTTGGAAAGTTTCAGGATCACAACATGTTTAGGAACACGGGAGTCCCTTTTTCAAGTGTATATGAGCCTTAAAGCCTGTGACATGCCACAAGGGGTCATCTCCAGCAATGATGGTGAACCTTTTAGAGATGAGGGGGGCCCAAATAACAAAGAAAACCCACCCAGTGCCAATACAGTAATTTCAGCAGTAATTTATTTCTAACTGATCTGCCACGCCTTTCAACTGTTTCAGTGCCTCGAGGCTACCAACATTGTTGAAAATCAAATGGGGAAATGTGGACCTACTACCTACTGTAGTCCTAGGTAGCAAAGGATGTTTTTTCGCTTTAAAATAGCTCTGTTCAGCGTTTCCTGGCTTTCCTTGGACTTCATCATGATGCACTAAGTCTTATCAGGCTGGGGCAACAGCCTGAGTGCCAACAAAAAGGACTTTGAGTGCCACCCCTGGCACCTTTGCCATAGATTCTCTCCACTGCCCCATGGTTTGTCAGACTTAGGCTGCATTCACGCTGCCACAAGGGGGACGTATATACAGCAGATATACGTCCCCCATAGACGCCAACGGACGCACGGCGCCCTACGGAGCAGTACGGTGCAGCACACGTGCGGCACCGTACTGCTCCGTACCCGGGAAAAAGATGACATGTCCTATCTTTTCCCGTATTACGGTCGCCGTGAGCCATACATCCCTATGGAGAGGGGCGGGGGTGAGCAGCGCTCCCTCCTCCTCTCCCCGCACGCTGCCGTTGCCCGCCGTGCTATGGTACGGTGGACAACGGCAGTGTGAATGTAGCCTTACATGTGATTGAGATAGATTTCTTATTTTGAGCCTTTAATAGATTCAATGCAATAAAAATGAAAAAAAATTGCAATGTGTGTTGAGGTGTACATAGCCTTAAAACCGGACAACTATACACATTCATGTTGTCTCAAAGTTAAGGAGCAAATTACAGAGAAGATAGAACCATCCACAATGGCCAAGTCTTCTTTCTCCCTTGTTGGGGTACAGTCATGGTTGGCCTAATAAAGTTCATCAAATGTGCATGGTCACTAATACAGATTGTCCACAATACATAGTACTGGGTATACATTGAAGATTGTGCAGGTGCTACTACTGGGATCCCAACCGAAATGAGACTGCCAAAAAAAGGCAAGTATACTGCTCAGCTATCTTTGGTAGTCCCAGACAGGTGACCGCAAGGTAGTTTGCCTGCATGAGCGACTCTTCTTTCAGATTGATCCCATTATTGATTTGGGTCCCACTGATTCACATCTTTGCCTTATATTTTTCATAGGAAATACACTAAATTGGTAGGAAATCCCTTGAAGGTCCTTTAAAGGAAATCTACCATCAAATCCACCATGATAAACCAGGGACACATATTCATAGATACAGGCACCATGACTGTGGTATCTTCTTATATTTGTTATCCATGGTCTCCTTCCTTCTATACACAACTCAATGCTATCTCACATGCTTTGTAAGTACTAAGAGGAGGCATTGTTATGTAGGGGACCAAGCCTGCTTCATTATTCTAAACCAGTGGTGAGAGCGTTGATGGTCTCTACTGCGCAACTCACCTACCTGGCAGGGATCTATAAGACAATGAAGAGAATCCAAATCTACAGTAAAGCCGTAGGAGATAGGAGGTACAAAGTACACGTCCATAACTGGCTATGGCTATGGGTATTGTAACACCTGCTGTTAGTGGACATAACATGGCTATTATTTATGTTGGAGATTAAGATAGCAAGAAATGACTGAATACAGTATTACGGCCGTCGTATAACGTTGTGAAATAATCTATTTTCCTTCAAAAAATACATCAGTGCATTATGAAAACTCACATCTTGAGTTTTTTTAAGTATGTACTGGAGCTATGCTTTACATGCTTCCGACAATGCGCCTCGTGCCCGATTACTCTGCTTTTAGTATTCCTTAATGGCAAATGCATTCAGCACGAATGTGCCGGTAGAAGCCGCCTGCCTCCATTCAAGCCTTTCCGCCATTGTCGAAGGGAGAAGGGAGGAGGTGATTAAAGTACAAGAGGCCCCTTCAGCTATGACATACTCAAAGCCAGTTTTCCTTACGATATGATGGCAATTGAACAGTTCTCAACAATAATCTTAGCCTATGCCGTGTGTGACGAATGATTAGGGGCAACGGCAAGGAAATCTTGTGCAAAATTGTAAATGTAAAATGTTATTTCATTGAAGAGCCTGTAGCGAGTGAAATTGTGCATTTAATGGGCGATTGGTCAAGTTGCGGAAATGATTCTTTCTTGCATATGGATTCAGTAATAAGCTACCGACGAAGAGTTACCTAAGATTCGGTATCTGCCCCTTAGTCGTAAAGATCAATTCTCTGAGGCATTTAGAAAATGTGGGCGTTTTTACAATTATCTGTTAAACCCTTATAGGAAACCTCTCGTAAAGATAATCTCTTTGAGAAGAGACCAGATAATGCACATTATACCACTGATGTTATTGGTCAAAATCTACCGTAGGCTGAATGGCTGCCATTATTGCACGGTCACTGTGCCTGCTTTCAATCTGTGATTTTAGGACCTTTGTAGGACCTTCACAGTTCCTGAAATGGCTCTTGTGTACATGTGTATTGAAAGCAGGAACAGATGTATGAAGATTTTATGGGTGACGGCCCTTTTACAGTATGAAATTTGGTGGTGGTTTGGGTGGCCATGGATCCCCTAGAAGTCTTGGACCCCGGGATATCGCCAATTCCGCCACTATTATAATTCACTACTGCTAGTGATAATAAGTTCATCCTACCGTTATATTGTAATCATTGAGTGAATCTATCACTATACACACTTTTTTATACAGTATACATTGATGGAGATATTGGGGCAAATTTACTTACCCGGTCCCGTCGCGATCCCGCAGCGTTCGGACCCTTAATAAATAATCCCACTTGTCTGACAATAATTGCTCAAATAAACCCAGTTTGTGATGCCTGCCCTGACCTCAGCCTGTATTACTGTTAGAGATAAACTCTATCTGCAGTGCACCTACCAGTACCTTTGGTGCTGTTTCCCAAACAGTCAGCATTATTTATGATGAAACAGAGATTGCTAGGTAGTGACCTGGATGTTTCCCTAATGTGAAATCTAGATCCCAATATGAGAGGATCATCTTATTTACCATTAATAGTAGAACTAAATCGACTCCAATAAAACTTACCAAAGAAAGAATGGCATGTAGATTTTTACCACCTTTTTAAATATTAGGGAAGTGTATTATATTTGCCGTGGGTGGCCCCAACTCTATGCGGGGTCCACCAGGCACAGTTGAGGTGTTACAATGTGTTTCTACTCTCCGGAAGGGATGGTAAGGTGTGGTGCCCCCAAAATCCAGAGCGTGAGGGTCTGCACTGTCCTTCTTTACTGTAGAAAGGTACAAAGAAATACAAGAAAATCAAAGGGCTGACTGCTACAATCTCCTTCCAATCAGAAGAAGGGTTAATGCTGAGGAAAGGCCCCGGCTAACTGTCCCTCTCTTTCTCAGAAGACTGGTACCCTGGTCACAGGCTAGGAGCCCATGGTCTATGGCAGAGTATACACATATCAGCTTCTTCTTCTGGTTGCTCAGTCTTCTTCTTCAAGCTCTGTTCCCCAACTTCCAACCTGTTCCCTAACTGCAGACACTAAAGACTGGAACTCTTCTCCTTGAATACTTTCTACCAGGGGAGGAGTGGTTACATTTTTGACAAAGACAATGCATTTTCCAATAAACTCACATTGAGTCACTATAATATTCTCAGGTTCTAAAGTGTAAACAACTTCCAGACATCACCTGTCATTCTAACAAAACACTATAGATTAATGTAAGTTAACCCTTGATGTAAAATAAAGTAAGAAGTGCTAAGTTCCATTACTTCTCTGATCCAGGATACTGCATGTTCAAATGTATTGTAATATAGATTAGTGATGCCCTGGGTGTATAGGTGGTGCTGGTGACATCACAACACAGACTGTATGACATCACACTAGGTCAGCAAGTCTTCTTCTACTCAAGCTCATATTTTCTACACTTTTCCCTTAATACTAAGTTTTGTTCTCGAGGTCTTCTGGGATCATAATAATATTCCATAAACCCCAGGCTAGTTAATCTCAGTGCTATGTAGTGTTGGGGGCTTTTGAGCATGTCCCTTAGCGGGTTATTCTCGCTTTTCTTTAACTACTCCTCTTAAGCAGTTTTTATTCTCTTTTAGCTATATATTAGTACTTGCTCTCCATCCATCAGTTCCCTGATCAAACACTTTCCCAGCATCCTCTGCCGCGGTTGCGTCGCCTTCTTCTTTATTGATACGGCAATGCGGTAATGGTAGAGATTCATCATATTCCGTTTGAACTTCAGACCAAGGAGTTTCATTATTATGGATCACAGCCAGCGAAATGGGCGCAACAAAATATATTCACTGATCATTACAAGAAAATTGTGTTTGAAGTTGGAAAAAAGGAAAACCTTAAAGCAGTTAACACCAATCATTCTCCTGTTGGACCATTCGACCTTCCTTATCCATAAAAGCCATAATCATCATCCAGTGGCTGGAGGAGGCTTCTTAACTTCCAGAATGAAAGATGCATTTCGCCTATGAAGCACGGAGGTGCGGTTGTGGGGAGATGAGGCTCATGAAAGAAGGTATATTTCAAGACGACAAGATCTGAGCAGCACGTCTCATGAATTGTGTTTTTAATGAAAAAGTGAAATGTGATGTAAAAGATAAAGAAAAAGAAACGCTAGGATGTGTTTGAGTCTATACTAAATGGCAGACGTCTTGATGTTCTCTTTCTTATCTTAATTCATTTAGATATAGTCCAGCAAAATAGAGTGGCACAACCTTAGACAGAGACAGACTACCCCACACCATTGGGCAAGAACCACAGAACACCCTAAACCAATGATGGCGAACCTTTTAGAGACCGAGTGCCCAGACTACAACCAAAACCCAGTCATTTATCATAGAGTGCCAATAAAAGTAGTAATTTATTTATTTCTTAAACTGTTCTCCCACAACTTTCAATCATACCTGCCTCCCGAGGAAACCGATACAATTGAAAGCAGGAGAGCAAATCCAGATTATTACTGTAGCTTCTCTCCAGGGTCCCACAGTGCAGGAAGACTCGTGCGGCCTGCAGGAGGACCTTCAAAGATAATCCAGTCTTCTCCAAACCTTCTTGCTTTTCCTTCAGTCCCAAGCTGCCAAGAGATTATAGGTGCCAGGGATCCAAAGTTACGGATCCTATAATCCAGGATCAATTTCATACATGCTTGGCTGCTGAGGTGCCAACCTCTGTGGACATATGAGATACTTCCTTGGAGATTAAAGGGTTAAAATAGCACGGAGATTAGTAAATCTTGTCTTTGTGCTGAGCTTGAGTGCCCACAGAGAGCACCCGTGCCATAGGTTCGCCACCACTGCCCTAAACTTATCCACATTTGAAATGAATACCAGTCAGGGACCTTCTCCAAAGAGGCCACTATGCTTAGCAAGATGAAAAGATATAAAGGATTTCCTGAGGTCTTCAGAAGATCTGAGAACATTGGGGTGGTAATAGGTGAGAGTGTACAGCACTCCACCAGACAAGAAAGTGCACAGGGACTTGTATTAAACACACAGGCCCAGATTATTGAATACTCCTGCACTGTTGGGGAATGGCTACCACCTTTTTTTTGGTGCACCGTAAACATACTGGGGCAGATTTATCAAGCTACCTAAGAGTAATAATGTGCTTAGCTACAACCAATTACAGCTCAGTTTTCATTTTACCAGTGCTCATGAATATTTTAAGGGGGATCTGTAATTGGTTGCCATGGTGCTGCCTGAGGCAAGAGGCTCAACTCATCTCATGGATGGTGCACCCCTGGCACCACCAGGCCTCTTGACTAGAGATGAGCGAACATACTCGTCCGAGCTTGATGCTCGATCGAGCATTAGTGTACTCGTAACTACTCGTTGCTCGGACGAGTATTTCGCCCGCTCGAGAAAATGGCAGCTCCCGCCGTTTTGCTTTTTGGCGGCCAGAAACAGAGCCAATCACAAGCCAGGAGACTCTGCACTCCACCCAGCATGACGTGGTACCCTTACACGTAGATAGCAGTGGTTGGCTGGCCAGATCAGGTGACCCTGGGATAGACTAGCCGCTGCCCGCGCTGCTCGGATCATTCTCTGTCTGGATGCCGCTAGGGAGAGAGCTGCTGCTGGTCAGGGAAAGCGTTAGGGTGTTCTATTAGCTTACTGTTAGGCAGGAGTGATTCTAAAAGAACCCAACAGCCCTTCTTAGGGCTACAATAACGTTATAATTTTTTTTTTTTTTTATTTGCAGCTAGTACCATATTGTGAGGAATTAGCAGGGGGACTTGCTACCGTTGTGTTTAGCTCTTAGTGACACACATATCCACCTCAAACACCAAAGTGGGAAAATTTATTAGGGGTTTGAGTAGAATTAGGCACAGTCTGCCAGTTTCTTTTTATTTTACGTTTATTGTTTTAATAACTCAGTGTCATCTCATCTGGCATAGTAGTGTGCTGTAATACTTGGCTAGAAAATAGCCATAGGAGAATACAAACGGCTTACTTACGCCTACAGTAGCGTTATATATATTTGATTTCTGGTTGATCTGCTGGTGGCTGTAGTTGTTGCAGTGCATCTACTAGTAAATTGTGAGCAATTTGGAGTCAGACTTGCGAC
Source organism: Engystomops pustulosus (assembly GCA_019512145.1). Lineage (NCBI taxonomy): Eukaryota > Metazoa > Chordata > Amphibia > Anura > Leptodactylidae > Engystomops > Engystomops pustulosus. Next base: position 21,955,719 of record CM033641.1, read on the forward strand.
CACTGTGTTTTAGTGACGCACATATCCATCGCAAAGACCGAAGTGGGAAAATTTATTAGGGCCCGGGGTTGTATTTCAATTAGGCACAGTCTGCCATTTCCTTTTTTATTTTACGTTTATTTTTTTCATAACTCAGCGTCATCTCATCTGGCATAGCAGTGTGCTTTCATACTTGGCTATAAAATAGCCATAGCAATAGGATAGCATCGTTTGGTTTTAAAAACTAAAAAACACAAAAAAAAACAAAAAAAAACAAAAAATTAAAAAAAAAATTCAAGTTATAACTCTCATTTTCAAAATGTTTAACCCGAGGGCTAGGGGTAGAGGACGAGGGCGGGGACGTGGGCGTCCAACTACTGCAGGGGTCAGAGGCCGTGGTCCTGGGCGGGGTGAGACACCACCTGCTTATGAGGGAGCAGGGGAACGCCGCAGAGCTACACTCCCTAGGTTCATGTCTGAAGTTACTGGGACTCGTGGTAGAGCACTGTTGAGGCCAGAACAGTGCGAACAGGTGATGTCGTGGATTGCCGACAATGCTTCGAGCAATTTGTCCACCAGTCAGTCTTCCACGCAGTCCACCCATGTCACCGAAATCGGCACTCCTCCAGCTCCTGCACCTCAGCCTCCTCCCCCCCAGTCTGCCCCCTCCCAGCAAAATTTGCCATTTGAACCGGCATACTCTGAGGAACTGTTTTCTGGACCATTCCCACAGTCACAAACCACTTGTCCGGTTGCTGATGAGCAATTTTCCGATGCCCAGGTTTTCCACCAGTCGCAGTCTGTGGGTGATGATGACCTTGTTGACGTACTGGAAGAAGTGTGTAAAGAGGTGTCCGACGATGAGGAGACACGGTTGTCAGACAGTGGGGAAGTTGTTGTCAGGGCAGGAAGTCCGAGGGGGGAGCAGACTGAGGGATCGGAGGATGATGAGGTGACAGACCCAAGCTGGGTTGAGAGGCCGGGTAAACACAGTGCTTCTGAGACGGAGGAGAGTCCTCGACCAGAACAGGTTGGAAGAGGCAGTGGTGGGGCTAGACGGAGAGGCAGGGCCAGAGCTGGTGCATCAGCGCCAAATGTGTCAACTAGTGAAGCTCCCGTGGCGAGGGCTCCTGCGGCGAGGGCTAGATTTTCAGAAGTCTGGAGGTTCTTTAAGGAAACACCGGATGACCGACGGACTGTGGTGTGCCACATTTGCCAAACCAGGATCAGCAGGGGTTCCACCACTACTAGCTTAACTACCACCAGTATGCGCAGGCATATGAATGCTAAACACCCCACTCAGTGGCAACAAGCGCGTTCACCTCCGGCCGTGCACACCACTGCTCCTTCCCCTGTGTCAGCTGATAGTCAGCCCCCTGCCCAGGACCCTGCCACAAAAACCCCATCGTCGCCTCCACGATCCTCCACAGCATCCACCAGCGTTCAGCTCTCCATACCCCAGACGCTGGAGCGGAAACGCAAATATAGTGCAACCCACCCGCACGCCCAAGCCCTTAATGTGCACATCTCCAGATTGCTAAGCCTGGAGATGCTGCCCTATAGGCTAGTAGAGACCGAGGCCTTTCGCAGCCTCATGGCGGCGGCCGCCCCTCGGTATTCGGTCCCCAGCCGCCACTACTTTTCCCGATGTGCCGTCCCAGCCCTGCACCAGCACGTGTCAGACAACATCATCCATGCCCTGACCAACGCCGTTTCTGACAAGGTCCACCTGACCACGGACACGTGGACGAGTGCTGCCGGGCAGGGCCACTATATATCGCTGACGGCACATTGGGTTAACTTGGTGGAGGCTGGGACCGAGTCTGACCCTGCGGCTGGTCATATACTGCCGACGCCGAGGATTGCGGGGCCTACCTCGGTCCAGGTGTTTCAGGCCTACTATGCCTCCTCCTCCTCCCACCCCTCCTCCACCTCCTCCTCCGAATTACCATCCGTGGGCATGTCGCCATCAGTCGGTAGCTCTAGGCACAGCAGCAGTGCCGTCGCTAAGCGACAGCAGGCGGTGCTCAAACTGCTGAGCCTAGGTGATAAAAGGCACACCGCCCAAGAGCTATTGCAGGGCATTCCACATCAAACTTGTTAACTTTGTCGCCACCCTGCTGTGTAAGCCACAAAATATACTGGAAAACTTTTTTCATTTACGGATATTATTTCAGCGCTTCTTGCGCAGATGTTTACATTCCCCTCACCCGCCATATCCCAAACTTATAAGAACGCTACTACACTTGATCTTATCCGAAAGGTTCTTAGAAGTGCTGTTTGGGGAGTAGCCTAGAGACAGGGGCTTGGATTGGCGAAAGCTCGCCTGGCAGCGGAGCGCCAGCTCCATGCCAAGAAACAACTAACATAGTTTTAACTGCAGCACCTTTAATCTACTACTAGTTCACTGCCTCCATACATGCCCGCCTTATCAAACGAGCTGTGTCAGGCAGAATTTTGGATTGTTTTCATGGCTTCCATGTTAACTTTGTCGCCACCCTGCTGTGTAATCCACAAAATATACTGGCAAACTTTTATCATGTACCGATATTATTTGAGCGCTTCTTGCTCACCTCCTTTGGTTCCTCTCTGCCACCCATTGGTTTGAAGCCTGAGTCCATTTAGGGTATGTCGCCATGCCACTCTCTAGCCTGCCGCTGCTGCCGCTGCCTCTGCATGCCGTCCCCTATAGTGTCTGGGTCAATTATTGGATGTTTTAGATGCTATCTAGCTTCATTCGGTCACTCTGTCATGGCCATGCTGTTGCCCATAATTTTGGCATAATGGTGCGATTAAGCAGCCTCAGAGGCATCCATGCATGCTGCCCCTGCTGTTTCCTGTCCATTTCCGTGGTGTTTCCATCCTTTTCTGAGGTTCCCAGGTGTTTGGCCAAGCTTCCATGTGCAGAGCCTTGGTCCCCTTGAAAAATGCTCGAGTCTCCCATTGACTTCAATGGGGCTCGTTACTCGAAACGAGCACTCGAGCATTGGGAAAAGTTCGTCTCGAATAACGAGTACCCGAGCATTTTAGTGCTCGCTCATCTCTACTCTTGACTTGTTTCCACTAACTGGTTAATTCTTAAGGAATATGGGAAAGACAAGAGTAAGGACCGTGATGGACATCATACTTCCCGACCCTATCAGAAGTTTCATCTGAATGCTCCCGATTCAACGAGCTACATAAATTGGAAAGTTTATATGTGGAACATGTCCAAAAAAGAGACAAATCTGGCTAACATCCTGCTGCCTTGCCCTAAAGCTCCACATATGCAAAGTAATTTCCAAGTTTTGGGAAGTGTGACAAACATAACCAAGATTTCTCATGGTGGTAATAAAGTTGGGGGCCATGGATGTTCTTCACAACCCTATATGATGTTCGGGAGTATACATGGCTGCTCTTTAGAGATAATAGGATCTTGTTGAACAAAGAATTTTGAACATTCGATGGTCACTTGGTGCCACTGACAAAAGTTTCCCAAGAAATTCCACCACGTGGCTTTAATACGAGATGTCAGAAGGCCTTGGTGCTGTGTATCCCTGCTACTGAATGGTAGACGCTCCGTGTACGTGTGATAGAAAGGATAGAGGGCACCTTAAATGAACACCTAAAATGGGATTATAGACACCTCTGTGGTGGCTTAACTCCGATGAGAAGACAAGTCAAGCTAAGATTAGTTGAAGACCACATTAGATGGATGGCTGATGGCGGAACGGTGGATTATAACATGTCAACACTTTCTAGGAGCCTTCTGTACCATCCATTTGGACTTTGGTTTGTGCTTGACCGTTCCCAACCCACATTACTGCATTCAGCCGACAGGATCACAGGTTGACCAGGAAACCTTGACATCTTCTCTCCAGTAACCTCTACATAATAAGGACACGCTCCTTATCTCCTGCATTGTACTGTGATATTACTGCTAAACGCATTCATGGATAGTAACTCAGCGCTGTCAAGAGGATACAAGAAGCCTATTAGCGGGACGCGTCTGATAATGAATAGTAATTCACATATATTGTACTGTAGTGTCATTAATTGTGCGATTGTATGCGGCCACACAACTTCAGTGCCTTGTTAAGAAAAATGCTACTACATGATGGTAAAAATGATGTTGGGGCTAATTGGAGATATAGCGATGGTTTTCAGGCAGATCTATCATGTTTCAAACAGGAATATCACTATGTGCATTATCTATCTACTGTGACATCACTGTGTGCATTATCTATCTACTGTGACATCACTGTGTGCAGTATCTATCTACTGTGACATCACTGTGTATTATCCCTGTACTGTGACATCACTGTGTGTATTATCTATGTACTGTGACATCACTGTGTGTATTATCCCTGTACTGTGACATCACTGTGTGTATATCCCTGTAACTGGGGACATCACTGTGTGTATTATCCCTGTACTGTGACATCAGTGGGTGTTTATCTCTGTACGTGACATCAGTGGTGTATTATCTCTGTACTGTGACATCACTGTGTGTATATCCCTGGTTCTGTGAATATTGTGTGTATGATCCCTGTACTATGAGATCACTGTGTGTATTATCCCTGTACTGTGACATCACTGTGTGTAATCTGTACTGTGACATCATGTGTTGTATTATCTCTGTACTGTGACATCACTGGTGCATATCTCTGTACTGTGACATCACTGTGTATTATCCCTGTACTGTGACATCCCTGTGTGTACTATCTCTGTACTGTGACATCACTGTGTGTATTATCCCTGTACTGTGACATAACTGTGTGCAATATCTCTGTACTGTGACATCACTGTGTGTATTATCCCTGTACTGTGACATCACTGTGTGTATTATCCTTGTACTGTGATATCACTGTGTGTATTATCCCTGTACTGTGACATCACTGTGTGTATTATCCCTGTACTGTGACATCACTGTGTGTATTATCCCTGTACTGTGACATCACTGTGTTATACCTGTACTGTGACATCACTGTGTATATTATCCCTGTACTGTGACATCACTGTGTGTATTTTCCTTGTACTGTGACAACCCCCCCCTCACGTGTTAACTACTGTACGTGACATCATGGTATATTATCCCTGTACTGTGACATCACTGTGTGTATTTTCCTTGTACTGTGACATGACTGTGTGTATTTTCCCTGTGCTGCTTTTACCTTATACTTTGGTCGTATGTTAGTCATTTGGCAAGTCATCTGATAAAGTCATATTTATTGTAGCTGAGAAATTCCTAATCTGCTGTAAACACAATCAGGACACTTGGCCATGAAGAGCTGTGATATTCAGCAGATGTATCTGAGCATTGGCTGCGCTTACTCTCCCAATCCTCTCCCACCGCTACCTGGGAGGTCTTCTCTCCTGCCCCAGGACGTCACTCAATGGAAATAAAACACAAGGGGAAACGCTATAAGTGAGGGGCGTCCTGGATGCTGAGAATATCGGATGTCAGATCAGCGTGAGCTGGAACTGAAGGAAAACGTCAATGATTCAACACCGCTGCGGCCATAGGGCGGATTATATTCCTCATTTCCACTTCTGAAGTGAATAATTTAGGATATAATGTATCAGATATCAATGATATATGACATAATGGACCCAAAACACAAACTTCATCTAATATTAAGCGTGAAACCATGTGAGGGTTCATCACTGACACAACGTTACTGCACAATACGGTTTTCTTAAAGGCACAGTACCAGGGTCCTATGGATTCAGAAATTTTGTTTGGATAAGGGATTGTAGAGGTCACCAGCTGGTCGCATGCAATTCTGGAATAATCCCTTTATCTCTTCGGAAAGCGCTGATGTTTTTTGCATCAATGAATAAACAATGGAAAAAATTGGACAAAGCAAAATTGGCAGGGGGTGAGGATAAGGATACGGCTGCAGATGAGGATGCTAGATCGTCGGGGTTAAATGGATTCTCTGGGGGCAAACACCAAGCTCGATTTCATTCAATGGAATTGATGGGAACATTTCCATAAGAGCAGTCACTTCCAAAGATTCCACTGAAATTTGGGTAATTTTTGTTGCAGTGACCTGCTTGAATCGCTCCTCCAGCTTTCTCGTGCAGCTCCAGCTGAATATGCCTGAATCGGAACACCCTCACTCCCACAGCTCCGAGGAGATTTACAGAGATCCTCCTACAGCAAATTTTTGGCAAAATTTTTTTGCCGCTACAGAAAAAAGGGTTAATGAATTGGGCACAACCGAAAAGGTTTCAAAATCTCTCAACATTCATGAAGGTGAAATAGACCTCTAGCTTTGCGAAGCTCTCAGTGGGTTCCAAAAATTGTGCCAAAAACTGGAAACTAGATGTGCATGAAAAGCTTCAAATTCCCAAGCCGCTCCCAAATTGTGCGGCCCCAAAAAAAAAAGATTCCTTGAGTGTCCAAAAAGCACCAATATTGTGGTGCTGACATTTTATAAAGAAGGCACAACAGGCGCAGAAAGGGAATTTAAAAAAAAACAGTTTCCTGTTAGGAAGCCAATAATGAATGCCCCCCCCCCTTGTGTCCATAACCTAGTGTCAAATGAAGGCTTCATGCACATGGCCGTTATGGGGAGCCACACAATTTGCGGCCATATCAAGGCCCCCATAGAGATCTATGGCATGCGGTCGTGGTGTGGTAGGCGCAGAGTGTCTTGCCGCACCGTGACCAAGACAGTTGGCCACCTGGCTTTCTATGGTGAGGGGAGGGGTGAGGAGCGCTCACTCCTCCTCCATCCAGTCGTGTGGTCTCAAGGTCCGTTTTCATAAAGCTTAAATTGAGAATAACATTTTGATAGGCCCCATGCACATCACTGCACAATTTCCTGCCATATCAAGGTCCCCATAGAGGTCTATGACACCAGGTCATCTCACCACACCGTGACAGTAGGTCCTATTTATCGATCCAAATGGGGGGCAGCTGCTCTGGTTTCTATACAGAGGGGAAATGTGAGGTTTGCTCACTCCCTCTACCTTCTCCAATGGGTTCCAGTGAGCAAAAGGCCATCTGATGAGGCCTTAAAGGAACATTCCAGTCACAGTATCATAGTTTTTACGGTTGAAAAAAGACACATGTCCATTAACTTAACCAAGGAAGGAAAGGGATTGGATGAGGAAGAGATTTATGGGTAACAATTCTATATAACATAACCATCAATGTTATTTAGGTGTAAAAAGGCATCTAGACCCTTCTTGAAGCTCTCTACTGTCCCTGCTGTGACCAGCGCCTGAGGCAGGCTATTACACAGATTGACACTTCTCATAGTGAAAAAGCCCTGTCGCCTCCGGTGATTAAACCTTGTTTTCTCCAGACGGAGACAGTGCCCCCTCGTCTTTTGATTTGATTTAATCTGAAACAACTTACCACCATATTTTTAGTATGGACCATTCATATATTTATATAAATTAATCATGTCCCCTCGTAGTCGTCTCTTTTCCAAACTTAATAAATCTAGTTGTTTTAATCCTTTCTCATAACTGAGACATCCATACCCCTTATCATTTTTGTGGCTCTTCGGTGAACCCTCTACCTCTTTTTATGGACCGGAGCTGAATCGCAGCTGATTCAGTAAATTATACCTTCTGCAGGACCTGAAGGGAGCAGCAGGACTCCAGTTCCTGCGACATATGAATTTTCATTGACCGGAGTGTTCCTTTAATCTAAGTATCATGTTAGAACTCAACAATAAGTGTTCTATTTATCCACAGCACCTCCACAGGGGAACGTAGGTACTGCATGATTCCATCCTAAATTTACAGACTGGCTGTGCAATGCCTGGATGTGCCAGGTTCTCATTTTACATTTTTAAAAGGATTTTAATTTGGGCTCATTTGTTCCACGACGTGGCCGTGTGCACACACACGTATTCACACACTCGCAGATAATAGCTTATATCTTAATAGAATCGTATAACTCAACAATTGTCAGGGAAGCAAATACACAGACAGAACTTAAGCCAAGCAGATGGCGGAGCAGAAATGTGTGTGTTTTGTATTTATATGCTAAATTCACAGCCAGTGGATTAAAAGGTCAGGCTTACACAATCCGGCTGTTGATTTTCCTATTTTATGTATGGCTGGCTATGTGTGCGTTAGATTTTTTTTTTAGACGGAAAAATCTGTGTAAGATTGTAAAAAAAAATAGTCCATTCCCGCCAAACACTATTAATTGAGGGCAACTGGTCAACATCTATATAATAGAACTGTCTTCCCTGATATAGAGCCCGGCATATGAATTGTTTTGGAGCAGAGGAAAAGCAGACACGCTCTATAAAAATGCGACTCCTGGATAGAGCTGCGGCATATAAGGAGACGCATTCACATGTGAAGGTAAGAAATATCTGTTGGTGGTGTCAATAAAGAAGGGCGTAGAGGTAATACATTCACCACTGCCGGGAATTTATTTCAATATAAAACAAACCCTGACACATAGATAAAAGCAGAGCCTGGATTTGTGGAAGGACTGAAGAAAACCGAGCCTAAGGCGGAAACGCAAGTGTCGAGTTAGCGAGCTGAACCTTGTTCCTTTACTGTATGGAAAGTCAATTTCTAGTTCCCTAGGATTGTTTGGAAGTAAAACATAGTCCAGTTTTTATCCCTACTTTCTAAGCCTTTGGGAACATAGATGAGGGGGCTGTTGCATTGGTGCATTGTTAGTGGTAAAACAGCAGTACTGCAAGTAGGGGTGTGACTAAAGGGGTAGCAGCCATAGCAGATGTGTCAGGGCCCGCAGTGCCAGGGGGGCCTGGACACCCAATCTGACACAATAAAGAATGGAGCATATTATGCTGCACATTGTACAAAATTATTGTATACAGGCAGTCCCCTACTTAAGAACACCCGACTTACTGTAATTTACTGTACTTAAACCCTAGGCTTCAATAAACAGATATCACAGGTGTCTGTAATGGAGCTTTCTTGTTAATCCTGATTCTTAAAACAACCCAAAATTTTTAAAATCCAATTGTCACAGAGACCAAAAAAATTTTGTCTCGGGTTACAATTATAAAGTATGCAGTTCCGACTTACACACAAATTCAACTTAAGAACAAACCTACAGAACCTATCTTGTACGTAACCCTGGGACTGCCTGTATAGCAGTACACACCATCCACAGTAAACGGCTGACATGAGAATGGGGAGAAGATGGGCGGACTTACTGCCGTATATGCTGTGTGTATATACCGTATATGTGTTGATATGCTATATGTGTGTGCAAGTATATACATTCCATGCATGCTGTATATCTGTGTATATGCTGTTTGTGTGTTTTTATGTGTTTATGCTGTATGTATGTAGAAGGTGTGTGTGTATTTTCTATGTGTGTGTGTATACTATATGTCTAAGTATATGTGTATATACTGTATGTGTGTATATGAAGTGTATATACTGTATGTGTGTATATAATGTATATGTGTGTGTATGCTGTATGTAAGAGTGCATAAATGTCTGCATACAGTATGAATGTATACATGTATGTGTGTAAAAGTGTATAAAGGTGTGTATGAGTTTAGAATTTTAATTGTGTGTATATAAATGTGTGTATATATTTTTTTAAGGAAGGGGGTCCCCCATGCAGAGATTTGCCTAGATTTGCCTTCTAGTAACGCCTCTGCTGCAGGTACTATAGAAGTAGTAACAGTAATATCATTATGAATGGTAAAAACGGAAAACATTCATTTATTAAATTTCATTTATTTTATAGAATTTTGAAGCTTTTTCATGATGATTATGCAATGGGAAACATTAAATATGTCATTTTTTAATCTCAATGGAAGGCAGATATTTGTTTTTTTTCCAGTACAACCCACCTTACCATTGTTTCAGCAATTGAAGTTGTAGTGAATGGTTGTCCACTGTCTGAGACACATGATAAATGTACAGGCAGTCCCCGGGTTACATACAAGATAGGGTCTGTAGGTTTGATAGGGTCAAGTTGAATTTGTATGTAAGTCAGAACTGTATATTTTATCATTGTAACCCCAGCCAGAACTTTTTTGGTCTCTGTTACAATTGGGTTTTAAAAATGTTGGGTTGCCATAGGGAATCAGGATTAACAATAAATCTTCATTACAGACACCTGTGATAACTGTTACAGCTGATTATTGTAGCCTAGGACTAAAGTACAATAAATTACCAATATCCAGAGGTCCGTTTGTAACTAGGGGTCGTATGTAAGTCGAGTGTTCTTAAGTAGGGGACCGCCTGTATTTTAGGTATTTATTGACCCTTACCCACCACTGACACAATAAAGAATACATTTTGGATCAATGGGGGGTCTGACCACTATTATCCCCAGTGATCTGGAGAAAGGGGAACCATTAGTCGAGCATGTGTCCTGCTGTTCTATTCTATACTATGGGAGTACTAGAAATTGCAGAGCACAGCCCTCGGTTATCTCCGACTCTCATAGACAGTGCATGGGATGTATAACAATTTCCAACACTCCTATTGTATTTAATGGACACATCTCCACCTGCTGCTCCATCAATTAGTGAGAAGAGAACCACCATTCTCCTGATCGACGGTGGACGGGGGTCCCAGCTGTCACCGATCAGATTGTTATCCCCTATCCTGTGGATAAAGGATAAGAATAGTTATACTTCCTTAATGGGATACTGATCATAAACTTCCACTGCAGTTTTATTCACAGGGTGACTTCTAGTTAGTTCCTCAACATCTTAATCGCTAAAGGTACACCATCCATGAGACGAGTTGAGCCTCCTGCCTCAGGCAGCAAAATGGGGGGATGCAGAATCAGGGACACAGTCAGGTGCTATAAAGCAGGACCTAATGCCTAAAAATAGTGTCTGTCCCTGGAGAACCCACTTACCGTATATACTCGAGTATAAGCCGACCCAAGTATAAGCCGAGGCACCTAATTTTACCACAAAAACCTGGTAAAACCTATATATTTTTTACTCGAGTATAAGCCGAGTTTGGGTTTTCAGCACATTTTTTTGTGCTGAAAAACTAGGCTTATACTCGAGTATATAAGGTACTTAAAAAATAACCTTACATGTAACTTCTGGATAGCGTTGTTCTATAGCTCGCCTCAGGCAGCAGAGAACTTAGATTCATCTGTGGTTGAAGGTCCCACCAGCTTGACCTAAAGTCATCTGTGCAAAGGAGGACCATGAAAACAGCTGAACTTTGTATGGGCCCCCCAAAATCTAATAAAATACGCACTTGGACAGGAACATTACACATTTCAGATGCTCCTCCATATAATTCATACATACAGCAAGATATACTGGACAGATACATAGATACACATGGTAGATATAAGTATCATCCGTTAGGATGGGCCCCTCTAGAGGCGCACTGTAACTTTACTCCATGTAGTTATTACGTAGAACATGTGATCCGCGTTATGTGACCGATGACTGAATACCAGAGCCAATCTCAATGCAAAATACAACAAAGACACAAGTAACAAATAAATGAAAACATCATTTACTGGGGGCCGCCTTTTGTTAACTATGACACCGCTCCGGCAATAGTCGCGCAGCCCATTCATTGCTGGAAGTGAAGCGTTAAAACTTTTTCCCACCAAGGAAGAAGCAAGTCGAGCATGTGGGAAAGGGACTGTTCAGCTGCAAGTTGCCTTTCCAAGTGGAAGCTCGAAAGATTTGCTCAGTGACTTTAAATATCCCGTAATATAAACACAAGTCCAGGCCTCCGCTGGTGCGTCCACCCCCCGGGCGACTAGTCGCAGTTACTGTGCCGCCAGGTTATGTGTACGGCTACAGCCAAGAATGTGCAGCCATATCTGCGGGACAGAGCCGTCCATGAACCTCACCTCATTAAATGTGCAAGCCAACTTATCACTCGCCACAGCTGCAAAATACACAACGCAATGAACCGGGAAATCTAGGGGCTTAACCACTTCCCTGCCAAGCTGCCAAACAATTCCCCATTATAATATGAGTGCTAGTAAAAAGAAATCCATATTCTTCCAGCCCTGAATGAACCTACATTGACAGTAACAATGCCGAGGCTATGCTGGTTTCATGGTGACTGCCTCTCTTTGTATGGAAGGTGGTCAGGCTTCTCTAATCCCGACAGTAGGTGGCTAGACGTACTAAGGGAGATTTATGATGCCTTATCCACCACAAAGCACATGAATCTCCCACCCTCTGCCAGTTTTCAGCTTCTCTGACCCGCATGACTCTTTTGATGTGTTGGGTCTGAGAGCGGAGCAGCGGATGGTGGGCAGGGGCGTGAATGCCCGGCCAGTCTCTACAGGAAAACAGGCGGAAACTATAGTTTGTGCCCATATCCACTAAGCAGGGCCGGTTCCATGTTTCAGTAGGCCCCTGGGTGACAGAGCCTCAGTGGGCCCCTTTGCAGTGAACCCGCGTGGCAAAATAAAAAAGTCAGAAACTAAAACAGTCTCATGTTCCCTAAAATATTCCCTAGTTTATCATCCCAAAAATCCTCCTCATGGTTACTTTATATAAAGCCCCTTCAGCCCCTATAGATTCATTAGATACAGACCCTCACCCCTATGGATTCCTTATGTACAGCCTATGTGGGACCCCCCAGCAACTCTGGGTCCCGGCGCTTGCCCAGGTGAGCCAAGTGCTGATGCCGGCCCTGCACTAGGAGGTCAGTGGGGAGTGGGGGGAATTTTAAGACTGCTGTTGAAATGCTCTTAATGATTCGCTCCACTGTATATTGGTTGTGTAACCTGACGATTGTATGGATACATTGGGGCACATTTACTTACCCGTCCCGTAGACGCCACTGATCCAGAATGTCTGATGAGGATTTAGAGCTGCCGCGATTGACTAAGATTGTGCGTCCAATTTCCTGCATGTGTCGCTTCCCCCGCTGAGGTCCGCCTGAGTTCACCTTCTTCTTCTTGGTGCATGTGAGTGCTGATCTTGCGACACAATTTGCTTTTTAAATTCCGAATCAGTCGGGTTGTCCGACGACCACACCCCATGATCTGTGTCGCATGCAAGCCGCCGCCAATGCGACACAATCCGATCGCGTAGGGCAAAAACCCGGGGCAATTCAGGGCAAATCTGAAAAAAAAGCGAAACCCGACGAAAATGCGTCCGATGGACCCTTAGTAAATATGCCCCATACACGTTGTGTTTTGGTTGCATTTTCATTGCGTTTTGAAATGCATTACGACAGCTGAGGAGAAGTAATTTTCCTAATGATATTACTGTTAACATTTGCGCTAACAAAACGCATTGGTGGTGGATTCTTCCTGCTGCCTCTGTCCTAATCTGTAATCTAATAATCCTGGAACCTAAACTTATTTGTTAAAACCATTATTTTAGTATATGTAAATTAGCTGCAGAGGCTACTGGGGTGGGGCGTAGCCTTAGCTCCCAGTGCCCGACCAGGCTAGTACACACCCCAGTAGCCTCTGCAGTTAATTTACATATTACTAAAATAAAGTTTTTAACAAGTAAGGTTCCAGGATTTTTAAATTACAGATTAGGGCAGAGGTAGCAGGAGGAATCTACCATCACATCTATTTTTGCTAGTAGATTCCTTATGATAGGTTCCTTTAAGAATGGATGATGATAGCCACACAATAATACAACTCCAGATTGCCAAAGTTAAATCCATTTCATGACTACATGAAAGGACAACATGTGAATGGAAAGGTTAAGTGAGTCCAAAAGAGGCATCAATACAGTCATGGCTGGCATCACTGGGTGCTATGGCCATGCACTGGGTTATATTGTATGTAGGGTTTTCTAAGGTTCTGCTGCGAGATCTTCAATAGAAATCATAAACCGTCAGCTTCTCTCTGTAAAGAATTTTTCCGCTGCATTAAACAACATAACACTCCGCGATCATTCAGTCACTTGTGTGTTGTTTTCAATATATGATCATTTAAAAGGTAAAATATCGCATGTGCTGGCTTAAAGGGAACCTATCACCAGATTTTACCAAATTAAACTACTAGCTCCCTCAGGTAGGGTATGAAATGTCATTTCTAGAATTCCCTCCTCTATGTGAAATCCCGCTCCTTTCCCTCTTAAGAATCTCTGTAAAAATGATCACAGATAAATCATTTTTTTCCAGAGATGAGACAAGTTTAGAGGCTGCAAGAGGAGAGTCATTACAGTTCTATAGTACCTAGAGATACAGGCAGTTTTAAATAAGGCTCGCAATTTCATCACTGTCTATAACTGCCTCTCTCTATGATTCTTTAGATCAAATATCCATGAACATAATGGGGCACATTTTCTTTTCCGGTCCTGTCTCGATCCCCGATTTGGACGGTCCAACGAAGATGAAGTCGGCAGCGATTACGTAGATCGTGCACAAGTGTTCCTGCATCCGTTCACTTCTCCCGCCGAGGTCCGCCGAAGTTACCTGCAGGGTTACCCCCCGACTGAATATGGAGGGTGCACTCTGACTGGGGGTGTCCAGGGTTGCACTTAAGAATTTTTTGTGGCGTTTTGCACTTTAAGGGGTGTAGTGCTCAGTTGTTGGGTTCTCCTCCCCTCCTGTTGTGTTCCCCCTCCCCTTGGTTTATAAGCTGGTGCCTGGGCGTGCTGCTTCCTCTTGCCCGCGCCAACCCAGCGCCGGAAGCTGTCCCTCCCTCCCTCCCTACAGTTACTGTTGGTGTTTTTTGAATGTCCTCTTTGTATTCCATACTGTAAGTCACAGCTGGCGTTATTACAATAAAAGGAAGACGATGGTGGAAGAAAACATTGAGATATGGAACGAGATTTGCCAGGAAGACGCGAGTGTTGTGTCGGGCGTATCCGGCCGAGCAAAACCCGCTTCGGGCAGCTGCGGTTTTTGAGCACCAGAATGAACATCACATAACCATTGCTGCGTTTAAGTTTTTGGAGTTTTTGTTTAAATTGTTAAAATAATATAGCCTGTTGACCGTTTTAATCTTTTTATACCCAACAGGAAGCCCATTGCCCTTTATTTCTGGTGGATGTTTTTGTTAGAGTTTAAGTGCCCTTGATTGGGGAATTTCATAGTGGTTTTTTCAAGTTTACTAACCCTCCCAGTCTTCTTCTTCACGGTGCTTGTAAGTGTTGTGTCTTGTGGACACAATTCGAAAATGTTAAAATCATCCGCTCTTGCCGGATCCGTGTGGTGTCCGATTGGCCCGCCACCCTACCGATTTGTGTCGCGTGCAAGCCGGCGCCGATCTGCGCCCAAACAAATCCATCTCGCGTGTGCCAAAATCCCCCAGTCTCCCCGAAAGACGGAAACAACCGCTGGGAAACCCGACAAAAATTGTCCGACGTAAAATGTGCTCCGCGGACCTTAGTAAGTAGGCGCCCCTAGATTGTGATCTAAAACATGAGATTCTTGTCTTTAACATGACACCAAAATCATATTTTTAGGTGCTACACAACCAAAGATAGGGGTGTCTAAAGTGACACCACCCCTCCAGCTTCTTAATTGGACTCATAACAGGCAAAATATGACTCTTTTCTGCTCATTTTCACTCATTGGTGAGATTTTACATAAAAGAGGGAATTCTAGAAAGGTCTTTTCACCCCCCCCCTACCTGAGAGGGCGATTAATGGGGTGAAATCTGGTGACAGGATCCCCTTCTCCAAGACCAGAGATGAACAATTCATCTGGGATTTACACATCTCTATCCAAAACTGCAATGGATACAGGGCTCTAGTCTTAACCACTGGTGATACCAGCATACGACATGCTGAAAATACTCAGAGGTTCCTTCCCTGCCGTGATGCACCCATTTCTAAAAAAGAGGCATGGGTGCTACAAAAGGACCATAAAGTTGAATATTCAGTGGCGTGCACAAAGAATTGAGACTTTTTCATGACACAAGGCACTATACATCTGCCTCATTTTATATTCCTTGTTCCTCTAGGGAGAATGGGAAGCTCAGTGAAAGAAGTGTAACATTAGCCATATTGTTGGGAATTTTGTCGATTTTGGAAAAAAAAATTAAGAAACGTGATGAATCTAAGAAGCATATGACCCTATCTATTACCTGTATGACAGAGGAGACCGCAGGTCCTACAGTAATATACGAGGTGGTACTTATGATGATTTTATATGAGATTCTCCATAAACATCAGCTGTTCTAGGAGAAGCTTTTCTGACAATTAAACCAGATCTCCAAAAATTGACACTGATGGCATTTTCCGGGCTGTGCTCCGTGCAGGTGTTTAATGTGCGGACAACGAGATTTTATACAGTTTGAGGATAATTGAAGATAATGATTAGGGTGATTTAAGGATAGATTTAGGAGGAAGGAGGGGACAGCATCAATCAATTGTCCCATACAACCCTACAGAGAAGAACCAGTATGGGAGGTGGGATCCTACATGTAGCATGCAAACCCTGGGGTGATAAGACGGATAATACCCCCATAGGACTCGTAATAATGAAACCATGACCTATTCTACACCACACTCAAGCCAGTTATCCTCATTTTACAATAGGTATCTTATGAAGCATTGCTTTAAAGCATATATCAATGGGAACAAAAATTATTTTAGAATGGCTTCAAAACAAGATCCCACTTCTCAGCTATTCCTGATCCCAAGATTCCGTCTAGGTCCTCACTACACTTCACTATTGGCAGTGCTGGACTGGCCCACCGGAGTACCACAGGATCCTCCGGTGGGCCAAAGCTCTAAACTAATACTGAAGCTGAGTGATAAAAGGTGAAGCCCAGAACAATTTTATCTGGTGGGCCCAAGGAACCCGATTTCGACAATGACTACTAGTGTCCTCATACCAACAGGAAATAGCCGCAAATAGCATTTTTCCAATTATGAACTCAGGTGGTTCACTCTGATGAGTGATTGGCTGAGGATGTATATTTAAAGGACATCTACCACCAAGATCAAGCACACTGACATACCAGTGTGTGCTTCCTCTGGCAAGATCTGCTCTTCTTTAAGCTTCCTCTGCCCTTTTTTTCGTTTGTTTAAGCACAAATTTATGGGTGACCTCTTTAAATAAGTGAGCATAGGACCAGTATACATATATATATATATATATATATATATATATATATATATATATATATATATATATCACACATATATAACAATATGCTACGTAATTGTCCCCTCAAAGATTATTCTTGTGTCACTGCCCTTCCTGTTCTCTTCTACATGTACTTAAAGGGCATCTACCTCCAGGATCAAGGATTGTACAGCAAACTTTAACAATTATGCAAATGAGCTTGAGGGGCTCTGTGTTACAAATGTGTTATTGGAGACTGGAGCCCCTCAGGTTCATTTGCATGTTTGTAAAGCCTCTTTTTCTTAAAAAAAGGGCAGAGGAAGCTTAAAGAAGAGCAGATCTTGCCAGAGAAGCACACACTGGTATGTCAGTGTGCTTGATCTTGGTGGTAGATTCCTTTAAATATACATCCTCAGCCAATCACTCATCAGAGTGAACCACCTGAGTTCTAATTGGAAAAATGCTATTTGCGGCTATTTCTGTTGTTGTATAGACACTAGTAGTCATTGTCGAAATCGGGTTCCTTGGGCCACCAGATAATTGTTCTGGGCTTCACCTTTATCACTCACTTCAGTATTAGTTTAGAGCTTTGCCACGGAGGATCCTGTGGTACTCCGGTGGGCAGTCCAGCACTGCCATAGTGAAGTTGAGTGAGGACCTAGACGAATCTTGGGATCAGGAATAGCTGAGAAGTGGGATCGTTGTTTTGAAGCCATTCTAAAATATTTTGTTCCCATTGATATATGCTTTAAAGCACATGCTTCATAAGATACCTATTGTAAAATGAGGATAACTGGCTTGAGTGTGGTTAGAATAGGTCATGGTTTCATATTACAGTCCTATGGGGTATTATCCGTTATCACCCCAGGGTTTGCATGCTACAGTAGGATCCCCCATCCCTACTGTTCTTTCTCTGTAGGGTTGTATGGGACAATGATTGATGCTGTCCCTCCTCCTCCTAAATCTATCCTTAAATCACCCTAATCATTATCTTCAATTATCCTCAAACTGTATAAAATCTCGTTGTCCGCACATTAAACACGCACGGAGCACAGCCCGGAAATGTCCATCAGTGTCAATTTTTGGAGATCTGGTTTAATTGTCAGAAAAGCTTCTCCTAGAACAGCTGATGTTTATGGAGAATCTCATATAAATCATCATAAGTCCCACCTCGTATATTACTGTAGGACCTGCGGTCCCTCTGTCATACAGGTAATAGATAGGGTCATAGGCTTCTTAGATTCATCACGTTTCTTATTTTTTTTTCCAAATCGCAAATTCCCACAATATGGCTAATGTTACACTTCTTTCACTGAGTTCCCATTCTCCCGAGAGAACAAGAAATAAAAATGAGGCTATGTATAGTGCCTTGTGTCATGAAAAAGTCTCAATTCTTTGTGCACGCCACTGAATATTCAACTTTAGTCCTTTTGTAGACCATGCCTCTTTTTTAGAAATGGGTGCATCACGGCAGGGGAACCTCTGAGTATTTTCAGCATGTCGTATGCTGGTATCACCAGTGTTAAGACTAGAGCCCTGTATCCATTGCAGTTTTGGATAGAGATGTGTAATCACCCAGATGATTGTTCATCTCTGGTCTGGAGAAGGGGATCCTGTCACCAGATTTCACCCCATTAATCGCCCTCTCAGGTAGGGGGGGGGGTGAAAGACCTTTCTAGAATTCCCTCTTTATGTAAATCTCACAATGAGTGAAAATGACAGAAAGATATCATATTTGCCTGTTATGAGTCCAATTAAAGCTGGAGGGGTGGTGTCACTTTAGATTTTGGTGTCTTGTTAAAGACAAGTATCCCATGTTTTATATCACATTATGTTCATGGTTATGTGATCTAAAGAATGGTAGAGAGAGGCAGTTATAAACAGAACTGCCTGTATCTCTAGGTACTATAGAACTGTAACGACTCTCCTCTTGCAGCCTCTAAACTTGTCTTTTTTTACGGAGATATTTAAGAGGGAAAAGGGTGGGATTTCACATAGAGGAGGGAATTCTAGAAATTACATTTCATACCCTACCTGGGGAGCTATAGTTTTAATTGGGTAAAATCTGGTGATAGGTTCCCTTTAAGCCAGCACTGCGATATTTTACCTTTAAAATGATCATATATTGAAAACCACACAGTGACTGAATGACGCGGAGTTTATTTTGTTTTATGCGCGGAAAAATTCTTTACAGAGAGAACTGACGGTTTATGATTTCTATTGAAGATCTCGCAGCAGAACTAGAAAACCTACATACATATAACCCAGTGCATGGCCATAGCACCCAGTGATGCCAGCCATGACTGTATTGATGCCTCTTTTGGACTCACTTAACCTTTCCATTCACATGTGTCCTTTCATGTAGTCATGAAATGGATTTAACTTTGGCAATCTGAGTTGTATTATTGTGGGCTATCATCATCCATTCTTAAAGGAACTATCATAAGGAATCTACTAGCAAAAATAGATGTGATGGTAGATTCCTCCTGCTACCCTCGCCCTAATCTAATTTAAAAATCCTGGACCTTACTTGTTAAAAACTTTATTTTAGTAATATGTAAATTACCTGCAGAGGCTACTGGGGTGTGTACTAGCCTGGTCGTGCACTGGGAGCTAAGGCTACGCCCCACCCCAGTAGCCTCTGCAGCTAATTTACATATACTAAAATAGTTTTAACAAATAGTTTAGGTTCCAGGATTATTAGATTACAGATTAGGACGAGAGGCAGCAGGAAGAATCCACCACCAATGCGTTTTGTTAGCGCAAATGTTAACAGTAATATCATTGGAAAATTACTTCTCCTCAGCTGTCGTAATGCATTTCAAAACGCAATGAAATGCAACCAAAACACACGGTGATGGGGCATATTTACTAAGGGTCCATCGGACGCATTTTCGTCGGGTTTCGCTTTTTTTTTCAGATTTGCCCTGAATTGCCCCGGGTTTTTGCCTACGCGATCGGATTGGTCGCATGGCGGCGGCTTGCATGCGACACAGATCATGGGTGGGTCGTCGGACAACCCGACTGATTCGGAATTTAATAAGCAAATTGTGTCGCAAGATCGCACTCACATGCACCAGGAAGAAGAGGTGAACTCCGGCGGACCTCAGCGGGGGAAGCGACACATGCAGGAAATTGGACGCACAATCTTAGTCAATCGCGGCCTCAAATCCTCATCAGACATTCTGGATCGGTGGCGTCTACGGACGGGTAAGTAAATGTGCCCCAATGTATCCATACAATCGTCAGGTTACACACCAATATACAGTGGGGCGATCATTAAGAGCATTTCAACAGCAGTCTTAAAATTCCCCCACTCCCCACTGACCTCCTAGTGCAGGGCCGGCATCAGCACTTGGCTCACCTGGGCAAGCGCCGGACCCAGAGTTGCTGGGGGGTCCCACATAGGCTGTACATAAGGAATCCATAGGGGTGAGGGTCTGATCTAATGAATCTATAGGGGCTGAAGGGGCTTTATATAAAGTAACCATGAGAGATTTTTGTGTTGATAAACTAGGGAATATTTTAGGGAACATGAGACTTTTTAGTTTCTGACTTTTTATTTTGCCACGCGGGTTCACTGCAAAGGGGCCCACTGAGGCTCTGTCACCCAGGGGCCTACTGAAACATGGAACCGGCCCTGCTTAGTGGATATGGGCACAAACTATAGTTTCCGCCTGTTTTTCCTGTAGAGACTGGCCGGGCATTCACGCCCCTGCCCACCTCCGCTGCCCGCTCTCAGACCCAACACATCAAGAGTCATGCGGGTCAGAGAAGCTGAAACTGGCAGAGGGGGGGAGATTCATGTGCTTTGTGGTGGATAAGGCATCAAATCTCCCTTAGTACGTCTAGCCACCTACTGTCGGGGATTAGAGAAGCCTGACCACCTTCCATACAAGAGAGCAGTCACCCCATGAAACCAGCATAGCCTCGGCATTGTTACTGTCAATGTAGGTTCATTCAGGGCTGGAAGAATATGGATTTCTTTTTACTAGCCTCATATTATAATGGGGAATTGTTTGGCAGCTGCTTGGCAGGGAAGTGGTTAAGCCCTAGATTTCCCGGTTCATTGCGTTTGTGTTTTTGCAGCTGTGCGAGTGATAAGTTGGCTTGCACATTTAATGAGTGGAGGTTCATGGACGGCTCTGTCCGCGATATGGCTGCACATTCTTGGCTGTAGCCGTACACATACCTGGCGGCACAGTAACTGCGACTAGTCGCCCGGGGGGTGGACGCACCAGCGGAGGCCATGGACTTGTGTTTTATTTACGGGATATTTAAAGTCACTGAGCAAATCTTTCGAGCTTCCACTTGGAAAGGCAACTTGCTGAAACAGTCCCTTTCCCACACTGCTCGCTTGCTTCTTCCTGGTGGAAAAAGTTTTAACGCTTCACTTCCAGCAATGAATGGGCTGCGCGACTATTGCCGGAGGCGGTGTCATAGTTAAAAAGGCGGCCCCCAGTAAATGATGTTTTCATTTTATTGTTACTTGTGTCTTTGTTGTATTTTTGCATTGAATTGGCCTGTATTCAGTCATCGGTCACATACGCGGATCACTGTTCTAGTAATAACTACATGGAAGTAAAAGTTACAGTGCGCCTCTAAGGGGTTCCTCCTAACTGCCATTTATAGTCCATATTACTGCGGCAAGCAAGTGCCGAGTTTATCGAGCTGAAACCTTGTTCTTACTGTATCGGAAATTTCATTTTCTAGTTCCCTAAGATGTTGGGAAGTAAACATAGTCCAGTTTTGAGCCCTAGATTTGGGAATATAGATTAGGGGGCTGTTGCATTGGTTAATTGTGAGTGGTAAAACAGTAGTACTACAAGTGAGGGGCATGCGTCAGGGCCCGCATTGCCTAGGGTCCCGGACAACCAATCTGACACACTAAAGGGGAGAAGATGGCCGGACTAGAAATATTACATCACAACTTACTGCCGTATATGATGTGTGTATATACCGTATATCTGTTGATATGCTATATGTGTGGCAGTATTTATTCCATCATGGCTGTATCATCTGTGTATATGCCTGTTGTGTTTGTACATGTGTGTATTGCTGTTTGTGTGTAATTTTGTGTGTTTTATGCCTGTATATGTGTAATACCTTGTATGTTAATATAGAGGTGTATATTTGAATGTGTGGTATTAGATGTGTATATACTTCATGTGTGTGTATGTCTAAGTATATACACACACGTGAAGTATATAGACTTCATATACACACATGCAGTATATACACACAATTACTATGTAACTCATTATTCATGCAGTATATACACTTCATATACAAACAGTCCGATTGTGGAGCACCACGGGGAGTATAATGGATCAAGTCCAATGGTGGGTGCACGCCTCCAACAAACCCGATCCACCGGTTTGTAAGGTCAGATATCCAAAAAAAAATGCAATGAAGCACTCCGGTAGTTAGTGATCTTTTATTTCACCCAAGGTAAAATACATAAGGTGCCGTTTCCAGCTCATCCAGTAGGCATTATCCAGCATACAAACTTGTTATCAAAGTATATATTTAATGTCCCAGGAATTACATCATGAATGACATCATTACATTGGATACATCAAATCTTATATAAAACATTTCAATAAAGTGAACAAGTGCATGTGCTAATTAACCATATCCTCTGTGCCACACACTTTTAGTATATACACTTCATATACACACACATGCAGTGTATACACATCATATACACACACTATTCACAGTCGTATATCCTTCATATACACATGCAGTATCACTTCATGGGATCACATGCACGTATATCACGTCATTACAGACAAGCAGTTTGCAACACAGCATATATACACTTCATAAACACATGCAGTATATACACTTCATAAACACATGCAGTATATACCTTAACAATTCATTTACACTTCAGAACCTGCGTATATACACTTCATAAACACAATGCCAGTATATCACATTCATATACACACAGCATTGCTCATATACACATCTCAGTACTAACTCACACACAGTCAGAGACACTTCATACACTTGTATAACCATTATACCATACTGCGTACTATACACATATACTACAATGCGATATACCTCATCCACATGAGAACACTTTACAATACTGGTACCACATAAACAATTAATCTTATAAACCTGCAGTATATACACTTCATACCACACATGTCATATATACATCAATCACACCATGCAGTATACACACAAATCAAATAACAGCATACGCCAAGATATACAGCATGCATGGAAAATGTATCATACTTGAACACATATACATATCACACACTAACGGTAACTAGACACACAGCATTATGCAGTAATTGTGATGTAAATCTTCTTAGTCCTGGCTCTTCTCCCCTTTCTTCATTTCCCAGCCGTTTACTGTGGATGGTAGCAACGGCTTCTATATCGGTACTTCTGTACAATGCAGCATAATATGCTCCCCATTCTTATGTGCAGATTGGTTGCCATGCCCCCCTGGCACTGCGGGCACCTTACACATTCTCTATGGCTTGCTACCACCCTTTAGTCACACACCCTACTTCCTAAACTGTACAGCTATATTCCCAAAATGTTTATAGCCTGGACTGTATTATTACTCCAAACATCCTAGTCAACTAGAAATTGACTTTCCATAACGTCAAGGAACAGGGTTTAGCCGCTAACTCGACTCTTGCTTTCCGCCATTAGGCGCCGGTTTTTCTTTCCTTCAGTCCTTCCACAATCCTGCTCTGCTTTTATCTATGTGTCGGGTTTGTTTTATATTGAAATCAAATTCCCGGCATTGGTGAATGTATTACGTCTACGCCCTCTTTATATTGGAACCACCAACACATATTCTTACCTTCCATGTGGATGCGTCTCCTTTTGCCGCATCTCTATCATAGAGTCGCATTTTATTAGAGCGTGTCTGCTTTTCCTCTGCTCCAAAACATTCATATGCCCCGGGCTTCTATATCAGGGAACTACAGTCTATTATATAGATTGTTGACCAGTTGCCCTCATTAATAGTGTTTGGCGGAATGGACTATTTTTTTTAACCATCTTACACAGATTTTTTCCGTCTAAAAAAAATCTAACGCACCACTAGCCCAGATACTTAATAGGAAAACAAACAAGCCGGATTGTGTAACCGACCTTTTTAATCCACGGCTGTGAATTAGTCATATAATACAAAACACAGACATTTCGTGCTCCGCCATCTGCTTGGGCTTAAGTTCTGTCTGTGTATTTGCTTCCCTGACATTGTTGAGTTATACGATCCTTTAAGATATAAACTACTTATCTGCGAGTGTGTGAATATGTGTGTGCACACGGCCACGCGTGGAACAAATGAGCCCAAATTAAATCCTTTTAAATGTAAATGCAGAACTGGCACATCCAGGCTTGCACAGCCATCTGTAATTTAGGATGGAATCCATGCAGTACCTTACGTTTCCCCTGGGAGTGCTGTGGATGAAATGACCTTATTGTTGAGTTCTAAATTGAACTTAGATATAGGAACATCCGGTCAATCTGAAATCATAATGTCGCAGAACTGAGTCCTGCTGCTCCCTTCCTGTCCGCAAGGTTATTCACTGATCAGCTGTATCAGCTCGGTCCATAAAAAGAGGTAGAGGGTTCATCGAGAGCCACAAAAATGATAGGTGTATGGATGTTCTCAGTTATGAACAGGATTAAAACAACTAGATTTATAAGTTTTGGAAAAGAGACGACTACGAGGGAAGGATTAATTTATATAAATATTGATGGTCCATCAAAAATAGGTGTAAGTTGTTTCAGATTAAATCAAATCAAAAGACCGAGGGGCACTGTCCCGTCTGGAGAAAACAAGGTTTAATCACCGGAGGCGACAGGGCTTTTTCAACTATGAGAAGTGTCATATCTGTGTAATAGCGCCCAGCGCTGGGTCACGCAGGGACGTAGAGAGCTTCAAGAAGGTCTAGGATGCCTTTTACATAACTACATAACAATTGATGGTTATGTTCTATAGAATGTTCCCTAATCTCGTCCTCATCCAATCCTTTCCTTCTTTGGGTAAGTTAATGGCATGTGTCTTTTTTCAACCGTAAAAACTATGATACTGTGATACTATGGACTGGATGTTTTCCTTTAAGGCCGCATCATGATGGCCTTTTGCTCACTGAACCCATTGGGAGAAGGTAGAGGGAGTGAGCAACCTCACTTTCCCCTCTGTAGAAACCAGAGCACTAGCCCCCCAATTTGGATCGTAATAGGAACCTACTGTCAGGTGTGGTGAGATGACCTGGGTCATAGACCTCTATGGTGACCTTGATATTGGCAGGAAATTGTGGCAGTGATGTGCAATGGGCCTATCAAAACTGTTATATCCAATTTAAGCCTTTATACTAAACGGACCCTGAGACCACACGACTGATGGCAGAGAAGTCGCACTCCTCACCCCCCCTCACCATAAAACCAGTGGCCCACTGGTCCTTGGTCACGGTTGCGGCAAGACACTCTGCGCCTACCACGCCACGACCCGCAATGCCATAATCTTCTATGGGGGCCTTGATATGGCCAACAATTGTGTGTCTCCCCATACTGCCATCGTGCATGAAGCCTTCATTGACTAGGTTATGGACACAATGGGGGGGGGGATTCCATTATTGGCTTCTTACAGGAATGTTTTTTTTTTTAATTTCCCTTTCTGCGCCTGTTGTTGCCTTCTTTATAAAAGTTCAACATCCCAATACTGTGGTGCTTTTGACACTCAGATGATCTGTTTTTTTTGGGGCCGCATCAATTTGGGCTGCTTGATTTGAAGCTTTTCACCTTCATGATGTTGAGAGAATTCGAACTTTTTTACGTTGTGCCCAATTCTTTAACCCTTTGTTGCACAGTGCCAAACATAATTTTTTTTGTGTTCCAAAATTTGCTGTAGAAGATCTCTGAAATTTGTTCCTCTGGCTGTCGGGAGTGAAGTGTTCGGATTCGTGCATTTCAGTTGGAGCTGCCAACGGTTGGATCATGTTTTAAGCAGGTCACGCAACAAAATTAGCCCAAATTTTCATGGAATCTTTGGAAGTGACTGTCTTATGAATGTTCCATCACTTTCCTTTGATGATAAATCGAGCTTGGTTTTGCCCCCAGAGAATCCATTAAACCCCTACATCTAGCATCCTCATCTGCAGCCCGTATCCTTATCCTCACCCCCTACCCTAATTGTGCTTGTCCATTTTTCCATTGTTTATTCATTGATGCAAAAAACCTCAGCGCTTTCCAGAGATAAGGGATTATTCCAGAATTGATGCGTACCAGCTGGTGACGTCTCCCAATCCCTTACCAAACAAAATTTCTGATCCATATGACCCTGTACTGGGCCTTTAAGAAAACCGTATGGGCAGTAAACGTGTTCAGTGAATGAACCCTCACTGGGTTTCCCGCTTTAAGATTAGATAGTTTGTGGTTTTGGGTCCATTATTCATATATCATGATTTCTATCTTATATCATACAATTATTCACTTCAGAAGTTGGAAATGAGGAATTATCCCCCTATGGTCCGAGCGGTTTGAATCATTAACTTTTCCTTCAGTCCAGCTCACGCTGATCTGACACTCCGATTTCTCCTAGCATCCAAAGGCGCCCCTCAATTATAAAGCGTTCCTTGATTTTTAATTTCCATTGTGACGTCCTGGGCAGGAGAGAGACCCTCCCAGTAAGGGTGGGAGAGGATTGGGAGAGTAAGCGCAGTCCAATGCTCAAGTACTCGTGCTGAGAATATCACGCTCTTCTAGGCCCAAGTGTCCTATTGTGTTTTACAGCAGATTAGAATTTCTAGCTACAATAATAGACTTTAATCAGATACTTGCCAACATGACTACATACGACCAAAGTTACGGTAAGCAGCACAGTGGAAAAATACACACAGTCATTCCCAGTACAAGTGAAAATACACCAGTGATGTCACAGTAAGAGGATAATATACACATGAATGTCACGTACAGGTTAACACGTGAGGGGAGGAATAGGGTTGTCACATATTACAGAGGATAATAACACAGTGATGGCACAAGTACAGGTATAAACACAGTGATGTCACAGTCGGTTAAATACAACACAGTGATGTCACGTAGCGGATACTACACCAGTGATGTCACAGTACAGGGATATACCACATGGATGCACACGACAGGATAATACACACAGTGATAGTCACAGTACAGGATAATACACCAGGAGTCAATGGCGATATACCCGTGCGCACAGTACAAATATTGCACACATTATTCACAGTACAGGGATATCACACAGTGATGTCACATACAGAGATAGTACACACAGGGATTCACAGTACCAGGGATAATACACCAGTGATGTCACGTACGAGATATGCACACAGTGATGTCACAGTACAAGATAATACAACACATTGTGAGTAATTCCACGTGATCAGCCAGGATAATACACACCATGATTCACACAGTTACATGGTCATAACACAATGATTTCACAGTAACCAGGGATATACACACAGATTATGTCACAGTAACAGAGACTATCACCATGACTGTTCACCGTACAGAAATAAACACCCACTGATGTCACAGTACAGAGATAATACCACACTGTGTCCCACAGTACAGGGATATACGCACAGTGATGTCCACAGTAACAGGATATAATCACACAGTGATGTCAGCGTACGTGAATAACACACACAGTTGAAGGTCACAGTACAGGGATAATACACGTGATGTCCAGTCAGTAATAAGATCACGTAGTAGTACCACAAGTGATGTCACAGTAGATAGATAATGCACACAGTGATGTCACAGTAGATATAATTGCACATAGTGATCATTCCTGTTTATGAACATGATAGATCTGCCTGACCTCGCTCTATCTCCAATTAGCCCCCAACAATCATTTTTAAACCATCATGTGTAGCATTTTTTCTTACAGGCACTGAAGTTGTGTGGCCGCATACGATCCATCAATTAATGACACTACAGTATCAATATATGTGAATTACTATTCAGTATCAGAACGCGTCCCGCTAATAGGCTTCTGTATCCTCTTGACAGCGCTAGTTACTATCCATGAATAGCGTTTAGCAGTACTATCACAGTACAATGCAGGAGCTAAGGAGCGTGTCCTTATTATTAGAGGTTACTGAGAGAAGTGTCAAGTTTTTCCTGGGCAACCTGTGATCCTGTCGGCTGAATGCAGTAATTGGTTTGGGAACGTCAGCCATTGAACCAAGTCCAAATGGATGTACAGAGATACTCTAGAAAGTTTGACATTTTATATAATCACCGTTTCCGCCATCAGCCATCATCTAATGTGGTCTTCAACTATCTTGCTGCTTGTTCTTCTCAGCGGAGTTAATCACCACAGAGGTGTCTATAATCCTTTTGGTTTCATGTTAAGGTGCCCTCTATCCTTCTATCAACACGTAACGGCGTCTACCATTCAGTAGCAGGATACCAGCACCAAGGGCCCTTCTGACATCTCGTATTCAAGCACGTGGTGGATTTCTTGGAAACTTTTGTCAGTGGCACCAAGTGACCCATCGATGTTCAAAATTCTTTGTCAACAAGATGGCTATTATCTCTTCAAGAACAGCATGTATACTCCGAACATCATATAGGTTGTGAAGAACATCCATGGCCCCCAACTTTTACCACCATGAGAAATCTTGGTTATGTGTGGTCACACTTCCCCAAACTTCGGAAATTACTTTCATATGTGGAGCTTAGGGCCAGGCCATCAGGATGTTAGCCAAATTTTGTCCCTCTTTTTTGGACATGTTCCACGTAAACTTTCACTTTAAAAATGTAGCTCGTTAATCGGGAGCATTCAGATGAAACATTCTGATAGGGTGGGAGTATGATGTCATCACGGTCTATATCTTGTCTTTCCCTATTCCTCTAAGAATTACCGTTTAGTGGAAACAAGTCAAGAGTAGAGATAGCGAGCCACTAAAATGCCTTGGGTACTCGTTTCGAGACGACTTTTTCCATGCTCGCGTGCTCTTTCGATAACGAGCCCCTTGAAGTCATGGGAGACTCGACATTTTCAAGGGGACCCCAGGCTCTGCCATGAATCTTGGCCAAACACTGGAACCTCAGAATAAGGATGGCAACACCACGGAAATGGCAGGAACCGCAGGGCAGCATGCAATGGATGCCTCTGAGGCTCGCTTATCGTACAATTATGCCAATTATGGGCAGCAGCATGGCCAGACAGAGTGACGAATGAAGCTAGATAGCATCTAAAACTCAATATTGACCAGACACTTTAGGGGACGGCATGCATGGCTCGCAGCAGGCGGCGGCTAGGAGTGCCATGGCGACATACGCCTAAATGGACCAGGCTTCAAACCATGGGTAGCAGAGAGGACAAAGGAGGTGAGCAAGAAGCGCTCAAATATATCGGTACATTATAAAAGTTTTGCAGTATCTTTTGTGGATTACCAGCAGGGTGGCGACAGTTAAACATGGGGAAGCCATGAACATCCAAAATTCTGCCTGACACAGCTCGTTTGATAAAGGCGGGCATGTATGGAGGCCGTGACTCGTAGTAGATTCAAGGTGCTGCGTAAACTATGTTGTTGTTTCTTGGCATGGAGCTGGCGCTCCGCTGCCAGGCGAGCTTCCGCCAATCCAAGCCCTGTCCTAGACTACTCCCCAAAACGCACTTCTAAGAACCTTTCGGATAAGATCACGTGTAGTATCGTTCTTATAAGTTTGGGATTGGCGGGTGAGGGATGTAAACATCTTCGCAAGAAGCGCTTGAATATAAATCCGTATGAAAAGTTTCCAGTTATTTGTGGCTTACACAAGCAGGGTGGCGACAAAGTTAACAAGTTTGATGTGGAATGCCCCTGCAATAGCTTCTTGGCGGTGTGCCTTTTATCACCTGGCTAGCATTTGAGCACGCCCTGCTGTCGCTTAGGCGACGGCACTGCTGCTGTGCCTTGAGCTACGACTGATTGGGCGACATGCCCACGGAGGTATTCGGAGGAGGAGGTGGAGAGGGGTTGGTAGGAGGAGAGGCTAGTAGGCCTGAAACACCTGGACCGAGGTAGGCCCCGCAATCTCGGCGTCGGCAGATAATAATGAACCAGCCGCAGGTCAGACTGGTGGTCGCAGCCTCCACCAAGTTAACCATTGCCGTCGCGATATATAGTGGCCCTGCCCGGCAGCACTCGTCACGTGTCCGTGGTTCCGGTGGAGACCCTTGTCAGAACACGGCGTTGGTCAGGCACCGGATTATGTTGTCTGACCCGTGCTGGTGCAGGGCTGTGACGGCAACATCGGGAAAAGTAGTGGCGGCTGGGGACCGAATACGGCTGGGCGGCGCCGCCATGAGGCTGCGAAAGGCCTCGTCTCTACTAGCCTATAGGGCATAGCTCTCCAGGCTTAGCAATCTGGAGAGGGCACATTAGGGCCTTGGGCGTGCGGGTGGGTTGCACTAATAGTTGCGTTTCCGCTCCAGCGTCTGGGGTAGGAGAGCTGAACGCTGGTGGTATGCTGTGGCGATCGTGGAGGCGACGATGAGGGTTTTTGTGGCCGGGTCCTGGGGCAGGGGGGGCGGACTATCAGCTGCCCAGGGGAAGGATCAGTGGTGTGCACGGCCGGATGTGAACGCGCTTGTTGCCACTGAGTGGGGTGTTTAGCATTCATATCCTGCCATACTGGTGTAGTTAAGCTAGTCGTGGTGGACCCTGCTGATCCTAGTTTTTGGCAAATGTGGCACCCCCCCAGCCGTCGGTCCATCCGTGTTTTTCTTAAAGAACCTCCAAGACTTCTGAAAATCTGCCTCCCGCAGGAGCCCCTCGCCACCGGGAGCCTTCACTATTGCACATTTGGTTGGCGCGAATGCACCACTCGTCCCCTGCCTCTCCTCTAGCCCCACACTCTGCCTCTTCCAACCTGTTCGGTCGAGGACTCTCCTCCGTCTCAGAAGCCTAGTGTTTACCCGGCCCTCAACCCAGCTTGGGTCCGTCCCTCATCATCCTCCGATCCCTCCGTCCTGCTCCTGCCCCCCTCGGACTTCCTGCCCTGACACAACTTCCCCACTGTCCTGACAACCGTGTCTCCTCATCGTGGACACTCTTTACACACTTCTTCCAGTACGTCAACAAGGTCATCAATCACGCCACGACATGCGACTGGTGGAAAACGACCTTCTGGGCATCGAATGTGGCTCATCAGCAACCGGACAAGTGTTTGTGACTGTGGGAATGGTCCCGAAACAGTTCCTCAGAGTGATGCCGGTTCAAATGGCAATTTTGCTGGGAGGGGGCAGATGGGGGGAGGAGGCTGAGTGCAGGATCTGGAGGAGTGGCCGATTTCGGTGCCATGGGTGGACTTCGTGGAAGACTGACTGGTGGAAAAATTGCTCGAAGCATTGTCGGCAATCCCAATCCCTGTTCGCACTGTTCTGGCCTCAACCGTGCTCTACTCCACGAGTCCCAGTAACTTCAGACATGAACCTAGGGAGTGTAGCTCTGCGGCGTTCCCCTGCTCCATCATACGCGTGGTGTCTCACCCGCCCAGGACCACGGCCCTCTGACCCCTGCATTAGTTGGCGCCCACGTCCCCGCCCGCGTCCCTACCCCCTAGCCCTCGGTTCAACATTTTTGAGAAATGGAGTTATACTTATTTTTTTTTAATTTTTTTGTTTTTTTTTGTTTTTTTTTGTGTTTTTTAGTTTTTAAAACCAAAACGATGCTATCCTCGTTGCTATTGTCATTTTATAGCCAGTATGAAAGCACACTGTATGCCAGATGAGATGACCTGAGTTCTGAAAAAAATAAACGTAAATAAAAAAAAGGAAATGGCAGACTGTGGCCTAATTGAATACACCCCCGTGCCCCTAATAATTTTCCCACTAATCGGTCTTTCGATGGATATGTGCGTCCCTAAACCCAGTGTTCGCTCTGACTCCAATTGCTCAACATTTACTATTAGATCACTGCCACACTACATCCACCACAGATCCAACCAGAAAGCCAAATATATATAACGCTACTGTAGGCTTACGTAAGCCCGTTTGTATTCTTCCTATGGCTATTTTCCTAGCCAATATTTACGCACACTACTATGCCAGATGAGATGACACTGAGTTCATTAAAAACATAAACGAAAATAAAAAGAAACTGTCAGACTGGCCTATTCTACTCAAACCCCTAATAAATTTTCCCACTTTGGTGGTTTGAGGTGGATATGTGTGTTCCACTACGATCTCAACACAACGGTAGCCAGTCCCCTTGCTAATTTCTCACAAATCATGGTACTAGCTGCACTAAAAAAAAAAAAAAATTATAACGTTGATTGTACCCTAAGAAGGGCGGTTTGGGTTCTATTTAGAATCACTCCTGCCTAACAGTACGCTATAGAACCCTACGCTTTCCCTGACCAGCAGCAGCTCTTCTCCCTCGGCAATCCAGAACAAGAATGATCCGACAGCGCGGGCAATCGGCTAGCCTATCCAGGGTCCCTGATCTGTCCAGCCAACCACTCTATCTACGTGTAGGTACCCACGTCATGCTGGGTGGAGTGCAGAGTCTCCGGCTTTGATTGGCCTGTTTCTGGCCCCAAAGCAAAACGGCGGGAGCCTCTTCCATTTTCTCGAGCCGGCCGTCGAAAATACTCTCCGAGCAACGGTATTTACGGTACACTAATGCCTCATCGAGCATTCACTCGTACGAGTATTTCGCTCTCTCTGTAGAGGCCTGGTGGTGCCAGGGGTTGCACCATCCATTAGTATTATTGGCCGCTTGCCTGCAGGCAAGCACCATGGCAACCAATACAGATCCCCCTAAAATATTCATGAGCCTGTAAAATGCAAGCTGAGCTGTAATTGGTTGTCGCTCTAGGCCAACATGATTACTCTTAGGTCGCTTATAAATCTGCCCAGTATGTTTACGGTGCACCAAAAAAAAGGTGGTTGCCATTCCCATCAGTGGCAGGAGTAGTCAATAATCTGGGCCTGTGTGTTTAATCCAGTCCCTGTTGCACTTTCTTGTCTGGTGGAGTGCTGTACACTCTCACCTATTTACCACCCCATGTTCTCAGTCTTTCTGAAGACCTAGGAAATCCTTTATATCTTTTCATCTTGCTAAGGCATAGTGGCCTCTTTGGAGAAGGTCCCTGACTGGTTGTATTCATTTTCAATGTGGATAGTTTAGGGCAGTGGTGGCCGAACCTATGGCACGGGGTGCTCGCTGTGGGCACTCAAGCTCAGCACAACGACAAGATTTACTAATCTCCGTGCTATTTTAACCCTTTAATCTCAAGGAAGTTCTCATATGTCCCACAGAGGTGGCATCCTCAGGCAGCAAGCATGTATGAATTGATCCTGGATTATAGGATCCGTAACTTTTGATCCTGGCACCCTATATTCTCTTTGCAGCTTTGGGACTGAGGGAAAAGCAAGAGGTTTTGGAGACGACTGGATTATCTTTGAAGGTCCTCCTGCAGTAAGGCCGCCGCAGTCTTCCTGCACTGTGGGACCCTGGAGGAAGCTACAGTATAATCTGGGGGGGGATTAGGGGGCGGTGACTGCCGCATGACAAGCAGCAGTCTCCGCCAGCCTATGGAGCGAACGGGGAAGAGGCAGCGCCTCTGACAACCCCCTCATGAATACATCGGACCGCTTGGCGAGCGGTCCAGCGTTTACATTGTACTCCGCCGCTGTGTTAGATAGCGTTACCGGAGATTTCCGATAACGCTCTCATTCTAACACTGCGGCGTTTGTTTAAGCACTAGGAGCAGCTTATTCTAGTAAGCCGCTCCTAGTGCCAAATTTATGGGTGACAGGTCCTCTTTAAGGAATATAAGCCTTCCATTCCCTCTTGTCCTCCAACCATAATGCTAATTAACTTATCTGATGATACCGCAACCATCTAGCCTAATGCCTCTCCGTGTGTAAAAGTCTACAGTCATATCAGTATTGCTAAGTTTGAATTTAAAAAAAACTTCAACATTAGAGGCCAAAATGTCTTATAATTCAAAGGAGCCCAACCCAATCTCATTTATCAGTGTTATCCGGTCAGATTTAGAAGGTAATCATTAAAGATAAATGCTTCTACATAAGGCGCCATGTTACAGCTCCTTACAGCTCGGAGAGTTATAATACGCTTGTGTACATGGCCGTGCCTCATCCCTAAAGTTGCCTCCGTTCGGTGAACTCGCCTTGACACACAAGAGAGGATTTAACAAACAGGAGCTGAAATAACAAGTGCATTTGCCGCCACTTTTGGTGAGTTCAGGGTTTTATACCTCGCAGGCCTGATTTATCTCACAGTTCAAAGGAAAGTCAAAACAGCGATCATTTCTCCACCTAAGTGAATGGCTGAACATGAAAGTCTCCTGTTCCCCACTGATAGAGGCTGTACTCGCTGGCAGCACTCCGGGTAAGAGCTTCATAAAACTCTACAGACAGCTGTCAGCCCCTAACAAATCTAAACAAGAGTCCTTCATTTACTGCAAACATCACATTTACTATGTCTGAAACAATAGAGAGATGTATACCTCAAAGTCTACACCTAGCAAAGATGTAGTGCCGGCTGGAAGGTAAAATCCCTTTAAGATGAGGGTTAAAATCATTGGACAACCCCTTTATAGGAGTAGGAAATTAAGGATATAATATACAGGATCCCACACTCGAGAGATCTAGAGTTCACTGTAGATTTGCTGGAACTTGTTCATTTTACGACTACAATGGGCACTATTCAATCGCTAAAACGTAGAGAGTAACGTAGAGAGTAACGTAGAGAGTAACGTAAAGAGTAACATAGAGAGTAACGTAGAGAGTAACATATAGAGTAATGTAGAGAGTAACGTAGAGAGTAACAGAGAGTAACGTAGAGAGTAATATAGAGAGTAACGTAGAGAGTAACATAGAGAGTAACGTAGAGAGTAACAGAGAGTAACGTAGAGAGTAATGTAGAGAGTAACATAGAGAGTAATGTAGAGAGTAACATAGAGTAATGTAGAGAGTAACATAGAGAGTAACGTAGAGAGTAATGTAGAGAGTAACGTAGACAATACTCATACTGAACTCCATGGACCCCTATAACTGTTTGCTCTACTTACAGCTCATCATTGAACAAAGGAACTACTAGGAAATCTTTGAGGTCCCTAATTGGTCACAACTATGTTGGGCTGTCTTCTGCTCGTGGTTGAATATCTATCTAGTTCTATAAAATTATATACAAAGTGTATTTAAAACCAAATAACCCACCATTAACCACATCATTAGGCAATACCAAGGCCTACAGCCAACAAAACTCTACAATAGTTGCTTCATCCATAAAGATCCATCTCTGCTATCTGCATCGGTAAACGTCAATATGGCCTTAGGGTTTTCTTTCTTGGAAATAGATTTTTGAGAGGGCAAAGGTTTAGGGCAGATGCAGATATAGCATGCACACCCTGACTAATGTGCCATAAGAAAACAGCCACAGACACTATCTATCAAGATGTACTGGTAGGATCCAAATACTATTACTGAGCAAGAGATGGTCAGTAGACTTCCTATCTGGTAGATGAAAATTTGTGTAAGGGTGGTGCTTCGGCCCCTCTTGTCCAAACATTAGACTAAGTTAAAGGGAATTTACCCTTGTTATTATGCATTGTGAACCAATAATACCTTGAGAATGCTGTAGCAACACTTATGCAGAAACATATCTTGTTTAATACCTGATCCGAGCGATTTTGCTCAAAAAACTATTATAAAACTATGATAATGAGGCTCTGTTGCTCCTGAGCTGCCCCGGCACTTCTTCCCTGACAGGCAGCAGTAATCAATTGCTGAATCATACCCCCGGCTAGTGTGTATGAGTCATCCAGATCAGGTTGATTAGTTGTGTCTGGACAGTTCAAGAAGCTCTATGTAATGTGTTAGCCAGTATGCACCCAGATTCCCCAAGGTCCTGAATTTTATAATTGTTTTTTGAGCAAAACCACTTGGATCAGGGATTAAACAAGGTATGTTTCTGCATCAGTGTAGCTACAGCATTCTCAAGGTATATTTGCTTCACAATAAATTGAATCCAATGGTAGATTTCCTTTAAGCACTACACTTAATAAAGCCCTTACCACTTTGTCAGACATGTCTTCCATCCAAGGTAGAAGGTCTACTTTTTGCCGTGTGGGTGAAAGGGAAACATCCTACAAGACTCAATCCTAAAATCCATAATGATGCAAACTTGCAACAGATCCTATAATCTTCCTAGTCTTATATTCTCTATAGGGTTAGCCCTATAGTCCATAACAGAACATTCAGTCTACGTGTGTCCTGTGTTTCATATTGTAATATTGTGTGACATCACAAGTTCCACTAACATAGAACATTCCATTATATATACAACCTTTAGTGGGTTCCAAAGTAAATATTTGACCCTGAATCCTATATAAAAATGTCACCCCAATTATACGCCTGTCCCTCCTTAAGCCAGATGTAATACAGGGAGTGAGAACATTCATTTACCTAACACCTTGTCCACACTTATTACGTTTCTTTAAGATGTTAATTTTGACATGGCGACATACCCTAAATGGACTCAGGCTTCAAACCAATGGGTGGCAGAGAGGAACCAAAGGAGATGAGCAAGAAGCGCTCAAATAATATCGGTACATGATAAAAGTTTGCCAGTATATTTTGTGGATTACACAGCAGGGTGGCGACAAAGTTAACATGGAAGCCATGAAAACAACCCAATTTAGAACCAAACAATCCTATCCTATTGCTATGGCTATTTTCTAGCCAAGTATCAAAGGAAGCACACTACTATGCCAGATGAGATGACACTGAGTTATTGCCTAATAGAAATCCAACCCCTACTGAATTTTCCCACTTCAGCCTTTGCTATGGATATGTGCGCCACTAAGCGCAGAACACAGCGGTCGCAAGTCTCACTACAAATTGCTCAGAATTGGCAAGTACATGCACTGCAGAAACTACAGCCACCAGCAGATCAACCAGAAATCAAATATATAGAACGCTACTGTAGGCTTCAAGAAGCTATTTGTATTCTCCTATGGCTATTTTCTAGCCAAGTATCAAAGGAAGCACACTACTATGCCAGATGAGATGACACTGAGTTATTGCCTAATAGAAATCCAACCCCTACTGAATTTTCCCACTTCGGTCTTTGCTATGGATATGTGTGCCACTAAGAGCTAAACACAACGGTAGCAAGTCCCCCTGCTAATTCCTCACAAAATGGTAAAAGATGCAAATTAAAATAAAAAAAGTAGAACGTTATTGTAGCCCTAAGAAGGGCTGTTGGGTTCTTTGAGAATCACTCCTGCCTAACAGTAAGCTAATAGAACACCCTAACGCTTTCCCTGACCAGCAGCAGCTCTCTCCCTAGCGGCATCCAGAGACAGAATGATCCGAGCAGCGCGGCCAGCGGCTAGTCTATCCCAGGGTCACCTGATCTGGCCAGCCAACCACTGCTATCGACGTGTAAGGGTACCACGTCATGCTGGGTGGAGTGCAGAGTCTCCTGGCTTGTGATTGGCTCTGTTTCTGGCCGCCAAAAAGCAAAACGGCGGGAGCTGCCATTTTCTCGAGCGGGCGAAGTATTCGTCCGAGTAACGAGCAGTTTCGAGTACCCTAATGCTCGACCGAGCATCAAGCTCGGACGAGCATGTTCGCTCATCTCTAATTCCTAACCAAGAGTGGAGTCTGTTTATAGGTAGAAACTTTGATCTTCCGGAAATTTGTTCCAATCAGAAATCTGCTTAGATACATAGATTTGGGAATCGGTAAAATAGCAATTTGTCAACAGGGGGAACAGGAGGTGACGTTATTACTATTAGAGATGAGTAGAGATAAGCGGTGGTCGGTTCAGCGTTCGGGTTTGGTCACCTGACCCCGACATATTTCAGGATTGGCAGCCGACAGCTAATCTGGCATATGGATGCCACTAGCAACTAGCCATGGCTATAATTTCCCCCTGGCCAATCTTAGCCATGGCTAGTTGCTAGATTGCTCAGTCGCCAATCCTGCAATATGTCCGGGAAAGACGGCTAAACCCAGGGCAATTGGAGCAACATTGGTTAGGACCGATTCAATTCAGACCCAAACCAAATCTTTTGAGATATTCAACACAGCCTAGTGAAAGTAATCTTGGATAATTCACTCATCTCTAATTGCTAATAATTACAAATCTATTATTGGACTATAGAGATTTTGTCGGGTATCTATGACTAAGGTTTCCACCTATCAATGAAGGAGGGATACTTTACAGAACAGCACGAAGATACAGCATTTTCTGTCAGGAAGAGGGTAATTTGGCCAACTGAACTACTTGAGCCCTTCAACTATCTGGCGTTTAAGTTTTTTGATAGCTCTTAAACATGGCAATGTAGCTTAGCCATAGGCAATGTGTAACAGAAAACTGAACTTTTTTTTTTCATAAAAAATTGACAAATTTTCCATCAAATGCAACTTAATCCAGTGAAGGAGGACAATGGGGGTCATGTACTAAGGGGTCCCGATTCGCGTTTTCCCCGACGTGTTTACCCGCCAATATTTCCGATTTGCGCCAATCTAACCTGAATTGCCCCGGATTGTGGCGCAACATGGCAGATCGGAGTTGTGTGGCGCAATTCGCTCCGGCAATTCGCGCTACTAAATCGGTGGCGTGGCCGATACGAAAGACCCGACTGTATTCGGAAAAACCAGCCGCATTTACAAACCGAAAAAAGAGTGTCGCTTTGGGACGCGCTTACTTTCACTCTGTTCCGACAGCTGGTGTAATTCCGCGCGTTCAAATGCTTTTCAGGCCGCAGCGCCACCTGGTTGGACGCGGCGGAACTACCTTCATAAATCTCCCGCCCGGACCTCCCGAATCCTTTTGCATATAACGCTCCACTGGATCGCGAATGGGCCTGTAGTAATCTGGCGCCCCATATGTGAAATTATTGCCCTGAGTCAAACATAGTCCCCTACACACTGAATCACTGTTCATGGAATCTCCCTTGGCTTCGGAAAGTGGTTACAACACGGAATACATCCTTATATTGCTCAACTCATACACAGACACTTCTTAAGAATTAAATAAACTTCAGCAAAACTCCCCGGCACGAGATGTGCAGGAGATCCACTGAGGTTCCCCATGGTTCTAAGACAAGGATAAGTTACTGAGATGTTCCAAAAGAGCATGAACGGAAAAAAAAACCTGATTATATAATTGTAATTTGAAGACATAAGACAAAGTGAAACCCATTCTTTCTCCTTAAAAACCTGCATCCACGGATGACTGATGTTACCACTTTGGACGTGTCAGAGGAAGATAAATATTTTCAGGAGACAAGTTTACCACTTGATGCATTTTTTCTTGACATTTGCCTCTGATTGTCTTAAAAATAAATCGCGGGATTAAACTCTGGTGACAGCAAAGGGACGAGCTGGAATATTTACTACTGGCTGTAACTCTGAGCAGAATGGAGAGGTATCCGACAATTGCTAAAGTTAAATCTATATTAAAGTAACACTATTAACTTATTGTTTGAAATAATTTGAAAAACGCTTTAACGTCATGCAAAAGAATTCATAATCTTTTGTCTCAACAGCTACATTTATTTCCATGGTGACAGACTACAAACAAACCTTGTGTAGTCTGAAGTTGAGGTTACACTCTATTTCACCTGTCACTCTGCCAATTGATAGTATGAAGGATGTAGGACAGCACAGTGGTTTCATAATTATTATTTCTGCCTTTTAGCCCTGGGATCTTGGGTTTGAATCCGTGGACAGATCCTAAACTCCAAAAATATAATGATAAGTTAAGGGGATTTAGCTGGATTGGCATCAGTCAATTGTGGTTTACATGTAAATGCTGTCCCGTGGTCCAAGGGGCAGCCAAGCACTAGAAGCTTAATGGATGTGCAGAAGACCGCTAGTATGATGTGGAAGCCGGAAAGTACAGTTTCTTTTCTTGGAACCCCTGGCTAGAGAAAGTGGAAAGACTCCTTAATTAATGGAGGACAATATGACTGAAAGTCAAACTAAACAGGGGTAAGTTCCCCTGTGTGAAAACTTATTTGCATTCTTCCCAGAATTCCCTAGTGGAGCATCTGGCTTTAAAGTTCCACATGCCTTTCAGGTGCCTTAATTGCATTGTCTCCTTAAGGAGAACACCTACTGTCTGAGCCTCGTCAAGAGCTCTCACATAGCCAAAGCGTATCCTACCCGCTGTACTAGGAGACCCACGAAACAGTGCTGTCTACAGTTGGGAGTCTGTTCCTTATGGAATAGAAATACTGGTTTGGCTTAATCCCACATCATGTTTTTAGACTTCTTGTAGGTCATACTTGATGTTAAGGGGGCTGCCTTTCAAGGTAGCAAAAGGAGGCATTGTTTTCCATTTAACACCTTGGAAAACTTATTAGCATTCTTGTCCACTTCTCCATGAGGTTGGATAACTTATTTTGTACCTATAGTAGGATCTGCTATATCACTTAAGCATGCTATCAAAACCCCTCTTTTTAGGCAGCCTATCACATTCCCTAACTGCATGAAACCCCGATTTCTGTCACATGAAACCCAGCACATCTGCGCCACAATCCGATCACGTGCGACACAATCCCCGGTTAAATACCTCTCACGGCCGTGCAAATCCTGAAAAAGTTGGAAAATCCGACAAAAGTGCGACCGCGGACCCATAGTAAATAAGCCCCAGACTGTGTTTCTTATTTGTATAGAATCAGTATTGTCAGCAAATTTTTTGAGGAATAAAATGAACCCGTAAACCGAGCTGCTTTTCTCACAATGATGCCATGACAGTAACAATTTAGTGGATTTCTTTATCCTACATGAAAGTCATAGCAAATTCCAGGTGGTTATGTTACAGTCGTAGTTGTTGATCTTGTAAACTTTTTCTTTTGTTATATATAAATGTATTAGGTTATGTTTCGTGTCCATTCTGCAGGTAGAAAACTGTCCGGAATGTCATTGCTTATAAGTTCTCCTTTAAGTGGTCCGCTAATGTTCTGTCTCGAAAATCTCAAAGAAGTCAAAAGTTTACATAACCTCTGGCAAGATCTGCTCTTCTTTAAGCTTCCTCTGCCCTTTTTTTTAAGAAAAAAAAGGGTTTACAAACTATGCAAATGAACCTGAGGGAGGGGCTCCAGTCTCCAATAACACATTTGTAACACAGAGCCCCTCAGGCTCATTTGCATAATTGTTAAAGTTTGCTGTACAATCCTTGATCCTGGAGGTAGATGCCCTTTAACCCCTTAGCGCTCTGCGCCGTAGCTGTACTGCGCTGAGTCCGATCTATCTATTCTATCTATCTCATATGATTATCTATGAAAAAGAAAAGACGTCAATGCCAGCACTGCTATATGAATTATTTTATAGAAGTTGGTGCCAAGCACAAGAGTGAGGACATACTCTATGTCTTAATCATACTTCAAAAAAACTGGCCAGCACTCCCGAAGCCTGGAGGATCAGTGGATTATTCAACAGAGACATTCAGCGTCCGTACGGAAGCCTTTCCATTCTAAATTGGGACTCACAAGCTCATATCTATCTATCTATCTATCTATCTATCTATCTATCTATCTATCTATCTATCTGTCTCCTATCGATCTATCTATGAAAAAGAAAAGAAGTCCAATGCAGCACTGCTATATGAAAATTATTTTATAGAAGTTGGGTGCAAGCCAAAAGAGTGAGGCATTACTCTATGTTATACATACTTCCAAAAAACTGGCAGCACTCCCGAAGCCTGTGAGGATCAAGTGGATTTATTCAAACAGCGACATTTCAGCGTCCGTTACTGAAGCCTTTGCCAATCCATTACTGGTCCTCACAAGCTCAGGGAGTGGGCCAGATTTATCATCTTTTTTTGCGACTTTTTGGTGTGTTTTTTTGTCTTTTTTTAAAACTTTCTTGAGACTTTCCAAAAGTTAGCGGAGCATGGATTTTAGCCACTTACGCCTCATTTAACTTAGTAATCCAGATGTTTTTCCTAATTTATGACATGCAACTTTTTTTTTAAATGTCTCAAAAAGTCTCAAAAGTGCTCCTCACCAGAGCAGGCGCAGATAACCAAAAAAATCAACTTTCTTCTTTTTTTTGGTTTATAGAAGCATTTTTGCGATTTTAAGGCAGATTTTTTGCATGCAATTTTTTTCCTCTTTTTTCCCATCCGTTTTGACTGAGAATTCTGCATGGAAACTGCACATTGATTTTCACTCTCCAATAGACTTCAATGGGGAAATTTTTTTTTT
The DNA here is from genome assembly GCA_019512145.1 of Engystomops pustulosus. Classification (NCBI taxonomy): domain Eukaryota; kingdom Metazoa; phylum Chordata; class Amphibia; order Anura; family Leptodactylidae; genus Engystomops; species Engystomops pustulosus. The sequence continues at coordinate 21,997,860 of CM033641.1, forward strand.
GTTATTTTGTAACTTCATGTTTATTTTTCACATTTTGTCATAAGCACCAGGAGCATCAGTCATACAGCTGTTCTTGATGTTTTTTTAATATATATATTTTAAATTGATTCTTTTAAACAGAAAACAATGATGATGCTTAACAATATAAACCATCATCATATGGGGCTGTTCACATTAACCCCTTCTGGATGTTACCAGCAGAATGTCATCGGCTGAAGCTGATTTATAGAATGTTTTCTCATTGAAACTTTTTACAAAAATTCGCAAATATATGAAAAAGTCTCAAAATAAACGCAGAGAAGGATCACGTCTATCTAAGGAAATTTTGACATTAGACAAATATGATGCAAAATAGAGACATTTTAGGCGCAAAAAAATGCGCAAAAGAGAACAACTTAAGATAAATCTGGCCCAGTGTTGCCAGTTTTTCAGAAGGATCTTTATCTATCTATTTACCGTCTATCTATCATCTGTCTGCAACATACCCATTTCATTTATCTATCTAAGCTGCAAACCAGAAAGATTTCTTAGTTCGGTAAATCTTCACAACAAAATATCTACATCACTGGAGAGATTTAAAAAAGACATAAAACTTCTCCAAACTTCTTTAGAAGTAGAGTCCGGGTGACATGCTCAGGGTGTAAGCATGGGGTAGGTAATCCGGAGCAGCGCCTCTTGTGATGAATGATGTATGTAATTATAATAAGCGGCTCCCCATAGGACACAGTATAATCACCTTATCTGCCCCTCTCCAACATCAAGCCTCATGTCTGCAATTACTTCAGCATTTAAGAGCAAAGTGTTACCAGTGTCAGCGCAAATGGCTGTCACCTTGAAGCAACTACAAAATCTTTCACATACTTATCTCCCCTGGTGATTTCCCAGCAAGGGGCGCTGCAGCTTCTGCCGCTAAAGTAAAGTATTATCTGCAAATCCCACAGTTCTGTCAAGTAGTTCAGAATTTATTCAGTCTATTTCTGTCATATATATACATGGAGCTTCCTTCAGGTTGTCACCAAGATTATATATTCCCCAAATGTATCAACCAATCTGTCCCATATCTATCTTTCTATCTATTTTCTATCCATTTATCATCTCTCTATCTCTCTAGAGGGGGTGCAGAGCCTCCATGGATCCTGGCAAGATCCTTCAATAGTAAAGTTGAAAAAACTGTAGGCAGCACTCCAAAAATCCAAAATTCCAAAGGGTGAAGTTTAATGAAACAGTGGCAACGTTTCGGTGTGAACCACCTTCATCAAGGCTCTTGAATCCTGCGTTCTTCTGAAACTCTGAGACTCTGCTCCAGTTTTCAGCATTGCACCTAACTACAAGTTCCTGGGGGTAAAATGAACCTACTTTGGCCAATAAGTGGCCTCCTCTGACCATGAAACATCACTTCCTTTGTTGTAAACTGGTCCAGGGGGGGCCAATCATTGACTGAGTTGGGTCAGGTGGGTACAGGACAAATACAGGAGGTATCAAAGCATCACAGGAACCGGGATCCAGAGAAGTAGTATTTTTTTCACTCTTTAGAGAGGGGATGGGTTTACATTAATGGAAAATCACTTTTAACTAATTTGAAGGACATCTACCACATGGTTAAAGTATTTAGAACCAAGCACACTTACATGCTGGTATGTGTCCCCTGAAACAAGATCCGTTCTTTCTTTATCTTCAATTGGTCTTGTTTTGAAGTCTTTTAAAATAACGCAAATGAGCCTCAGGGGCTCCCATGTATGTTACAGAAGCCTATTCTGGTCTTGCTAGCCTCCTCTCTCCCCTCCCCAGCCAGAGAGTCAGCGAGGTCAGAATTAGCAGACAACGTAGCCAGAAGCGGCTTCTGTGATTTAGACAGGAGCCCCTGAGACTCATTTGCATACTTTTTAAATGCAATTTTCTCCAAAACAAGGCCATTTGACGATAATGTGACACGCACCAGTGTGTAAGTGTGCTTGGTGTACAAAACTGCATCCATATGGTAGATTACCTTTATTTAAGCAAATAACTTATATGGTTTGTGTAGTGAAAAGTTATACAATTTTCAAATATAGTTTCTGTATCAAATCCTCACAGTTTTCCAGATTTCCGCTTTCTGTCCTGCTATAGAAAGCTTCTGTGTTTACTTCCATTGGATAGAAATCTGTCCATGATCATGTGACGTCACACAGGTGCCCGGCTCATTATACCACACAGCTCTGATTACTCTCTGTGATACTAATCTGCATCTGTGTGACATCACATGACCAGGGATATAATGAGCCGTGCACCTGTGTGACATCACATGACCAGGGATATAATGAGCCGTTGCACCTGTGTGAGACATCACATGACCAGGGATTAGAGCCGTGCACCTGTGTGACATCACATCCGAAGGGATATAATGAGCCGTGCACTGTGTTGACATCACATGACCAGGGATATAATGAGCCGTGCACCTGTGTGACATCACATGACCAGGGATATAATGAGCCGTGCACCTGTGTGACCTCACATGACAAGGGACAAGTTTCTATCTACTAGAAGTAAACATAGAAGCATCCTAGAAATCTAGAACACTGTGAGGAATTGATGCAGAAAGTATATTGGAAAATTGTAGAACTTTTCCTTACACAAACCATATCAATTATTTGCTGAAAGTGGGCGACCCCTTTAAGCAAGGTCAATTGTGTACACATCTGTAGATAAAACAGTCCACACACAAGTCCAAAATTTTTCAAAACTAAAAAAAGTTTTAAAAATCTAGAGTATAGAACAGATTGGATTTCCTAGATTAAATATACTTGTAGCAATATTACTCTGGATATAAAGAAATACAAAAAAAATAATCAGAGATCTTAAAAATGGGAAACCCCTTTAAATAACAATGGAGTGTTTCCAAGGGATTAAACAGGATTAGAAAAACGCAGCTGCTTGGGTTGTGTCTTGTATTGCAATTTAGCTTTATTGAGATGAGGAAAACTAAACCGCAATACCACAGCAGTGCCAGATGTGGCGCTGTACATGGTAGAACACAGCCTCATGCTTCCTCTTCGTGGACATCCCCTTTAATTTCACTTCCTTATTGCGCTTTTTCATAAAACAATGATTTCAGTAAAACTTTTGTACAATGAGACGCCGGACAGTATAAGACAATACAAGGTCATTCAAGGCTTATAAAAACCTGAGTCCTGGAGAAGGAAACATTTTTCATCACCGCGGGGCAAACTCCAGGACTTCTATATGAAGTGGTAGGGATGTAAGATGAAATCACATGCATTATATATACATAGTAGCATGTCACTGCCGCGGCTGGCGCTCCATGCATAACACGGATGTGTCGCCAGCTACTGCACACACATCATCCGCCTCGTTATGAATGGCTATAAAATTAGAAGGACCCGGGCATGACCACGGATCACATCAGGATACTGGAGATTAACCCGGTGTCACATTCCCCAAATTCTCCAGCCCCATGCTGTTCTGTCAGAGGCCTGCTAACTTCCAGCACCTGCTTTACAGCTGTGCTGCGCTTGTGTTGTCACACATCAATCTCTCAATCATCAGAAGAGTCATTTATGTGCAACAGGTAAAGCCGTCTCTGGTGGAAAGTAATTATTTTCATCCGTTTATAAGGTTATAATCTCATTATACTTAAAGGGGTTGTCCCAAGTTTTCAAGTTATTTCCTATCTGCACAAAGTGATCAGTTAGGATCCATCTACTGGAACCAGGGGCGGAGTAAGCCTGCCATGGGCCCTGGGCTGTATGAATATTATAGTCCCTACAAGTCTGGGATCACTTCTTACATATGGTACTAGAATCAAGCTTCATGGAGTTTTTGCCTGCGTTCAATCTGCTGTTTCAGGACCTTTGGAGGACCTTCAATTTCCTGAAATGACTCTTGTGTACATGTGTATTGAGAGAATGAAAAGATGTACTAGGATTTCATGGGTGAAGGTCCTTCTCAGTATAAAATTTGGTGGGTGGTTTGGGTGGCCATGGGCATCCTTGAAGGTTTGGGCCCTGGGCTACCGCTTTAACTGGGCGGCACGGTGGCTGAGTGAGTATTGCTTCTGCCTTGCAGCGCTGGGGTCCTGGGTTTGAATCCCACCCAGGTCAACATCTGCAAAGAGTTTGTATGTTCTCTTCGTGTTTGCGTGGGTTTCCTCCGGGTACTCCGTTTTCCTCCAAAACATACTGGTAGGTTGTTTAGATTGTGAGCCCCATGGGGACAGGGACCAATTAGTCATGCTTTGTGCAGCGCTGCGTAATTTGTGTGTGCTATATAAATAAAGAATTATTATTATTTAACTGCCCATATTATACTACTGACTGGGACCCACACTGATCATGAGAATGGGAAATCCAGCAATCCAGAGAACAGGGGCCTCCTTCTCACAGTTGGATCAATGCTATTGAATGTAACAGCAGGACACATGAACGACCTGCTACTCCACCCATTGGTGAGAACGCAACTGTTCTGAACCAGAACAGAGCAGAATATTAAGAATTATGATATATTGTACTGTTGAAGACCTAGATACTGATACAAAGTAACACTATATACTATACATCTGCATATGTAGCTCCCTGTCGTTTTCTTGGTCACTTGGGGAAAGGGCTTTTCTCTATTTCCTGGAGACTGTTATAATACATATTATATTACTCTATTAATTGAATACCCTTCCTTGCATCATAAAGGGAAAAACACTGTATCACAAAATATATCATTATTTCTCTTCCACGGCCTCATATTTAATGAATGAAACTAAACCTGAAATTCATAAAACATTCCCTTTAATTTCAGCCATAGCTGATGAGATGATATAAGACAGAGATCTGCTGGACGTGTAACACGACCTCAGTTATTACTATTTTTTTTAATAATGTGTTAGTAAAACTGTGAACTACACACAAACCCAATAGACACAACCCATCGCCACCCCATAAACAGTTTCCTCCGCTTACTTTCTGCAGACGCCTTATTTCCCAGCAGAATTAATACGGAATATCACTTATAATGCAGCGCCCCCGGTATTATAGGCTTCCATCCCGCTATAATACAAGCCTGGTATCGTCTGACGGGAAGGAGATAGTTTTGCAGTTATACAAAGTAGATTGATATAATCCCCTCGCATGCCAGGATATTGCCTCTGGATGTCTACGAAGACAAGTTCATATTAGAAAGGATTACCAAGGATTTTAACACGAAAAATCTACAATTTAGGCAAAAATAATAAATATCTGTATATCTTATAGGTGAATTGTAGTGTATTGGACCCCCACTGTTCTGATTATTTAGAAATTTTGCATAAAGCAATAGTCATTTAAGGAACGGAACTGCATTATGTAACGCCTTGTACTTAAAGGGAAACTGTCACCAGGAATGTCATTTTTAGCTGGTGACAGGTTCCATAAGCAAGTGCTATGCAGATTTTTTTTTTTTAAAAAAAACCCTTTGTGGGCATTCTGAATAATTTATGTACTTTCTAAAACTTTTTTTCACATTACCTGGCTCCCTGCCAGCAGCATGTGGTAAGTTCTGTGGTGGGGAGGAGGGATTGGGGAAGCTGCAGCCTGTGTGTGTCTGTGACTCAGTCTCCTCATGCAATTTTCCTCTACTCCACACCGTCCCTCTCCCTCCCCTGCCTGATCAATGCACACGACAGGAAGTAGTGAGGGGGATGGAGCTGGATGAGTGTGGAGGAGACTGAGACACAAGCAGACACACAGGCCAACTGTCCAAGCTGTCCAACCTGCTGGGACTCACCGCACTCTGCTGGCAGGGAGGCAAGTAATATGAAATAGTTTTATAAAGTACTGAAATGATTCAGAATGCTGACTAAGGCATTTTTTAAAATCAGCACAACATATTGGAACCTGTCACCAGCTAAAAATGACATTCCTGGTGATAGGTTTGCTTTGACATGTAGTGCAGCTTAATTGAAATTCCCAAAACAGAGCCACCCTTATCCACATGTGGCTTCAGCTATTGTGGTTGAGACAACTTGTTGTAGATTATCCTTTCCTGGACCTCTAAAAATTCCTTTAATGTTATTGTCTTGTAAGTGGGGAGTCACTTTGGTGTCATTACATACAGTACAATGTTGTTTGCAGAGATAAAACTGCACTAAACATAATAGACCCTGATTTCCTCATACACATGCATGATCGGGTCAACAGAGCATGCATGTGCCTTAAATATGGAGAAAACAACAACATCTTTATCTGGAGGAAAGTTGGAGGCCTCCTCCCCCCCCATATGCACATTAAATGTTGGGTTTTGCAACAAGAAAAAAAACGAATGCACCTGTTTTTCTTCATAGTGTTACAATATCATTAATTGGTGATACAATTGCTTTTTGAGCAGTAAATAAAATATCTGCAAGCACCATCTCCGTACACTGTCTGCAATCTGCTTATATGTGGTGACAATGACCGTCATTGAGCGGAGCCCAGTCACTTCCAGCTCCTCTCCAGCCCTGATCCCCGTCCCATCCAAGTCTCTGTCCCCCCATGGAAAACAGCTGGAACTAAGACTGCACAGACTCCGATCTGCTTCAAAGTGGTCAATTCATGCTGTGTCTTATTCCTGGCTTCCATACAGAGCTTAACTATCAAGCAGGAAAAGCGCCGGAGAAGAACAAAGGTTCAGTCTTAAGGGGTCAGGCTGCAGTGCAGAATGCTGACCCTTCTTTACTAAGCATGGCTATCCAGTAACTCAGGAGCCTGGGAAAGCTTCGACGGCCACTCATGGCTTTACAATGCATCAGACTGTTCTTGTTAGTACTTGTACTTAAGAGTGCATGGTGTAGTGGAGTCCCTTGTAAATCTATAAAAAAAAAAGGAGCACCGGGGCACATCGAAGAATACTGTCAATGGTAGCTGTGCCTGTCCTTTGATGCCCCGGTATATTTGGGTAGTTGCTTAGAAACCTATGCTGGTGAGACTGTTGGATTTGTCTGTGTCAACCATTGGAATGATACAATTCATATGGCGATGTGTCACTCAACGGGATTATATGACTAATATGCACCCTCCTAAATATATATCATTACAAATAATGAGTAAAATGAAATATGTATGATGGAAGCGTAAGAAGATGGGCTCTTAATAACAATTATGAGACAATTGGTAATGAAGCAAATGGGGCCCATTATGGCACATGGTTTTGTACTCTTAGGCCTCATGCACACAACCGTATGGGGACCGTTGATACGGCTACTCAATTTGTGTCCATATCACAGCTCCCATAGAGATCTATATGGCTCATGGTCACGGTGCAGTGAGCACACAACGTCTCGCTGCACTGTGACCGAAATATATCTACTCAGCTTTCTCCCTTCTCGTCCACTCGGCCATGTGCTAACCCTGCTTACTTCCCAGACAGTCACACGTTTGTGCGCATAAGACCTTAGAATAAAGTAGCTCTCGTCCTTAGGAGTAGCCTTATAATCTTACACTGTAGGATAGTTAGGAGTTCCCATAAAGATTAGATGGTTGGCTGATATCAGTTTATTCCATCAATTGTTTTCTACTTTGTATGAAAATTCAAGGGGTTTCCAGGAATTCTGGAAAACACCATGGGAGAAAAAGCAAACATAGGTAACCCAGTAGCTCCAGTACTTTCAGGTTCGGGCCATGTGCCAGGCAAGATATTTCCTGGAGTCATTGCAAATGATTGGCCTCCTTGGTACGTCACCTCCTGTTTGGTTTCCAGGTCCGAGGAGGTCATTCATTGATCAAAGTGGGTCACGTGAACCCCATGGAAATACCCGCCGGACACAAGATTGATGATTGGAAGGGCAACACTCTCTTCTGTATTACTTTTCATTTGTCCCGGTTTTCCTGAATTCCTGGAAAACCACTTGAAGGACCCCATAAGCATGTTTTATGGCAGAGGTCAAACCCGTCCGGTGCTCTGCTTAACATTTCTGCAAAATTTTGTATTTGTTTCTAACCCCAAGAGATCTGCTCTCCGTACACAGACAGTCATATAAATTAGAATAAATCCGTCCTCCTGAATGCACTTGTCTTCTCATATTTAATATTATATCCACGGCCGACCACCTCACACAGGTGCGGGAGATTTCCCGGAGCACAGAGGAGGACAGAACAGCTGTTTCCCCTCAGTTCACTGTGCGGAGAGAACAGAGACAGATGACACACAGCAGATCCTTGTCCTGTCTGCTCCATGAAAGGGATAGTCATGTCAGATAATGACCTGTGCTGGGCTGACATAACTCCATGGCCTGGCTCTCCACAGGAACTTCTCAAGAATCTCAACATCTGTTTTCTGATTCAGAGGAGGAAGCTCCATATGAGCAGATTACACAAACAGACATCCACTACATCCTAGAGCAAGATGTGCGGTGTGTGCCCGAGCGCCCGCGGCACCGGGGGGACATACAGGTATCATGGGGAGCAGATGACCAGATGTTTAATGCATCACATCTATCTAAATAGTATGATGAAAGATTTATAGGTGGCCTCTGACTGCTCCAAGTGACCACCTAGGTCCTGCCAGATGAGAACCTTTTTACTTTTTGAGGGTTCTTTATATGTTTTTTGCAATGGTTCAATCGTACGTTATGCACCATAGAAAATAGTAAGTAATAATAGGTCCATTTGGCAGCTCACCTAACCCAGACATATTGCTTGATGGGTTGCAGAGCCCCTAGGAGCTAGGCATGGCTGTGATTGACCTGGCAGACACCTGGCGGACACACCTGGCCAATCACAGCCATGGAGGAGCTGCCAAACAGAGGATGCTGAACCTAAAGCCCAGGTCCACTCATCTCTAATTACTCAATAACCAAGTAACTGAACACCAAAAGAGATAAAGGGCTGAATATGTTTAGACACTCAACTTACTTATTATTGAAACATTGGGGGAAAAGTATTATTCCAGTTTTCCGGCATAATTTCCACCAAAAAAGTCTAAAATGCCTTATGCTACTTTCCTCAAAGCTTTTAGACCTGTTTTTGACACTTTCCGACTCCTCCGACTAAAGGCGTGACCTTTGTAAAAGGGCCCTAGAAAAGTGGGCATGGCCGAGTTGGAAATAGTCCAGGCACCAAAAAAAGTTAAGTTGTGTGCCAGATTGCGGCACACAGTTAAGACCAACTAAAAGAAGGTGTGAAGTAGACGTATATTCTCTAATATATGCGCTAAAATTTATAATCACAGTGATAAATCTGGTGCAGCAAAAAATAGTGCTGATTAGCTGTACACTGGCATAACCTGCAACTCATTGATACACTCCCCCCATTGTGTACTGAAGCAGCAACAGCAAAAACTACACTGCACACAATCAGTGGTGGATTTGGCATTTTGAGGGTCCTAAGAAAATGTATGATACCGTGCTCCCCTAGTGCGAAACTCCTTCCCTTATTGTAATGGAACATTTCCTGGCACCACTCTCCTCCTCTCCATCTAGATTGTTCCCATGTGGAAGAAATTACACCAAGTGGAGGAGGAAGACGATAGCAGCACCAGGCAGTACCCCATAACCAGGGGCAGTGTAAGACTACCATGAGCCCTGGACTTTATAAATATTATAGCGCCTACAAACCTGGAATCACTTCCTACATCTGGTACTAGAATCAGCTTCTTGGGGAATGGAGGACGTGTCCCTTCTGCTTTCAATCTGCCGTTCCAGGACCTTAGGGGACCTTCATGTGTATTGAGAGAAGGAACAGATGTACAAGGATTTCATGGGTGAAGACCCTTCAGAGTGTAAAATTTGGTGGTTAGTTTGGGTGGCCATGGGCCCACTAGAAAGCTTGGCCCAGGGCTTCCACCCAAACCGCGTATATTATAATCCACTACTGCGCAAGACAAAAATGGGTGAACAGGTTGGATGCAGGTCCACATATCACTCCTACCTGGTTTACAGTATAGGGGTATTGCTAAGTCAGGTATTTATGACATATCTAAAGGATATGTGATAAATACATGGTATGTGCAGGTCCCATTACCCGTGGCTTGGCAGAATGGAGAGTTTGCATGTTCAGTTATACCCCATTTGAGTGTATAAGAGCCATTGCTTGGCTATTTTTGGCACTTCCATAGACTTGAAGGGATGGGGGCACTCATGTCCAACAACAACCCCTCTGATCCCCTGTTGGCTGAGATGTGATACAAGGAATCTGCTCCTGTACACAATAGTACCTCTATACTGTGTATGAACACTACCGCCACAAAATACCCAAAGGTTTATTCTACTACAGGTGACAAGGTCCCTGACACTGGACACGTCATTTCTACAATCTTAGTACACACTACTTATAGTTGTGGAACCAAGAAAGCGATGGACAAATCCGCTAACACTGTGGGGTCTTTAGAACATTGTGAGGCTTCACCAAACTTTTTTTCAACAAACTTTTTTTTTAGAACAAAAAATTCACAAAATTTCTGCTCCTGAAATAAACCGAAACTTTTCCGACTTCCAAACATTATCTCCTCCTAATAAACGCAGGCAATAAGCCGGAGCATTTTATTTCTGATTTGTGCAGACATTTTATTTGTGTCTGGAAATAAATAAATCATGTCTCTTCTGCTTAGGTTTTCTCGGCGGTCACTAGGTGATGTTCTTACATCTCTTGATTAAACTCATAAAAATGCAAATTGTCAGTAGAGGCAATTAGCCTGCCAGTGCCGAGCGAGGACGACTCTCTTACTGGGTCATTTGTTCTCATTATTTTCTATGTGTGATATTACCTTTTGTCTTGACTTTCATGAGGATTTTACTCAAAAAAGTCATAAATAAAAAAAGAACTTTTTTGGAATTTTCGTGCAAAGAGATAAAGAAAAAAAGAGCTTATTATCTATCACTGACAAATAAGTCAAGTTAATATCTCCAGGAGTTTATTACAGCAAAACTGTTTCATATAGAAAGTCTCTCTAGATAGATGCTGTAGATGGGGGATATTTCACTAGATGCATAGTTTAGTATAGATTTTCCAGAAAATATACAGACTTTTAGATAGATAATTATTTGTGAAACAGATATTAGATAGATAGATAATATATGGAGTTGAGATAGATAATATCCAGCATAGGTATGAGATAGATGGAAAACATGTAGATAAGTGATAGATAGATAGATAGATAGATAATTGATAAATTTGAGATAGATGAATGAGTGATAGATCATATACATATAAGATATATAGATAATTGATAGATTATAGATAGATAAATAGATAGATAGATAGATAGATAGATAGATAGATAGATAGATAGATAGGTAGAGGCCCTTTGGGGGCTATGCATAACCGGCCTCCTATATTTATAATCTCCTATGACTGGACCCACACTGAGCTGAGAAGGACCTCCAGCAATCCAAAGAACAGGGGCCTTCTCCCAGTTGGATGGGAATACTAAGTGAATGTAACAGCAGGACACAGCACGGACGCTGCTGGCCACCCATGGTCGGAGAACGCAATGTCATGGACAGAGCGGAGATATTAAGGGGACTCCAGGAATCAGTATACCCAATGGGTTCAAATGTCACTGTAAAAATAGACCAACATGGGTCACTTATATAAAATCTAAGCTAATAGTAATTAGTTGTTTTTATTAAAATTTTGCTCCCTAGCAGAAAAATAATGGTTGACATAGACTGTAATGCCGAGATTAAAATGCTAATGGCCTTAGATCAGATCCGTTAATTTCCTTCCTGCCATAGAAGACAACAGGACAGAAGATGGGTCGTGGGGTAACATTAACACATCAACATTGTCAATGCACCGCTGGGTGGGTCATGTGGGATCATCACATGTAGGTCTGTGGTTGCAGTGCATCCAGTATGGACAGTTTGTGGTGACTGATGGCAGTTTTACCACATCATTACTATGGTAAAAGAGAAGAAAGTATGTTACATGATCAATGGAGTAGAGCATAAGAGGAGGAGGACAGTCAGTAACGAGGAACTAAAGGATCATGGGGACTTGTAGTTTCTAGTGTTGGCCATCTTGATGATAACTCCCACTGTACTTTAAAGAGGCCATAACATTTTGTGAATCATTAAAATCAAAACTATTTAAGCTCCATGACATTGAGTTTTGGTACATTCATGTTATTTATAGCTTTTTGGGGTTTTGGATTCAGAGCGTTTCATATCCCGGAAATACCCCTTTAACGAATGATGAATGATGTGTACTGTTAGAACGGCTAATACGTGATACAAAGTACACAGTATACAAACCTCTATAGCTAGGCTCTCATGCAGCTCCTTTCAGTTTTCTCGGTAACACTTGGGGAAGTGGGTCTTACTAGTCATTCCTGCCGAGAACTGTTATTATAATCCATGAGAGTTTCTCTATTAATTGACTACCCTTACTTGCACCATAAAGGGCAAAAAAAAAATACACTGGCCCTATCATAAAAATCTATCATCATTTTTTTTTCATTCTCTTCCACATCCTCATATTTAATGAATGAAACTAAACCTGAAATTCATAAAACATTACCTTTAATTTCAGCCAAGCTGATGAGATGAATAGACAGAGTCTGCTGGACGTGTAACCCGGAACTCAGTTATGCTTGTTTTTTAAATGTGTAGTAATACTGTGAACTACCACAAACCCAATAGACAACCAATCGCCACCCCATAAACAGTTTCCTCGCCCTTACTTTCTGCAGACACCTTATTCCAGCAGAACGTAATACGGAATATACTTATAAGACGCGCCCCGGATTAAGGCGCATCCCGCTATAAATACAAGACCCGGATCTTTACTGGTGGGAAGGAGGATCGATAGTTTAGCAGTATACAAAGTAGATTGATATAATCCCCGCATGCAGGATATTGTCCTCTGGAGTGCTAGAAGACAAGTTCACATTAGAAAGGATATTACCAAGGATTTTAACACAAAAAATCTACAATTAGGCAAAAATATAAAATATCTATATATCTTATAGGTAATTGTAGGTATTGGACTCCACGTGCTCTGTAATTTAGAAATTTTGCATAAAAGCAATAGTTCATTTAAGGAACGGAACTGCATTATGTAAAGCCTTGTACTTAAAGGGAAACTGTCACAGGAATGTCATTTTTAGTTGGTGACACCGGTTCCAATTGCAAGTGCTAGCGATTTAAAAAAAAATCCTTTGTGGGCATTCTGAATAATTTTAAGTACTTTATAAAACTTTTTTCACATTACTGGCTCCCTGCCGAGCATGTGGTAAGTTCGTGGTGGGGAGGAGGGATTGGGGAAGCTGCAGCCTGTGTGTGTCTGTGCTCAGTCTCCTCATGCAATTTCCTCTACTCCACACCGTCCCTCTCCCTCCCCTGCCTGATCAATGCACACCGACAGGAAGTAGTGAGGGGGATGGAGCTGGATGAGTGTGGAGGAGACTGAGACACAAGCAGACACACAGGCACATAGCTGCCAACCGCTGGACTCACCGCACTCTGCTGGCAGGGAGGCAAGTAATATGGAATAGTTTTATAAAGTACTGAAATGATTCAGAATGCTGACTAGGCATTTTTAAAATCACAAACATATTGGAACCTGTCACAGACTAAAAATGACATTCCTGGTGATAGGTTTGCTTGACATGTAGTGCGCTTAATTGAAATTCCCAAAACAGAGGCCACCCTTATCCCACAGTGGCTTCAGCTATTGTGGATACAACTTGTTGATGTTACACTTTCTGGGACACTCTAAAAATTCCTTAATGTTATATCTTGAAGTGGGGGCACTTTGGTGTCATAATACAGTACAATGTTGTGCACAGAGATAAAACTTAAACATAATAGACCCTGATTTCCTCATACACATGCATGCCCGTGTCAACTGAGAGATGCATGTGCCTTAAATGGAGAGAAACAACAACATCTTATCTGGAAAAAGTTGGAAGGCCTCCTCCCCCCCCATATGCACATTAATGTGGGGTTTTGCAACAAGAAAAAAAACGAATGCAACTGTTTTCTCATAGTGTTACAATATCATTAATTGTATTACAATTGCTTTTTAGACGTAAATAAAAAATCTGAAGCAAGCCCATCTCGGCCTGTACATGTCTGCAATCTGCTTATGATGTGTGACAATGGACGTACTTGAGCGGAGCCCAGTCACTCCAGCCCTCTCCAGCATGACTCCCGTTCCCATCCAAGTCTCTGTCCCCCACTGGAAAACAGCTGGAACTAAGAAATGCACAGCACTCCGATCTGCTTCAAAGTGGTCAATTCAGTGTGTCTTATTCCTGGCTCCACAGAGCTAACTATCAAGCAGGAAAAGCGCCGGGAGAAGAACAAAGGTTCAGTCTTAAGGGTTCAGGCTGCAGTGCAGAATGCTGACCCTTCTTTACTAATGCATGGCTATCCAGTAACTCAGGAGCTGGGAAAGCTTCGACGGCCACTCATGCTTTACAATGGATCAGGACTGTTCTGTTAGTACTTGTAATTAAGAGTTGCATGGTGTAGTGGAGTCCCTTGTAAATCTATAAAAAAGAGAGCACTCGGGGCACATCGAAGGATACTGTCAATGGTGCTGTGCCTGTCCTTGATGCCCGGTATATTTGTGGTAGTTGCTTAGAAACCTCGGCTGGTGAAGACGTGTGGATTTGCTGTGTCAAACCATTGGATGATACATAAACCTATGGCGATGTGGCATCTCAACGGGATTTATACAATAGCAGCACTCCCTAAATATCATACAAATAATGAGTAAAATAAAATAGTAGATGGAAGCGTAAGAAGATGGGCTCTTAATACAATTATGAGACAATTGGTAAGAAGAAATGGGGCCCATTATGGCACATGGTTTGTACTCTTAGGCCTCATGCACACAACCGTATGGGGCACGTTGATACGGCTACTCAATTTGTCCATATCACAGCTCCCATAGAGATCTATATGGCTCATGGTCACGGTGCAGTGAGCACCACAAGCTCTCGCCTGCAATGTGATCCGAAATATGTACTTACTTCAGCTTCTCCCTCCTCGCCCTCTCCACGTGTCGCGTCAATGTGCTACCCTTCTACTCCCAGACATCACACGTTTGTGCGCATAAGACCTTAGAATAAATAGTGCTCGTTCTTAACTTAGGTAGTAGCCTGTATAATCTTACATGTAGGATAGTTAGGAGTCCCATAAAGATTAGATGGTTGGCTGATATCAGTTTATTCCATCAATGTGTTCTACTTTGTATGAAGATTCAAGGGTTTAGGAATTCCAGAAAAACACCCGTGGGAAAAAAAAAACAACTAGGTAACCGTAGCTCCAGTAACTTCAGGTTTGGGCCAGTGGCAGGCAAGATATTTCCTGGGAGTCATTGCAAATGTTGGCCTCACTTGGTACGTCACTCCTGTTTTGTGTTCCAGGTCGAAGGAGGTCATTCATTGATCAAAGTGGGTCACGTGAACCCACATGGAAAATACCGCCGGACACAGATGATGATTGGAAGGGCGAACACTCTCTCTGTATTACTTTTTTTTGTCCCGGTTTTCCTGAATTCCTGGGAAAACCACTTGAAGGAAACACCCCATAAGCATTTATGGAGAGGTCAACACGTCCGGTGCTCTGCTTAACAGTTCTGCAAAATTTTGTATTTGTTTCTAACCCAAAAGATATGCTCTCCGACACAGACAGTCATATAAATTAGAATAATACAATCCTCCTGAATGCACTTGTCTTCTCTATATTTAATATTATATCACGGCGACACCACCTCACACAGGGGTGCGAGATTTCCGGAGCACAGAGAGGACAGAAAAGCTGTTTCCCCTCAGTTCACTGTGGGAGAGAACAGAGACAGATGACACACAGCAGATCTTGTCTGTCTGCTCCATGAAAGGGATAGTCATGTCAGATAATGACTGTGCTGGGTGCATAACTTCCATGGCCTGGCTCTCCACAGGACTTCTCAGAATCTCAACATCTGTTTTCTGATCAGAGGAGGAAGCTCATATGAGCAGATTACACAAACAGACACTCACTACATATAGAGCAAGATGTGAGGTGTGTGCCCCAGCGCCGGCGGCGGGGGGAAACAAGGTCATGGGGAGCAGAGATGACCAGATGTTAAGAATGCATCACATCTATCTAAATAGTATGATGAAAGATTTATAGGTGGCCTCTGACTGCTCCAAGTGACCACCTAGGTCCTGCCAGATGAGAACCTTATTTTGAGGCTTAATTTCGATCAATTAGTATTAAAATAGTAATAGTAAGTAATAAAGGTCCATTGGGAGCTCACCTAACCCAGAGAATTTGTTGAGTGGTTGCAGAGCCCCTAGGAGCTAGGCATGGAGTGTGATGGACCTGGCGGACACACCTGGACATCAAGCCATGGGGAGCTGCCAAACAGAGGATGCTGAACCCTGTCCACTCATCTCTATTACTCAATAACCAAGTAAATGAAAACACAAAAGAGATAAAGGGCTGATAATGTTTTAGACACTCAAATACTTATTATTGAAACATTGGGGGGGAAAAGTATTATTTCTAGTTTTACGGATAATTTCCACCAAAAAAAGTCTAAAATGCCTTATGCTACTTTCTCAAGCTTTTCACTGTTTTTGACACTTTCCGACTCCTCCGACTAAAGGCGTGACCTTTGTAAAAGGGCTCTAGAAAAGTGGGCATGGCCGAGTTGGAAATAGCCAGGCACAAAAAAAGAAGTTGTGTGCCAGATTGCGGCACACAGTTAAGACCAACTAAAAGAAGGTGTGGTAAGTAGACGTATATTCTCTAATATATGCGCTAAATTTATAATCACAGTGATAAATCTGGTGCAGCAAAAAATAGTGCTGATTAGTGTACACTGGCATAACCTGCAAATCATATGATACCCTCCCCCCATTGTGTACTGAAGCGAGCAACAGCAAAAACTACACTGCCCACAATCAGTGGTGGATTTGGCATTTTGAGGGTCCTAAGAATGTATGATATCGTGGCTCCCCTAGTGCGAAACTCCTCCTATTGTAATGGAACGATTCCTGGCCCACTCTCCTCCTCTCCATCTAGATTGTTCCCATGTGGAAGAAATTTCACAAGTGGAGGAGGAAGACGATAGCAGCACAGGCAGTACCCCATAACCAGGGGCAGTGAAGACTACCATGAGCCCGGACTTATAAATATTATAGCGCCTACAACCTGGAACACTTCCTACATCTGGTACTAGAATCAGCTTCTTGGGGAAGGAGGACGTTCCCTTCTGCTTTCAATCTGCCCGTTTAGGACCTTCATGTGTATTGAGAGAGGAACAGTGTACAAGGATTTCATGGGTGAAGACCCTTCAGAGTGTAAAATTGGTGGTTAGTTTGGGTGGCCATGGGCCCAATAGAAAGCTTGGCCCAGGGCTACCACCCAAACGGCGTATATTATATTCTATTCCACTACTGGCAAGACAAAAAATGGGTGAACAGGTTGGATGCAGGTCCACATATCACTCTACCTGGTTTACAGTATAGGGGTATTGCTAGTCAGGTTATTTATACATATCTAAAGGAATGTGATAAATACATGTATGTGCAGGTCCCATTAACCGTGGCTTGGCAGAATGGAGAGTTTGCATGTTCAGATTACCCCTTGAGTGTATAAGAGCCATTGCTTGGTCATTTTTTTGCACTTCCATAGACTGAAGGGATGGGGGCAGGCAATGTCAACAACAACACCCTCTGATCCCTGTTGGCTGAGATGTGATACAAGGAATCTGCTCCTGTTACACAATAGTACTCTATACTGTGTATGAACACTACCGCCACCAAAAATACCCAAAGGTTTATTCTACTACAGGTGACAAGCGTCCCTGACACTGGCATCGTCCTTTCTACAATCTTAGACACACTACTTATAGTTGTGGAACAAGAAAGCGCATGGACAAATCCGCTAACACTGTGGGGTCTTTAGAACATTGTGAGGCTTCACCAAACTTTTTTTCAACAAATTTTTTTTTAGAACAAAAAATTCACAAAATTTCTGCCTCCTGAAATAAACCGAAACTTTTCGACTTTCAAAAATTATCTCCTCCTAATAAACGCAGGCAATAAGCCGGAGCATTTTATTTTGATTGTGCAGACATTTTATTGTGTCTGGAAATAAATAAATCATGTCTCTTCGCTTAGGTTTTCTCGGCGGTCACTAGGTGATGTTCTTACATCTCTTGATTAAACTCATAAATGCAAATTGTCAGTAGAGGCAATTAGCTGCCAGTGCCGAGCGAGGACGACCTCTCTTACTGGGTCATTTGTTCTCATTATTTTCTATGTGTGATATTACCTTTGTCTTGACTCATGAAGATTTTACTCAAAAAAGTCATAAATAAAAAGAATTTTTTTGAATTTCGTGCAAAGAGATAAAAAAAAAGGAGCTATTATCTATCACTGACAAATAAGTCAAGTTAAAATTCCAGGAGTTATTACAGCAAAACTGTTTCATATAGAAAGTCTCTCTAGATAGATGCTGTAGATGGGGATATTTCATAGATGCATAGTTTAGATAGATTTTCCCGAAAAAATACAGACTTTAGATTAATAATTTATTGTCTGATGAAACAGATATTAGCATAGATAGATAATAATATGGAGTTGAGATAGATAATATCAGCATAGGTATGAGATAGATGGAAAACATGTAGAAAGTGATGATAATAGATAGATAGATATTGATAAATTGAGATATGAATGAGTGATGATCTATACATATAAATATATAGATAATTGAGAGATATAGTAGATAATAGATAGATAGATAGAAGATAGATAGATAGATGATAGATAGATAGGATAGACTAGATAGTAGATAGTAGATAGATACGATAGATAGTATAGATAGATAGATAATGAGATAGATAGATAGATAGGCGTAGATAGATTAGATAGATAGGTAGATAGAATAGGTAGATAGATAGATAGATAGATAGATAGATAGATAGTGTATGGGAAAATCCGGAGCAGCACGACAAAATGAGCCGTAGGATCCGTGGCTACAGATCTTAGAAAATAAGTCCAAAAATAGGCAGCACTCCGGAATTAAGTAAAAAAAATCAAGGGTGAAGTTTTATTCCATCGCAAAGTCTCGGTAGTGGCACGCTGAAAAAGGGGGGTGCCATCCCGAAACGTCACAATGGATAAAACTTCACCCTTGATTTTTTTACTTAATTCCGGGAGCCGCCTATTTGTGGACTTACTTACTGACTTACTTAGGTAGATAGGTTTAGAATAGAATTAGGAAAGAAAACACATCAGCACATAAACTTTTACTAAAGGTAAAAAAAAAAGATAAGGGGAAGCTTGTAAGAAATGTTACTGGCGTACATGGCAAGGAATTTCCACTATATTTCCACTGATGCCAACTCAAGTGGGCATGGAGAGACGTAAAGGAGGTTGTGTCTGCCGGTGAAGTTGGCTGATGCGGGGATTGGAATAGAACTGACCCACCGCATGCCACCTATCAGATATATCAGGAAGCTGGAGCCTCTGGATATATCCGGTGACACAGGGAGGTGGGGATTACATCACATGCTGGTACACCGTAAGCCACACGTGATAAATACCCCCAAGGTACTATATACACTCAGAGGGGGCATTTGTCACCATCTTTTCGGCATAGAAAAAGCCATCCATTTACAAAAAAGGAATTTTTTGCTTTTACTGTTTTGGTGCATGGTCCGATCGGGCCGGTAAGTATCAAGACCAGCTTGTTGTAGTAGTTGGCAAGTGGGGATCAGGAACACATTGCCTATAGCCTGCAACTGGTCAAATCTGGTATAGAAGTGCCCCACAATGTATTACTGCCACTCACCTTAATTTATTAGGAGGTTGAAGGGGGCACACTGAGCACCAGAATATGATAAATGTGCGCCAAGATTTCCACATCTTTCAAGTAAAGAAGTTTTATCCTCTACATTAAAAACATTGATGATTTTTGACAATTTTCCTCCGTTGTCTCTAATTTTGACTCTTCTATCACTTCTACTTGATATCCATGAATGCTTATTGTTAATTACAGACACGTTCCAGTCCTACGTGGTAACATGATGGGGATGTAGTAGCACGCTGGGAGTACTGCTCGGCAGCTAATTGCTCCTCGGATTGTCTGGCATCCGCGCTATGTTCTTGGGCGTCAGCCAACGACTTCATAATTTGTCAATACCCAGCTCCATGTGAGGGGAGACCTCCGAGAGCTCCCAGCTGCATGTACTACTAGAGGGGGAGATGGAAATGGCTTGTATCACTAAGCACTGCTCATTTCTAATGAGAAGGCAAATTCTAACCTGTCCCTCTATTTTCAGGATAAACGGGGTCCCAAATGATGTACATATGGCATATCCTATTGCTGTGATCCTATTATCAGCAAAGAACGGGGACATATAGTACTAGTATCTATATGTTAACCATTAAGACTATGCAGAGCATCTCCTTACGTGTAATTGTTTTAATAGGAAACAGTAAATTCCTTCTCACAACAAAGCTGTCACGTCTGTACTACACGCATGACTGTCAGTGTGATTACGTGTCAGCGTGAGTTTCCTTCTAAGCATGAACATGTCAGTCTACGAAGAACACAGCGACTGTCTGTGCAGGTCTATAAACACCATTACCTTTTATTACCATAGTATATCCCACATCTGTCCACTAGGGGCAGTATTTCTGGAGATCAGGTGAACTGTTTCATTATAGACTTAGCATTGATCTGTACGCATCAATCATTGCTCCACAATATGGAATAAAGATGAATAAGAGGCAAAAAAGTTCAACTTAAAGGGAACCTGTCACCAGATTTTTCACAAATACAGCTAGTGGCAGCTATCTGACACCCTTCTTTTATATAAATTGTTTCCCTCACATCCCCATCAGAGTTATAAACGTGTCTGGTATCTAGAGATCTATAGAGCGAGTCTGGGGAATTGCCTAATATCATGTGATCCAGGTGACATCATCACAGGTTATTTAGCCTCTTAACATTAGCAAACTGTACCCCATGCACATATCTGACCACATAAAAAATCACAGCTTGCCAGCATGGACTTCTATTCCTATCCATGCATGTGATTTCATGTTATATAATATGCTGTGATTTCATGAGATATATGCTTGGTGTACAGTTTGCTAATGTTAGGAGGCTAAAGGACCTGCAATGATGTCACCCTGGTCACATGACATTACTGCTGCATGCAGAGAAAGCATGGTAAGGAGCTCCTGGATTCAGCCTGAGTAGGCCACGCCCATCTTGACTCTCCATAGAGATCCCTGGATACCAGGTAAATTTATAAAGTTGAAGATATGGGAATCGGAGAGGAACAATTTTTAACTAAAAGAAGGGTGTCAGTTAGTTACTAGGACTTTAGGGTTACTTTGGAAACCAGCACTATATTTGTGATAAATGTGGTTACAGGTTCCCTTTAAGACTCATTGATACGACCTAATCACATAAAAAGGCCAAATATACCAGGAAATTAAAAACAATATGGGTCAGTGAGCTTCATGGCTCAATCCCAGAGGTAAAAATATCTTATTATTCATATTATCTAAAGAAGAATTTTAATCATTAGAATTTAGAGAAAGCTGAAACTTTCTCTGGAGTCTCCTTCCTCCTACCGTTATACATTTCAATTTATCTCCATCATTTCATTTACCATCCATCTAATGTGAAATAAATAGGTCACTGCCTCTCACAAAATCAACACACTCCTCCCAACCCGTTGTGGGAATCCAATGATTTGATTGGTTAAGAGATGTCCTGCCCCTGTCAATCTCATGCCATTGCCACCATTACTAAAAGTTCTCTCCTCAATAACAATCACATGATCAGACAGGTCACTGCTTCCTTCAAAAGCAACCCATTCCCCATCTGTTGCTGTGTTAAATCTGGTTATCTAATTCACTCCTAGGAAATCCATCCATTTTATGAGAATGCCCTTGTGATTTGCAATTCCGATATCAAAAACATTACTGGATGTACAGTAGTAGGTAACTGCTGCTGCCAAGGTCATAACTCTCCTCTCCTGCTGCTTTTATTATTCCAGTGATCTGATTTCCTAATGGATGCTCTATCCCCACCTGGTTCAATTACTTATACTTCGCCAACTTTCTAACTTGTGAATGAGTCAAAGAGAGGTAAGGAGCTAAAAAATGCGACACTCACCAAAAAGCGCTCAATAGCGGGAAACGGTACGGACTGTTGCTGGCCTCCTGAACTTCCACACAAATTAAGCTTACTACAAGTCCCTGGTGAGTGTTGCTCTTTTATCTACTTACCTCCTGGATGATTATCTACTCTGGCAGAGCCCCACCCTAAGTCTCCATTGGTCCAGTACCACCATGTCTGCCACCGCCTATAGCTTGATGTCTATGTGTACACCCATTGAGCCGGTAGTGCACATACTATTTTCTTCATTACAAAACCTCCATCATGAGGACTGCACCCCCAAGGAACTGCCAAGTAGAGATATGGGTGAATAATTTAAGATTCTCTTTGCTGAAGCTTTCCCAAATGGTTTTAAAGATTGGATTCAGGTCCAAATCTATTCCATCCAAACCAATGTCTTAATTTCATAGATAACCCACTCTAGTCCTCTAAAAAACAGGGATTTTAGAAAAAAAAAAAAACCTCCTTGTGTGAATTTACAAATTTTTTGGTTTTCCGTTTTCACTAACATTAATGTGGTGCACATAGACAGTAATGGATACCATCAATAGAAATGAGTGATCTTGAAGTGTAGGTTCGGTGTGTTCCGGAGATATTGACGGATTGGCTGCCATGGCCAATCACAGCCATCTCTAGTTGTTAGGGGAGTTAATTTTCTGCATTGCCAAAGCGGTAATATTTCCAGGTCCTGAGGAACACACCCAAACCCAAACTTACAATTCGGGTCTATTGATCCATCAAAAGTCCATTGAAATCAGTGGACATTTTCATACATCCATTAGATAGTTATTATCGTATACACTAGATTAGCCCGTCGCTAATCAGAAGATATTCAAATTCAGCTTTGTTGCCTGAAAAACACCAGATTTATACTCAATCTACAAACAAATAGATTCAACTTTACTGCCAAAATAATCTAATATGTGATGACAAAGTGTTAAGAAGATTGGACTGGACACTGCATAACTCAACAGCAACCTACTGACCTTCTGCTGTGGTACATTTCCGTGTCATTTATAACGCTATTCAACTATGATATGGGCAAAAAGACATCTGCCTTTAACAAGAAAGGCTTGAATTAAAGGGGTGTTTTACCATAATAGCCCCTCTCTATATGCCCAGTAAAGTAGGGAAAAGTTTTGGCTTTCTACAGGTGGTGACTGCTAAGACTTGATAGGCCAACTTCTGATTCAATAGTACCGTATCTGTCGCTTTAAGAAAAAAGATTCAAGTAAATGTACACAAAAACAAATGATTTATTATTAAGTCTTTCTGAAGCCCTTCTTGTGACAGTATGTTTGGCATTGCTTAGTAACAGACACGACAGGGAGCCGGTAACACTGCTGGATCTTCACGCTTCTATGGAGATCCAGCTGCGTCATCCACATTATTAGCAAACAGCTGGTGGTGACGTGTTGATACCAACCAACAGCCCTTTAGCACTCGAAGACAGTGGAACATGGCCCACTTTAGATGCTGGGATGTATATATTCTGTGTGTGTTCATTTTTAAGACCATCTGCTATGATAGCGTCTAGTTGTGATATTGTCTTTATTTTTATACCAAACAGAAGAGGAACTACGTGGAACAAGCTGGGAAGACTACACCGGCCTCCAACAACCCAACATTGTCACCTGTCATACACTCAATCGTATATTTATCATAATATATTTAGACTTGACACCTATCAAACAACATGGCTAGTGTAACGTCCTCAACTCTTAGTCTTTGGTTACCCCTCTCTGGCAGGTGCCGTTTTAGGGGTATCCCTGGTATTTCATCAATTGATCTTTCAACAATTCCACCTTTCTTCAAAGGAGACAAGTTTATACACAACAGTGTAATTTATCATGATGCGCCAGCATACGATTTAGACCCTGCCCCTCCGCTGCGTCTGATATACCAGAAGTCTCCGGCTATTCTTCTCAACAATTCTACAGCAGGTCTTTTGCCGGTTATTGGCGATGGCTAATTCTAGTGTGCAGGTGGCGGCAGGAATGCCCCACGTTGAGTTACTGTGCCACCGGGCATGGCTGACTTTACATGTCTTCACACCCACTTGGCATGGAGATGGTGTAAGGGGTCAAACAGCATCAATTCCTGGCCATTAATAGCTGCTATTTCAGGGTTTGTCCTTCCAATTTCCTTTTGCAGAGCATGGCATAATAATGGGTTTCAAATATTTTAAAGAATGTTGATCTTATCATAAGTGCTACAGACTTGGCCAATGGGTAGAAGGAACTTGAAAACTAAAACTGAGAAACATTGATCTACAACACTTTGGGATTGGACCACCAGAAAACCAGAAGACCCTCCTATGAACCCAGGTTGGGACATATCAAAAAAGATTCCCAAAGGTCCAGCAGAAGAAAACTCAATGTAACCCCTTCCCGACGTATGATGTACTATTACAGCACAGTATTGGGAAGCAGGTATGGGGAAGGTGCCAGGGGCAGCACCCTGTCCATACAGGGTTGGTTGTTTGCAGCAAATCCCCACCGCCGCCATCTTGGATTGGATCCTCTGTCACCGAGGGGAATTGATTGGATGCTATAAGAGCTGAGAATCTATGCTAGAGCTGTCCATTGAAAATACTTCCCAAGTTACTTTATGTCTGCCATACACCACACATAGTTATTGGCTGAAGAAGATATTTTTAAGTCTGCATGTGTGGAATAAGTTGCAGTTAGACGTTTCTAACACTTGTAGCAAACAAAGGAATGAACCTGTTGGGATGCACAATCCACAACATCTGCTTTTGGTAGAGTCAGGAACTTGCCAATACACATTAGACAGTGAGCTCAGGCAAAATCAGCATTGTCAGCCATCATTTCTATAATATTTATGAGACCTTTAGGCTCCCTGGATAATCCCCACTATACAACTAATACCATATTTCAGGAAAAAGCCAAAACCCAGGCCAATTATTTCTGTGCTTCCCATCAAATTCAGGCATTAAGTTTTATCTGTACAAATGACTATTTAGATGACGCTGCTGTTAGTCTATAAAATCTGCCTTTCCCCGCATCTTATTTAAATGGTAAATTTTATGAATAAAGTAATCAAGTCGAGGTGGAGGGTGATTAGATTTGCATATAAATCAAGCTAAACACATTATAGCACACAATTCCTGCCTGCAGCAAAACTTTGTGATGTATATGTGTAGATCTGCTTTCTCTTTAAAGCCAAGTCCACCATTGATGGTATTTATGGAATAGAAATATATTACTTCTGTATAATTCAGTAGTGCAAACATATATAACCAAGGCCTATCCACTTTGGAAGTCGTTTCAATTTGACAAACTCGATGTGGATGGATATCACCAACCATGCTGGTCAATCTGGTTTGACACCAGACCAGATCTGGTCAGTTGTTGGGTATCATCCCGTTGGACAATTTGGAGTAATAGGAGACAGTTGCCTTTTATGGTTGGAGTATAGTGAATTGTTATAAAGCATCAGCGTTGGATAGGTCCACCAAGGAATCAAAGGATCTTCCGATGGGCCCAACACAATAGACCACAGAGGTCCAGGAGAAGACAGCTAACTTAGGCAACTATAAAGGTAAGGGCAGGAGTTGACCAGCCATAAAGCAAGTTGAGCCACTTGCCTGAGGCAGCACCACCTGTCGCAAATAGGGGGAAGCATCAGGAATCTGCCACTTAAAATTCATGACTCTTCACACTTGATCATGTCTCTTCAGCACGTATGTGAGACACTGCAAGAAGTACAGGCAGTCCCCAGGTTACATACAAGATAGGGTCTGTAGGTTTGTTCTTAAGTTGAATTTGTATGTAAGTCGGATCTGTATATTTTATCATTGTAAGCCCAGCCAGAACTTTTTTGGTCTCGGTGACAATTGGATTTTAAAAATGTTGAGTTGAGAATGTTGAGTCATAAGAATCAATATTAACAATAAATCTTCATTACAGACACCTCTGATAACTGTTATAGCTGATTATTGTAGCCTAGGACTAAAGTACAATAAATTACCAATATCCAGAAGTCCGTTTGTAACTAGGGGTCGTATGTAAGTTGAGTGTTCTTAAGTAGGGGACCGCCTGTATCTGCACTTACTAAAAAAATAACCTGATATATAACTATTGGATGGATCTGAAAGGGCACCATTCAAGAGTTTACCTCAGGCAGCAGAGAGTTTAGGTTCACCCATGTTTAAGGGGTCGATGTAGGATGCATCACCAATATTATTTTATCTAGTGGGCCTAAGAAACCTTATTTTGGCATGTTATGGTGCTAATGAACCATGCGATTTACATCAGAGAAATTTAGGAAGTTTTTTCCACTTTGAATGGATTTTTCTTGGCTACTTAGCTATCAAACCTACAAAATTGGTCTGACGACCTATCCTTAGGTCAACTCATCAATAGCAGATTGTTAGGGGGCAGATATCTATCCCAGCTGTTTGGGGCTTGAATGGAAGCTGAGATAAAGTTACCCCCTTATATCCTTCACAACAACAATGGTCCAGTGTCCCCCATTTAAATGGGGCAGTGGTCATTCATGCACTTTGCTCCATGGGTCAGACCCACAGACAGTATGTGGAACGGTAGGTCTCTTGCACGGCCATTGCGGTGACCTAGGATCTCGAAATTGCTCCTGATTCCAGCATTTACCCCCACACACAGTATATATTTTCAACTTTCCTTACAGAAAAAAAGAAAAATAAGTCAGTCTTGATGACAAGACCTGAAAGATGTAAACAATATTGGTTGCTAGGAACTCATTGCTGACATTGTCATGGACATCCATAGCAACCAGACATTACTGATGATCTCAGATCTGGAACAACAATGAAAAGACTTCAGAAAAGGTGTAGAGCAGCTTGTCGGCCATCTTACTTATGTCACAATTTATACAGAGAACCACTTAACTTTCCACAGTTCTCACTATACAACCCATTAGACATATACTGTAGGTTTTTATGAGCACCAGCTGCAGATATAAAGAATATTCCCCTAAAAGTCAAAGCTAATTTTTACGCTAAACTGCCCATGAGTTTCTGTCCTTGTCAATCCTGAATCACATTTTTAATTTCCCTTCTGAAAACAAAAGGACCCAAAAAATAATCCAGATGTGTCTGGCTCTGGGCCAAGCGGCTGATATCACCGGGTTTCTGGGTAAAATGCCACTGAAATGTCAGATGCCAGACTGGGCGTGAGCGGATCATGGAGGATTAATATGTTTCACAATATACAAACATATGTGCTGAGCAGCCAGCGATGTGCCATCAGTATATCATCCTTACACATCCATCAGACCACGTCTCTATATATAATTCACTTTTATATTGTATATATGGGAATCCAGATGTAGCAGGGCTGAACCTCTCCCGCATAGTGATCTGGTTTATACAGGTAGCTTTCTATAGTACAACAATTTGAAAGAAGGATGAGATGGATAAAAAAGTATATATAGATAGATAATAGATATGAGAAAGATAGACAGATAGATGATTGATAGATAGATGATATATAGATAGATAGATAGATAGGTAGGTAGATAGATATGAGATAGATAGATAGGTAGGTAAATAAA
This sequence comes from Engystomops pustulosus, assembly GCA_019512145.1. Classification (NCBI taxonomy): domain Eukaryota; kingdom Metazoa; phylum Chordata; class Amphibia; order Anura; family Leptodactylidae; genus Engystomops; species Engystomops pustulosus. The sequence continues at coordinate 22,025,497 of CM033641.1, forward strand.
GTAAAAAAAGTAAAAAGCGGGCAGCACTCCATGGTTCAAAATTTCAAAATAAAACATAATGGAGTTGTGTCTCCAGGTAAAATCTATTATTAATAAGACATGATCATCTATATTTGTGATGATCCAATAAGAGATATCCCATAGTGCCAAGTGATTGATCTCAAGGCGGGGTTGAGTTTTGCTGGACTTTAGGGTTAGAGGATTAAAACCAAGGAGGTCACTTAAACAAAGCCCTTAAATGTGTCTCCTTTACACTAGGTCTGACCTGGCATAGAATAGCGCCATAGCCTTCACCGGGACCGGCACACATTATAGGCATTGGGAAGGGCAGAAACGCCCCCTCCACGCCCACCTGGTGTACAGGGGGTGGAGCCCCCGATTCTCTGTGCCTGTGATAAATGTGCCCCAAGGAGACTGTTCTATGGTCTGCAACAATGTAACAGTGTCCATTCTGCATCTGCCAAATATTCTAAAACCTGCGGAATCTCCTGCACAGACTACAATGTGCGAGGAACAGGCATCTAACGCTCCGCTTTTCAATTTCAAGACTCAGTGACGGTGTCCAGAGAGTAGAGATAATTCCGCTATAACCAAAACCAGCCAGAAAGAAAGAGCTTTTATCAAGAGGATGTACATGGGATTCTCTCCCGGAGCAGTCAGATAGGAGACCACAGGGAACAGCACTGGGTATACAGCGTACAATATACAGCAGAGACAGGATAGGTGATAGGAAGATACATAACAGAGAGATAGATAGATAGATAGATAGATAGATAGATAGGAGATATATAGGAGATAGATAGGAGATAGATAGATAGATAGATAGATAGATAGATAGATAGGAGATATATAGGAGATAGATAGGAGATAGATAGATAGATAGATAGATAAAAAGTAAAAAGCGGGCAGCACTCCATGGTTCAAAATTTCAAAATAAAAGGTGAACTTTATTGAACAAGTGGCGACGTTTCGGTGTGTAACACCTTCATCAAGCAACAGACAAGTGACCCACATGGGAATATATAGCAAAACATAGTAAGTGATTAGCATAAAGAGGCGTGTCTTAAAGTGCCTGTGCAATATTGTGTTGTTCATCATTGTACAAATATAAAAAATACATTCAAAGATAAAGTGCATCAGTTTCAAGTACATGTATATAACAATGTCATTCTCTGTACAATTATACAGTACAAAGTGTAATCATAAAGTGTGCAAGTGCAAAGACTGGCGTGTGAAGTAGGGGTTAAAATTACCCAAAAGGCTCTGGAGAGAACTTTCTTGGTGGAAGCTTCTGGTCCACAGCTGATACTGTGGATCCAGCCTGCACATGTGCAGTGGAGCCCTGAGGCTGCTGAGAAGACATCTTGGAAAAGGGCAACTAAGCCCTCAATGCAGTGTGTACTGAGGCCAAGAAAATGAACAACAAATGACCTGTGACAGCAACTTAAAATGAAAAAAAAAAAAAAAAAACAACATACACATTAGCCTAAGGGGGATAAGAGGATCGCTCTCATTACCATGGAGGCAGGATAGTAATATACACCTCTACGCAGTGTACATAGATTCCAGGTGATTTGCGCCAGGTGCCCACTATGGTGATGCATCACCTAATGAGAGATAGGTAAAGCACATAAGAATGCGCCCCAGTGGGATATTTAGTGAGTATAATCACATCCCAAGGAGGCGGTAAGATCCCACAGGGGAGATGGAGCATATATCACGCTCACACCCTCCAGCGTGGGCATCCAAAAACCACTACAGCTGGCAACCTACTCAGTCCCACAATGTGGGTATTTTGTGGCACAATTTGGCGCTTAATCCCTACACAGCCATGGATATATTGTATAGATATATGTTATAGTTATCAACCAGCCGGCACAGGGCACAAGATGTAAAGGAGAAACCAACAAAAGAAAACATCATAATGGTTCATATAAACAGTTTGAAGTAACGTCCACCAAGAGATGTCATCCATCCGATTGGGCAAAGGAATTTTTTCAATATCATCTGAACATCTATAGATGGTAAACAGATTAATCTGAAGAAGTGAAGATCAATATTCATGTTGTATCTCAGTCACTCGTTACATGGATATAGCATCAATCACAAATGGATTATATACATTCCTTATAAAACATTATCCAGGTTAAACTAATGCGGCTTGACTGGCTGTATACTAAGTGGGGTTGGCGGGCGTATACTCATGGGGTGCGGCTGTATACTACATGGGCTGGTGCATACTACTGGGGGCTGGCTGGCCTGTATTTACTACTGGGAGCTGGCTGGCTATTAATACAGCGGCTGGCTGGGATATTATACTACAGCGGGCTTGCTATGTTACTTCTGGGGGCATGGCGGACTATTATACTACTGGTGGGCTGGACTTATATATACAGGGGGCTGGCTGACTATATAATGGTGAGGAGACTGGGACGACCAATGCATTTCCACCCTCGGCTCATACTCGAGTCGGAAAAAGTTTTTCTCACTTTTCGTGGTAAAATTAGGGCTCTCGGCTTATACGCTGTCGGCCTATACTCAAGTATATATGGTAGTTGATGGAACAAAGCCCAAATTTGACAAACAATTTTATTCTTTTTGCTACTTTGAAAGTAAACACTTGGGTCATGAGGCAGTAGATTCCTAGGAAGTATTGTCACTTTCAAGTGAAAAAATGCTGAGTATATTAAATTGCTGCAGCACAAGGTAACTAATGTAATAAATGGACTGTCAAATTAACAAGTAGGTGGATGATTCTAGATGTATTTGTAAGATGACTGATTACATGCTAGATACATTTTTGTTCTACTTGAATGCAACTGTGTGCCAAGGGTTAACTGAATATCCATCTTTTTCATGAACCGGTTCGACACTTGCCATGGGAGAGATCCATTGGGCACCGTGATATATAGTAATCTCTGATATTGTTTCCATGACCATCCTTCTTGTATGAATTTTAAAATTCTGCCAGTCAGAAGGGCTCCTTGGGTTGTTACCAGAGCCCCTCCATGCAGAAGATTCTTAGCACTTCCCCCTCCACTGTGTGCTGATACTTCCTTTGCTGGAGTGAGATTATATCAGACAGAGGAAGGAAGGAAGCGCTGGAAGAGCAGGGGTTTTTCGTGCCGGTAACTGACAGTGAAGAGTCGTGAAGCTACGAATAGGGGACTTTGGTAACGCATTGAGGAGCCCTTCTGGCTTTGAATAATCTAAAGTTTGATTTTTAGAGAGGCAGCGGTCTAGAGAATCAATATACAGAAGATTAATCACAGTCACTTCTGAATGCTTTAGATGTTGTCATCACTCTGTTTAATTATAGAAATTAAATAATAAGTATAAAATGTGTGAAATATGGTAATAATTTTATGTCTCTTTTACATGACCTTGGTAAAATTTGCACAGCAGCTACATGAGAAATAATGCTGTTTTCTTCAATCACTATTAGCAGTTACAGCAGTTTTGTATGATTTTCCTTCTTTATATTCTAAGATCAGTTGTTCGGATAGTCCTAGTGGAGACTAGCATCTGGAGTTCTTTCAGGCGACCGTAATGAAGACATTTGAAGAGTTTTCTGAGCCGTAACCGGTTTCGCGCGTCCGCCGCCGTGTATCTCACGGCGGCTGGTGCATAGCGGCTGCATGGAGAGGGCTGTCACGGCTGAGCCTCTCATAGCCGGTAAGTCTTTGCTGCATATTGCAGCAAAGGCTTACCGGTAACATCCTTGCGATCGGTTGCTAGCAGCAGAACGCGGGTGGTTTACAAGCGTGGGCTGCCGGCAAAGCATGCCGGCATGCACAAACAGATAGCGGCATCATCTCATGGTAGCCTCGGGTCTTCCGAAGACCGAGGCTATCGGTTTGAAGCCCCTTCATACAATGGCTGATAGCACATTGTACTGAATGAGGAGATAAATCCCCATTACGCCATCCCCTGTATGTATGGCAGTATATGATAGGATCGATAGACAACTAGGGTTTTAAAGTACCCTAGGAGCTGAAAAATAGTATAAATAAAAATAAAAAAAAGTTAAAAAAATGAAAAATTATATAAAAAACCCTAAAATTCAAAATCACCCCCTTTCCTAGAAACTGACCATAAATATATATAACAGTGTGGTTTTTAAAAATCATATAGAACACATCAGGTATCTTGACGCGTTTCGAAAATAGCCCGATCTATCAGAGACTATGATAACGGTTTGTCAATGCGTTTAACCCCGTAACTGGAAAAATAGCTGCCCAAAGTCGAAATGGCACTTTTTGTGCAGTTTGAAAAATCTGAAAAAAAATCTATAAAAAGTGATCAAAAGGTCGTACGTCCTAAAAATTTATACCCATTGAAATCTTATCTAATATTTCGCACAAAATGACACCACCCACAGCTCCTGTACACCAAGTATATGTTTTTTTAAAAAAATTATAGCGCCAGAAAGTTGGCAACAAATCAAGTAAAAATTTATTTTTGCATATCAGGATTGGGTTTAATTTTTTGATAAATGTATGAACACATTATAAAACCTATACAATTGGTATCCCCTTAATCGTACCGACCCAAAGAATGAAGTAGACATGTCATTTTGGGTGCGCAATTCAGTGATAACAGTTGGTAATATCCAATGCCCACCATTTCATTGCATTTGGAAATTGTTTTCCCGCTTACGAGACATGGCATGGAATATTTAATACCATCATATTGAAGTTGCAATTTGTACGCAGAAAAACAAGCCCTCACACACAGGACTCTTACGTGTAAAAATAAAAAAGATTTAGATTTTTGGAAAGGTGGGATTGTGAAAAATGGCAGGATATGGCCCGCCTGTGATAACAGGCAAAAGGACGTCCCCAGGAGGACGGCGTAGAGAGGTTCCGGACTGGTGGCGGGACTGGGACTTATTCCTTCCTTTATTGCCTTTCGCATCGCTTGGGTACTTTCTTCGTTCGTGCGCCAGGACGGAGAGCTCCGGCTTATCACTCGCGCAGCATGAGGGGGTGGCCTTTGGCCGCGCCGCGTAGGCGGGCCGGGTCCAAAGCGGGGGACTGCAACAGTTTATTCGGCGCGGAGGCCTTGTTCGAGCGTCGGGCGAGGCCTGGCAGGATGGGGGACTCTCAGGTGGGCTGGGGGCGGCGGCGACGGAGAGGGACCTAGGGTTTGGGGAGGCCGGTATAGGATCTATCCCGATGACCTGATGTTGTGCGGCATATGTGTTCCAATTGTCTGTTTTGTGTCCTGATACAGTGATTCTGTTTAGCTAATAGGGTGTAGTTTGAGGTAGCGGGAGTTTTGTGTATGCAGTTTCAAGCAGTGAACAAACTGATACGTCCAAAAAAGGTCTCGCACATGCGTTTATTGACAGCAGCCAAATAAAACAGCCTGTACATTCAGCAGTTTAAAGACAAACAAAAATCCTACACGTTCATGGGTGCTAGATTAAACAAAGTTTCTCTAACTCACCCAGTTATCTTAACTCCTAGATAAATACAATGATAATGATAAACTGACTCCTCCAGGGCAGAGAGGTCAGGGCTGTGTGCTCTCCAGTGCCTCACTTTCAGAGAGACACGCTCTCACGCTTCAGATGCTACAGACATCTTATGCAGACTGATTAGGCTGCTCTCCTTATAGCTCGTGTCTAAGGTGCTGGACAACCACAAGCTCAGCAATCAGGCTTGCATGTAGAAACCTGGGAGAACATAGTACCGCCCATTCACAGTTAACCCCCATTCACGATGTCTCACAAGGTCAGGTATATTCACGAAACTATTTCTAATATTCTTCAATCAAATCTAATCACTAGGAGGTGCGCTTATCTTTTTAAAAAGGACAAATGTTTTGTCCTGTATGTTAAACTCGTATCCATAGTCCATATTGTAGTCTAGTTAGTATGGAATTATGTATGTCCCCCACCCACCCCCCCCCCCCCCCACCGCCCCCCCACCCCGTTATCCCTCCACCCCCCCCTTCCCCCCCCCCCCAGCAACGTTTTTATACTCAGCAACGCTAGCTGTACTTGATAATTTTTTTTCTGTTAGGTGTCAGATGGAGCCTCTATGTACATCTTGCAAGGCAATTGTTCCTAAGATCCAGCTGTAAATACCTATTCATACTACGATACCGACGTTATTTGATTGCGTGTTAGTCAGAAAAGATATGAAGGCTTCTGAATGCCAAAGGTCTTACACATTTTACATTTTACAGAGCCACTGAGTTTTCTTGTAGATCACATTGTGCATGAACCCAAACATTTGTTTGGGTCTAGTAAAGTGTTGCTACCGTCAGTATCTTTGTCAGCTTTTATTTTCTATCATGCTTCAGGGATTGTGCATGCGGTCAATGATGGCAATCTTTTAGAGTTTCTGTTGTTTCATAACATTCGTTTGCTGGCAGGTTCAGACCTTTGCTAAGGTGCAGATTTTATTTAAAGTCCAAGTTTATGAGTTTCAATGTTCTCTCGGATAGCACTTGAAATATAGTGACGCAGACACAGTTGTAATGATCATAGATACGATGTACATAGTAGTATACATTTCAATCTGAACAAAGTTAGATATGTAATCTATAATAATTTGTCTACTGTGCCGCTCTACTTTTTTTTTTTTCTATGACACAGAAGTAATGGGTGATCTAGTATTACAACAACATTTCTTTCAATACGAAGATAAAGGTATATTATATAATAGTTTGTGCATTTAATTTATTAAATATCACGGTAAATTTATAAGCACTATCTAGAGTCGTGCATGCGAACCATATGTCGTCTGACGAAACTTGATGCTCCGTTTCCGAGAAAGCATAGCGTATAACTCGCTAACATGCTCGTTGCTTCGGACAAATAATTACGCCAGCTCTGACGTATATATATGCATCTCCCGCCATGTTTTATTTGTGGCGCCCAGAAAAGAGTGTCAGTCATGCACTGGGGGGTGTGGCTGTGCCTCCCATAATGAATAAGTGGACAGGCTTGAATATGCTAATGACTCATTGAGCATTTCACCGGTCATTTGCATACAGCTTTAGGACGACCTCTGATTGCAGATTAGGTTTACAGGCATATGTTAGAGGGACAATGAAGGATTTAGGAGCAATGCCTCTAATGGCATGTGTTTATGAGAAATATATTTAGTTTAGGGGGGTTATTTTGACATGACGGAGGTTACATCTTTAAAGTTGATGCTCATGTGAGTGGATTTCTATATGTGGTAAGTAGACTTCATTATTAATCAGGTACCTTATTGATGTTAGTACATTAATATATATGTGTTCACTACACATATTATATATGTTAAAATAGCAATAATAGTGTGATGTGATTGCAAAATTAAGCTATAGTTAAGCTAAATAACTAATTCACAAAAGTGACTCTACATTCAGGATCAAGAATTGATAACTTAGGGGGATGATTACAGGCATAGATATTTCTAGTGAGTGGTGTGTCTAAAGCCGAACAGAGTTGAGTTTCTCGATTTACTGGGGTGGTAATTTAGTATTTAGCTGCATTGCATATCCAGTAGGCTTGCTGATCGAATATAAAGATATAAGATCATCAAATCTTCACCTCTTTAAGGGTAAGCGAAAGTATTACTGGAAATGAATTGTAAGGCTAAATGAGCTGTATGTAATATATATAGTGCATGGCTAGATTTACAGATGGATTCTGAGCAATACCCAGCTTGAACAAAAAAGGTCATTAAGGGGTTAATAAATGTGCCCCTACATCTTTAGACTGAGTGTAAAAGGAAATATCTCAGAAGTTTCAGGAAAATTACTGTATATACTTATAAGCCGAGTTTTTCAGCTTATACACAAGTCAATAAAAAACATACATACTCACCGTCCTGCCCCCCGATGCTTGGCATGGCTCCCGATCCTCGGCACAGGTCCTGGCATCTCCTCTTCGGTCTTCTCTCTGCTCTATTAGCCGCAGAGATGCTTCCCTGCGATCGCAATGAAGTGTTTCTGCCGGATAATAGAGCCGAGAGAAGACTGAAGAGGAGCCGCCAGGAGCCATGATGAGGATCAGGAGCAGCGACGAGCATTGGGGCGCCGGAGGGTGAGTATATAAGTTTGTTTTTTTAATGTGCTGGGCGGTCTCGCTGTAAACTACATGGGCTGCTTAGGGCTGGCTGTATACTACTGGTGACTGGCTGTAAACTACAGGGGGCTGGCTGGCTGTATACTACTGTGGGCTGGCTGTATACTAATTTGGGTTGGCTGGCTGTATACTAATTGGGGTTGGCTGGCTGTATACTACATGGGGCTGGCTGCATACTACTGGGGGCTGGCTGGCTATATACTACTGGGGGCGCCTCTTTATGCTAATCACTTACTATGTTTTGCTATATATATCCCATGTGGGTCACTTGTTTGTTGCTTGATGAAGGTGTTACACACCGAAACGTCGCCACTTGTTCAATAAAGTTCACCTTTTATTTTGAAATTTTGAACCATGGAGTGCTGCCCGCTTTTTACTTTATTTATCTACAAGAGGATCAAGCCAGTTCACCTTTTATTTTGAAATTTTGAACCATGGAGTGCTGCCCGCTTTTTACTTTATTTATCTACAAGAGGATCAAGCCAGAACCTTTGTGGGCGCTGCACCCCTCCTTATTAGGAGTCCATAAGATTGTGCTGACTTGGATTTTACTTCTTCTATCTATCTATCTATCTATCTATCTATCTATCTATCTATCTATCTATCTATCTATCTATCTCCTATCTATCTATCTATCTATCTATCTATCTATCTATATCTATCTATCTATCTCATATCTATCTCATATCTATCTATCTATCTATCTATCTATCTATCTATCTATCTATCTATCTATCTATCTATCTATCTATCTATCTCATATCTATCTATCTATCTCATATCTATCTATCTATCTCATATCTATCTATCCATCCATAATATATTTAAAAGTTCCAGTGAAATTCTTGAAGTTCTTCCTCCCTGCTCATCTTTCGCACTCTTTGGGCTCCAGGAATCTGTGGATCTGTTGCTCTGGTCCATGTGTTGTCCTGTTACATTCGAGGACTTGGCGTCCACCATTGGTTTTCAATGTTCGAATTTTTGTGATGTTCTAGAGATGTTTCTTATCTGATCATGGAGCAGTATACATTCCTTATAAAACATTATCCAGGTTAAACTAATGCGGCTTGCTAATCACTTACTATGTTTTGCTATATATATCCCATGTGGGTCACTTGTTTGTTGCTTGATGAAGGTGTTACACACCGAAACGTCGCCACTTGTTCAATAAAGTTCACCTTTTATTTTGAAATTTTGAACCATGGAGTGCTGCCCGCTTTTTACTTTTTATCTACAAGAGGATCAAGCCAGACCCTTTGGGGGCGCTGCACCCCTCCTTATTAGGAGTCCATAAGATTGTGCTGACTTGGATTTTACTTCTTCTAACATAGACGAAGTCTTCCTCAAGTGTAGTCATGACTATATTCGCGTAAAAATTGAATGTCCTCACCACTGAATTATCACAAAAGCTTAAGGAAGCATACTCTACTACCGAATATGAAGAGTGTATAAAAGAAGTCGACAAAAGAATCACAACATTAAGGAATGAGCAAGAACATACGAAAAGGTCCAAGTGGGCCAGAGACAATGAAGATTACCGTATCGGGAAGATCTATAGCTGGCAAGGCACCCACTCAGTAACGGCGGGGAACACACAGAAAGAAGCACCCATAAGAAAGAAAAAACGAAGTCCGATTAGGAGAATACAGCGTGATGACCCGAATTCCACCCCCAACCCATCGTTGTCATCTGAATCTTTTTTAGGGGACAATATGGACAGAGACGAACCACCAGGAGGGGTGGCCGACGCCACTACCGGTGGAGAAAAAAACAGAGCCGCGAAAAACAGGACTCTACCATTGAGAGCGGTGAACAACAGAAAGAAATGAAACCAGTGGTGGTAAATATATCATCTAAACAGTTATCTGTGAATGAAATGTCTGTATTAGAGAAAGGTTTATCTTTTTGCCCTTGTAGCAATACTGATTGGTTCCAACTAGATATTGATATACATAGGCTGTATCGCAGTATATGTTTAAAACATTGGTTTCATAATAATCCAACCGCTCCCAAGATTTACAATAACCTTGATCCGAAACAATTTGGTTTATCCAACAAAAGCAATTTTTTTCCGAACACAGAGGTCCCAGCTATTATAGCGTTTAAAGACGCAGTACAACAAGACATCACACAATTACAACGAACTAGAGGCAATATGCTATCACATGCTAACCTCAGTTCTGAGGAGATCTCCGCGTTGGGACGCCTTGCCCGTGACGATGAGATCACGATCCGCCCCGCTGACAAAGGTGGGGCGGTCGTTGTCATGGACACATCGTCCTACAATGCGGAGATCCGACGTCAATTGGACGACAGTACAGTTTACAAATGTGTCTCTACAGACCCTAAGTTTGAATTAGGAAGACGCATTACACATATACTGGATACGGCTGTAACGGCGGGAACGATTAGTGAGAATATGCAGAAATACCTGACTGTCACACACCCACGTACCCCCATCATATACACCCTCCCCAAGATACATAAGAGTTTGGAGCAACCCCCAGGGAGGCCGATTGTGTCCGGCCGGGGTTCCATCACATCTAACATTGCTATCTTTCTCGATCAGGCTTTAAGGGAATTATCAACTAGGGGGCAATCATATATAAGAGACACTACTGATTTCCTATGTAAACTAAAACAGATACAATCCATTGACTCGACACAACTGACCCTGGTGTCATTCGATGTGGTATCATTGTATACCTCGATTAATCACGAAATGGGACTTAAATGTGTAGAGAAACAGCTCCAGAGGTCTAATTTTAAACACTCGGAGATATTGTTTATTTTGGATTTACTAAGATTAATACTATTCAACAATTACTTTGCCTTTGGCAACGACTTTTATGTGCAACTTAAGGGAGTTGCGATGGGGGCCAACATGGCCCCCACATACGCGAATATAGTCATGACTACACTTGAGGAAGACTTCGTCTATGTGTCCCACCACTTCCAACATGTTATGGGGTGGTGGCGATACATAGACGATGTCTTCCTCTTGTGGACTGGTGATCTACAACAACTCACAGACTTCTATGAATACCTCAACACGATTGACGTGATATAAATTCACTATGGTCCATCCCAACACATCTACAATTTTTAGATGTGCTGTTGAAACACACAACAGGGCTGACAACGATGTTTTATACCACCAAGCAGGAACACGATTCTACGGTTTGAGAGCACCACCCGCGCCCCATGGTAACTCTTTCCCCTCATCAGCTCTATCGAGTTAAACGGATAGCTAGTAACAATGAACATTACAGAGAAACACCACGCGATGCTGTCCAGATTCAAACAGAGGAGGTTCCCCTCAGATATACTCTTGACAACAAACACAGGGTCGAGAGTAAAAGTAGGGAAGAACTATTATTGCCCGCGCAACCAAAAAACAAAGAGACAGGATCCCTTTTTTTTCCACTTTTTGTGACACTAGTACAGTGTTGCGTCCATTTGAAAAACATTGGAAAATTTTATTGAGTGACCCTACAGGAGTTCCGCACTTCAAACCCCCCGATACTCTCATATAGAAGAGCTCGAACATTAGAGATCGGGTAGTAAAAAACAGATACAGGTCCACTAGACACTAGTACAAAGGGGTATCTCTGGACCCACGTAAAGGATGTTATCCATGTCGGACATGTATCAATTGTTCATACATCACAAAGGTATGATCTTACACAAAGGGACACAATACAAAATACAACACTACCTCGACTGTCACATTACCTATGTGGTGTATTTATGATTGCCCATGTGATTAAATACTGAGGCGAAACTACACTCGACTTCAAGACAAGATTTACGCAACACAGATATACCATCCGGAAAAAGAAAAAATTTACCTCAGTAACACTTTTTCCGAAATAGGACATAAAGAAAGTGAACTAAATGCATGATAATAGACCAATCCCTGTACTCAAAAGAGGAGGAACAGGGAAGCTGCTTAGGAAATGCGAATTGAGAGATGATAAAACGATTGGGACTTTACAGCCCCGGTCTAAATAGAATACATTTAAGTGGACTCTTTTAAGTAGATTAACAGGTTTGTGGAGTTCTGCAGTGAGATGGTGACCATGCGGAAGTGCCGCCTTGTGACCATGACATAGCCCCCTTCTAATCTTTTGTAGGTCAAGTATAATTGGGAGAAAATCCTCCACCAGTAAATATATGAATTGGATTTGTCAATCTAAAAATACTATAATGCCACTGTATATAGTTGTACACTATAGTAAAAGTATATTTTATTTTCCAGATCTATTGGGATCTTCTGACCCTCACCGCACGATTCTGAACCCCCACAAAGTCTCGTGTCTTTCAACATACAATCCGCTTCATGCTTGTTTGATTATTTGGTGTGATATTACACATCTATAATGTATATGTCTTGTGTCACCATATTGTTTATTTCTGTAAGGTTCCACACACTACTACTGGTGGGACCCCAAGGAAAGTGTTGGAGGTTTTCACCTCACTTTGTGACCTTTGCTCCAGCTAACACCGGCAGGACGAAGGGATAGATACGTTAGTCCAGTTTTCTGGATCTGTATGAAATCCCATTACTCGCACTGAGGGATGACGGTAGTGTTTATCACTGCTGTCTTCACCTATATACCTGGTTTTGGAGTGTCCCTATTCAGCTTAATCTCTGATTGGGGTCCTAACCGGCATGTGTGGTTTTCCCTAAAAACATGGCGGCCGCCGCACACTCACGAGTGCGCATGCGCCAATCATGTATTGAGATCCGATCATGTGACTACTACAACTTCCGGTGACGCGACAGGATACTACACGCCTGGCGCTCAAAACAGCTGTTCACGTTCTGCCACTATGTTTATGAATGGAAGGCCGAGACAGGGCGGTCCGATTGCAGTTGGGAGGGTATTTATTTATTTACTTATGTCTACACATGCATTTTCACTGATTTAATGTTTCAGTATGTTTCTTGTACTAAACTATTGATTGAGTTTAGCATAACACTTTTTCACTTAAATGGAATGTTGTATATTTTGTTACTTTTTAATGTAATTACCACGGTCTGTTGGTAGACCAATGAAATGTAAGGTTGGCCCTTATATGTTTGTTTACTGGCCATACTCACTATGCTTGATAAAGGCCTGCATGAGCTGAAACGTCACATGGAATAAAGATACCCCACCGTTTTTGATCACTACCTGGAGTGCTGCCTTTTTTTTGACTAAGATAGATAGATATATTGAGATAGATGGATAGATAGATTATATAGACATATATATTAAGATATGAAGATAGACAAGATAAACAGATAGGGAAACATATATGAGGGCTTGTGCAACAGTTTACTGAAACGGCACAATTCCCAGCATAGCCCGAGAATTTCACCTAATTCCCCTCTTAAAGGGGTTGGCCACTTGTCAATAAATCTCTCCTTTAGACAGGTCTCTAGATGTAAATGTACCTATGTCTTTGCCTCCTGTGAAGCTTCAGCCTTTCCCGTTTCTCCCCATTTTCTGTTTCTCACTCCTTCACCCGTCCTAATGGCAGCCTCCAGTAATGTTTTTTTTCCTTCTCAGTCCGTCTCACTGACATACACAGGGAGCGTGGAGGGGGAGCGGGTGATTTATAATCTCCTGTCTTACAGTCCCTCTATTTATCAGTGCAAGAAAAATAAACAAAGATCCTACAGCGTGCACAGAGAGTCTGCACCCAGCACAAAGGAAGCATCAGGGATCATGACATTGGTGAGCATTCAGGCATTATTAAGGCATAAAGCACTATGCAATTTATGTTAAAGAAAACCCCTTAGTTTGAAGGGAGTGTCCCTGCAAATCAGTTCACATCCATGGTGCACATACTACTCCAGTGCAGACTTGGCATAGAAGTGCTCAACGGACACACGCGCTGCCTCCCAACGGATTTTCAGGAAAGTCAGAGCCTCTTAATAAATTCTTTCTGTTCGGAACGGAGGCTTCATTATACATCTATGTGTATATTCTATGTGCCCTATATACTTTCTATCTCTTCCAGTAAAATCCTGACTATTATATGATGTCTTACAGTAATATAATATTGGAGAATAGCCTGTAGTATTATCCATCAGACAGGTTAATGTATTTTCATGGAAGACGTGTAAATGCAAAAATCCTTTTACAGCTACAGCCACTTTATATGGTATTATAATACTGGATGTAGGTTAAGACGGTTCAGCAGTAACAGCCATAATATGGAATATCACTTTACTGTATGAGGGGGGTACAATTCCTCCTAATGACTAGTAATGTGATTCTAGGCCTCCATTATTGCGGTAGGAAGCTCTGTCAAATCGGTACTAAGCCTGTGGATAATGCGATCGTTAACCAAGGGGGTTCAAACTCCTAATGTTAAGCCCCATGCACAACTTTGTGCTCACCTGGACCAGAACCTGGGCATAGCACGCAGCCCGGTGGAGAAGGAAGGGGAGTGAGCACTCCTCTCCCATCCCTTCGTCCAAATATAGAACTTGCTATTGGGGGATGTGTATGGGGCCCAGTATGTGGGGGCCCAGATCACATAAAAACTGATCTGCCAGTCTGCATTCCTAAATCATGGTGTACATTGTGCTGATGGTCCTGCAAGCCATTACACCTCATGTGGTAATGTCTCCTAATTATAAAGCTGGACATTCATCTAACTCAAGCCAAGGGGGAAATTGAAAGTCTAACTAAACTTTCGACAAAATTACATAAATGATAGTATATACATGATGATAGTAAACTTTGGAATATACTTATTAAAGAAATCTGTTCCTGTGTCCTTCCCCGCTCTCTGCCTTTCCTCCTTATTTAGTCGTTTGTGTAAATCAGATTTGTGTCCTGTATCCACTGACAGCTGAGACATAAAGGAGTCTGATAAAGTGTCTAATGACTTATCTCCTTACAGAGTGTCCCTGAATAGTATAATCTCCTCAGAGAGATTAATCATTCAAGGGAGATATTCTCTAGGCACGGAAAGAGTCCATCTTTAGCCTCCTTATCTGTCTAAATTGGACAGAGCTCATAAGGCTTTTAGATACACTGCTCACTGCAGGAGAAAGAAGCAAAAAAAGCCAG
This sequence comes from Engystomops pustulosus, assembly GCA_019512145.1. Lineage (NCBI taxonomy): Eukaryota > Metazoa > Chordata > Amphibia > Anura > Leptodactylidae > Engystomops > Engystomops pustulosus. Next base: position 22,040,659 of record CM033641.1, read on the forward strand.
TACGTAAGAAGCAGATCTGATGATAAATTCCTCCTTCCTTCCTCTGCCTGAAACTGTAATTTAATAATCATGAAACCTAACCAAATTTGTTAAAAACTTTATTTTAGTAAAGTGACCACTTTAGTAATAATATTCCCTCATCGTTCTGAGTTTTGGGCAGGTCTGGCATATACGTTCCCCATGCAAAAAAATGGGGTGTGTCAAAGGCTCTATATAGTGAAAATGCCTTTAGATTATAATAGGGGCAATTGCTTTTTTCCATTGGACTCTCCTTCAGGTGAGTTGCCCTCATTATACCGCCAAGAGGGAGGGAGTTGCTACATTCCATTGTCTGGTTAGCAGACACGCACAGTTACAATATGATATAACCTTTCTACAGATACAATCCTATAACATTATATGTCCTGGCTTGACTGAACCTAATAAAATCCACCATGTCTCGTCTTAATCACTTAATTTACTGTTTTCCATTAATGAGTCCTCCCTTCTGCTTAAACTAGGTGAATAAACAAGTCTCCAGGACCGGTCATTACTTGAGCGTCAATGTTCCTGTCTGATACCATTAGATCATCAGCCAATTTCAGGCAGAGTTGCATGTCTTGATAGTTTCATGTGTTACAGACGCCCCATCAGTGAATCGCACACATGCGGCCTACGCACCCGCCGAAGCCTAGTCAGGGAAGCATCGACCTGACAGAGCCCAGGGCAAGCTCCTTCTCTAGAAGAGTTGGCACGCTCTCAAGTACTGGAATTACTTGTACATCCCGACTAAAATGAGTATTTACTAAGCATAACAACATTTAAGCTTCGCTATACTTAGCTAGAGGTTACTTCATACAAACTCTTGGGTCCTTTATAATGTGAGGAGAATTGGGAATTTTTGAAAGCTCCAACAAAAATGTATAATAACTTCTGACATAATCCATCCCAGTGTCCCCAAAATCATTAATAAAAAATTATTAATTTCAATCAATACATTTTGTATATCCTGTAAATAAAAACCAGACCCCCCCCCCCCATTCACAGATGATGATGGTCATAGTTCCTTTCCTCCTCCCTGCATAGTGACCTCTGCAAGGTCATAGAGCATGTTCATATGTGGCTAAAGAGGACACAGTGGTCACCTCTACCACTGGACCCATAAGCGGGGCCTTTATGGAGCCTATGCTCCAGGAAGTGAAGTCCCCAGGAGAACTGAATAAGGTGTTGGAGGCCACTCTGTGGGTTGATTCGTGTGACCCCAAGGGACTTCAGGTTGTGCAAAGGCCTCCATGAAATATGGAAGCAACCAGGGACAAGGGCACTTTTTACCTCAAATTCCTGGGGGTTTTCCCATAAATTTGAGCATTGCAAATCCTTCAACCTTACACCTGTGCACTGCGATTTTTGATGATAAACTGCCAGATCCCCCCTACTTTGGCAGATTATTAACTTTTTAATGTAATAGTAGGTCAGTATATCAGGAAAGAAAACACAATCAAAAGTAGCATCTTACTCCATTCTTCCATTCATAACACATGCCCACCTACCAAGCCGAGTGTTCACATGTATAGGTGGGCCTCTCAGGAGGAATAGGCATTCAGTCAAGATACATTTATGATGTTTCAGCACCTTAAAGAGGTTGTGTCCAATATAAAAGGAAAAAACTGGAAATAAAATAGATCAATTGCTGATTGTCGCACCTTTACCGATCCTGGTGGAGTTGCCCCTACATTGCTGCCGGTCAGAGATAGCAGAGTTAAACTTTCTACTTTTTCAGTGGTTGAATACCCATTGATGTATACTTCATCCTGTGGATAGGGGATAAGGTTTTTACTCAATAAATCCCCATTAAAGGGAACCTGTCACCAGATTTGACCCCACTAAACTACCGTCCTAATCTGGTAGGGTATGAAATGCCCTTTCTAGAACTCCCTTTTTTGTGAAATCTCATCTGTTTACCTATAAAAATTATTCCCAAAAGTCAGAAAAATCTGACTCTTCTCATCCCATTCTCACATGAGATGAGTCAAGTTTAGTGGTCATATTAAAGAAACAATCTCATCTTTCAGATCCCGTTCATTTTATGGTTCTGTAAGATACAGAATTGGACATACAGCCGTTAAAAAAATGTGGGAACTGATCTTTACTGCAGCTTGAATTTCCAATGTCTCTATGCTGCCTTTTTCTTGTAGCTCTCACACCCCATAAGCCTGTTGTAATTTGAAAGTTGATTCCTTCTTTTTAGGACATATAAGTATGTTTCTAGGTACTAAAAGAGAAGATAAGAGCTGGTGTAGATAGACAAGACTATACTATACACATCCCTGCACCACTAACTTGACTCATCTCATGTAAAAAGGGATGAGAAGAGTCATATTTACCTGACTTTGGAGAGATCTTTTTTAAGGTAAACAGGAGATTCACATAAAGAGGAAATTCTATAAAGAACTTACATCCCTAATTCGAGGGCAGGTAGTTTAGTGGGGTAAAACCCTGGTGACAGGTTCCCTTAAGTCTACCTCTTCTTAAGAATAACGAATTTGGTTTGTACACAACTCCCAATTAGTAGACCCAATCCTGCATTTCCATTTCTCCCCCAGCCAACGCACATTTAATATGCTCCCAGAAATTGAGCGTGTAGAATTCCGTAAACTGAATTTACCTAAATTAAAACCTTGAAAGTTTTTTTTTTTTTCACTGTTTTTTCTTCCAATTTCAGGAAAAAATCTAAAATGAAAATCTGAGTCAACTTCCTTTTACCCTAGCTAATGACTTTGAGCCGCGGATCACAATCAACGCCTCTCCATCCTTAAGAAGCCGCTAACGGATTATTAACCTTCTGTACACAGGGAGGGGGGATTTATCAAGCACTATAGACTGGTTATCAACTGTAGACAGCTTTAACTGCGCCGAACAAATATTTGATAAAATACAAACCTGAGCAATTCTTAAATCCCCCCGCGTGTCATAACTTTCGCTGACTTTAGAAAGACATGACGTTTTATCTATTACTTCCTTGCTGGGAGAAAGTCAGATAAAGACATCGGAACTTGGAAATGAAGTAAGGAAAACATATAAAAAACACGTAAAACATAGACAAGAAATGGAACCATGTATGAAGAAAATATCCCAGTTGGCTAGTGGAAGGATGGAAAAAATGGTGACTGGTGGCCATGACATTTGTGTAACGGATGTCTTTTTTTTATAAGTCCACTTAATCAATCCACTAACTACCAATAACTCCCCCCAGGCCACCAGGGGTGTTACCAGCAGAGGCTTGGCACACAAGCAATATTACTATTAATTATCCACTAGACACCAGGCACTGTTCTTATTACTATCCAATTAATACTTAGAATATCAGTTATCCACTAGACACCACGGGATATTACTGATTAGTAAGTTATTATGTATGACATATAATAAGTATAAATATTGTTATAACCATTTATAAAATAGTAATATTGTTATAACCACTGCCCACCAGGTAGTTATCTATAGTTTTCAATAATATTATTATCGCACATCTTAAAGCCTGTAGAATTGTAATTATTAAACCTCCGCCACCAGGATATTCTTTTCCATCTCTGGACCACCAAGCATGTATTAATAAATCATGGGACCACCAGGAATATTATTCAATTACTGGGTGACCATAATTCAATCAGTGGACCTCCAGGGATGATATTATGAATCACTCAGGCACCAGGGAAGTTATTTTTACACTCATTTGGCACCATGAATAATTATTATGAATCAGGCTATCCGGATGTTTCTATTGAGCCCCCCCCCCCCCCCCCCCCCAGCCCATGTCCTACACTTAGTTTTGATTGGCTCATCATAATTTGGTCATTTCTTCGCAAAGCAGGCAATAGCATAATACACTAAATAGCATGTCACTGAATATAAGTATCTACTTTCCTGGGTCATTGGCAAGGTATTGTCTCTCCAAGTTCATACAAATTTAACTCCTTCCGTGATACCTTAACTAAAATAAAGTCAAACAACGGACCACCAGGAAATTATTGTATATCACTGGCCAGCCACCGGGATGTCATAATCATTTGTAGAGTGTATTACTGGGCTACTTAAAACGACATAAGCGTGGCATGAACATGTACCATTATGAACAAATACGTGTACCAATCAATATGGATGTTAAACCATTTAATAATGAGGTTAACCTGTGGGGCATTTCTGAGACATGTGTATGAGAATGTCCCACACCACCATATCACCTTTGTCCATTGAAATCCATCCCTCGTGTATTCTCAATGCAAGACCCCAGGTCTCCAACCAGTTCTGTGCCAGCACTGGGCATACCCGGTAAGTGCCAGGGCCCAGGGCTTGCTGGAGGGGCCACATAAGACGGTCTACAAGAAGTACCATGGTGGCGAGGGGCTTGTAATAAAATACCATGAGGGGGCCTGATACAAAATAACCATGAGGGGGCTGTATATAAAATAACCATGAGGGGGCTGTGTATAGAACTAACCTGAGGGGCTGTAGTTAAAATAACCATGAGAGGCTGTATATAAAATAACCATAGGAGGGCTGATAATAAATAACCATGAGGGGGCTGTATATAAAATAACCATGAGAGGCGTTATATAAAATAACCATGAGAGGCGTAATATAAATAACCATGAGAGGCTGTATTATAACCATGAGGGCTTGTATATAAAATAACCATGAGGGGCTTTATAAAAAACCTGAGGGTTAATAAATACCATGAGAGGTTGTTATAAAATAACCATGACGGGGGCTGACTCAAAATAACCATGAGGGGCTAGTATAAATACCATGAGGGGGCTGTATATAAAATACCATGAGGGGGCTGATAAAAATAACCATGAGGGGGCTGTATATAAAAACACCATACTGTTTGTTTGGATGATAACACGGGAATATTTTAGGAAACAGGAGACTGTTTTAGTTTCGAATTTTAAGTGCCAAATGTGAGTTCACTGCAAAGGGATGGACTGGCCGCCCCCGGGGACTACTAAAACCCCGCTTGGACAGACCTGCTCCTAAAACCATGCTGTAACACGCAGCACAACTCTATATTAAATGGGCGGATATTGTTTTTTCTCCTTAACATAGCCTGCCAGCCCCCTATTAATGGCGCGGGGGGGGGGGGGGGGGCTAGGTTTTCACATTTGGGACTAAACCGATTCATATTTTTTTAAAACATCTAAATTTTAATTTTAAGGGAAAACAATGACCTTCTTCTTTTGTCCACAATATAAATGTTACCATTTCCGTGGATTGTTTAAGGCGGAGCGATCTTTGTGAAGTATACTCTTTATGAAAACCATTACGCCTTATTCCCCCGGATCCATTACAATGTCTACCGATGATGCATAAATGGAAAAGGAGATCTTTATCCAGGCAGTCAAGAGAGACAAACAAAACACTTAGCTGTGCACTGCTTATTTCGGACACGTGATCTGATATAAAGTGATAAGGTGTGAATGGAGCATGGATCGAGCGAGGATTGCAGTGAGCTGAAATGTAAGGAGACAGTGCGCAGGTGTCGAGGTAGATCTAAGGAGTGGGAAAGTGGCGTGAGAGAATATGGTGCCGGTACGGAAGGAAGGTAAAGGGGTACCTGACTCTCCTCACCGCGCCGTGTGCGCCAACTTCCTACTCCATTCTCCTGAAAATTCATTAGATGTTCCACCCATTTAAGTCATTTTACTTTTTTTTTCCTAGTGAGTTTCAAGTCATTTGTATTTTAGATGTTTTTGACTTCTATCTAGATTGATCTCCAAATCCGGACTTATATAGAAATAAGCATTGTGGAAAACGCAGTAATGGACATTGACACAGCATGAACTACTTGTAAGTGTTTGTGATGTGATCAGAAATTGAAAGATGGACTTTATTTATTTTTTCTGGGAGTGAACGTAGAAACCATGGAACAAAAAATCCATTGTATATTTCCTGTATCAAAAAGAGGGACATAAGATCGTTAACTTTGGATGGGATGTATCTGGGCTTATATCTCTTGGCTTAAAAGGGGTCGTCCACGTTTCAGCAAATATATGATATTGTTTGTAAAAAAAGTTAATACAAATTTCCAATATACGTTTGGTGTATTAAGTCTCGTCCAGTTTTAGATTCATCTGAGCTTCCGTTTCCTCAATAGGAAGCATGTACGCTTACTCATGTCCATAAAAATTATGATAATGAGGCTCTGTCGCCCCTGTGACAGCCCCAGCACTTCTCCTCTTACCCAAGATTATGCACTGCGCCAAAAGATTATTATTAACGGTGTTGTGGCTGACAGGCAGAAGTAATCAATTGCTGACAGCTCCCCCAAGCTGATATTATGAGTGATCCAACCAGTGGATTAATCCTTTCGTGGCATTCAGGAAGCTATGTGTAATCTGTTTATGTATTGCAGTGGCAGGAACCCCGCTTCCCCCAAGTCACTGAATGTTTATAATGTTTTTTGAGCAAAAACGACTCTGATCAGGGGGAAAAAACAAGATATGTTTCTGCTCTGCATAAAACCAAATGGTAGATTTCTTTAAAAGACGAGTAATGTTTTGATGGCTTTTTTATAAGGTTATTTTAAAAACCCGCACTACAAACTACATTTTAAAACTATTTTTGAAGACCCGATAAAGTTTCAGGAAATCTACAGTTAAATACTAGGGTATAGAATCCAGCACCGTATTGTGGGCAAGGACATGTCCGCATTATCCTGCTGAAATATCGCCATCAGATGTACCGGTGTACATGTGGTCATAAAGGATGGACATGCGTACAGCAACAAACTCAGGTAGGCTTGGGGGGGTGCAACAGATGCTCATGCGTACCAAGGGGCCCAAAGAGTGTCAAAAAAGTATTCCACACCATACACACCACCACATCCTACCCGTGATACAACGCAGGAGATCCATGCTTTATTTTTGCGCCAAATTCTGACCTTACCATCCGAATGCGCCAGCAAGAACTCGCGACTTCTCAGACATGCAAACGTTTTTCCAATATTTCTACTGTCCAATTGTAGCCTCAGTTTGTTCTTAGCTGAAGGAGGGCCCGCGTGTGGTTTTCTGTGCGTAGCCCATCTGCCCAAAGTCCACGTAGCTGTGTGCGTTCAAGTGCTCTCTGCCTACCTTGGTTGTAACCGGGTGTGCGATTGAGGTCACTATGCATTTCTATCAGCTCGAACAGTCTGCCCAGTCTCCTCTGACCTCTGGCATCAACAAGGCATCTTCAGCCCACAGAACTGCCGCTCATGGATCTTTTTCTTTTTCGGGCCAGTTCTCTGTAAACCTAGCGAAAATCCCAGTGAGATCAGCAGTTCTTCGAAATACTCCAGACGCCTCCTTAGTCTGGCCCCAAAACCATGCCACGTTCAAAGCCTCCAAATCCACCTTTTTTTCCCCATACTGATGTCGGTTTGAAACTGCAGGAGATTGTTCTGGACCATGTTACACGCACTAAGTGCACTGTGTGCCGCCATGTGTATTGGTGATTAGAAATTAAGTGTTACAAGATTGACAGTATACCTACATAAAGTGGACGTGCAGTGTAATATGCCCCCCCACCACCAGTGAATGCGCCGTACGCAGTAGCAGATGTCCCATAGTAGCAAGGAGGCATCATGTCAAGAGTTCATGATATCTGAGCTGAGAAGGTTTCATAAACCTCTAGCAGAATCTTGAATAATATATAATTGAAAAATATTGGTTGAAACGGAGGAAACATTGGTGCCCAACTAATCAGGATCCTCGCTAGAGATGAGCGAGTATACTCGTCCGAGCTTGATGCTCGTTCGAGTATTAAGGTACTCGAAACGGCTCGGTCTCGACGTAGTTCCCATGCTCGAATCGAGCATTAATTAAAAAACACAGTGAAGAACATGAGATAGAATAAAATAGGAACACAGTTGAACACATGATCATTAAGTTAAAAACACAGTGAAGAACACATGTGAAGAAGTTCCAGATGTTCGGCCACTCGTTACGTCGGAAGATGACGCGGAACGGCAGCAGGGAGAATCAACAGCAGGGAGCGACAGCCGTCAGGAGCATTGCACGAACAGTCAGTAGGACAACATCGGGCATCACCACGTGGTGACACAGGACATCGGAGCACCACGGGGACACCAGACATAGGCAGCAGCCAGGGGACCAAACCTCGGGCGAAGCCCGGGGGACACAGACATCGGGCGCAGCCCGGGGACCAGACATCGTGCAGACAGCCCGGGGGTACCAGAACATCGTGCAGCAGCCCGGGGGACACAGACATCGGGCAGAGCCCGGGGACAAAACATCGGGCGCAGCCCAGGGTACACAACATCGGCTCACCGGGGACACGACATCGGAGCAGCAGCCCGGGGGCGACACGGGCAATCGACAGACATTCGGTGGCATCAGCCCTGACGCTACCGTGCACATCGGGACAAAGACACGGGCAGCAGCCGGGGGACACAACATCGGGCATCAGCCGGGGGACCAGAAATCGTGCGCAGCAACGGGGGACACGCATGGCAGCATCGGGGTGCATCAGAACGGGAGACGGGAAACAGACCTCGGGCGCACGGAAACAGTGGCAGCGGGACGACATTTGCCACGACGGGGGACACAGACATCGGCAGCACGGGGGAGACTCAGTGGAAGAAGAAGAGCTGATCGGGACAGTCTATCACCCCGACAAGTAACAGGATGTTGCAGAACACTGTACATCTATTCTTCACTGCGTTTTTCACTTAAATCATCCTGTGTTCACTGTGTCATGTTTTATCTTATTCTTCACTGTTCTTCACATCTGTTAACTTGGTCGGGAGATATATAACGCACGAACTTGAAGAATAGTATGCAGTGTTTGCATAACTGCTTTAACTTATCAGAGACATTCTTTTTCCAGTTATTAACACATTTTATTTCCCGAACCATGTCCCTTTGAAAAATGCTCCGGTCTACCACATTGACTTTCGGAAGGGCTGTTATTCGAGACTAGCCACTCGAGCATTCTGGAAAACGTTTGTCTCGAATAACGAAGACCGCGATCATTTTAGTGTCTCGCTCTCTCTAATCTCGCTACAGAGTCATTAGGAGCGGCGCGTATCCGGACGCATCCATCTGACGCGGCCTCACTTTCCCTGCTTTTATATTACTAGACAACACACCGCTTAGAGATGGAAGGAATCTTTTGTCTATGTGAGTAAAACAGTTTAACACCGCCACCTCGGCTCCACTTTTTTTTTTTTACCACCACATCAATTAAAGGCAATTAAAGCATTTGCCGCGTTCAAGCGAAAGCATCTGTTTTCCTTGCTTTCAACCTTCCGAGGAGACGTCTTAACGGCTGTCATTATGCGAATGTTGAACTCTTGCCTTTGCGTGTGCTGAAGTATTTTCAGTTGAGATGTAATCACCTAAATTACTCTTTACACCCCATATGCCGCCACCCCTTTACCACCCCGCCGTGGAAAACAACTCCACCCCTCCACCCCCTCCCAATACCCCCTCTTCACACCTCCTTTGAAACAGGAATGAGGATTATCATCTTCAGCTGGCCCCTGGGAAGACAATTTCTGTTAGCGTGAATTAAACACTGCTGAAATTGTCTTGCTTTCTATGATTTAGTTATATCTTTGTGTGCTACAATGGCTTTCCAGTTGTTCTATCATCGTAGGTTATGTCTGTTTTATGCACACGAGTAGCCTTATCCAAACCTCTGCTTACATCCGGTGTAAACACCAGGGATAAGCAGCCATCGCTGCTATGGGCCGCGAGACATGCATGATTGCGTAAAACCCAGTGACACGGCGGCGCTATGGTAAAGTGTAGGGAATGTGTTAAGAATGTACAACACATTATAATTTTTTTAAAGGGGGAGGGGGGTCCCATGCAAACGTCAGCTATGGGGCCCCAGCTCTCATTAGTTACACAACGCACTGGGCTTGCAATCCCACCTGGTGTGGGACCTCCTGAATTTTCAGGGCAGTTGGGTTGCAATGATAGGTACAATCTTATAGATTTCTACAGATAGCTGTGATTTCCATGGGAAGATTTTTTGGATGAGCCACCAACCATGTTTTTCCGGACACATTCCCAATAGCTTTTTTTTTAACTATTTTAAAAAGGCACAGTAAAAAAACTCAGAAACGACATAAGTTTATGATTGAGGGGGTCTTTCCATGAATATGGCCAAGGATGCAAGTGAAAAAAAAAACACAGTAGGGGGTCCAGTTACTTAAGGGCCCCGATTCGGTTTTCCCCAAGTGTTCCCCCTAATATTTCCGATTGCGCCGATTTCCCTGCTATTGCAGCCTGGTTTTGGTGCCACGCGATCGATTGGTGGCGCATTGGTGCCGGCAGCACGTTACGGTAAATTGGGGGGTGGTGGCCGAAGACTAAAACCCGCCTGATCTGGAAAACCGCTACGCACCCAGCCCGGCTGTGTACTACAGTCGTCCGATGCTCTTCACGCGCAGCAGCGGACATCTGGTGGACCGGCGGAGGAACTACTAGTGAATCGCGGAAACCCGAATCGCACCGCAGAAACACGTCGCTGGATCGCGACATGGGCGGGTAAGTAAAATTGACCCATAGACTTCCGCGTTTCCCCCCACCTGGAAGTATGTAGGAGGTTTGGGGGGTGGGGGCACTGGATCCACTTCATCAATGAGAGACGCCTACTCGGGACTATGAGAAAAACACTATGAATTAAGTCTCAGGAACAACTTGACATCCATGTATAGGTGGCCACTAGATACTACCGTGAACTGGGGGCTCGGATAAGCCTCTTTTTTCTTATATGTCCCTCTTTAAAGTTACAAGTGACACACCCTACTCAAAAGCGGTAGTCAAGCATTGGTCGCGCCATTGTACTTCTCCTTATACACCCATCGCAATGTTACAGTAGTCTCATATTGTGTGACCATCACAAACAGCATGTCACGCAATATACCACTGTGACGTGAGTGAATGTAGGCCTGTTATTAACTGCACTGGTCAACCGACGCAGTAGGTCACATTGCTGATGTCAGAGCCCCTAGAGCGAATTGGGGACGAACAGCAAGGCATTTGCTATTTGATAACTACACTTTTTATTCTTTTGGCTGGCACCCTTTGAAACATCTTGGACAATATTTCTCTGAATTTTTCTACCATAAAATGCAGATAAATATTAATATAAGTGTAATGTTGTACACAGTTCAGCTACACAGCAATTATGTACAGAACAACGGGATACGAATAACTATAAATGCTTGACACTTTTTAACCCCAGTTCTTCCTGTCATGACTGTAGTGTGATGCTGCCGGTGGCATCCTACCCGTTAGTATCTATATGCTGCCATATGAAGAACAGCAATCGATTTTTCTGCATTTTGTAATGTACTTGACCACTCCCGCCCCTCCCGGGGTCAATCTCGACGAATCATAGCGGTATTAGTCAGAGTACACTTCGCACTATAGATATACCGCCAATACCAGTCCAGCCTTGACAAAGATTTATGGGGTGAAGGGCTATGCTGAACATAAACGCGCTGCTTCACATGAATGTTCTAGGGAAACATGAACGCTACGACGGTGGAGGACAGTACATCTTCCCCTTAGGAGGAGCGATTGGGACAAGATCTCATATAAGAAAAGTAGCCTGGATTATAGTCAACCAGAATCCTACATCCACTAGTTGGATTATATATGGGAAGATTGGGGAGCAGCAACGGCCCAGCTCTCTAGGGGTTCCCATGGGTAACCAACAACATCCACCATCTGTGCTCTTAACTATGTTTATTTAAAATTTTATTTCAAATTGTTTTCTCGGTCCAACTTTAAAAAGATGATAAGGGTAAGATTTGGCTTCTTCTCAAATGGTGTTCTTTAGTGTTTTTTTCGCCATTACCCTCGTCTTTGGACTCCTTTCAATTTAAACATATCACGGGGTTTTTCCTCCTTTATTCTCTGTTTCCGTGATTGGCCCAAGTGCAAACTCCAGGACTGACTGTATGACCGACTACAATGGGGCAATTACTTACCCAGTTCCTCTCGCAAGCCGGGTGACGTTGTTCGACGAGGTACTGGGTGTGCAGCAATTCACTTAAGGTCGTGCGTCAATTTCCTGCCAGGTGTCCGCTTCCGCACTGAGTTCGTCAGAGTCACCTTCTTTCGGTGCTGTGAGGCTTGATCTTGCGACAAAAGTTGCTTTTATTATAAGTTCATGGTTGTCCCAATCCGTCTGGTTGTATCACCCCCCAATTCTGCGCATGCAGCGGTGCAGAATTGCCACAATACGAACGAGTTTGCACCAAAAACCCGGGGCATTCAGCGCAAAATGGGAAATATTTGGGGAAACCCGAGGGGGGGTGAACGGAATCGTCGGTCCGCGGACTCTAGTAACTGAGCCCCAATATGTGGAAATAATTGATCTTCTGCCCCAACTTAGATTTATTCTAGTGTAATGTATAAAAGTAGGTTATAGAAGAAAAAATAAACAAAATGCAAAGACAATACGGAAACATCAAGAAATAGGAGGGACCCCCCTTCACATAGACTCAATGGGGGGGGGGGGCATTTATAATTCAATGGCTCCTTGGGAAGTTCGTATGTGTACTTGGAGATCCATTTAATCTGGTTAATAATATTCTATGCTCTTATTGCATTGTGAGAGTTTTTTTGTTTAGGCCCAAAAGTCTCACACTGCAAAAAGTCCAGCACTAAACCAGCAGGGGAGTGGAGTAAACCATGAGACTTTTTATCTAGGACTTTTTGCCAATTCCCACTCCATCATAAATCTCTGCTCTGCACATATGTTATACTAGACAGTAGTCTCTATGTTTTGTTGATGAATGGCGGAAATAGCCATGTGGACTTTTTAGTCAGTGAAAACTCCCCACCCAAATCTCCGAGCAACTTTTTTGAACATTTGTTTCACCACAAAAACAACCCTGTAAAACGATGGGGAAAACCCTCATTGTTGTAAAACATATATTATGATTGCAACGTAAGCAGATACTCTCCTCTGATGTGTAGAGGCTCAGTCTTGTAGGGCAGCTCAGGATAATTAAATGAACGGGAGCCTTTGTTTCTTTATACTGGCTCCATGCAGCCCATCAGTAGCTGCTCGTAGGAAAAGAGAACTATATAAAACCTACAAATCTAAAATTATTCATCCTAAGTGTTAGCTGAATGGACACCTATATGTGAGAGGTACCTCCTCTATAACTATATCTAGGTCTCTGATACTTAATCACATATTGTACATCACAATACAACTGGGTATCGGAGTATGCAAGGTTATAAAGATTCCATATAGATGGGTCAGACCTAGAGATGACGGACCGGAAACTTCCGATCCTCCGAGCAGCAGCTCCACCTAATCGCACTTTATCGCCACATAGTCAACTAGGCATGGCTGTGATTTGGCCAGTGTGTCACCATGTATCTACCTAGCCAATCAATACCCTGCCTAGTTGCTAGTAGCTTAATTGTCGATGGCTGCTGTGTAGCCTATCAGATTCGGTCCGCGGTTCAAGAGAACACTGAACTTAAATTCAGTCCCACAATGAACTGAACCTGAATTCAATAGTTTGTCTTTACCCTCAAGACGGCCCAGACTACACTGGTTAATTTCTAGACAATAATCACACAGACTAGTCCCCAATAGTAGGCTGGGCCAAAAACATAGTCCCGGAGCAGATCTGGTGGTAAATAAGTAAGGTTCAAAGTCAGAAGAGAAAACGACATATTAATTGGAAAGTGCTGTTGCCTTTACCCGGTTGATACCGAAGGGTCATTCTTTCCACTGCAGAATACATATTCTAAAATATTTTGTAGAAGGAGTTGGCTTTTTGAAAGTAAAGAGTGCTATTAGCAATGAGGGGGATATGGCTCCAGAGGGGGCTTGTTTCCACTATACCGATCAGTGTCGAACGGTTTAATCATAAAATCCCCCGATAGTGTTAATAAGGGGTTCTCTTTTCAAGCAAGTCAGGCCTATCTATAGTCAGTGAGGGAACCCCCATGGAGATCACCGAACAGGGTCAGTTGTTGCCACTTGACTGAGAAACCAGAGCAGCCCGCCACGCATGCGACTATTGTCCATCTATTCATACTCTGATATCGGAAATAGCTGTAGCTCCATAGAACGTTCATCTCGGGCACAACGAGGTTACAATAGACCCCTGTACTCATGATCGGGGGGCCATATCGAGATATGGCTTTGGATAGGGGCATAAAGCTGCATTGTGTGGAACCCCCTGGTACTCGCAGGGGAAATTAACACTGCCTCTCTATTTAGGCCATCAAATCATACATAAAGGCTACTCATGTCCTCTGTAGTACTTATCCCATCTGTCTGCAACTTTTTAAAAAGTTTCACAGCTCATGAGTCAAATGCAGAATATAATCTGGAAAATGAAATTTTGATGTCACGTCACAGTCTCAGGTTATTTTGTTGGCTCACGCATGTATCATTCCAGCACAAACAGTGAAAACAAAGATCAATCAATACCCACCACTTATTGCGGAACAATATCTTTTATCTTTGTGTAGATCGATAGTGTTTGCGGAGTATAAACAAGCGGACATTCCCTCATAATTGATTTGGTTACAGTCCTCCATCCTGACTGCCCGTCATGCGAAATGACTTTTATATGTGCTGTGCTGCAATACGAGAGCAGCAAGTTCTGAGTCTGATTGGTCCAGAAGGTCACGACCATAAATTACACAAGCTGATAGAATCCTGATTACATTATGCACTATGTTAGTTGTTAGGTTGGGAATGACGACGTAGTGAATACAAGTTATAATTTGGGGAATATGGATATATTATTAAATTAGACCGATTTATTGAACTTCATACGTAGAGATTAGGTCGTAGGTTGACAGTTAAATTATAGAAATCCGGTGGGCCACTCAGTCATGAGGCTGAGGAAGTTCAGGGGGTGAACTAGTTGGCCACTGGTACTTTTAGGGTTGTACCAACGTTTTTCAAGTAAACCCTGATTGGAGAGAAGTTGTTAATTTTATGCCCACCCTCACATCATGAGACAGTCTCCTCCAGCAAATCCGGGGAAGAAAGGAAGCAAAAGAGCACGTGAAGTGTCAGAAAAAACAGGGTACAACCCTAACATAGACTTGAATGGAAGATTGGAGAAAACTTGTGGCGACTGTACTCAGCAATTTCCAACCACTCCATAGGGTATGCTCGCGTAGCAGTGATATCGGAATCCCATTCTTCAAATTGTTGGGGATTCCTTCCATCGTCATCGTCTAGCGATTGGGACCTCAACCGCAAAGCCTGTAAGTATATCCTATGGATAGGGTTACCAAACAACTTAGAACAACTATATATAATCCCCCCCCCCCCAGTGTACTGTACTGAGCCCAAGCAGAAGTAACAGCGAAGAGGTCGAACGAGAGCATCATGGCCGCTAGCGCACTGATCTGGAGAAGACATGTTTATACTACAAACATTAAATACTGTTTCCAATATATTCTTGGGCACCAAACTTTCCAACAGCTCATAAGATCCTCCTCCACAAATGTAATACAATTGTTAACTTTTTAATTCACCTGTATTGTCAGATTGACATCTATTTACTATCCAACAGCTACACATCATTCCACTAATTTAAATGAGCAGCTCTTTCTTCTAGCAGAGGCGAATCACAGCTATAATTCAAACTTACTCAAACTTCAGCTTTGTAAAACTTGGAGGCAAATAGCCTCCTCTTATTCCAAGGGGACAAAGAAAGCAAGAAAACGTTTTTGAGATGGTTGTCCTGCCCTGTGATGAGTGCATACAATAGTTAGGTCAACCCTGATAAGTAACAAGAAAACGACAAGTGTCTCGGCTCATACAGTGTAGAGCTTTCTGCCCATATTACAGCATATGTGTACATAGCGGAGGGATACCGCTATTGATGACTGAAGAAGGAAGACAATTTGTGGACTCGGCGTGTCCATGGGATAATATTCAAGGAGACAAAACTTTTTAGAGGATAATCAAACGTTTTTAGGATTAGAAAAGACTATCTATGTTGTCTTCATGAGAATACTCCTTCAGTTTTATCCTTACATTCCTACATCATAAGAGTAAATGACCCAATATAGGGCACAGACACCCACAGCCCCACCTAGTCATCTTATAATCTGCACAGTAGTTACAATCTATTTAGACATATTTGAGAGACCTGAAGAAAGGCAAACTGCTGGGCGACAGTGAGAATTAGTAGGAATTGTTTAAAAATTTATGGTAGATGTAAGGCAGGTCACTGTGAAGTCTATGGGCCTCATGATTTGATAAGCCATCTACCGGTGTGCCCTGGCTCCCAAGAGGGCCATGATGAAGGTGCGAGAACAGTAGGGAAGCAGATTCCCGCTTACACCAATGGACTCTCCCTCCCACCTCCTTCCCCACAAAACCAGCAGGTAGCTGAATCACTATCTGGACATCTCACCTGTTCCTGTTATTTTAGGTATTACTACAGTATGCTGTGAGTGAACAGACTGTTTTTTCGTGCAATCAAGGGTAACAAACAATGTCCAGGTTTTTTCCACTATGGTACATTGCAAATATAAAATCAAAGCGACTCAACACACTGAAAAAAAAACCGAGAAATATTCACCTCTGCTGCCTCTTCACCTTGATCCATGCACTTTCCCGTCGCTAGTTTGAACCGCTAGGAGATCACGTAAAAAATAAAAACAACATATTACTCACTTTCCCCCCTATGCAGTCACGGAGAGGCCGGCGTTACAAGCTATGTCTGGTGCCTTTGGGTTGCTAATTATTACGCCCGCAATTGGTCGGAGCCTGGATGTGGTGGGTGTGACGTCACGTCAGGGCATAAATTCACGCATTCGCTTGATGTCACTCCTTCTCCCAGTATTGGGGAGAAGGATCGTGGATTGCATAATTTCGCAGCCAGAAGCGCTGGACATCTGTCCCTTGCTCTGGGCGGCTATTTTATGATAAGATAAAGGAGGAGCAGGGGTGATTTTTTCTCGTTTTTCTTTTGTTTTTTCAGTGGTTAATTTTTCTTTATCGCTTTTACTATGTGAGTATATTACTATCACAATCTAGACATATACTGATTATATTTGGTTGCGTAGTTCTTGCATAATTCAGTATATAACCAGTCACTACTTATCTCCAACTCTTATACATGCATATTACACCGTCACTACAAGAAACTTGTAAATATTCTTATTAGTGTTTCTCTCCTACCTCACTACTTGGTTCTAATCATCCTTCCTTCAAAACTGCGTTTCACTCTATACTCTCTACTGAATCCATCTTGCTAGCGGACAGAAGCTCACAGAGTTCAGATGACATAAATCGAGGGAGAGGGAAGTAGGAAGCAGTGACTCACAGCAGCTATTTCTCCACCTACCAGCACCAGAGAGAGGACTGCAAATTACAGATATAGACTGCAGAGAAAATGAATATTACAGGAACCCATAATATCCGTGTACCCCTTCATGGACACTGCTGCCTGCACTTTGCTGAAAGGAAGTGTTTTCTGCCTTACTCATATTAAATGTATAGATGATGTTTGGGGATGAATGTCAAAAAATAGCTTAAAGCCTCTCAATATCTAATACGTTTACTACCCGGTAATTACTATAATAATAACAAATGGATCGCTAATCTATTCATGATCTACTTGCTTATAGATGCAGCTGACATGATGGGAGTCATTTGGGTTAAGTCAGGGCTGCAGAAGAAATTAATAGCTTCAATGAATATTAAAGTGTAAAAACGCACAAGAGACCATGGGAAAAAGCACTGTAGGGAAACGCCGGCCCCTTAATGATAAGTAATAGGAGCATTAGAAGTGACGCCATTCATACGCGGCCTAAGTAGATTTTGTTTTTCCAATGGCCTCGGAGTGATTGAAGAACATGTGAGAGCTAAGAGTTCATGGAGGCTTGTTAAGAGAAGGATGCTGGGATTAGCCGATAGTAACAGCAGCTTACTCTACTGCACAGCATGTGGAGGCCGATTGATGGGGAGAAAATCTGATCATAGGGTTACCCCTGGTCGTTAGTTAGCGGTTGCCTCGTTATCAGCTCACTGCAAGCTTGGGAGAACAGCCTAGGCAAATGCTAGATAGCCCATATCAGGCCAACCTTCGGCAAGGGGGGGGGGGGGTGGTTATGTCTGTTGACTGAATATGTACTGGACATATCCAAGACCACGTTTCCTTCAGGCTGGACTTGGATTAAGGTAAAGTCATCCTTGGGCTTTCTAATTATTTTGCCAAAATTAACTTTTAGAGAATATTTTGATGTTTGTGACGTGCTGAGAGAATCAGCTCCCTTGTTCCCCCTCCCTCAGGAATGAAAGAGATGGTTGGCTGTGTGTGGACTCCTAAGAGAAAGTGGCTCCCTCTTTCCCACCTCCTCAGATGAAAGCGATGTTGTGGACTGGTGTTGACTCGCCGAAGAGAAATGGCTCCCCTTTCCCACTCCCTCCCTCAGGAATGAAAGAGATGTTGGCCTGGTGGTGTGACTCCCTGAAGAAAAGCGGCTCCCTCTTTGCCCCCTCCATTAGGAGATGAAAGAATGTTGGCTTTGTTTGACGCACTGAAGAGAAATCAGTTTCCACTTTCCCACCTCCTTGGAATGAAATAGTGGCTGTTGTTGACTTGCTGAAGAAAGCAGCTTTCCTTTACCTCATACCTATGATTATGCCAGATTAGCACTGGGGAAGACAGAGAGGCTCACATAGGGTAATTTGCTGCATACATGATGAGATAACGTTGTACCGAATGTGAAGGTTAATAGCATACATTTAATGACGGTTGCACTGCGATCCTTTGGATAGAGCCTAACTTGTTTTGTGGGGAACCCTGCCTTTAATAATGTCCTGCTGGTGAAGGACACTCCAAACAGCAAAGGGCATTTTAACAAAGTAGATGTGCTAGTTTCCAATGACAGGGGCAGGGGATTATACAAACAAGGGGACCTCTAGCTGTTGCTATGGTGGGGGGGCACTCTAAGCGCTGCTACTGTGTGGGGCACTCTACTGTTGGCTAACTGTGTGGGGCCTCTAGCTGCTGGCTACTGTGTGGGGGGCCGCGTTTGGTGACTGTAGGGGCATATATTTGCTCTGGTGGCATTTCAGGTATTTCAGCTTGTGGTTGCCCTCATAGGGTTGATTGAAGGTATGCTGCCTAATGTAACTCCGAACCCTTGAGGCTCGCCACTCGAGGGCTAAAAATTATTATTTTGACCCCTGGTTTTAACAGTATCTATTCATGTTGACCCCCTTAAAATATATACATATGATAGATCTGGGGTTTGCCCCTGGGCTATATTTCCTGGTCTATAGCGAAAAAAAATAAATTTTTTAGGCCTTTTTTTTAAAGGTCCTAATGAAGCTGTATTATATGGTACAGTAAGCCATTCCTATCATGACCAGTTGTTTTCAACAAGGAACCAGATAGTTTTAGTGTAACCACTTCGTCAACTTACAGTAACTTCTTCATTACGTCTAATATATAAAAAAAAGTTTGTAATTTCCAAAAATATGTTTCTAAAACCACCGAAAAAGTCCAAACCCATTTGGGATTTCCATTGTCCGGAAATCTTGCATGCAGCGTTGATAAAAAATCTCATCCAAAGTTCTGTATTCAGAGTTGACAGTACAAGATATTAAAGCTGAAAAAGAAGAAATTTTTTCCTGTGTTTTACCCACTTTTCAATCTCTTATGCCGCATAGAAAGTGGTAAGTCGTGGTCCCCATGAGGTCATTCTGTTACAGAATGTCTGTACTATCTCCAACGTAAGGAACGGTCTCTTCCAGGCCAACAATTTCTTAATCACCCGTCTGCCTGTTTCCTCTGAACCAAATGTGTATTTAGCTGTTTCTAACAATTTGGAAACGCTTCGCTTTATTTCAGTCTCTGAATTCCCCATAAACTATTGCCCTGACTGCTGGCCTGCCATAAATACTCTTTATACACAGCACATCCTAAGCCCATTACAGTGTTATTGCTAATCTCCGAGTAATGATGGCGCAGTTCGTGGAAAACAAACAAAGCTAAATTCTCTAAGTAAAACAAATTATTGAATCACAATCCTGCAGATGATGGTCAAATAAGAGTTCAGTGACAAACAATTGCAAATAGGAGAACGTCAGCACTGGTTATTGAAAGTGGACAACCCCTTGAATAACGTATACACGGGCGTAAGGGTGGAAAGTCAAGAGCATTTCTTAAAAATACATTGCTAGCTATAACTCACCCTCGAAAATATTGAAGTGAAGGGTTGAGTATGTTTATTTGCAGTTTTGGCATCCCCAGATGTATGCAACCGATATTTGGGTAACAAGTGCAATGTGTATGGTGAGAGCAAAAGGAGCAAGTGTTTGGCAGGCCCATTCAACCATACTTATACCGAACTCCTACTTCTTAATACAGATAGACATCATATATACAGATGAGTTGTTACGAGCATGCATCTCTTTAGAGATATAAAAACTCCAGTACCTTAAAAGCACCTGTCAGGTCGATTTGGGAAACAAAACACCCACATGTCCTCATGGAACTCATGTATAATGAACTGAGGCGGCATTAAAAATAACATAGTTAGATATGCTCACTTTGTCCGGAGCTTCACTGCGCAAGCGGCCGAGATATGGCACTGTAACTGAGCTGGCGTGTTCATCACAAGAAGGTGCAGCACGGAGAAACTCCGACTCCATATGTTAAGTCCAGCGAACCCCGTGGGTACTCAAATCTAGTTAGTATAACGTGTTTTATTTTTGCATTGCACCCCACCGACAAGATCATATATGCATTTGGGACCTAAACAGGTCCTCTTCAAGGGAGCTCCAATACATTAATTCTTGACTTTCAAGATTAGTTCCCAAAATAGAAAGCCACTGTCGATACCTCTTGCTTTGGTTTATCTCCAGGGGGGGAACCAAAATCCAACATGTCGATACTCTACAGCAAGATCCTAGGGAACCTCATTCACATCACTAGTCACAGCCTGACAAAATTGTTAATTTTGGCCAAATTTTCTTTTCTTTTTACGCATACGCTTACGCTGCCTATAGTTTTTGTGTAGAGACTTGGTGACCTAGTTTGACCCCTATTTTCATGATACAAATGCTTGCAACTATTTGCAGGATTTTAAATTGTTTCTCATATTCCTTGTCAAATTCGCCAGACCCGACAGGACCGGTAAGTAAATCGCCCCTATATGTTTACGATTGGGCATTAATAAAGATTTACTTACCCGTCCTGTTTGCATCCCCGCGGTGCATTGTCCGACGTGGATTCATGTCTACCTCGATTCACTAAGTCTCGTCGCCCGAGTTCCTCGCTGCAATCTGTCCTTTCTTTCTTTCTTGCTCCGAGGACCCGCCGGATTTCACCTATTCTTCCCGTTGCTTGTAAGGTGCGTGTCCCTTGCGATCAATTCGAAATGTCCATCCAGCCCCGCCACCCCCCATTTCTTTGCGTGCAAGCCAATCCGATCGCTATGTGCCAAAATCCCGGGCCAATTCAGCGCAAAACTGAAATCGTCGGGAATTGAAATTGAACAGGGCTCGGGAGAGTTTTCCTATCTCAAATTTAAAATGGAACCTCTTTAAATCCCAAACATGGAAACCATCATCAATTGTACGCGAATATAG
The DNA here is from genome assembly GCA_019512145.1 of Engystomops pustulosus. Lineage (NCBI taxonomy): Eukaryota > Metazoa > Chordata > Amphibia > Anura > Leptodactylidae > Engystomops > Engystomops pustulosus. The sequence goes on from CM033641.1 coordinate 22,062,262, forward strand.
TCATGACTACACTTGAGGAAGACTTCGTCTATGTGTCCCACCACTTCCAACATGTTATGGGGTGGTGGCGATACATAGACGATGTCTTCCTCTTGTGGACTGGTGATCTACAACAACTCACAGACTTCTATGAATACCTCAACATGATTGACAGTGATATTAAATTCACTATGGTCCAATCCCAACAACATCTACAATTTTTAGATGTGCTCGTTGAGAACACACAACAGGGCTTGACAACCGATGTGTTTTATAAACCAACAGACAGGAACACGATTCTACGGTTTGAGAGCAGCCACCCGCGCCCCATGGTTAACTCTCTTCCCCTCAGTCAGCTCTATCGAGTTAAACGGATAGCTAGCAACAATGACAAGTTACAGAGAAACACCACTGCGATGCTGTCCAGATTCAAACAGAGAGGTTACCCTAACAGAGTACTCATTGACAACAAACACAGGGTCGAGAGTAAAAGTAGGGAAGAACTATTACTGCCCGCGCAACCAAAAAACAAAGAGGACAGGATCCCTTTTATTTCCACTTTTTGTGACACTAGTACAAGTGTTGCGTCCATTGTGAAAAAACATTGGAAGATTTTATTGAGTGACCCTACAGGAGTTCCGGCACTTCACAACCCCCCGATACTCTCATATAGAAGAGCTCGAAACATTAGAGATCGGGTAGTAAAAACAGATACAGGTCCAGCTAGGACACTAGTACAAAGGGGTATCTCTGGACTCACACGTAAAGGATGTTATCCATGTCGGACATGTATCAATTGTTCATACATCAGCAAAGGTGATACATTTACACACAACGGGACACAATACAAAATACAACACTACCTCGACTGTAACAGTACCTATGTGGTGTATTTACTGACTTGCCCATGTGATTTCAAATACGTAGGCGAAACTACACTCGACTTCAAGACAAGATTTACGCAACACAGATATACCATCCGGAAAAAGAAAAAAGATTTACCCCTCAGTAGACACTTTTCCGAAATAGGACATAAAGAAAGTGAACTAAAATGCATGATAATAGACCATATCCCTGTACTCAAAAGAGGAGGTAACAGGGAAGCTTTGCTTAGGAAATGCGAATTGAGATGGATAAAACGATTAGGGACTTTACAGCCCCAGGGTCTTAATATAGAATACAATTTAAGTGGACTCATTTAAGTACGATTATGACATGTTTTGTGGAGTTCTGGCAGTGAGATAGTACGCATGCGGGAAGTGCCGCCTTGTGACACATGACATAGCCCTCCTTCTAAGTCTTTTGTAGGTCAAGTATAATTGGGAGAAGAACTCTCCACCAGTAAATATATGAATTGGATTCTGACAATCTAAACATACTATAATGCCACTGTATATAGTTGTACACTATAAGTAAAAGTATATTTTATTTTTTCCAGATCTATTGGGATCTTCTGACCCTCACCGCACGGATCTTAAACCCCCACAAAGTCTCGTGTCTTTCAACAATACAAATCCTGCTTCATGCCTCTGTTTGATTATTTGGTGTGAAGTATTACACATCTATAATGTATATGTCGTGTGTCACCATAATTGTTTATTTCTGTAAGGTGTTCCACACAGCTAACTACTGGTGGGACCCCAAAGGAAAGTGTTGGAGGTTTTCACCTCACTTTGTGACCTTTGCTACAGCTAACACCGGGCAGGACGAAGGGATAGAATAACGGTAGTCCAGTTTCTGGATACTGTATGAAATCCCATTACTCCGCACTGAGGGATGACGGTAGTGTTTATACTGCTTGTCTTCACCTATTAGTACCTGGTTTTGGAGTGTCCCTATTTCAGCTTAATCCTGATTGGGGTCCTAACCGAGCATGTGTGGTTCTTCCCTCAAAAAACATGGCGGCCGCCGCACACTTCACGAGTGCGCATGCGCCAATATCATATGATTGAGATCCGATCATGTGACTACTACAACTTCCGGTGACGCGACAGAGATACTACACGCCTGGCGCTCAAAACCAGCTGTTCACGTTCTGCCACTGATGTTTATGAATGGAAGGCCGAGACAGGGGGCGGTCCGATTGCAGTTGGGAGGGTATTTATTTATTTACTTATGTCTACACATGCATTTTTCACTGATTTAATGTTGTCAGTGAAATGTTGTTGCTGTACTAAACTATTGATTGAGTTTAGCATAACACTTTTTCACCTGTAAAATGGAATGTTGTATATTTTGTTAACTTTTTAATGTAATTACCACGGTCTGTTGGTAGACCAATGAAATGTAAGGTTGGCCCTTATATGTTTGTTTACTGGCCATACTCACTATGCTTGATAAAGGCTCTGCATGAGCTGAAACGTCGCACATGGAATAAAGATACCCCACCGTTTTTGATCACTACTCTGGAGTGCTGCCTGTTTTTTGAACTATAGATAGATAGATAGATATGAGATAGATGGATAGATAGATTATAGACATATAGATATAAGATATGAAAGATAGACAAATGATAAACAGATAGGGAAACATATATGAGGGCTTGTGCAACAGTTTACTGAAACAGGCACAATTCCCAGCATATGCCCAGGAATTTCACCTAATTCCCCTCTTAAAGGGGTTGGCCACTTGTCAATAAATCTCTCCCTTTAGACAGGTCTCTAGATGTAAATGTACCTATGTCTTTGCCTCCTGTGAGAGCTTCAGCCTTTCCCTGTTCTCCCCATTTTCTGTTTCTCACTCCTTCAGCCCGTCCTAATGGCAGCCTCCAGTATGTTTTTTTCCTTCTCAGTCCGTCTCACTGACATACACAGGGAGCGTGGAGGGGGAGCAGGGTGAGTTATAATCTCCTGTTACAGGTCCCTCCTATTTATCAGTGCAGAAAAATATAAACAAAGATCCTACAGCGTGCACAGAGAGTCTGCACACAGCACTAAAGGAAGCATCAGGGATCATGAATCAATTGGTGAGCATTCAGGCATTATTAAGGCAGTAAAGGCACATAGGCAATTTATGTTAAAGAAAACCCCTTTAGGTTTGAAGGGAGTGTGCCCTGCAAATCAGTTCACATCCACGGTGCAATACTACTCCAGTGCAGACTTGGCATAGAAGTGCTCAACGGACACAGTGCTGCCTCCCAACGGATTTATCAGGAAGTCAGAGCCTCTTAATAAAATTCTTTCGGTGTCGGGGAACGGAGGCTTCATTATACATCTATGTGTATATATCTATGTGCCCTATATACTTTCTATCTCTTCCAGTAAAATCCTGACCTATATAATGATGTCTTACAGTAATATAATATTGGAGAATAGCCTGTAGTATTATCCATCAGACAGGGTTAATGTATTTTCATGGAAGACTTGTAAATGCAGAAAATCCTTTTACAGCTACAGCCACTTTATATGGTATTATAATACTGGATGTAGGTTAAGACGGTTCAGCAGTAACAGCCATAATATGGAATATCACTTTACTGTACGAGGGGGGGTAACAATTCATCCTAAGTGACTAGTAATGTGATTCTAGGCCTCCATTATTTGCGGTAGGAAGCTCTGTCAAATCGGTACTAAGCCTGTGGATAATGCGATCGTTAACCAAAGGGGGTTCAAACATCCTAATGTTAAGCCCAATGCACTACACTGTGTGCTCACCTGGACCAGAACCTGGGCATAGCACGCAGCCCGGTGGAGAAGGAAGGGGGAGTGAGCACTCCTCTCCCATCCCTTCGGTCCAAATATAGAACTTGCTATATGGGGGATGTGTATGGGGCCCAGTATGTGGGGGCCCAGATCAGCATAAACTGATCTATGCCAGTCTGCATTCCTAAATCATGGTGTACATTGTGCTGATGGTCCTGCAAGCCATTACACCTCATGTGTAGATGTCTCCTAATTATAAAGCTGGACATTCATCTAACTCAAGTCAACGAAGAAATTGAAAGTCTAACTAAACTTACCACAAAATTACATAAAGGAATAGTATACATGATGATAGTAAACTTTGGAATATACTTTATTAAAGAAATCTGTTCCTGTGCCCTTCCCTCTCTGCCTTTCCTCCTTATTTAGTCAGTTTGTGTAAATCAGATTTGTGTCCTATATCCACTGACAGCTGTGAGATAAAGGAGTCTGATAAAGTGTCTAATGACTTATCTCCTTACAGAGTGTCCCTGAATAGTATAATCTCCTCAGAGAGCTGAATCATTCAAGAGAGATATTCTCTAGGCACGGAAAGAGTCAATTTTTAGCCTCCTTATCTGTCTAAATTTGACAGAGCCCATAATGCTTTCAGATACACTGCTCACTGCAGGAGAAAGAAGCAAAAAAAAAGCCAGTAAGTAAGAAGTAGATCTGATGATAGATTCCATCTTCCTGCCTCTGTCCTAAACTGGAATATAATAATCCTGGAACCTAACCTAACTTGTTAAAAACTTTATTTTAGTAAAGTAATGTGACCACTATAGTAATAATATTCCCTCATTGTTTTGAGTTTTGAGCAGGTCTTGCATACACGTTCCCCATGCAAAAAAATGGCTCTATATAGTGAAAATGCCTTTAGATTATAATAGGGGCAATTGCTTTTTTCCATTGGACTCTCCTTCAGGTGAGTTGCCCTTATTATACCACCAAGAGGGAGGGAGTTGCTACATATGCAATTGTCTGGTTAGCAGGACACGCACAGTACAATATGATAGTAACCTTTCTACAGATACAATCCTATAACATTATATGTCTGGCTTGGACTGAACCTAATATAAATCCACCATGTCTCGTCTTAATCACTTAATTTACTGTTTCCATTAATGAGTCCTCCCTTCTGCTTTAACATAGGTGAATAAACAAGTCTCCAGGACCGGTCATTACTTGAGCGTCAATGTTACTGTCTGATACCATTAGATCATCAGCCAATTTCAGGGCAGAGTTGCGATGTCTTGATAGTTTCATGTGTTACAGACGCCCCAGTCAGTGAATCGCACACATGCGGCCTACGCACCCGCCGAAGCCTAGTCAGAGAAAGCATCGACCTGACAGAGCCCAGGGCAAGCTTCCTTCTCTAGAAGAGGTTGGCACGCGCTCAAGTACTGGAATTACTTGTACATCCAGACTAAAAATGAGTATTTACTAGGAGCAGAACAGACATTTAAGCTTCGCTATATCTTAGCTAGAGGTTACTTCATACAAAACGTCTTGGGTCCTTTATAATGTAGAGGAGAATTGGGAATTTTTGAAAGCTCCAACAAAAATGTATAGTAACTTCTGACCTAATCCATCCTGGTGTCCCCAAAATCAATTATTAATTTCAATCAAGAATATTTTTGAATCTTTTTTTTAACATATTTTTTTTAAATGTTGTATATCCTGTAAATAAAAACCAGACCCCCCATTCACAGATGATGATGGTCATAGCTCCTTTCCTCCTCCCTGCATAGTGACCTCTGCAAGGTCATAAAGCATGTTCACATGTGTCTAAAGAGGACACAGTGGCCACCTCTACCACTGGACCCATAAGCAGGGGGCTTTATGGAGCCTATGCTCCAGGAAGTGAAGTCCCCAGGAGAACTGAATAAGGGTGTGGAGGCCACTCTGTGGGTTGATTCGGTGACCCCAAGGGACTTCAGGTTGTGCAAAGGCCTGAAACATGAAATATGGAAGCAACCAGGGAACAAGGGCACTTTTTACCTCAAATTCCTGAGGGGTTTTCCCATAAATTTGAGCATTGCAAATCCTTCAACCTTACCCTGTGCACTGCGATTTTTGATGATAAACTGCCAGATCCCCCCTACTTTGGCAGATTATTAACTTTTTAATGTAATAATAGGTCAGTATATCAGGAAAGAAAACACAATGGAAAGTAGCATTTTACTCCATTCTTCCATTAAGAACACATGTGCACCCATCAAGCCGAGTGTTCACATGTATAGGTGGGCCTCTCAGGAGGAATAGGCATTCAGTCAAGATACATTTATGATGTTTCAGCACCTTAAAGAGGTTGTGTCCAACAACAAAGGAAAAAAACTGAAAAAAAATAGATCAATTGCTGATTATCGCACCTTTACCGATCCTGTTGGAGATCCCCCTACATTACTGCCAGTCAGAGATAGCAGAGTCAAACTTTCAACTTTTTCAGTGGTTGAATACCCATCGATGTATACCTCATCCTGTGGATAGGGGATAAGGTTTTTACTCAACAAATCCCCATTAAAGGGAACCTGTCACCAGATTTGACCCCACTAAACTACTGACCTTATCAGGAAGGGTATTAAATGCCCTTTCTAGAATTTCCTTTTTTGTGAAATCTCATCTGTTTACCTATAAAAATTATTCCTAAAAGTCAGAAAAATCTGACTCTTCTCATCCCATTCTCACATGAGATGAGTCAAGTTTAGTGGTCATGTTAATGATGAGAATCTCATCTTTCAGATCCCGTCAAGTTTATGGTTCTGTGAGATACAGAATTGGACATACAGGCAGTTAAAAAAATAGGTGGGAACTGGATCTTTAGCTGCAGCTTGTATTTCCAATGTCTCTAGCTGCCTTTTTCTGTAGCTCACATGCCCATAAGCCTGTTGTAATTTGAAAGTTGAGTTCCTTATCTTTTATAGGACATATAAAGTATGTTTCTAGGTACTACAAAAGAGAAGATAAGAGCTGGTGATAGTATAGACAGACTATACTATCCCTGCAACCACTAAACTTGACTCATCTCATGTAAAAATGGGATGAGAAGAGTCATATTTACCTGACTTTTGGAGAGATCTTTTTTAAGGTAAACAGGAGAGATTTCACATAAGAGAGGAAATTCTATAAAGAACATTACATCCCCTAATTCAGAGGGCAGGTAGTTTAGTGGGGTAAAACCTGGTGACAGGTTCCCTTTAAGTCTACTCTGCTTAAGAATAAAAGTTCATGTAACTAATACGAATTTGGTTTGTACACACTCCCAAATTAGGTAGAACCGATCCTGCATTTTCCATTTCTCCCCAGCCAACGCACATTTATATGCTCCCACGAAATTGAGCGTGTAGATTCCGTAAAAATGAATTTTACCTAAATTAAAACCTTGAAAGTTTTTTTTTCCTGTTTTTCTTCCAATTTCAGGAAAAAATCTAAAATGAAAATCTGAGTCAAGCTTCCTTACCTAGCTAATGACTTTGAGCCGCGGATCACAATCAACGCCTCTCCATCCTTAAGAAGCCGCATACGGATTATTAACCTTCCGTAGCACAGGGAGGGGGGGATTTATCAAGCACTATAGACTGTTATCAACTGTAGACAGCTTTACTGCGCCGAACAAATATTTGATAAAATACAAACACTGAGCAATTCTTAAATCCCCCGCGTGTCATAACTTCTCGCTGACTTTAGAAAGACAGGACTTTTATCTATTACTTCCTTGCTGGGGAGAAAGTCAAGAATAAAGACATCGGAACTTGGAAATGAAGTAAGGAAACATATAAAAAAACACGTAAAAACATAGACAAGGAAATGGAACCAGGAGTAGAAGAAAATATCCCAGTTGGCTAGTGGAAGGATGGAAAATATGGTGACTGGTGGCCATGAAATTTGTGTATCGGATGTCTTTTTTTTAATAAGTCCACTTAATCAATCCACTAACTACCAATAATCTCCCCCTGGCCACCAGGGATGCTACTACCAGTAGAGGATTTCTGAGCTTGGCACACAAGCAATATTACTATTAATTATCCACTAGACACCAGGCATCCGTTCTTATTACTATCCCAATTAATACTTAGAATATCAGTTATCCACTAGACACCAGGGATATTACTGATTAGTAAGTATATTATGTATACATATAAATAAGTATAAATATTGTTATAACCATTTATAAATAAGTATAAATATTGCTATAACCACTGGCCCACCAGGGTAGTTATCTATAGTTTACCAATAATATTATTATCACATCTTAAAGCCTGTAGAATTGTAATTATTAAACCTCCGGGCCACCAGGATATTCTTTTCCATCTCTGGACCACCAAGCATGTCATTAATAAATCATTGGACCACCAGGAATATTATTCAATTACTGGGTGACCATTATTATTCAATCAATGGACCTCCAGGGATGATATTATTGAATCACTCAGGCACCAGGGAAGTTATTTTTACATCATTTGGCCACCAGGAATATTATTATGAAATCAGGCTATCCGGGATGTTTCTATTGAGCCCCCCCACCCATGTACTACACTTAGTTTTGATTGGCTCATCATAATTTGGTCATTTCTGCAGGAGCAGGATAGCATATACACTAAATAGCATGTCACATGAGATATATATGTATCTACTTTCCTGGGTCATGGAAAATGTATTGTCTCTCCAAGTTCATACAAAGTTAACTCCTTCTCGAATAACTTAACTAGAAAATAAAGTCAAACAACACCAGGACCACCAGGAATATTATTATTTAATCACTGGGCCACCGGGGATGTCATAATTCAATTTGTAGAGTGTTATTACTGGGCTACTTAAACGACATAAGCGTGGCATGACAAATGTACCATTATGAACAGATTCTGGTCACCAATCAATATAGATGTTAAACCATTTAATAATGAGGTTAACCTGTGGGGCATTATCTGTAGACATGTGTATGAGAATGTACCACCACCACCATCATCCTTTGTCCATTGAAATCCATCCCATGTGTAGTTCTCAATGCAAAACCCACAGGTCTCCTAACCAGGGTCTGTGCCAGCACTGGGCATACCCGGGTACGTGCCAGGGCCCAGGGCTGCTGGAGGGGCCCACATAAGACTGTACATAAAGAATCCATGGTGGCGAGGGGGGCTGTATATAAAATAACCATGAGGGGGCTGAATACAAAATAACCATGAGGGGGCTGTATATAAAATAACCATGAGGGGGCTGATATCAAATAACATGAGGGGGCTGTATATAAAATAACCATGAGGAGGCTGTATAATAAAATAACCATGAGGAGGCTGTTATATAAATAACCATGAGGGGCGTATATAAAATAACCATGAGAGGGCTGTATATAAAATAACCCAAATGAGGAGGCTGTAATATAAAATAACCATGAGGAGGCTGTATATAAATAACCATGAGGGGCTGTATATAAAATACCATGAGGGGGCTGTATATAAAATAACCTGAGGGGGCTGTATATAAAATAACCATGAGGGGCTGTATAAAAAACCATGAGGGGGCTGAGATAAAATAACCATGAGGGGGGTATATAAAATAACCATGAGGGGGCTGTATATAAAATAACCATGAGGGGGCTGAATACAAAATAACCATGAGGGGGCTGTATATAAAATAACCATGACTGGGTGTTTGGGATGATAAACTAGGGAATATTTTAGGAAACAGGAGACTGTTTTAGTTTCTGAATTTTAATGCCACAATGTGAGTTCACTGCAAAGGGGCCTACTGAGACTCTGTCGCCCAGGGGCCTACTGAAACCTGGAGCAGACCCTGCTCCTAACCATGCTGTACACTGCAGCACAACTCTATATTAAATGAGCGGATATTGTTTTTCTCTAACATAGCCTGCAGCCCCCCTATTAATGGCGGGGGGGGGGGGGGGGGGGCTTATGGTTCACATTTGACTATAACCGATTCATATTTTTTTAAATACATCTATAATTTTAATTTAAGGAAAAACAATGACTTCTTCTTGTCCACAATATAAATGTTACCATTTCCGTGGATGTTTACAGAGCGGAGCGATCTTTGATGAAGTATACTCTTTATGATAAACCATTACCCTTATCCCGGATCCATTACAATTCTCCGATGATGCAGAAATGGAAAAGGAATATTTATCCAGAAAGTCAAGAAGAAAAACAAAACACTTAGCTGTGCACTTTGCATATATTTTCTGGCTGCGGCACACCGGTGACATCCTGATGGCTGTAAAGCGTGAAATAAAGGTGGTGTACGGGGAAGATAATCCGACCCCCGCTGTGCCGCCAACATTCCTATCCATTTCCTGAATTCATTAGATTCTCCCCATTAATGTCACTTACTTTTATTTTTCCTATGGATATTCAAGTCATTTGTAGTTTAGATGTTTTTGTACTTCTACAGATTGATCTCCAAATCCCGGACTTTATAGAAATAAGCATTGTGGAAAACGCAGTATGGAACATTGACACAGCATGAACTACATTGTATTGTGTTTGTGTTTGTGATGTGATCAGAATTGAAAGATGGATTTTATTTTATTTTTTTCTGGGAGTGAACAGTAAATAACACATGGAAAAAAAATCATTGTATATTTCATGTATACAAAAAGAGGGACATAAGATCGTTATAATGTGGATGGGATGAATCCCTGAGATCTTCTTGGCTTAAAGGGGTCGTCCACTTTCAGCAAATAATTGATATTGTTTGTAAGAAAAAGTTATACAAATTTCCAATATACTTTGTGTATTAATTCCTCACAGTTTTCTAGATCTCTGCTTCCTGTCCTTCAATAGAAGCATGTACGCTTACTTCATGTAATAAAATTATGATAATGAGGCTCTGTCGCCCCTGTGGCAGCCCCAGCACTTCTCCTCTTACCCAAATTATGCACTGCGCCAAAGAATTATGTATTCACTGTGTTGTGCCTGACAGGCAGAAGTAATCAATTGCTGCACCATCCCCCAGCTGATATGTATGAGTGATCCAACTCAGGTGGATTAATCCTTTCTGGACAGTTCAGGAAGCTATGTGTAATCTGTTTATGTATTGCAGGCAGGGAACCCAGCTTTCCCAAGGTCCTGAATTTTATAATTGTTTTTTGAGCAAAACGACTCTGATCAGGGAAATAAACAAGATATGTTTCTGCATCAGTGCATAAAAGCAAATGGTAGATTTCTTTAAAACAGATGTAATTTTGAAGTGCTTTTTTAAAGTGTAATTTTAAACAACCGCACTACAAACTACATTTAAAAACTATTTTTGTAGACCCGATAAAGTTCAAGGAAATCTAACATTAAAATTACTAAGTAATAGATCCAGGCACTGTGACTGTGGTAATGACATGGCGCATTATCCTGCTGAAAGTAGCCATCAGATGTTACAGGGTACATTGTGGTCATAAAGGGATGGACATGGTCAGCAACAATACTCAGGTAGGCTGTGGCGTTGCAACGATGCTCAACTGGTACCAAGGGGCCCAAAGAGTGTCAAGAAAATATTCCCCACACCATGACACCACCACCACCAGCCTGAACCGTTGATACAACGCAGGATGGATCCATGCTTTCATGTTGTTGACGCCAAATTCTGACCCTACCATCCGAATGTCGCAGCAGAACTCGAGACTCATCAGACCAGGCAACGTTTTTCCAATCTTCTACTGTCCAAATTGTAGCCTCAGTTTCCTGTTCTTAGCTGAAAGGAGTGGCACCCGGTGTGGTCTTCTGCTGCTGTAGCCCATCTGCCTCAAAGTTCGACGTACTGTGCGTTCAGAGATGCTCTTCTGCCTACCTTGGTTGTAACGGGTGGCGATTTGAGTCACTATTGCCTTTCTATCAGCTCGAACCAGTCTGCCCATTCTCCTCTGACCTCTGGCATCAACAAGGCATTTCCGCCCACAGAACTGCCGCTCACTGGATGTTTTTTCTTTTTCGGACCATTCTCTGTAAACCCTAGAGATGGTTGTGCGTGAAAATCCCAGTAGATCAGCAGTTTCTGAAATACTCAGACCAGCCCTTCTGGCACCAACAACCATGCCACGTTCAAAGGCCTCAAATCACCTTTCTTCCCCATACTGATGCTTGGTTTGAACTGCAGGAGATTGTCTTGACCATGTCTACATGCCTAAATGCACTGTGTTGCCGCCATGTGATTGGCTGATTAGAATTAAGTGTTAAGGAGCAGTTGGACAGGTGTACCTAATAAAGTGGCCGGTGAGTGTATATGCCCCCCAACAGTGAATGCTGCCTTACTCAGTAGCCAGATGTCCCCATAGAGCAAGGAGGCATCATGTCAGAGAGTTCATGATATCTGAGCTGAGAAGGTTTCATAAACCTCTAGACAGAATCTTGAATAATATATAATGGAAACAATATTGGTCTGAAACGGAGGAAAAAATTGTTGCCAACTAAATAAAGGATCCTCACTACAGAGTCATTAGGAGCGGCGCGTATCCGGAACGCATCCATCTGACAGCGCCATCACTTTCCCTGCTATTTATATACTAGACACACCGCTTAGAGATGGAAGAGTCTTTTTCTATTGAGGTAAAACAGTTTAACACCCGCATCGGCTCCACTTTTTCTTTTACCACAGTCATATTAAAGGCAATTAAGCAATTTGCCGCGTTCAAAGCGAAAGCCTCTGTTTTCTTTCAACATTCCGAGGAAGACGTCTACGGCTGTCATTTATGGAAGTGTTGAATCTGCCTTCTTGCCGAGTGTTGTGAAGATGAATAGATGACTTTCCTTGGCACGGCCGAGGATGACTAATCACCCCTAATTACCTCTCGTTCACACCCAACATATTGAAACAAGGAAATTGAGGATTATCACTTCACGCTGGCACCTGGGAAGACAATTTCTTTAGCGTGGAAATTAAACACTGCGTGAACATTGTCTTGCTTTTACTATGATTAGTTATATCTTATGTGTGCTACAATGGCTTCCGTTGTTCTATCAGATCGTAGGTTATGTCTGTTTTAAGCACACAGGTTAGCTTATCCAAACCTGCTTACATCCAGGTGTATAACTACCAGGATAGCAGCCATAGCTGCTATGGGGCCCGGACATGGCATAGATTTGCGTAAAAACCAGTGAACGGCGGCTATATGTATAAGTGTAGGAATGTGTGTAAGACTGTACAAACATATGTTATATATTTTTTTAAAGGGGGAGGGAGGGTCCCATGCAAAAGTCAGCTATGGGGCCCAGCCTCTCCTAGTTACACCCATGGTTGCATCCCACCATGGTGTGGGGACCTCCTGATTTTCAGGCCGTTGCAGGGTTGCATGATAGGTAAATCCTTCTATAGATTTCTACAGATACTGCTGGATTTCCATGGAAGATATTTTTGAGGAAGCCACCAAACATGTTTTTCCGAGAAGCATTCCCAATAGCTTTTTTTTTACTATTTTAAAAGGCACAGTAAAAAACTCAGAACAGAATAAGTTTATGATTGAGGGGGCTTCCATGAATATGGCCAAGGATGCAATGAAAAAAAAACACATAGGGGGTCATTTACTAAGGGCCCGATTCGCGGTTTCCCCAAGTGTTACCCGAATATTTCCGATTTGCGCCGATTTTCCCTGTATTGCCCCGGGTTTTTGGTGCACGCGATCGGATTGTGGCGCATTGGTGCCGGCATGCACGTGACGGAAATTGGGGGGGTGTGGCCGAACGAAAAACCCGACTGATTCGGAAAAACCGCTTACCTGCACCCAGCCCGGCTTGGTGTACTCCAGTGCGTTCCGATGCTCTTCAGCGCAGCAGCGACATCTGGTGGACGGCGGAGGAACTACCTTAGTGAATCGCCGGAAGACCCGAATCCACCGCAGAGAACACGTCGCTGGATCGCGAATGGGCCGGGTAAGTAAATCTGCCCCATAGACTTCCCCTGTTCCCCCACCTGGAAGTTGTAGGAGGTTGGGGGGGGGGGGCACTGGATCCACTTCATCCAATGAGAGACGCCTACTCGGGCTAGAGAAAAACACTAGGAAATTAAGTCTCCAGGAGAACAGAAGTGACATCCCATGTCTGAGGTGGCCACTAGATGACTACCTGGAACTGCTCGGATAAGCCTCTTTTTCTTATATGTCCCTCTTTAAAGATTACAAGTGACACACTACTCAAAGAGGTAGTCAAGCATTGGTCGCCCATTGTCTTCTCCTTATACACCCATCCTAATTTAGCAGAGTCATCATATTTGTGACCATGGCACAAACAGCATGTCACCAATATACCCAGTGACGTGAGTGACATTGAGGCCTGTTATTAACTGCACTGGTCACCTGACGCAAGTAGGTCACTGCTGATGTCAGAGCCCCTAGACGAAATTGGGAGACAGCAGGCATTTGCTATTTGATAACTACACTTTTTTATTCTTTTGGCTGGAACCCTTTGAAAAACTCTTGGACAATTTCTCTGATAATTTCTACCATAAATGCAGGAAATATTAATATAAGTGTAATTGTTGTACACAGTTCAGCTACACAGCAATTATTACAGAACCAAGGGATAAGAATAACTATAAATGATTGACACTTTTAACCCAGATTCTCCTTCAATGACTGTAGTGTGATGCTGCCGGTGGCATCTCTGACCCGTTAGTATCTATATGCTGCATATGAAGCATACAGCAATCGATATGTTCCTGCATTTTGTAATGTAATGTGACCCTCCCCCCCTCCCGGGGATCAGCGCCGATCAATAGCGGATTAGTCAGACACTTCGCAGACTATAGACTATTTACCGCACAATACCAGCTCAGCCTTGACAAAGATTTATGGAGGTGAAGGGAGATGCTGAACATAAACCGCTGCTTCACAATGAATTTCTATAGGAAACATGAAGCTACTGACGGTGGATCAGTCATCTTCTGTAGGAGGAGCGATTGGTGACAAGATCTCATTATAGAAATGTAGCCTGGATTACGTCAACACAGAATCCTACATCCAACTAGTGGATTATAATATGGGAGATTGGGGAAGCAGCCCAAGGCCCAAGCCGTCTAGGGGGCCCATGGTCACCCAAACCATCCACCATCTGTGCTCTTAACTGATGTTTTATTTAAAATTTTATTTAAAATTGTTTTTCTACGGGCCAACCTTCTAAAAGATGATAAGGGTAAGATGTTTGGCTTCTCAAATTGGTGTTCTTTTAGTGTTTTTCGCCATTACGCCTTCGGTCTTTGACTGCCTTTCAATTTAAAACATATCCGGCTGGGTTTTCCTTTTAATTCGTCTGTTTCCGTGATGCCCAAGTTGCAAACTCCATGGACCTACTGTATGACACGACTACAATGGGGCAGATTTACTTACCCAGTCCTCTCGCAATCCCGCGGTGCGTTGTTCGACGAGGACTTGGGTGTGCCGCAATTCACTAAGGTCGTGCGTCCAATTTCCTGCATGTGTCGCTTCCGCACTGAGATTCGTCAGAGTTCACCTTCTTCTTCCCGGTGCATGTGAGTGCTTGATCTTGCGACAAAATTTGCTTTTTAATTTCCATGGTTTGTCCCAATCCGTCGGGTTGTCCACCCCCCAATTTCTGTCGCATGCAAGCCGGTGCCGAAGTGCCACAATACGAACGCGTGCACCAAAAACCCGGGGCAATTCAGCGCAAAATGGAAATATTTGGGAAACCCGACGGAATCGCGGTCCGCGGACCCTTAGTAAATGAGCCCCAATATGTGGAAATAAATTGATCTATCTGCCCCAACTTTAGGATTTATTCTAGTGTAATGTATAAAAGTAGGTATAGAAAGAAAAATAATACAAAATGCAAAGACAATAGGAAACATCAAGAAACATAGGATGGACCCCCTTCACATAGACTCAATGGGGGGGGGGGGGCATTTATAATTAAATGGCTCCTTGGGACAGTTCTATGTGTACTTTGGAGATCCATTTAATCTGTTTAATAAATATTCCTATGCTCTTATTTGCTGTTTGAGATTTTTTTTGTTTAAAAGGCCCCCAAAAAGTCTCAAAATGCATAAAAAGTCCCAGCACATAAACCAGCAGGGGACTGGAGTAACCATGAGACTTTTTATAGGACTTTTTGCCCAAGTCCCAACTCCCAATCATAAATCTGGCTCTGCACGATGTTATACTAGCAGTAGTTCTATGTTTTGATTGATGAAGTGGCGGAAATAGCCATGTGAGACTTTTTAGCAGTGAAAACTCCCCAAAAATCTCAGAGCAACTTTTTTTGAGACATTTTTTTCACCACAAAAAAAACCCTGTAAAACCGATGGGGAAAAGCCCTCAATGGTTGTAAAACATATATTATGCTTGAATAGAAGCAGATACTCTTCCTGATGTGTAGAGGCTCAGTCTTGAGGGCAGATCTCAGGGATAATTATATGACGGGAGCCTTTGTTTCTTTATACGGGCTCCATGCAGCCCATCAGTAGCTGCTCAGTAGGAAACGTATAACTATATAAACTACAATCTATAAAAATCTATCATCCTTACATGGTAGCTGAATGGACACCTATATGTGAGAGGCTACCTCTCTGATACTATATCTACTTCTCTGATACTATATCATTACATATTGTACATCAAAATACACTGGGTAATCGGAGTATGCAAGGTTATAAAGGATTTCCATATAGATGGGTCAGAACTAGAGATGACTGGACCCGAACTTCCGATCCTCCGATCAGCAGCTCCACCTAATCAGGCAGCTTTACGCCCATAGTAACTAGGCATGGCTGTGATTGGCCAGTTGTGTCCACCATGTATCTACCTAGCCAATCATAGCCATGCCTAGTTGCTAGGAGCATAAAGTTGTCTGATTGGCTGCTGTGTAGCCTATCAAGCATTCGGTCCGGGTTCAGCAGAACAGCTGAACCTAAATTTCAGATCCACACATCAGAACTAACCTGAATTCAATATTTGATCCTTTACCCTCAAGACAGTCCAGACTACACTGGTTACATTTCTAAGACATAATCACCCAGACATAGTCCAGATAGTAAGACTGGGGCCAAAAACATAGTCGAGACAGATCTGGTTGGTAACAGATAGGTAAAGGTCAAAGTCAAGAAGAGAAAACGAATATTAAAGGGGTATTCCGGGAATATGAATGTCTGACACAAAAACCCATGATGATATAAATAAATGAATACAACAATACTCAATGTCAAAACGGAGCTTAAATAGTTTGATTTTATGATTTACAAAATTTATGACCTCCCTAAAGTAGGTGGAGTTATCATTAAGATGGCCGCCACTGGAAACTACATGTTCCATGATCCTTTAGTTCTCAGTAACTCCTCCTCCCTCTTATGCTCTGCTCCCAGTGATGATGTAACAGACTGTGCTGCTCTGTTACCATAGTAATGATGTGTAACTGCCATGACCACAACACTGGACATATTGGATGCACTGCAACTAACCGACTACAGCCAAATGTAGTGGTGATCACATGACTTGCCCAGGCAGGTGCAGGACATGTGATGTGAACATGTGACCAGTGGCCATCTTCTGTCCTGTGTCTGCTCTGCAACGGACCGTGCAGAGGAAATTAACGGACTGATTACAGGGCCAGTAGCATTTTAATTCTCCATTACAGTCTATGTCACCAGCATTTTCTGCTGAGGGGATCAAAATTTTAAATAACAACTAATTACACATTAGCTTATATTTTGAGTACCCATTTGTATATGAATTATGCTTATTCCTGGAATACCCCTTTAATTGGAAAGTAGCTGGTGCCTTTACACAGGTCTGATACCGAAGGCGGTCATTCTTTACACGTGCAGAGATACCATATTCTAAACTATTTTTGTAGAAGGAGTTGGGCTTTGAAAGTAAAAGAGTGCTATGGCATGGAGGGGGATCTGGCTCCAGATGGGTGGCTTGTGTTCCCCATGACCGATACAGTGTCGAAGGTTTAATCATATCCCCGATAGTTTTAATAAAGGGGTTCTCTTTTCATAGCAAGTCAGGCCCTATCTACATCAGTGATGGGACCCCCATGGATCACGAGAACAGGGGTCAGTTGTTGCCACTTGCACCTGAGATGAACAGAGCAGCCCGCGCGCATGCGCTGATTGGTCCATTCTATTCATCTCTATGCGGAAATAGCTGAGCTCCATAGAACGTTCATCTCGGGCACAACAGAGGTAAAATAGACCCCTGTACTCATGATCGGTGGGGGTCCCATCACTGAGATATGGCCTGTGGATAGGGCATAACTTGCTATGACTGTGGAACCCCCTGGTACTGCAGGGGAAATTAACACTTGCAACTCTCTACTTATCCATCAAATCCACTACATAAAGGGCTACTCATGTCCTCTGTAGTACTATCCCAAACCTGTCTGCAACTTTTTAAAAAGTTTCTACAGCTCAGCAGTCAAATGCAGAATATAAATCTGGAAAATGAAATTTTGATGTCACTGTCACAGTCTCCAGGTTATTGTGTTGGATCAGCATGTATCATCCAGCACAAACAGTGAAAACAAAGATCAATCAATAACCACTTATTGCAGGAACCAATATCTTTTATCTTTGTGTAGATCGATAGTGTTGCGGAGTATAAACAAAGACGGACATTCCCTTCATAATTATTTTGGTACAGTCTCCTCATCCTGACTGCCGTCATGCGAAATGACTTTATAATGTGCTGCTGCTGCCAATACGAGAGCAGCAAGTTCTGAGTCTGATTGTCCAGGAAGGTCATCGGACCATAAATTACACAAAGCTGATAGAATCCTGATTACATTATCACTCTTTTTAGTTGTAGGTTTGGGAATGAACAGACGTAGTAGAACTAAAGTTATAATTTGGGGCAATATGGATAATTATTAAATTATGAACGATTTATTGAACTTCTATAAGTAGAAGAGTAGATAGTAGGATTGACCAGTAAATCTATAGAAATCCGGTGGGCCACTCAGTCATGAGGCTAGGAAGTTCAGGGGGGTGAACTAGTTGGCCACTGGTGACTTTTAGGGTTGTACCAAGTTTTCAAGTTAAACCTGATTGGAGAGAGTTTAATTTATGCCACCCTCATCAATCATGAGAACAGTCTCTCCAGCAATCCGGGGAAGAAAGAGGCAGAAAGAGCACGTGAAGTGTCAGAAATAAACAGGTACAACACTAACATAGACATTGAATGGAAGCATTGGAGAAACTTGTGCACTGTACTCAGCAATTTCCAGCCCTCCCATAGGGTAATGCTCGCTCTGCAATGAGATCGGGAATCCCATTCTTCATATTGTTGGGGATTCCATTCCTGTGATCGTCCTAGCAGTTGGACCTCACCAAAAAGCTTGTAATGTATTATCCTATGGATAGGGGTTACCAAAACAACTTAGAACAACTTAAATATAATTTCCCCCCCCCCCCAGCGTACTGTACTGATTCCCAAGCAGAAGTAACAGCAGAAGAGGTCGGAACCGGGTAGCATCACTGGCCGCTGCGCACAATGATCTGGAGAGACATGGTTATACTACAACATATAATACTTTTCCAATATATTCTTGGGCCACTCAACATTTCCAACAGCTGCAGTCAAATGTAAAAAATCATAAGCTCCTCCTGCACAAATGTATACATTTTAACTTTTTTAATTCACCTGTATTTCAGAACTTGACATCTATTTACTATCCAAAACAGCTATCAATCATTTCACTAATTATAGAGCAGCTCTTTCTCTCTAGCAGAGCAGGAAATCACAGCATAATTCAAACATTACTCAAACTTCAGCTTTGTAAAACTTTGTGAGCAAAATAGCTCCTCTTATTACAAAGGTGGACAAAGAAAGCAAGAAAACAGTTTTGATTGATGGATTTCCTGCCCTTGAATGAGTGCGTACAATATAGTTAGTCAACCCTTATAAAGTAAGCAAGAAACGACACAGGTTGTGGCTACATACAGTGTAGGAGCTTTCTGCCCATATTACAGCATATGTGTATCATAGAGGAGGATACCCGCTATGGATGCTGAAAGAAGGAAGACAAAGTTGTGGACTCGGCGTGTCCATGGATAAATATTCAAGGAGACAAAACTTTTTTAGGGATAACAAACTATTTAGGATTAGAAAAGACATATCTATGTTGTCTTCATGATAATACTCCTTTTAAAAATGTGTGTTCAGTTTATATCACTTACATTCCTACATCATAAGAGTAAATGACCAACTATAGGGCACAGACACCCCAAGCCCCACCTAGTCACTCCTTATATCTGAACAGTAGTTAAATATCTTAGAAATTTTGTAGGACCTGAAGAAAGGCAAACTGCTGGGGTACAGGCTGAGAATTTATGTAGGAATTGTTTAAACTTGGTAGATGTAAGGCACGGGTCAATGTGAAGTCTATGGGCCTCCACTGATTGATAAGCCATCTACCGGTGTCCCCTGGCTCACAGCGGGCCATGATGAAGGTGCGATGACACAGTAGTGGAAGCAGATTCCCGCTGTCACAATGACTCTCCCTCCCACCTCCTTCCCCACAAAAACAGCAGGTAGCTGAATACATATCTGGACATCTTCACCTGTTCCTGTATTGTTATGGATATTACTACAGTCATGCTGGGAGTGCACAGACTGTTTTTTCTGCAATCAAGGGTAACACAATTTCCAGTTTTCCACCTATGGGTACCATTAGCAAAATAAAAATTCAAAGGAAATCAACCACTGAAAAAAAAAACCTAGAAATATTCACCTCTGCTCCTCTTCACCTTGATCCCTGCACTTTCCGTCGCTAGTCTTGACCCGCTAGGATCACGTAAAAAAAGAAACATATAAATAGCAGCACGGAGCGCGGTTACAAGATGTCTGGTGCTTTGGGTTGCTAATTATGTACGCCCGCAATTGTCGGGAGCATGGGAGAGGGGTGTGACGTCACGTAAGAGGCATGAATTCACGCATTTCGCTTGATGTCACCTCCTTCTCCCAGTATTGGGGAGGAAGATGCGTGGATTGCATAATTAGCAGCCAGAAGCGCTGGACATCTTGTCCCTGTGCTCCGGGCTGCTAATTTTATGATAAAGATAAAGAGGAGCAGGGGTGAGTTTTTCTAGGTTTTCTTTTAGTTTTTTTCAGTGGTTAATTTTCTTTATAGCATTTACATATGTTGAGTATATTACTATCACTAATCTAGACATATACATGATTATATTTGGTTGAGTAGTTACTTGCATAATTCAGTATAGTAAACAGTCAGTAACTTATCACCAAACTTCTTATACATCAATATTACACGTCACTACAAGAAACTTTGTAATATATCTTATTAGTGTTTCTTCCTCCACTTACTTCAAATCATCCTTTCCTTCAAAACTGCTTTTCACTCTATAATCTCTACTGAATTCCATCTTGCTAGCTAGACAGAAGCTCACAGAAGTGTCAGATGACATAGAAGTCTATGGAGAGGGAAGTAGGAAGCAGACTCACAGCAGCTATGTCTCCACCTACCAGCACCAGAGAGGACTGCAAATTACAGATATAGACTGGAGAGAAAATGAATATTACAGAACACATAATATCAGTGTACCCCTTCATGGACAACTGCTTCCTGCAACGTTTGCTGAAAGGAAGGGTTTACTGCCTTATCATATAGAAATGTATAGATGATGTTGGGGATGAATGTAAAAAAAATAGCTTAAAGCCATCTACAATATCTATACTTACTACCGGTAATTACTATAAATAATAACAAATGATCGCTAATCTAGTCATGATATACTTGCTTATAGAGGCAGCTGACATGATGTGAGTCATTTGTGGTTAAGTCAGAGGCCTGCAGAAGAAATTAATAGCTTCAAATGAATATTAAAGTGTAAAAACCACAAGAGACCATGGGAAAATATCACTGAGGGAAACGCCGGCCCTTAGGATAAGTAATAGGAGCATTTAGAAGTGCGCCATTCATATGGCGGCTAAGTAGATGATGTTTCCAATGGCCTCGGAGTGATTGAAGAACATGTGCAGAGCTAATAGTTTCATGGAGGCTTGTGAAGAGAAGGATGCTGGGATTAGACGATAGTAGACACAGCATTACTGCACAGCATGTGGAGGCCATTGATGGGAGAAGATCTGATCATAGGTTTACCTGGTCATTTAGCGGTTGCCTAGATTATAACTCACTGTAAATGCTTGGAGAACAGCCTAGGCAAATGCTAGGATAGACCAGGCCAACCTTCGGCAAGGGGGGGGGTGGTTATGGTCTTTGACTTAATGGACTTAGACATATCCAAGACCACATTTCCTTCAGGCTGGACTTGGATTAAGGTAAAAGTAATCTTGGGCTTTCTAATTATTTGCCAAAATTAACTTTTAGAGATATTTTGGATGTGTGTGACTTGCTGAAGAGAAATCAGCTCCCTTGTTCCCCCTTCCCTCAGGAATGAAAGAGATGTTGGCTGTGTGTGACTCCCTGAAGAGAAAGTGGCTCCCTCTTTCCCACCTCCATCAGGAATGAAAGAGATGTTGGCTGTGTGTGACGCACTGAAGAGAAATCAGTTTCCACTTTCCCACCTCCCTTGGAAATGAAATATTGGCTGTGTGTGACTTGCTGAAGAGAGATCAGCTTCCTCATACCCTTATGATTATGCCAGATTTAGCACTGGGGAAGACAGAGATGGGACTCACATAGGGTAATTTGCTGCATACATGATGAGATAACTTTGGTAACAGAATGTGAAGGTTAATAGGCATAATTTAAGGACGGTTGCACTGCTGATCCTTTGGATAGATCCTAACTTGTTTTGTGGGAGAACCCCTTTAATATGTCTGCTGGTAGAAGGGACACCAGCAAAACAGCAAAGGGCATTTTACAAAGTAGATGTTGCTAGTTTCCAATGACAGGGGCAGGGGATTATACAAACAAGGGGGATCTCTAGCTGTTGGCTACTGTGTGGGGGCACTCTAGCTGCTGGCTACTGTGTGGGGGCACTCTGTTGGTGACTGTAGGGGCATATATTTGCTATGGTGGCATTTCAGGTTATGTTCATCTTTGTGGTTGCCCTCATAGGGTTGATTGTAAAGGTAATGCTGCCTAAATGTAACTACTAAACACCTTGAGGCTCGCAACTACGAGGCTAAAATTATTATTTTGACCCCTGGTTTACAGTATCTATTCATGTGGACCCCCTTTTAAATATATACATATGATAGATCTGGGGTTGCCACCTGGCTAGTATTTTCCTGGTCTAGCGAAAAAAAATAAATTTTTTAGCCTTTTTTTTAAAGGTCCTAATGAAGGCTGGTATTATAGGGTACAGTAAGCCATTCCCTATCATGACCAGATTTTTTTCACATAGGAACCAGATAGTTTATTGTACCCACTTCTGCACTTACAGTACCTTCTTAGCATTAAGGTCTAATATATAAAAAAAAGTTGTAAAATTTCCAAAAATATTTGTCTAAATACACAGAAAAAGTCACAAAACCCTATTATGGGATTTTCCATTGTCGGAAATCTTGCATGCAGCGTTGGATTAAATCTCCTCCAAAGTTCTGTATTCAGAGTTGACAGTAGCATAGATATTAAGCTGAAAAAGAAGAGAATTTTCCTGTGTTTTACCCACTTTTCATCTCTTATGCCGCATAGAAATTGGTAAGTCAGTGGTCCCCAGGAGGTCATTCTGTTACAGAATGTCTGTACTATCTCCAACAAGGAGACTGTCTATTCAGGCCTAACAATTTCTTATCACCCGTCATGCCTGTTTCCTCTGAACCAAATGTGTGATTTAGCTGTTTCTACAATTTGAAACGGCTTCGCTTTATTTCAGTCTCTGAAGTCCCATAAAATATTGCCCTGACTGCTGGACCTGCCATAAATACTCTTTATACACAGCACATCCTAAGCCATACAGTGTTATTTCTAATCTCCGAGTAATGATTGGCGCAGTCGGGAAAACAGAACAAATCTAAAATGTCATCTAAAGTAAAAAAAAATTATTGAATCACAATCTGCAGATGATGGTCAAATAAAGAGTTCAGTGACAACAATGCAAAGTAGGAGAACGTGCAGCACTCGGTTATTGAAGTGGACAACCCCTTGAAGAACGTAGACAGGGCTTAAGGGTGGAAGGGCAAGAGCATTTCTTAAAAAATACACTTGCTAGCTATAACTCAACATAGAAAATATTGAAGTGAAGGGTTGAGTATGTTGGAGTTGGCAGTTTTTGGCATCCCCATATGGGGATGTAGCAACCGATATTGGGGAACAAGTGCATGTGTATGGGTGAGAGCAAAAGGAGCAAGTGTTTGGCAGGCCCCCTCAACTCATATCTTACCGAAACTCCTACTTCTTTAAATACAGATGAGACATCATATATACAGATGAGTTTACGAAGCATGCATCTCTTTAGAGAATATAAAAACTCCAGTACCTTAAAAGGAACCTTTCAGGTCGATTTGGGAAACAAAACCACCCACAGGTCCTCATGGAACTCATGTATATGAACTGAGAGCGCATTAAAAAATAACATAGTTATATTCTCACTTTGGTCCGGAGCTTCACTGCGCAAGCGGCCTAGATATGGCACATGTACAATGAAGCTGGAGTGTTCATCACAAGAGAAGGTGCCAGCACTGAGAACTCCAGATGTAAGTCCAGCGAACCCTGTGGTACTCAAATCTAGTTGAGTATAAACGTGTTTTGTTTTTTTCATTGCACCCAGCGACAGAGATCATATATGCCAATTTGGGACTCTAAACAGGTCCTCTTCAAGGGCAGCTCCCAATACATTAATGCTTGACTTTCAAGATTAGTCACAAAAGAGAAAGCCACTGTCCGATACCTCTTGCTTTGGTTTATCTCCAAGGGGAACCAAAATCCAACATGTCTGATACCTTCTACAGCAAGAGTCTAGGGAACCTCATTCACATCAACTAGTCACAGCTGACAAAATTGTTAATTTTGGCCAAATTTTCTTTTTACGCATAACGCTGCCTATAGATTTGTGTAGAGACTTGGTTGACCTAGTTTGACCCTATTTCATGATACAAATGCT
The DNA here is from genome assembly GCA_019512145.1 of Engystomops pustulosus. Taxonomy (NCBI): domain Eukaryota; kingdom Metazoa; phylum Chordata; class Amphibia; order Anura; family Leptodactylidae; genus Engystomops; species Engystomops pustulosus. The sequence continues at coordinate 22,086,897 of CM033641.1, forward strand.
GAAACTATTTGCAGGATTTTAAATTGTTTCTCATATTCCATTGTCAAATTCGCCAGACCCGACAGGACCGGGTAAGTAAATCTGCCCCTATATGTTTTACAGATTGGGGCAGATTTACTTACCCGGTCCTGTTGCAATCCCGCGGTGCATTGTCCGACGTGGATTCATGTCTACCTCGATTCACTAAGCTCGTGCGCCCGAGTTCCTGCATCCGTCGTTTCTGCGCCGAGGACCGCCGGAGTTCACCTGATTCTTCCCGGTGCTTGTAAGTGCGTGTCTTGCGACACAATTCTAAATGTCCAAATCCGAGGCCCCGCCACCCCCCATTTCTGTTGCGTGCAAGCCAAATCCGATCGCTTGTGCCAAAATCCCGGGCCAATTCAGCGCAAAACTGAAATCGTCGGGAATTGAAATTGAACATCTGCTCGGGAGAGTTTCTCAAAATTTGAAAATGGAACCCTTTAATCCCAAACAATGGACCCCATCATCTTGACATCATTTTGACATTATATTTAATAAACCCGTAAAAATAATTGGGTACCTTGTTACTAAAAGCAAATATCATTCTCTGCAGACTCTCCGCAGCTCAGGGAGGAAATATTAAACAGTATCGATCGACTGAGTGGCCGCTGGCATTGCGCCCAATCACACTGTGCGTAGATTTTATTTTACCATTGTGTGATTGGCCTTATACCCGTCTTAGCAGCGTTAGCCATGTTAAAAATCAAATCCGAAATAATTTTTATAGTTAATGGAAGGAGATAAGGGTGTTACGGAGATGTCACAGATGCCATTAATGAAACCTTATCCTAAAAAGTTCTAGAACAAATTTGTCTTTCTCCAACATTCCGCCAGATCTCTTCTGTGCCGTCTCGGCCTCCATGTTGTGATGACAGTTTTGTGGTGTGTTTTATGGGCTGTTTTTTGTACCTCCTGCCTCTGCTGGAGTGACCCCTTTCTGCAGCTGCACGTCGACCTGACCGTCCCGTGTGGCTTATAATAGAGGAGCCCTGTCTGTTTTTAATATAGATATTTTTTTCGGATCGTTCTGACTGGATTAAAGCAAACGGATACAATCTTTCCAATGAAAGACGGAATCAGCTGACTCTTCCATACAATATAATGGTCAGGAATAGAAGC